>CM070561.1:3800136-4449677 GCA_036346405.1 Phyllostachys edulis | reverse complement strand
GAAGATTTGGCTTGTAATGCTTAGTCATCCAATTGACCCTAGCATCACAAACAAAATATCACAAGGTTTGGAAAATATGTACAACCCGTAAGTGTCAGACATATACACCCTTTTACAAAATCATGCATCAATTCCATTCATTCACATAGAACCAAAGCACAACTAGATTAACCAAAAGACATACAATAGAGTTATTAAAAAGGCCGACCGCCAAATAGCAACTAAGAGATAAATAAATAGCGAAGCAAAAGCCATAAGATGGCGATAAACAAGAGCCAATGGTGTGCCTTTAACCCACAAGGCAACCAACCGAGCCGCCAACCTAGTCACAAAACAAGAAAGACATCTCACGTAAGTGCATCCCTTGAGGTCCGCTCTCCTCGCAACAATTAGTTACAAAGCAAATGAGTACAAAAATATACTCGCAAAACTTACGGTAGTGTAACAGACCTATACATAGCTACATGCAAGCTTATTTAAGTGATGAGGCTTTAGACTCATTTTCAAAGATAAAGCAAGTTTTCATTTACAATAATGTAATAGATTTAAAGTAGTTTTACAACTGCTTTATTTGACAAAACAAATATGTAACAAGTAACAAATATAACAAGACATCTCCGAAGTGGCTAACCCAATAGCCACCACAACAATAGCATGAATTCCATTCATACCACCCACATCAAGTTTTAATTAAATGTTATAGTCTAGTTCTTGCACGACCTTACCAAGCATGTCCATAATCTAGGACGAGGCTATTCAAATAGTTTGAACCCTGCAGGGGTGTACCAATGTACCCACACGCCAGACCGCCTTTTCACCACATGATTAAGCACACTTCCTTTGGTATGCTGGCACGGCTAAGTCCTACGAGATATTTCCAATATTGTGTATTAACTACGAGTCGCCCGTATGGATAGAACCCCATACGCTGAGACAGAGTCATTGTAAAGCTAAAAGTCAACTACCACTCAGAGGGTAAAGCTCCCTGACAACTACAATGCCCTTCGGTGGAGAACCTAAACCGGATTCCACTCCCGCCACCCAACACATAACCACAAGTTTTTTTTCAACACAACACACACACACAACCTCCGCGACTTGGAGCTAACACACGCCAAAGTACTAAGTCAAGAGAGGTCCCATATCTCCTCATGTGGTTAGCACGCAATAATCGCTGGCTTAGTGACACAAGTAACTCGGTCCTTGTTGACCCGCACCATTCCACCACACTATAAGATCACACTATCAACCATTGTGCCCAAGTCTCAAACATTTCATTTTCATTTTCGTGCTTTGACTTTACAAAGTAACAAAGCACAAGGTGCTGAGCATAATGGTAATAATTTTTTTAGGTAATCAAAGTTATCGACTAAGTCGATAACCGCCTAATTCCTATCATAGCTAAGCATTTCTAAGCAATATCAACACGTAAACTACTAAGTGATAAGAGCTCATCCAACAAACTCTAAATCACAAAGAAGATATTCCTAGGCTTAGTAGTAGATTGAACATTTACCTACAGAATATGTATCTATAGGATCAACTAATCGATTGATAGTTTAACAACAAAATAGAGCATGCATACATATCATTTGCAAACAAAGTATTAGACTTTAAAATTAATGGGATCGATATGATCAAACTGCTTGCCTTGCTGAAGTTGCTCACTATGCTACTGAGAATCACTCTCAAGGTCAACGCCACAAGACTCCAACTAAAAGAAAGACAAGAACCGATAAGAACAAAGAATACTGAAAAGACTCAACAGCCAACTTTCATAAAATGCTCTGAAATTATTACAGCACCAAGATCATGATTTTTAAAGAATTTAGCAACAAGAACCAATTGATATGGATTCTCAATCCAAAAGTTATGGCCAAAACAAAATCAGCCGGTTGGAAAATGCTGAAAATTGCAATCGGGTACTGTCCATCCGAATTCAATTCTTTAGCACAATTTTCCAAAGAGGTGTTGCACCTGAGAGTTTTATGTTAATTACAGCACCTCGTGAGATGAACAACACAATTTGATTCACCTAATTTGGAGCTAGGATGCATTTTCTATGATTTTTCAAAGACATGCACACGGGCACAAATAAAATGCAACCACAAAGATTTTAAAAATAGTGGCATGCCTAAATCCTATTCTACAATAAAGCACACTAACAGAGGAACCCAACAAAATTGGTTTTACTCAAAAAGTATCTATAGAGAAATACTTATGCAATTTTCAAGTTAAATGCAATTTTTAGAGCAACAATTAAAGCCTATTTCTATAAAAAATTGCTAAACCATGTTCGAGCTGAACTAAGCTTCCAACCATTTTTAGATTAAATGTTAGTTCAAACCAGAGCTAACAAAATTTGAATCAACTCAAATGGAGCTAAAATGAATTAGTTATGCAATTTTGAAGTTTATTACCTTTTTCGTTCACAAATAAACCTCTCGGATATTCTTTAAATCAAAACGATGGAAAAACCTGGGCCATTGCTACTAAATCGACGGCCCAAGGTGAACGAGATAATATGAAAAGCGCACAAGAACCGAACCAATGTGGGTCGTTGAGATTGAATCCAACGCCAGATTGAATCTGGCGCGCTGCGTTTGAAACATGTATGTAACTCCGCGAATCTCAAACCACGATCTCGAGATGGATGGCTCGATGATGTACCATGTTTGGAGGTTAAACGCCTATGTGATCTCGAGCCGATCGATCAAAAACGGACACAAGACAACAAATCCACGCTTGCATGCAAGACAAAGCTTGTTTAATAAAAGTGCCCACCCGTCACGACTCAAGAGCCAGATTAGGACAACCATTAACTATGCTAACTAATCATTAGACTTAATGACGAGTTACAGATTGCCGCCCCCGTCTAACAAAAAGACCCGCTGGGGATATTGGCTTGCGCCGGCGCACCTAGGGCAATGGCATGCAAGAAACCAAGGCTACCACGCAATAATAGCAATGCGCACATGTCGGTACCACTCACACCGCTTCAAGGGGCTGTAACGCCCATGAAGCCGGAGGAGAGCAGCGGTGCAAAACACGGCCGAGATGACAAACAAGAAAAAGCTCGTCAGAGTTCAAAGAAGCGAGTGCCCGAGCATCTAGGGACTACTAGAATGCTACCCGAGCACGAGAGGAGGTCCAAAGGTGGTCAGAGAAGCTCAAGCAAGTGAGGACCTTGCCTACCAAGAAGACAACGCGGGAAGATGCTCTGAGCAAAAATAACAACACCGGGTCATCAATAGAGCTTCAACATAGCCCAGGGATGGTCCATGAGCAAGCAATTGAAGAATGAAGCACTCACCGGCGATGGAGACGAAAGGGGGTGATTTCGGCCACAACAATCCAAACTTCAAATTCAAGCAGCTCCTGTGGAAGCAACCTAAAATTAAGTTAGGGGTTTCGACCACCGAGATGAGAGACACAAGCTGAAGCAAAGAGAGAAGAAGAAAAGCCACTAGGGCATTGTCTTCACCGAAGAGCTCGAGGTGCAACAATGGCGGCCAAGGGGCTTTGGGGTGACTTGAGCTCAATAAACCGAGAGCAAGGGGAGAGAGTGTTTAAAGGAAACCAAGGAGGAACAAGGGGGGCTTAAATAGCCAGAGGAGCAAGGCATGGAGCTAGGGCAACCCCACGGTGGTCAAGCCTCGCCATGGAGACGCTTTGAGCGACGCAAAGCAGGAGAAGAGGACTTTGAGGGCGGAGCTAACAAGCAACAAATGCGAAGAGCCGTTGAAGGATGGCGTGGAGCGGACAGGCACTACCGAAGCCCACCCACACCCCGCCATGGCGCTAGCGCACACGAGGGGCGAGAGGAAGGGACGAATGCACCCAATGTTGATTTTGATTCGACGGCCACGCAAGACGGACGATTGCGCTCAGGCTAACGTGGACCACCCGATGGGGATCCAAGGGTTCATAGTGCTCGCGCCAATCGATGCCCAAGACAGCTAGGCAATCCGACTTAAGTCTAGTGACTCGAGCCCGAGTCCACCATTCGCCCGAGGAATAGTGAAACCAAGTTAGGGTTTAAATTTGAAAGTTGAGTTTGGGAGAATTTTTAGAGGTAGCAACTAACTCTAAAAATTCTGAAATTTTTACTAGAGTTTCCTCACGCCATGATTAATCTTACATAAAATTTCCAGAGTTTTTCCTATAATGCATTTATCTCAAGAAATTCCTCAAGGTTTGCTCTAGGGTTTGACCAAGTGTCAAACTGATTTGACTTGCCTCCAAAAATTATCAAATAATTTCTAAAAATTATCAAATAATTTCTAAAAATTATGAAATAATTCAGAGGTGTCACACAACATCCCTAGAACCAAGGAAAAATATTTTCAAAGGTTGAACACAAGGTTCTTGACAAGGGTTGAAAGAGGGGACTGACTATAGTCAATTGGAGATTTAGGTTTTTGAATTCCACAATTCCTCTACAAGAATTACAGAAAAGTTCAAGAACTTCAAGATGCAAGAAAATTTTTAATTTCTACTCATTTTCTTACATTTGAAACACACACCCAGATTTGGAATGTTACAGGGGGAGAGGTCGAAACCAACAAACCACAGAAAACAGCAACTCAAAAGATTGCAAAATTACTTTACTTGAAGCTCATCGCCTCGTGGTAAGAAGCAAGGAGGTCGTGGCCACAAGAGGTGGTCTTTGCAAAGAGACCCGAATGGAGGTCTTTGCAAAAACTACCACCCTTGACCACGAGCTGGGAGGTCCTACAGAGAGAAGGTTTAAGACACCAAGGTTAACTACCACTGGACCTCCTAAGGACATGGCAAGGAAAAGGGGGTCCAATTACATTGTAAAACCATGAGAAGATCGAAGGCAAAGAGGAATAAGATAAGGGAAGACACTCGAGAAAGGGATAAGAATAGAAAGATAACCCGGATAAGAGAAGAACAATTTATTTCTCTTGTTTTGTAAAACACATTTTGAACCTTCTTCTATCGACCATTCTACTAGGCTACGCCTTGCGCCAAGATGCTCTAATACCACTTTATGGCGACCCGACTGGCACCCGAGATATCCTCCAAGACCTCTTGGAGAGTCCACCAGGACCTCCCAGAAAATCCCATAGGACCACTCGAGAGGACCTCCAGGACCACCCAAGAGGTCCTGAAGGGCCACCTCGAGGACTGGTATCCTAACTCGAGGAGGTCTTTGGACCTAAGACCTCCCCAAGTACCATAACCTAACCTGAGGGAGGTCTAGGGAGACCTACCCGAGGAGGTCATGGGACTTGGACAAGTCTCATGCTCACTGTGATCTGAACCAGTCCCAAGGATCAATGGCTAGTTCACACAGCATACACAAGTGGCAATATACATCAACGTAAATTTCATTAACACAAAAGAGTTGATTACAGAGTTTAGCTTACAAGCCGACAAGA
Organism: Phyllostachys edulis; assembly: GCA_036346405.1. Lineage (NCBI taxonomy): Eukaryota > Viridiplantae > Streptophyta > Magnoliopsida > Poales > Poaceae > Phyllostachys > Phyllostachys edulis. The sequence goes on along the minus strand of CM070561.1, from coordinate 4,444,269 downwards.
ACAAAGTACACAGCAGAAACAAAAGTCCAGTCCACCCAATACACCATAGGCAATTGGCTGGAGGGTGCGGCCTAGTCATCTTGTAGTTCATCCTCCTCATAGTCCTCTCCTGCTCATTGTTTAATCAAGCAAGAGTTAGCACAACAACCGTGTTTCGCAAGTCACACCTCACAAATAATAGAATGACATGCATACATGGATATCACAAGGAGAGCTTATATGGTTGATTTGCATAAAGCCATGTTTATTTCCAATTACAAGTAATAAGTTCCAAAGCATATAACAATAATTAAAATTCACTTTCAAAGTCTCATTTTACAGCTTGGATAACATTCATCAATACGATGGTAAAGGATACCTCATGTCACATGGCTCCTCGCCAAACCCATTTGGATAGAAATCCAAAACCATTTTGCAAACAAACCAAATATCTAACTTTGAGCAACTTTGTTAGCATGTCCATAACCGTGACACGGCTATTCAATAGTTTTACACTGCAGAGGTGTGCAATTTTACCCACAAGAGATAATCCACTTATAATGTCTACTCACACACTTCCAAGGTGTGCGACTAAGGGATTACCACAAAGCTTTTATAATGCATCATTCCACCGCAGTCCATCCCCACTAAGGTTTCGCCCCACCCTACTTAATAGAAACCCACAGAGATCAAGGGCCCCCTCTTGTGCCAGTTGGGAATAACATAGTCATGAAAGACCACCCACGTACTAATCAAGATCAACCGCGATGGAACTCCGCAAATTAGTCAGCCAGGTCCACCCCATCCTGGACATGTGGTTGCACGGAAAGGCATAGCAAAATACACTCATAGGCCGGTCCTTAACTGACCTAGGCAACTAACCACAAACCCATGGGCATCAATTGATCATTGAAATGATGACGATCCCGCATTGACATGCACCAACCAAACAACCATCTTCACCCAAGTCTAAAACCACTTTCTATTATACTTTGCTTTGTCAAGACATTTATAAAACCTCCATGACAATCCAATGCCATGGCTCAAATCATTTAGACAAGTAATATTTTGGCCAAAACTTCCTAATCAAGATTCTTTGTCTATGCATGACTAAGATTTACTTTTTAAAAGGTCCTGGTCCACACTATTGCATTTAGCCAAGTTTTGCCTAAGGTGACAATCATGTTCGGTTCAAGATCAATAGTGGGCATACAAGGATTTAGGCATAGCTAAGATCTTAAAAACAGGTATTGAAATAACTTAGTAAAGTAAGCATGCATTAATACTTGAAATGGAACATAGATATGCTGAAATAATGGGTGCAACATAGTCAAGGGTGTAACTTGACTTGCTGAAAGGCTTGGGTGTCTTCTTCTTCCTCGGAGAGCTCTTGCTCCTCGGTGCCTTCACAATCTACACAAGAGAAAATAGAGCAACTCAAATAAAGCTCAAGCAAGATCCAAAAGTACTCCAATAAAACACTGAGATAAAACCAACAGAGGGCTTGGACGGCTTGAAGGAGGTCCAAGGAGCTTGGTCGGAGGAGATCCAAACTAAGGTGGAGGTCCATAGAGCTTGGAAGGAGGTCCAAGAACTAGTCGAGTGAGCCGAGAGTGGAAATGAGGAAAAAGGTAAAGAGGTAGGGCTACTCAAGTTTATATAGCCGTGAGTCAGCCGAGATTTTCAAGGGCTCTTGCTCAAGAGTAAGTGAAAGAAATGATAGGAGCAGCAAAAGATGAGACAAAAGATAGCTCGATGTTGCAGTAAAGGTGGTAGCATTTAATGCGACACAATATGCATTAAATGCTTGAAGACTTCGGGTGCCAAGGACATGGTCTGAGGAAAAGGAAAGCGAGCGTGACTGACAAATGGGTCCAGTCAAAGCCCGAGGGGAAGGTCCTGTGGAGACCTTGAGGAGATCCCACAGAGGTCAAGGGAGGTCCTGACCTACAGGGAAGGTCTCAACTCCAAGGAGGTCAGCAAAGACGATCAGAGGAGGTCCTTGTGAACAACCCGAGGAGGTCTGCAGGACAAGGAGGTCTAAAGGCTAAGAGGTCCAAGGGACGTGGAGGTCCCGACAGTCACGATCTCAACAAGGAGAGGTATGATGGTCAAGATCTCATCAAGGGGAGGTCTGATGGTCAAGATCTCATCAAGGGGTGGTCTTAACGGTCAAGATCTAATCAAGGGAGATCCTAACGCTAAGATCTCTAAAGGAGGGGTCTTAACGGTCAAGATCTAATCAAGGGAGGTTCTAACGGCTAAGATCTCCAAAGGGGAGGTCTTAACGGTCGAGATCTAATCAAGGGAGGTCCTAACGGCTCAGATCTCCAAAGAGGAGGTCTTAACGGTCAAGATCTAATCAAGGGAGGGAGCGAGAAGTAGATAAGAAGCGAGAGGAGTGGGAGCCGTTGGATTCGGATCAAACAAAGCTAAAATGATTAGGTCGTTTCGCACTATCCGGTTACCTCTAGATCTCACCATTCAACCGATCGTGGTCCAAATGATTGGGACGTTCGACCGCCGAACGCGTTCATTAAGATCGGGCCGCCCAACCCAGATCGGACGGCCCACAAGCGATGAAGGTCAAGTTTGAAGGGAAGGTCCGATTGCATCGAATCTGAAGGACTGCTCCATTGAGCGGAAGGACCGATTGGCTCAGGAAAGCTCAAAAGAACAGAGAAGGTCCAAATGAGTACAAGGAGGTTCAAGGAACACGGAATGGGGTAGTACCGCATGGCGGTAATACTGAATTGGTGCAGTAAGGGTTTTCAGAGAGAGGGCGTTACAAAGATCAAAACAAGGGAAATCCAAATGGACACAGAGAGGTTCAAAAGAATGAGAATGAGTTCAAATGAACACGAGGGAGGTTTAGACCTGAGGAGGTCTGGACCAAAGATGAACAAAACAAGCACAAAAAGGGAGAGATCACCAAAGCTCCAACAAACCCAACAAACCATCTGAGAGTTTTAGTTGAAGTTTGAATTAGTGAAATGAAATCCATTCCAAATCTCAAGTTAAGCTTTGAACTCTCATCAAAACCAAATGGTTCTTTTTATTTTGAAATTTTCCAAAAAGGCTCCAAAAACCAAGGTGTTACACCACCCTTTTGGAATTTTTTGCGAAAACAATTAATTTTGGCTACAAAGAATCAAAACCTAATTTTTTCCGAATTTCTCCAAGTAAAATGACTAGAGCATATCTCTCACATGCAAACCCAAATAAAATTATTTTTATTCCTAAATTCATATAAAATCGTGACTTACCTACTATGTAAATTTCATGCATTTTGGATGAATTTGAATTTTTTGGTTAATTTCGGCATTATTCGCTCTTTTCGTTCGTTCGATAGGTTTCGAAGATTCAACTATATATGAGAGTGATTCTTAGCAGCATCTCGACTATCTCAAAGAAGGCAAGTAGCCCCTTGATCATATTGATCCTACTATATTTTTATGCAATTATCTTGTTTTGCAACTATATGTATGCATGTTCTATTTGATGGTTAATTTTGTTAGAGGTGGTTAATCCCAATAGATGCATGAGCTATAGGTAAATGTTTACCATTGTCACTAAGCCTAAGTTAATATTGTGCTAGTGATTTAGAACCCGATGGATGGTACCTCTGCTAGATTGGTTGTCATGACACCATATCGAGCACCACCTCGCTATGTAGCAAATGACCACTTCTTTTTGGGCTTGTGTTCAATCCAATCCGAGAAGCATTTCACCTGTTCTCCCGTCTTTCTTGTCACACTGGGACCATCTGTGGGTAGCTGTGGCAATGTTTCGAGGGCCTGGTCAGCGCTTAGGGCGGCCCTTTTCGCTGCCTCCCTTCTGTGTGTCTGGGTCCGCTTATCCAGAGTCTTCTAAAGTGTTTCAAACTTTTGTGCCGGGTTCGTTACATAGCCGCTGAACAGTTCATCAAGTCCTTGTTGCAAAACCGCTTGTAGAAGTTTGCACCAAGTGCCTCATGCACCACCGCTCGCAGACGCCCACCTAAAGTTGTTCATTCCTCCTTGTTGTAGCCGAAGTTATTGCACTCAAGAGTTCCGCATGCCGATCATGTATGACGATATGTTTGGATGGCCCAAGACAATGTAAATCCTCAAATTCCTCGTGAACTACAACCATCTCTGCTTGTGTTCTCGCCAATTTCAACGAAGCAAATGCTACGGAAGAACTTGATTGTTCTTGTCCGTCGCTATTACAGCCAAGATCCGCCCTTGTACTTTCTAGTCGAATATGCCATCCACGCACAAGATTGAAGGCAAGGATAGAATGCATTGATGCATGGACCAAAGGCGAAGAATGCTCATCGTAGTAATTCTTCTTGGCCCACTTTGATGCGTGGAATCTTGAATGTCAATATGAGTACGGGATTCCCGCCTTGTATGACCTGTGAGTAGCCCGGAGAGGTTGTGGTAGGAGTCCTCAAACGCATCAACCTTGATTCCAATGTATTTAGTTTTGCCTCTATGCCTTGGCATAGCCGATCGTGGTACTAGATCATTGCCTTAATCACCTAATGATGGATCGTGGCTCAAAAATCTAGATTATCCACGCATCTCACCGCATATGAGGTTGGCGATAAAGCATGATGATAGGTTCTCGTGGGATCGTGACCGACTCAAATGATTTACACATCTGGTGATAGACCACTATAGAGTATTTCCAGAGGTGTCCCACTTAGGTCAAATATGAGCATTCGCCAGGGCATCTCTATGTTGCACTTCACGTCAGAAAGCATCTTGGGTTAGACCTCGACGACTATGATGTACGCCGCACCCCACAAGGTTCTAGAATTTGACCGCCTTTCTCGCACGGCCTCATTGCATTTGTACATAGCTCCTTGCCTCGACCTCGCCTAGTCGCATTCCACGCACATGGGAGCCTTCGTTAACGGCGAGGTTGTTGAACCGATATGTGTTCCAATTGGATGGAACCGCCATAGTCCACATCATCCTCGCTGCCGGATCCTTCGCTTTTGGACAATGCCATGGAGTCCCGATCTTCGAGATCCATCCTTACACTATGGCTTCCAGCCTCACCCTCGCCAGCAAGCCCACTACCTTGTCTCGACTATAGGAGCTCGTTCAGAGGGTTTTCATCGACAAAGATCACCAACTCGCGTGACCACCTTCGCCATTGTGTGCATCGTGCTAAGGCTGGAGTCCCCGACTTCTTCTTCGCACCACCACCCCTTTTTGTTCAAATTACCGATGTAGGAGTGGGTTTGTCATAAGCCCAGACTAGAAGGACCAAATCCCACCTTCCTCCTCGCCATGCGACATATAACTACCATGACCTTATTCCCTTGAGTCGCACTAACTCCCAATATGTGCTACTGTAGCTCGAGGGGGTGTGGTGGGGGCAAGGCAACTCAATTTCAGATCATACACAAGATGGTCCAATTCAATGAGTGAAACAACCACCGCATCACAAAGACCCCATGTACATCGCTATGCTCTTGGCAGAGGCACGGCCTCCGATTGAAAATAACGAAATCAATCCTCGATCCTCAAGAATAGTCACCGACCGTAGTAAATTTTGAAATTGGTGATGTCCGACATATTTGACGACCGCACCGTAAACAAGATTTCTACTTAACCACATATCTAAAACTAGATTACCCAATCGAAAAGGATTATGTACAACATACTACATTACTAACTATACATCTAAAACTCAGAATCCATTCGGTTAAAAAATTACCTAAAAGGTGGACGACCGGACGACAAACATTTCACTAGCTTCTCTCCTCTCCTCCTCCTCTTCCTTCCCTCCCTCTTTCTTTTTTTTTTAGAATAAAAGTGAGTTTTCCTAATTTTAGGGTTTCGAGGATCTTTTATAGGAAGGTTGTGTTGCCATTTGAATATCGACAAAGACTTACGAGTTCCCTATCGCCATTTGAAATGACAATTTTCCAAATTTTAAAACTAAAAAAATTGCCATCAATTCAATCGATTTACAGAGAGCTCACAGCACTATTGAACCCCTATCGCTATAGGCCCCGCCGCCAATTGGAATGACGACAGCGCCTAGTTTTGTAATTGTTTATTTCGACTATTTATTTTTGTAATTATCTTTTAAATTAATATTATTTTAAAAAAATTCCAATAGCGAAAGGGCATTTTATTCCGAGCGGGCCAGTATTGATCGACCCAAGTGACATTTCACGCCACTTTTGCACTATCTAGGTAGTGTTATGAATAGCGCTAGATTCATCATGAGGCCAATGGGCCAATATATATACATAAAGCATGTGAGGTGAATATACAAATAACCCCTCATAACAATGGGGAATAATACACTATACATATATCTCTAACACCCCTCAAACTCATGGTGGATCAACAACACCGAAGTTTGGAGAGGTAGAAGCGTGGTTGTGCTCGAGTCCGGCCTTCGTGAAGAAATCCGCTATCTCAAGCTTTGAAGGCACATATCAAGAGCAATGACCGATTATGCACACAAGACCTCATGAAGGAAGCATCAATACCAATATGCTTGGTGAGCTCATGCTTCACAGGTCACGGCAATACTAATAGCACTCAGATTGCCCGACAAGGAGGAGCTTGTAGTGATGTAAAACACCAAAATCTCTCAAGTAACCACCGTGAGCTAAGTAATCTCGCCACAAGAGAGCCATAGTCGCAACTCACCTCTACACTTAATCTGACATCAATGGCTCTGCTTTTGTCTTCTGTGCAATGAGAGAACCACCAAGAAAACACAAGAAGCAGAGATAGACCGCGATCGAGGGATCGCCGCCCAAGTAGCATCCGAATAAGCCCCAAGTCAGAACGAAATGGAGGTGGAAAGAAGAGACGGCGAGAGATAGTCCCACCGAAGGTATCACGTAACTCAAGAAGATGGTTGTAGTGGACTCGAGGGAGCAGAGACGAATCGACTCGTAATGTGGATCGGATAAGTGATATCCCGAGTAACAAGAAGGTAGACAAGACTCCCAACAAGATGACGATAGTGAGTCGGATCGAAAGAGGCTTGCCATCGAGGGTTTGAGGTGAACATTGAGCTCCATGGGAGTCTCAACAAGACACCGATCGCTGAGAGAGGCGCGATCAAGAAGATCCCGAATATACTTCTCTTGGGACATAAAGAAACCATCTTGAGTGGAAGTAACCTCAATCCCAAGGAAGTAAACGAAGAGGACCAAGATCCCACATAAGGAACTACTCACTAAGACGAGCCTTGACAAAGTCAATGTACTCGAATCATCTCCAGAATGATCATATCATCAACATACGTAAGAAGAAGAGTCCCACCACAAGACGAAGTGTGGACAAAGAGCGAGATCATGATCACTAGCCAAAAACCAGCAGAGAGTGACCACAGAGGAGAAGCGCCAAACCAAGCACGAGGGGCTTGCTTAAGGCCATAGAGAGAGCGATTTAAGGTGACAAACCATGCCCTCAGAATGTATCACCCTGTGGCGGATGCATGTAGACCTCCTCACGCAACTCACCATTAAGAAAGGCATTCTTGACATCAAGCCGAGAACAAACCAAGGCAACAAACGCCACCGAAAGAAGAGTGCGATAGTGGTCATGTGGGCAACAGAGCAAAAGTCTCGCTATAGTCACGCACCATGCTCTTGTTGGAAGCCATGAGCAACAAGACGCCGCTTTATAGCGCCAAGGAGCCATCGAGCGTAGTCTTAATCTTATAGACCCACTTACACGTGATGGGACGAGAGTAAGATGAAAAAGGTGTTGGGACACCGGTAGGCTACGATAGCTACAAACAAATTTTCTACCACGAAACCAGAAGCCATGCAAGTAGATGATCATAGATCGTTACCACCAGACGCCAGCAAATGCGAAGAAGGGTTGGAGCAGCCGTCCAACGAAGAGCGCTGGCCGATGTAGTGGTCGAGTCGATCGCCCAACGCCCAGAAGTCGATGTAGTGGTCGTAGTCGATCGCTCTCCAAAGAACGCTCTGCAGCTTCCTTGTCAAGATCGCGATCGCCCTCAAGCGCAACAATCGTAGTAGCGCCTACAGATCCACACGCCTAGGGAAGGAACAACCGAACGCCGTGTGCAAAGACCAAGTCGCACGGTGGAGCTCTCAGAAGATGGCGGCTAGGGTTTGGTGGTGTTTCACGATCTTTCCCAATAGCCTCATGCACCTCCTTATATAGTGCTCGTGGACGGATCCTATCCTCGACATCGCCATTTAATCAGATTCGTATTTGTTTGTTCCAACCCGCTATGTGTGACCCAGAGGTTCATGTAGTTCGGGCCAGACTCGAAACCCTTCCGACCACGAGTCGAAGCGGCTCCTAGCGTAACATATCGATTCCCAATACACACAAATTATATCGGACGAACCTTAATGTAATATGATCTACGACCGTGTCTTCATCACCTACGACTGTGTCCTATCTCAGATAACGCATCAGTTCAGATGTGGTCACGACTAACTCGTAATCCTCACGACTAGGTTATTTACCACTGGTGATTACGCTCGACTGCCTCATTTACTAGCTCAGATTTGCATACGACCAGCCCAGAATCGCTCGACCGAGCGACCTACTCGTGTATACCCCTTTGCCTCACGATGTCCGGGTTGAACTCCGTGTGAGATGTTGTGTCATCCATGGATCGTTCAATACTTTCTCGATCGAGTATCGATAATCCTTTACGTGGTCGAACACTTCGACTACTAGTGGCATGGCCATGCACTTTCTTTATCCCATCACAACGAGGGGCCCAGAGACATCTCTCCGTTATGTTAGGAGGGCAAATCCCATATCCCATCAACACATTCCTCTCCATGTTTCAGAGCAGATACCAAAGCTACCTTTATAACTACCCACATTGTAGCGCTTGGCAACCCCTAAGAGTGCTCTTACACATGTAGGAAACCATGCCGATCTCAGTCTAAGGATTATACATCATCATTGCTTGAGACCAACTAACGACACATAGATTCATAACAATCTCAATAGTGTCTCAAGGTGGGTCTTATCCAACATCATGTTCTCTAACATGTGTCCATATTATCGGTTTGATATCTCCATATCTATGACTCGTGAAACATAGTCATCAACCAATACATATGCTAGTCTATTCATATGTGTCCTCATATGTTTATGACAGTGATAGTGTAAGAATAATTATTGCGTAAATATAGAGTTTCACAACCAAGTCACATACTTGATAATAAATATTAACAATATTATTCTAGGAACAAGATAACACATTATCCAATGTCATGAACATAATGAAATATAATCATCTCTATGATTGCCTCTAGGCATATTTCCAACAAAAGGAACAAGATCCTGGCACTAGTACGCCGAGAGCAGCAATCTCTTCGGTTATGGCATGCCGCCACTGTGTAGAGTAACAAAGATCCCTTGAGGAGATGTGCTCATGAGTAGCAAAAGACCAAAGAAAAGCAAAACGGGCAGGGGGCCGAATCGACTGGCGACAGAGAGCGTAGCGAGGAGAAGATGACCCATCAGGGGAAGATGGAGCATCAGAGAAGATGGAACATCAGAGAAGATGGCTCATCCGAAGATCCTCACACGCAGGTCGACGAGTGTAGAAAAGAGGGGAGGAGCCGCAGAAGACAAAGCAAAGTGCGATAACGGCGAGAGGCCACAGGAGGAATATATGGAGACTGGTGGGATGGGTGGACGAGGTAAGACATATATAGGTGTATTCGAAAGGTCAAAAGACAGAGACTCCACAGAGGAAGCCGAAGGAGAGGCAGGACGGGTAGAAGGGACGAGACTCACAAAAGTCACATCCCGAGAAATCCGATCCATCGACCAATAAGAACCAAAGACCGATAGCCCTTGTGCTTTAAAGATCAGATCCCGTAAAGACACACTCAACGGATCGAAAGGGCCGGGCTTGCGCGTTTCTCGAGGGGCGAGGAGAACGAGCAAACGAGCTAAACGCATGCACGGGGCGTAGAGTAGTCGTGAAGGAGACCACGAGACGCCAACAAGGATTGCACCCTAAAGAGCGTAAGAAGGCCGGATGTTGACGAGATAGGTGGCGTGGGAAACCTCCGCCCAAAAGTGAGGTGGAATAGAGGCGGCAATCATCGCACGAGCCGACTCAAGGAGGTGACGATGCTTAGCGCCAAGAATACCATTCTCGAGCATGAGCACCAAGACAAGAGAATCGAAGAAGAGTGTCTCGCTTAGCAAGAAAGTGCAGCAGGCAGTAACGAGAGAGGTACTCGCCAGCAGAGTCAAGACGACTAAAGACACGAATAGGAGGAGAACGTGCAAAGCGGACCATAGTGGTAAATTGTTTATAGATAGACAAGGCCTCACTACGAGAAGACATGAAATATATCCAAGTGTGGCGCAGAGAAATCATCTATAAATATGATATAATATCGATGACCTCTTTTCAAATGAAGGAGCCGACCCCAAACATCCGAATGAACAAGATCAAATGGACGCCGAGACATCGACTCACTATGAGGATAAGGAAGTCAATATGTTTGCCTAACTTACAACCCCGACAATCTAAAGACACATCTCTTGAGACAGACTCCTGTAAGGCCACGATTTAACTAAAGACGACAAAGTAAATCCACACAGATGGCCAAGACGGTGATGCCATCGCTAGAAAGAGCCAGAGACTGAGTGGCGTAAGCGAGAGACCGGCGGTGACTGGTGGTAGCGGAAGGAAGGTGAAGCCGCTTAAGCTCCCAGAGACGATGTGAGTCAAGGCGCCGAGGGCCGAACCAACAGAGCTCCTGCTGTGGCGGTCCTGAATACAACAAGAGTCAGAGTCGAGAATGACCCAACAACCAAGATCAGTAATCTGTTCAGCAGAAAGAAGTTGCATGGTAAGGCGAGGAACATGAGCAACTGAAGGAACATGAAAAGATGAGTTGCTAAGAGGTCCTTGACCAGAGATGAAAGAGAGGTACCATCGCAGTGAGAACACTAACAGAGAATCAAGAGGTGTAATGAAGGACAGAGTGGAAGCATCAAGTCATGTGAAAAGATGCTCCTAATCAAGAATCCACGGGGAGGTACCGATCACAGAGGGTGGTTTCTCGCCCGAAGAGTCGTCCGCAGTAACCTCGCAGTAACCTATTGAGGGAGAACACAGGCTGCAGTAGAGTCGAAGTCTCGCTATCTCCGCCAAGGAGAGAAATCACAAGGAGTCGATGCGCACGCCGATGTAGAAGCACCAGTGCGCATAGTAGAAGAACAAAGCGTGAAAGATGCCGCCTTCTTATAACACTAGACTCAATGTGGCCGACCTTGTCGCAGAGGGAGCAAAGGAGGACGGCCACCGCCAGATGGAGGGCGGCCACCACCACCTGTGGCAGCCACGGAGGAGGCAAGCAGGTCAAGCGAGAGCGGGCGGTGTAGCAGAGTGGACGAGCGGTGAGCACGAGGGGAGTGGCATCGCCAGCACCACTCAAAGTAGTCTCCCTGCAGACGATCTCAAGAAGAGCCTCCAGAGAGTGACACGAGGGTGGCGCAGGAGAGCGGGCACGCCTACTCGAACTCGTGATGAAGGCGAGTAACGTAAATCGAGACACACCGAAACTCCAGGTCAAGACGCATACCAGCAAAGACGGATAGGAGCGACAACAAAGAAGGCGAGAGAGTCCACTGACGCCAGCATGCAGCAGAGCTCTGAGCGTAAAAGGCGCCAACAAAGAGCATCACCTCGTCAAGAGAGTGTTCCTAGCGCATCACGGACAGTAGAGGGCATCACCAGAGGGCTCATAGCGCTGACGAAGGTGAGTCCACATCTCGAAAGCCGAAGGAAGTCCCACAACCTCAGAAGAGAACTGAGGCTAGACACTGGCAATGAAGACAAAGAAGAACCCGAAGCCGCCGTCTGCATTCACCGAGTGTAGGCGGTCACGATCCTTGTAGGAATCAGAGCCTCTTGGTAGGCAGAGGCAATTTCATCATTAGCAAGGCGAGCGCTCAAGAAGAAGCCTTTGCTCTACCGTGGGGGCGGCGGATAAGCGAGGTTCTACGGAGGAGTAGGGCAAGGCGTAGGTGATATCGCTAGAGAGGACGCTCCAGAGACGAAGACCACGCATGTGGATGCACATGTGAGACACGGTCGGTGTAATTAACACCATCAAGATCACGTGGCGTTGATGGAGGAAATAAGACCCATTGGTGGGCGGCACCGACTCGCGCGACGACACCAAGGCAACGGTTCAACAGCGGCACCGACGGCGCGACGGTTAGAACGACGTTTTTGCTACCTTTTGTTCTTTTAGCCGGCCGCTCAAACGGCCTGCAAAAAAACGGGGCACTTTAGCTTGGCGACGGGGCGCTGGCGGCGGCGGCGTAAGCCCTAGCCTCGGTGGCGGCGGTGGGCTCAGCGGGCTGGCGAAGCAGCAAGACTACGCGTGATGGCGAGCCGCGGTGGTGCGCCACGGGTGGAGACGCGGCGGCGCCCACACGAAGCGCCGCGGAGGGCGAAGCGCCGTTGCTGGCGCGCCACGGCGAAGACGCGCGGCGGCTCCACGCGCGTCCGCGGAGGTAGTGCGAAACCGAAGATCCAATCGCGCCGAGAAAGCGACGCGATAAAGGAGGCCGAAAGCAAAGCGCTCGACGGTGAAGATTCAATCGCGCCGAAAGGTGCGTGCGGACGCGAGGCCGAAGCAGACGGCCGACGAAGGGGCGACGGCGCCTGTGGATACCAAATGCGGCGTGGTGCGCCACGGTAGCGGCGGCTCACACGCGCGACGCGAGTCGACGGCGGGACGACAAGCGAAGGACGAAAACCCTAGGTAGACTATGAAAGTGTTTCAACTCCTATCAACCTCTACCGATGAACAAAATGTTGTTGAACTCAGAGATGAGGCACCAAACACGAGATCTAAAAGACCGCATCAATTGCCTACAAGGTATGGGCATGACATATTATTATTGAATAATGATGAGCCTAAGACTTATGAGGAAGCGATGATGGATCCAAACACTGAGAAATGGCTTGGAGCCATGAAATCCGAGATAGACTTCATGAGAGAAAATCAGGTTTGGAACCTGGTCGATCCACTTGATGGTGTTAAAACCATTGAGTGCAAATGGATCTATAAGAAAAGATTGATGTGGATGGAAATATTCACATTCATAAGGCTCAACTAGTCGCAGTATGGGTTTCACAAGTTCAAGGAGTTGACTATGATGAGACTTTTCACCAGAGTTTATGCTTAAATCTATTCAGATCATTCTAGCAATTGCTGCATATTTCGACAATGAGATATGGCAAATGGATGTCAAAACGGCTTTCCTTAATGGAAACCTAGACGAGGATGTGTACATGACACAACCTGAAGGTTTTGTCGATCCAAAGAATGCTAGTAAAGTATGCAAACTTCAAAAGTCCATTTATGGGTTGAAGCAAGCATCTCGGAGTTGGAATTTACGTTTTGATGAGGAGATCGAAAGGTTTGGTTTCGTCAAGAACAAAGAAGAACCTTGTGTTTACATGAAGGTTAGTGGGAGCGTGCTTGTTATTCTGATATGGTATGTAGATGACATACTACTGGTCGGAAATGACATTCCTATGCTAGAATCCATTAAGTCATCATTGAAAAATAGTTTTTCCATGAAGGACCTAGGGAGGCAAAGATATATCTTGGGAATAAGGATCTATAGAGATAGATCTAAGAGGCTAATGGATTAAGCCAGATAAGTACATAGATAAAGTGTTGAATCGGTTCAACATGCAAAATTCCAAGAGAGGATTCTTGCCCATGGCACATGACATTAATCTTAGCAAGAATCAGTGTCCTACGACCACTGATGAGCAAGACAAAATGAGTGATATTCCATATGCTTCGGCCATTGGATCTATCATGTACGCCATGATATGTATACGACCAGATGTATTATATGCTCTAAGTGTTACGAGCAGATACCAAGCTGATCCTGGTGAAGGTCACTGGACAGCTGTGAAAAACATTGTTAAGTACTTAAGAAGGACTAAGGATGTGTTCCTAGTTTATGGCGGTGATGAAGAGCTCGTTGTAAATGGTTACACCAATGCAAGCTTTCAAATCGACAAAGATGATTATCGTCGCGATCTGGTTTTGTATTCATTTTGAATGGAGGAGCAAATGAGTGGAAAAGTTCCAAGCAAGAGAGCGATTGTCGATTCCACGACGGAGGCCGAGTAAATTGCGGCTTCAAATCGCGAAAGAAGGTGTTTGGATAAGAAATTTCATTGCTGAGTTGGGTGTGGTTCCGAGTGCCTCGAGCCCAATGGATCTCTATTGTGACAACAATGGAGCCATTGCGCATGCTAAGGAGCCTAGATCCCATCAGAAGTCCAAACATATACTCATGCGCTATCATCTTATTCGCGAATTGGTGGATAGAGGAGATGTTAAGATATGCAAAGTGCATACAAATTTGAATGTTCGATCCATTAACAAAGCCTCTCACACAGCCCAAAGCATGAGGCACACACAAGAGCTACTCCAGATTAGATACCTAAATGATTGACTCTAGTGCAAGTGGGAGATTGTTGGAAATATGCCCTAGAGGCGCTATAGAGATGATTATATTTCCTTATGTTCATAATATTGATAAAATGTTATCTTGTTCCAAGAATAATATTGTTAATATTGATTAACAAGTATGTGACTTGATTGTGAAACTCTATATTTCTGCGATAATTATTCTTATACGATCCCTCGGTCGGAAACATATGAGGACACATATGAATAGACTAGCATATGTATTGATGATGACTATGTTTCACGGGTCATGGATATGGAGATATCAAACCAATAATATGGACACATGTTAGAGAACATAATGTTGGATTAGACCCACCTTGAGACACTATTGAGATTGTTATGATTCTATGTGTCGTTAGTTGGTCTCAAGCAATGTTGATGTATAATCCTTAGACCGAGATCAAGATGGTTTCCTACATATGTAATAGCACTCTTAGGGGTTGCCAAACGCTACACCGTGAATCGGGTAGTTATAAAGGTAGCTTTGGGCATGCTATGAAACATGTAGAGGAATGTGACTGGTCGGATATGGATTTGCCCTCGTAACATAACAGAGAGATGTCTGGGCCCCTCGTTGTGGTTGGATAAAGAAAGTGCATGGTCATGCCACTAGTAGTCGAAGTGTTCGACCACGTGAAGTAATCCGACACTCGACGAGAAAGTATTCAGCAGTCCATGGATGACACAACATCTCACAGAGTTCAACCGGACATCGTGAGGCAAAGGAGTATACACGAGAAATGATTAGTTCAAGCGATTCATGACGAGTCGTATGGAGATACTTGCTTGTCGAGACTGGTCGAACGTAGTCACTGTGGTGGTCGAATCGGTCGTAAGGAATGTAGGGATACGCGTAGGCTTCGATAGCAACAATTCAAAAATTCTATCGCATAAACCAGGAAGCCAAGCAAGTAGATGATCACGGATCGTTACCACTAGACGCAAGCAGATCAAAATGTTGAAGAAGAGTTGGAGCAACTTGGTACAACGAGAGCGATCGATGTCGTGTGGTCGAGGCGATCGCCCTCTTCCTCGTAGTCAATCGTCTCTCAAAGAACCTCCAATGTTCCTTGTGAAGTTTGCGGATCGTCCTCAAGCGTTAACAAAGAACCGCAGCAGCGCTTCTACGGTATCCACACGTCCAAGGAAGGAACAACCGAACGCCGGTGTGTTAGCACCAAGTCGACGGCAGGTTTCGGCTAGGGTTTGGTGAGAGCAACTTACGCCAACCCATCTACCTCGCGATAGCCTCATGCATCTCCTTATATAGTGCCCGTGACGGATCCTATCTGAACACGCTTCTTAATCGTATTCGTATTGGTTTGTTCCATCTCGTTAAGTGTGTGACCCGTTAGGTTCATGCGTAGTTTGTTGTGACTCGGAAACCCTTTCCCACCACGAGTCGAAGCGCTTCCTAGCGTAACATAACGATTCCCAAATACACATGAATTATATCGAGACGAACCTTAATGCAATATGATCTACGACTTGGTCCTCATCACTTACGACTTGGTCCTATCCCCATACTACCGGTTCATATTGGTCACGACTAGTTCGTAACTCCTCACGACTAGTTTCGACCACTCTGTGAATACGTTCGACCTACCACGACTTTGATCAGCTTCTACAACTTCGATCACCACGACTTGCTCGAACTTAACGACTCTACTCGTGTATTCTCCCTTTGCCTCACGATATCTGGTTGAACTCTGTAAGATATTGTGTCATCCATGGATTGTTCAATACTTTCTCGATCGAGTATCTGATAACCTTATGTGGTCGAACTCTTCGACCACAAGTGGCATGGCCATGCACTTTCTTTATCCGACCACTTCAAGGGGCCCAGAGATATCTCTCTGTTATGTTAGGAGGGCAAATCCCATATCCGACTAGTCACATTCTCCGCATGTTTCATAGCATACCCGAAAGCTACCTTTATAACTACCCGATTTAGTAGCATTTGGCAACCCCTAAGAGTGCTATTACACATGTAGGAAACCATGCCGATCTCGAGTCTAAAGATTATACATCATCATTGCTTGAGACCAACTAATGACACATAGAATCATAACAATCTCAATAGTGTCTCAAGGTGGGTCTATCCAACCCCATGTTCTCTAACATGTGTTCACATTATTGATTCGATGTCCCTATATCCATGACCGTGAAACATGGTCATCAATCAATATATGTCTTTGGTCGAGAGTCACCGGTGTTCCACCATTGATATTCGACCGAGGATACTTTTAGAACGACATCATATAAGTTAAAGAGTTTCACCAACAAGTCACATACTCGTTGATCTATATAACTAATGATTCATTCAAGGAACAGAATAACATTTATTCATTAACTCATAAACATAGACGTAATACAATCATCATTATGATTGCCTCTAGGACATATCACCAACAAGGAATTACGAACTGGTCGTGACCAAATACGAATGGGTCGTATAGAGATAGGACCTGGTCATAAGTGATGAGGACACGGTCGAGATCATATTGCATTAAGATTCGGTCCGATATAATTTGTGTGTATTCGAATCGTTATGTTCTACTAGGAGCCGCTTATGACTCGTGATCGGAAAGGGTTTAGAGTCACAACCGACACGCATGAACCTATAGGGTCACACACTTAAAGGGTTGGAACAAACCAGTACGAATACGACTCGACAAATGTGTTCGGATAAGATCCGTCATGAGCACTATATAAGGAGATGCATGAGGCTGTTGGGAGGTACACGTGAAACACTACCGAAACCTTAGCCGCCATCTTCTTGAGAGCTTTGTCGTGCCACCTGGTGCTAGTACACCGACGCATGGTTGTTCCTTCCCTAGACGTGTGGATATCGTAGAGGCGCTACTACGACTTGTTCTTGAGGAAGATCCGCGATCTTCATAAGGAACTGCAGACGTTGCTGGAGGAGACAATCAACTCGTGAGGACGCTGGACGATCGACTACGACCACTACATCGACGCGCTCTTCGTTAGACCAGGCTGCTCCAACCCTTCTTCCGCTGCTCTGCACATCTGGTGGTAACGATCTGTGATCATCTACTTGCTTGGCTTCCCTGTTTGCGTGGTAGAAATTTTGATTTATAGCTATCGTAGCCTACCCATGGCCCAACAGCCTACACCCTCTATTTTTGGCTCAGCTCCAAAATCCAAAGTTCCAAAGGTGGCGGTCGACCGCCAAAGAAGAGTTTGGTCAGATCGCCTCATTGGCTGGCCTCGATCACACCTGGCCGGTCAGACCGCCAGCAACCAAAACAGCCAACCAAACCGAGGCATGGCCGGTCGGCCTTCCATGGCGGCCAAACCGCCAGAGGCTCGTGAGAGTGAAACCTCACCAAAACGCATGTTTCAAGACACCTCAACGCCATTGCCAATTGTCTCATCATCCTAAGATCGTGGGCATATCCCCATGATATCTACAATCTCCCCCTTGATGAACACATTGGCAATTTCTCAGAAAATGTAAGTTCGAGGTTTAAAAATGAAAGTACTCGACGTTTTCACGCAAAGGTACAACTTGGTCCATTAGCAAGAGAAAGCAATGGAAATGACCAAGCTAGCTTCAGAATAGCATAGGCAAGTGAGATACAGCAAAAGAAGACACAAAAGCTTCAATTTCCAGAGAAGTGACAAAAATCTCACTTAAGGTCCATATGAAAGAACATTTGTTCTATTTGACCTTAGATCATTGTGAGGCTTCAAGATTTGCAATTGAAGTTCAGAAATGGCAATAAGACCAAAAGAATGCAAATGAATAACTCCCCCTCACTATGACCACCAGATTTGCAGAAAATTTCCAGTTTTCTCCCTTCTCCTCTAGATAGCTCTATTTGAACATTTTTTGCTATTTCTCCCCCTTTGACAATGGATTCATCAAGGAATCACGCCTTCCTCTCATCCAAAGATGACAAATGCAGAAATGAGGAAGAAACAAAGAAAGAGCATGCATGAAATGCAATAGAGTGGCTTCATTTTTTGTATTTTTCAAATTTTTAGTCAAAGAAGCTTTGAGATTACCCAAATGAACAAGATAAGATTTCAATGATTGCTCAAAACACATCAATCCCGACAATACTAGCAAGATCACGCTAAGACATATATAACAAAGCTAGGCTAAAGAGCTCAATGAAGCGATGAATTTTAACAGTTTTAAGCAAAAGCTTCAAAATTAGCAAGTTCAACAACATGGATCCTAAGGTGATAATGGCCTTGTCAGAATGTCATTGTGAGATCCAGAAGCTAGCAAAGACCATTTTAGAGACAAAAAGTTCTGAATTGAATCATTTTGCTCAAATTATCTCAAAAGCCCAATTTTCACAATAAGTTTCATTTCAAGTTGATAAAAGGTCAATTTTAGTAAAGAAGATTCTGGACTAGAAGCCATCCACAATTTCTTCCTAAGCTTCAACCAATTTTGAGAATTTGTTTTCTGAACCATGTGCTAGATCTCAAGCCTTGCCGCGACCATCCCAAGCAGAAAAGCTTAAAAGAGTGGCCTAGGTCATCCAAAACTCCCCCTGAGTTCATGCCTAGTGCAATGGCAAGCTGTCTCATGAGAAAGAATTAGCGAGATCAGTTTTTTTGCACAAAAAGATATCATCATTTTTATTGTTCACAAGAGCAATTTTAGATTCTTTAAGAGAACAAGAAGCTCCATAAACGCTCTATTCTAGATCCAAGAGCTAACAAAGCAATTTTGACAGGGCCAGTATCACAAAAGGATCACTAATCGTGCAACTAGCTGAAAGATCCACAAATTGCAATTTTCAGTTCAAGTTGTTTTTAAGTTCTTGCTCAATTAGCAAAGACTTTGCTACACATGTGAAAGTATGATAATTCTAGCAAGTCAAAGAACTAGACACAGTCTTGAGCAAGAATTGAAATACTAAAGCTCAAGAGGGTAAAAAGCAAAACTTCATCAATTAAAAGACAGAAGCGGTAAAGCTTATATTACAATGCATCTTTTTGGATTTTCATATGAATGCAATATGATACAATGAGATGCACAAAAGACTCAAAAAGCCTGAAAAGATCAAAAAGATCAAAAGGATCCGAAGAAAATACCACTTGAAGAAGGTATCAAAAAAGATCCACAAAAGTTCAGATGAACAAGGAAAGTTCAGAAACGAACCAGCTCCCCCTCAAACCAACCCATAGGGGTAAATAACCCCTAACTCACTTCTCAGGTGGCAAACCTTGTTGGGTCTAAAAGATTTGAGAGGATATCTGCCAATTGTGCTTTGGACACCACAAACCAGCACAAAGGCTTCAAACTCCACAAGATCTCTAGGGAACACAACTCGAAAAGCTAGGGAGCGAAACACCAACACTAAAAAGCTTGCAGGCAGCTCAAAACCTGCTAAGGACTAGTGACTAGGAGACAAGCTCGACCTAGGCTATGAGAAGAGTGCATCCTAGAAAACCATGGGATAAGAAGAGTGTCTAGAAAGGACACATGCTAGAACAGAGCCTCCTATCTACCCTGAACTCAACAAACCCAACACCTGATACGAACCAGATGCAAAGCAAGGTAGACTAGGGATACCATACACAAATGTAAGGTATAGAAGCTTGAACCTGAGTCGCACCGCTTGGCAGTGAGATGTAGTCATGATGGATGAAGATCCATTCCTTGTATTGCTTGGCTTGAAGCTCCTGAAAGTAGTTGCACTCACCCATCATACTTATCTCAAATTCCTTCATCTCCAAAAGTGATAGCCAACATCGAATGCATATATGAAGAAGAAGAACCAACAATTGGAGTCATGGACCACATGTTCTTCTTCTCAACTGAAAAGACTGAAGAAGTCTATGCCTTGGTACTGGGTTAGTGAGACATTGTCTAGGGAAACAATACCAAGACACATGACTAGCAAGGATAGCAGTAGATGATCCAAAGCTCATAAAAGCATATAATCAACAATTCAGGGCATGAGCATGAAGATAGACATATCAATCGCAACACATGTTAACCAAGATATGATAAAGCTCAAAATATTCTTAATCCATAATAAGGCACAGGAGCAAGCAAGCAAGCACATAACATATCACACAACATACATCTAGACAAGAGTAAAGCAAGCTAGTGAAGATATGGCAAAGCTCATGTATCCACAATTAACAATAAGGCACAATACCATGTGAGCATAAAGCATGTTATAGAACAAATCATGGATAATGTATGCTAACATGGATATCAAATAAGCATGTGGATACATAGAGCAAAAATCAATAAGAGCAAGACAATAAATGTACAAGATAGCACAAGCTCATGATGACAAAACCAAGCTCATATAACCATAGAAATAATGAACAACAATTTAATACAAGGATATATAAGCAAGGTACTGGTAAAGGCATGATGAAAGATATCAAAAGAGTAACACATACTAATATGATACAAGTGATCACAAAGACAAACACAACATGCCAAGAATGAATATCATGAGGTAAATGCATGAAGGTGTAAGATAGCTCACAAAACATATGAAGACGCCAATCATGAAAGCACATGCCTCTTGGAGGCCATCATTGGGGTGGAGAACCATCAAGTGTCCCGATCACGTGATGAAGCAAAAGACTAGAATCTTTGAAGTTCATGTTCTCCAACCCACGTTCCCGGTACCTACACATGAGAAAGGCAAGATGTCCAAGTCTTGGATCCCGAAGGGTTAGAGAGCAAATACTTGGGAACCCAAACCTTGGACACATAGCCACTAGAAGCAATTGAACCATTATGTGAGTTAGCATGATGCAAATGATGGTTAATGCAAGAAGATCCAACATCATTCTTGGAGGCACACCGCGAGTGGACAACTCGATGAGGAAAACGAAGTCTATCTCTAGAAAAGCGGTGATGGCCTTGCTTGAAAGCACCATGATGAGAACTAACAAAAGCACCAAAGGAACTCACACATCCTCGCCGTGGGTGTATACCTCAATGAATAAAACGATGTCCACCTCTCAGGAGATGGCAAAAAATCTGTCTCGGGGCAGCTCGTGGACCAAAACCAAAATCACGAAAACCGAGTCTACGATGCTGTCCAACACCACTAGAAAAGGTGTCAAAGAAGCTATCAACAGAGCGAGTCCTCGTGCTAGGCTCTTTAGTGTGCATGTCATGAGAAAGACTATGCCTACTAGGAGACTTAGAAGCATGAGCTCGACGCAAATGTTTTGCACGCCGAAAACAAAAATCTACAAGATGTCCATTCTTCCCACAAATGAGCAATGGTGTAAAGGTCTACTAGGAGACACGGTCTGAGAGGACAAAGTACCATTATGGCTCAAAGAAGAAGTCCTTTGGGACAAGCCGAAGAACCAACATCATAACTCGCCTCAGGTCAAGACTAGGCTCACACATGCCCCGAGAAGAGAAATGTGTGTCCCTAAAAGCTCACGACACATTTGACGTCGGTGTTTGACACGGTGGAAGCAAAACTCAAAAATGTATCCATCTTTCTTACAAAAGGTGCAATGGTATTTCTCTTTTGAAGATGTAGTACCATTTAGGAAGAAGCACCCTTGTTTTTATAAATCCCTTGGACAACACAAGAAGAGTCAGAAAGAGTCACACTTGCCAAAGAAGAGCTATCCAAAGCGATGGCACAAAAACCAACATCAAATGACTCACGTTTATCACAAAAAGACTCTAACTCCGAATGCAAAGAGGCAAGAGAAATCTTGAGAACATCAATCTCGGAGTAAAAGGCAAATACAAGAGTCACATGACTTGACGCTCATATCATCGCGCAATTTCTTCGAAGACTCAACCTCGTTCTTCAAGACAATGCAAGATGTGCAAGAATTTAATAATGCTTTCGTATTAAGCATGCAATTCAAAGCATCATTTCAGTTTCTAAACTAGCACAATTCTTGCAAGAGACTAAACCATCCTTAAGCAATTTTCCATACTCTAAGCACATGCTACAAGGGCTAGCTTCAATTTCAATAATTTCAGCCCTAGCATTCTCTAATTGCTCAAGGTGAAAGGAATTAGTCAATTTTAATTTCTTAATTTCAGCAAGCATGCCTACACAAGAATCACACTCATTTCTAGCCATAGATCTAAGATTGCCTATTTCTGACTTAGCATTATCAAGCTCATGATGTAAGGCAACACAAGAATCACATAGCATAGAAGCATTTGATTTCAATAATTCATTTTCAGATTTTAGGCATGCAAGAGAATTTTTCAAGTTATCCATGTCTACAAGCAAAGAATCAAAAGCATTAATGGAGGTTTTCAATTCAGAGAGCTCATGAGACAAATCACCCTTCTCTCTTTCTAGCAATTTCACTTTCTTCCTAAGAGCAATCAGTTTAAGATCATATGACAACAAGACATTTATAAGTTTTTCTTTGCTTACCTTGCTTAGCTCGAGTAGGGGATCGTCCTTGGAAGAGCCATCATGATCATCCTCAAAAAGCTCTCCATCATGCTCATCCTCTATCGCTACACAACATATGCCAATGGGCTCCTTCTCCTCGGGCTCCATGCGTATCTCATCTCTGAAACTAGGACAATCAAAACCAAAGAGATCGCCACAAATATCGTAGGAGAATTCTTCCTCCACTGCCAACATAAATATCGTACGTTCAAGCGTCTTGTCATAACGGACATCAACGACAAAAGAACCACGACAAGATGCAAAGAAGCGTTCACAAGTCAACATACTAGTCGCCATGCTCAAAGATCGGTGAAGATCACAAAATAGCAAACCTTGCTCTGATACCACTTGTTGGACCAAAACGGGCGACTAGAGGGGGGTGAATAGGAGCACGATAACTTTTTCACCTTAATTGCATTCAACACGTTTTCACTCCAATAGCTATGGAAGCTATGAAGATCAAAATACAAGCACAGCGGAAGACTTGTATTGAATCCAATCGAAACCCCGAAGCAAAACAACCAAAAAATCAATTCACAATGAGTTGGGCGGTCAGACCCCTCAGTCTAGCGGTCTGACCACTCCATGGGGCGGTCTGACCTCTCAAATGGGCGGTTCGACCTCCAACTGATGAACAAAGGAAATCGGCTGAACTTCCAAAACACAAAAAGGTCTAACTTTTGATTCGTGACTCCAAACTTCACGAAACTTGAAACATACCTTTCTTAGAATGTCAGGAACCTATTCTAATCAACGATCGTGAAGATTGTTGCCAAAGTTCCGACCTTTATCCGTTTTAGTGAAGGTTGCTACAAAACCGAGCCAAATACAAAAACGGTGATTGGGATGATTTCGTGAGAGGAATCAATCCAAGATGGCTAAGGATAGTCTCTCATACATCCTAGCATCCTCAATCACAGGAAGAATCAAGCCAAAAGCCCTCAAGAGCAAAACCCCCTAAAATCACCCTTTCTTTCACAAAAACTGGGCAAAATCAAAACTTAGATCCAAAAGCTTGCTCGTGGGTGGATGATGATCAAGATAATCTTAGATCATATCCCACACATCCCAGCAAGCAAGATCACAGCAAGATTCCAAATAAAAACCTAAGGAACACCAAAAATCCCAAAGGCATCAAGAGAGAGCAATAACAAGAACGAACTCAACTTGGGGCAAATCTTGCATGGATTGATTAGATAGATTGTGTGTTTACATCCACTCCACCATGGAGGACAAAGCTCAACACTTGAGCACTCAAATCAATCCATCTCTCTAGAACCCTAACCTCCCACTAATCTCTCCAAGCCCTAACAACAAAAGCTAGGGTTTCCAAAATGAAGGGTTTTCCCCCTATGTGCAACCAGCACAAAGCACTATTTATAGTGGAGGCTAGCATCTAGAGAATATTCCATTAGGGCACTCGTTAAGCCCACAGACAAACGGGTTCAACACACGCATGCATCTCAAAGCGCCGTCTTCATCTTCGCTTGACCTAAACCGCTTCTCCATGCACCGTCCCGCGCCGTGATTTAGCCAAGGCCAAGAAGGTGGTTTCACACACCACCACTTAGCACTTTTCCGGTATAGAGCAATTTCCCAAAATGCCTCTCTACCGACCTTTTGTGATTCCTTCGCCTCGAAGCATCTCCTATGCTCTGTCTTCATCCATGTGATCCAAATGACTTCCCGCCAAGCCTCTCACGCGTCTGGATGCCACCGAACCGTCCTTGCTTGCAACTGGGACCATGTCACTTGGCGCACCACGTGTCTCACCACTGGTAGCTTCCGCTCCGGTTCCTTGTCTTCTCGGCTTGTCAGCACTCTGCTAGCCTTAGTCATCTTCCAGCACAACCTCGATCGTTCTGGACCTCGGTTCTCCTAACCTAGTCCCGATCTAGTCCACCTCACCATGACCTAGCTCCGGTGTCCTACAACCATCACAAATAAGAAAACCGTTACGTAGCACTGCACGATACGCACAATCATCAATTCTCATAATTGATGAGGCATGAGCACATACCTTCACAAAGGCCTTTGCTCAAACTTTGCCTTCTATGGTTCTTGTCCATCTTGTATCTTACTTGAGTCCAACCATCTCACCCGACATCCACGACCGTTTTGGACCTTGGTTCTCCTAACCAAGTCCCGGTCCTCCTCGTCCTTGACCATAGTTGACTCCAAGCCACCTGCACAACAATAGACCAAGCAACCATTTCCGGGCACAAGTTCTTCACAACTTGACCCATGTTAGCCAAAACATGCATCATGCAACATCTATGCAATGAAACCCATGAACTTGACCTCACAAAACAATCATCGCGACCGAGTTGGCCGATGAACAAGCCAAAACCGGTCAGACCGCCACTTTGGCCGGTATGATTGCCCCCTGGCCGGTCTGACCGCCCAGCTGGAACTTAGCCAAAATTCCAACTTGGAAAACCGAAACCTTCTGGAAATTTCAAACGAATAAAACTTTTGACTCGAAATTCCAAAAAATATGAGACCAAGTGCAGTAGAATCTCCTCTCTTGCCTACACCCTCTATTTTTGGCTCAGCTCCAAAATCCAAAGTTCCTAAGGTGGCGGTCAGATCCCGCTCAAAGATGGTGGTCAAACCGCCTCCTCATGGCCGGTTTGACCGCCACTGCCCCAAAGCGACCAACAAACCGAGGCATGGCGGTCAGGACCGCTAGAGGCCCGACAGAGTCAAACCTCACCGAAAACGCATGTTTCAAGACACCTCAACGCCATTGCCAATTGTCTTATCATTCTAAGATCGTGGGCATATCCCCATGATATCCACAATGATCTAGCTAGTACTTGATCGCCTAGTCTCAAAAATCATTAGCTAACTTGTCTAATGGTGCTAAATTGTGGTTACTCAAGGCACAACTAACAGAGACAAACCAGTCAAGCTTATTCAACAACTTGCCTAATGTAGCTAGGAAATCAACCAACAATAATTTTTCCGCACAATAAATATGCTCATTCACATGCTTACACATAGACCTAGGCACTAGGCCATGCCTAGCATGGCATGGGCCCGATGGGCCACAGGGCCAGACCATGCCGTGCCGACTAGGCCCAGTCAACATGCCATGCCGGCATGACCCGACTCGTTTCTGGCGAGCCCAAGCATATCCTAGTGGTCCATCGTGCCGCCGCCAAGCCATGCCAGCCCAAGCACGGTCCTGTCACACTGTGAAACGAGGGAGGGTCAGCGACCGAGGGGCGAGGGAGGACATGTGACCTGGGCGTCGTCGCCGTCGCCGTGGAGGATGTCGGGACCCAAAAATACAATTCTGGACCCTCTGTGTATAATGCACTAGTCTAGGATCACGCTAGTGCACACAGTGTCAACACAGGTGAATATTGATCCACACAAGCGATTAATAACATAAATGAGTAATTTGATAACAAATAGTTGTTTTGACCTTATGGTCGAGTTTACAATTATTAAGCCACGCAGGGCTAGCAAAGAAATAAAATAGCAGTGGAACGAAGAAACTTCAGCGGAATCCCATCAATTCACTACAAGCAACTGATTGGGATCAAGCCCCTACGGTCAAGCACCTTCGATGAACTCCTCCTCGAAAGCAGGCAATGACTCCTCCTCTTCTGTTGCATGTTTTACAACAAGCATGAGTACACACCGTACTGCAAGTCATACCCGTAAATGCAATTATACATGATGGCTTATTCCAAAGGAATGGCTTCGTGGTTCTTTTGCGTAAATGCAACATTTGCGTTTAAATACAAGTAATAGATTGGAAGCATAATTCAAAACAAATAGACAATAATAATTTGAGCTTTTATTTCACAAAGACACATAGCCTAAACAAGTTATTCACATAGCCATATGACTTAAGTCACACAGCTCCCTTCCCAAAGTTTTTCATGAAAATCTACCTCGTGTGAAATCCCGAAGCATGTCCATGATCATGACGCGCTATTCGAATAGATTTGTTTAACACTCTGCAGAGGTTGTACACTTTACCCATAATATACAACTAGTGTAGCTAGCACTAGCCGTAACAAAATAGTTCAGAAACTTTATCTCGACATTGACACTCCCGGTATGCTTAGCCGCCACAGACGCACACCGTTGGGAGCGTGGACACGGCGAACCGCCTGTAATGCGACTACTTGGTAGTACACACCTCCACCCAATCCGACCTGACTAATCTACAACCCGAGTAATCAATGTCAAGACTCCATAACTTACTAAGTTAGGCCCGTCCCATACCGTGCATGTGGTTATACTGAAGGCTCGGTTCAATGGCGCACAAAGTTAGGTCCTTAATTGGCCAGGGCAAGACTTCCAAATTCTAACCTATCATTCCCGCCAACACAGATCCACCATAAAAGTATACCAGACCACTTGCCCCCGTCCAAAACCTTTTCCCACCCTATTGATTAAGTGCAACATATGCCATCAACGTGTAATAGCACATAGTACACATAGTTTTTATCACATAGTTCCATAGTCACTTAGTCAAGTTTATATTTGCATCTTACATGAGATGATGACTCGTAGCATGGCTAAGCAATCTAATCGCATCTAACCATCCCACGTTGGTAATACAATAGCACCAACTAAATAAACCGAACTAGGGTGACAAAATATTATGGCATACAATTAGACAAGGAGGTCATAACAAATTGGATATGAACTAATCCCAAAAACATTGAATTAAATAATTAAAGTAAATGCAATAATTTAAATCAATATAACTTTTGAAAACTGGGTTCAATATGATCAAAGGTATAACTTGCCTTGGAATAGGTATAAGTACTGATCTTGCTCTTGAGGTGCTCCTTCTTCTTCAAATCTTCTTGAAGTATCGACGTCTACTCGCAAACAAAAGCAAATAAACAAACCAAATAAATAAAAAAGGCAAAACAAACTCCAAAAATTAAATAAAAATCTCAGATAAATAGATCTTGAATTTAGATGAATTTAGAAATTTGAATGGGCTCAATCGGAGTTTGGATGCAAAAGATATGAGCTTAGGAAGTTGGAAATCTAAAGAAAACCCTAAAAGCGAAGTTATTCGAATTTCCGAATTATTCCTTAAAAGAAAAATCGGATTATTGCGTAACGATGATGTCAGCGCTCGGAATTAAAGAATTAAAAAAGAAAATCTGACATGTGGGACCCACACGTTAGTGACTTGGCTCACGGTGGATTTGGGTTCACCGAACCACGAATCTGGGGGGCTGAACTGACACGCTTGCACACGCCGTTCGTGTCCGACACTACGGCACGATGCGACACATAGACGCGGAGGCTGAGGTGGCTGCTGATGTGGCTCGCCACGTCGGATCGGCGACGGCGAGGGCTCGATGGGCGACAAAGACGGCGCAATCGGCGGCGCTTACACCGGAGGTGGGTGGTTCAGGGAGGTAGAGGATGACGCGGGGGTCTCGTGGATGTGCTCACTGGTGCTCAAGGACGATCGAGGCGGCCAGCGGTGAGGTAGAAGCGGCGGCGGGGCTTCGGGCTCGACGGGAATAGGGCTACGGCGATGCTCCGGCGAAGTGAAGGCCACTAGGAGGAAGCTCTCGCTCTTGCGATGCCGGAGGTGCAGTCGACGAGGTTCGGGCGGCTCTAGTGGCAGAGGAATAGCTCGTCGGAGTTGCGGCGGCGAGATTGGATCTTCAAGCTCCTACGGCGGCTAGGGTTCGGCGCAGACGAGGAGGCGGCTAGGGTTGAGGTGCGGACGGCAAAGCGATCCCGGGGTCCTATTTATAGGGTTCGGGGAGGCACGGGAAGGCATATTGGTGGTGGAGTTCAAAGGAGTCCAAAAGGCATACGCGAGGAACTCGGGGATAAAAGGAAAATCGGGATTTGATTCTAATCCGAACGGATGCGGAGAGGTTAAAGATAAGATTCGGCGCGCTTTCTAGAAGGGCTGCAGATGGAAAGGTGGCACTATCGGACGAAGCTCCCACGGCCTTCAATGGCGGACTCGGACGCGACGTTCACGCGGAGATGAAGACGCAGCGGGGACGACGACTTCGAGCGGGGCCACAGGTCAACGAGACAAGGGACGCGGGTCCACCTGTCAGCGGGAGGATGGGGACGCGCGTGTGCGCGCGAGAGCGGGCCGGCGTGGGACTGGGCCGAAATGTGAAGGAATGGGCCAAATGAGATGGATTTCGGCCCAGGAGCTTTAACTGAGATTTTAAATACTTTTTCTTTTTAATAAAATACCAGAAATTCAAATAAGCAGTGGAAAATAGCAAATGAACTTGGAAAAATTCTAGAAAAATCTAGAAAATATGTCCAAGCCCAAAGAACCCAAATAAAATAGTTTTGACCATTGTTGATGTTGACTTTACTCATATTAAATTGTTTTGATGTACAAAGTACATGTTTAAGCTTTTGAATTAAATTCAAATAAAATCCAAATGGTGAATTTTATCCTACTAACTATTCAAAGGATTTTTAAAGCTCGTAAAATTAGGATGTTACAGAGGACTACCACCGCTGCCATGGAAAATCGCCGCCGCCGTCAACCTCCATGCACCGACGCACTGAGAGCGACTTGAACGCCACCACAACCTCCTTGCACCCAGGCCTCCGCAGAGCCAAAG
Source organism: Phyllostachys edulis (assembly GCA_036346405.1). Taxonomy (NCBI): domain Eukaryota; kingdom Viridiplantae; phylum Streptophyta; class Magnoliopsida; order Poales; family Poaceae; genus Phyllostachys; species Phyllostachys edulis. The sequence continues at coordinate 4,414,777 of CM070561.1, read as the reverse complement.
CCGAGTAGACGACAAGAGACAACCCTCTCTGCCCCATCCTTGGCGCGCGTGAGGAGGCCGGCGGAGGCGTGGAGCGAGCGAGGCCCGCGCGCTCCCGAAGGGCCAGCTGAGGGGTGCAGAGAGGGGGAGGGGTGAGCCCAACGGAGGGAGCCAGCGCCTGTGTTCGTGCGATCTTGAAGGAGCTCTGAGGCAAAGAATGGAGAGGCGGGCCGAGCCCGAGGAGGAGGAGGGGGAGGTGGGGGGCGTGTGGTGATAGAGGAGGAAGAGATAGGGAGGAGGAGGACCGAGGAGGAGGAGGAGAGAGGTTGGAGGGGGAAGAAGAAGAACCAAGAAGCTTCTCAGGCTCTCGGCTGTCTCAAGGATTGTAAGGATAGAAACTCAGAGGGAGAAGGAAATAAGAGAGGGAATGGGAAAAAAGAGGAGGGAAAAAAGAAAAGTGGTGAGGAAAAAAGAAAAGGCGTTAAGGAAAAAGTGGGGGAAATAAAAAATACGATAGGAAATGAAAAAAATAAAAATTGTTCATAATGCAACAACTCATAAATATTCAGGGGAATAACTAAAATTTATTCATTGTTCGATACAGTACAAATACAAAGTTTGCTTCCTCGTTAAAATCCTTACCCCCTAGTGTGGGGTACCCTTGGTAAGGAGAAGAGGGTAGCAACTACTTACACATAGATAGACTAGTTGACGTTGAGATTCTCTAGGTCAGCTATCACCTCCGTGATCTCCGGATCCTCGAGCTGATGTTGCGTCTGTTCATCTGCACTCTCCCAGTGTTTGAGGCATGTGAGTGCCTCAACCATCTTAGGTGTGAGAGACGACCTCCTTGGCTCGATGATCCTCCCCCGCCGTACTGAAAGTGGTTTCCGATGAGACAGTCGACACTGGAACCACAAGTACATCTCATGCAAAATATGATAGCACGGGATAAATATGCTAGTGGTTCTTCCACCACAAGAGGAGGTTGACATCATTGCCATCTGCGAAGTCAAGCTCAGTGTCCGCAAAAGGTGTGTCGAGGTAGTGGTTGATCTCTACTCTTGGATTCCATTGAGATCTGGTTGGCGCATGAGAAGACGAATAGGATGCCGAGTCTTTTAGCTTCTTCCAGATATTGGAAGCGCTCACATTGCACTGTCCTTGTTGCGTTGTGAAGTAGTTGTTCTCGATTGATTTCTACTTCCAAACTTTTCATAATACAAATCGAAAACTCGAAAAAGCTTGTCAGGAATGTGAGTGTAAACCTTAGAAAAATCAAGATCAAATGCCTCCTCAATTCCCTCGAAAGCCCCCTTCAGATCTGCTAATTTTCTCCGAGGGTCTATAATAGTACCAACATAGAAGAGATATGAGATAGCTTGAAAATATTTTAAAATTTTTATCTGTATTGGTTCAATAATAGGTCTAAGAAGGGCATCGTTTCTGTTTTCCTTGAAAGCGTTAGCAATAGTCCAGAGCCACTCGATGACTAAGCAAGAAGTAGGATAGTAAACACCAGATAAAACTATGGTTGCATCATAAAATACTTTCACAAATTCATGAAAACGACCAGCAACTAGCCAATCTATTTTAGTAACCAACTGCTTACCAGAATTAGTATTGATGATGAGAATGATGATGTACTTGTACTCCTTGCACCTCTCCAACATAGTATACGTGGAGTTCCACTGCACCTTCATGCCCAGGTTGAATTTTCTTAGCCTCTTATTGTTGGCCTTGTAGTACTCCTTGAACTGGGCATATCTTGGGCCCGGCGTAATGAATCGGATAGCATCGCGTATGTTGTCTAGACTAGGTTTCATGAACTGCAAGCCTGCACTGCACGATGAGGTTCAAGATGTGGCACATGCATCTCCGATGGAGGACGAAACCACCGAAGTAGGACTCCAAATGCGGTGCGAGGAACTCCATGATCGCCGTGTTTGCTAAGGCATTGTCAAGAGTGATGGCAATAATTTTGTTCTAATAGCCTGCCCTTTGGTGGGATGAAGTCCATATATCTGAGGTTAAAACAAAAGAAAAGGTAACTTTCAGAAAGTTTTCATTCAAACTTGACAGTTTACATTGGTATAGTTCTACTATGTCACGCGCAGTTGTTCTCCTACTTACGTGTCGGTATTGTGGGCAAAAACCATGTTAGATCATTATTTCAAAACTAAACTTTCACCCATCCTAATCGGAAGATCCTCAGTAACCATATATCTAGCAATTTCATCTCTAGCTACCTGAGGGTTGTACATCCATGTACTTACCGAACCATCGGCCCCAAAGTTAAGCTTGGTCTGGACGTTCCCTCCTTGCGTCCGCCCAGCCGCTATCTTCTTCAAACACGCCTGCACATGTCGCTTAAGATGGCCTGTTCCTCCACCTGAGCATGCAGACAATTTAATATGACAATATTTACATGTGGCATAAGGTACCTAACGCCCATCCTCCATTTCTATGTTGTACTCCATATGTAACCAACACCATGCACATCGGTCGCCGGAGCTTCCACCGTTGCATGCAATTGTTACCTGTGCCTCGACATCTGGGTGGAGATGTGGGCATCCTCAAGCCCTCATTACTGGTCCATATGACAATCATCCATACCATAGTCTCCCATACCCAGGGAGAGTTGGCGAGGATCGATCTCTTGCTCTTGCACTTCTTCTAGGGGAGGAGAACTAGGGGTGCGAGGACGTGCTCTCCTACTTCCCCCTCCTGATTTCTTCTTACCAAACATACTAGAAGACTAGAATTTAGAGAGCAAAGAGAGAGCAAATAGAGAGCGCAAGAAAAGATGGTTGTGTTGTGCGGGCAGTGTAGTGAACAAATGAGGAGGGAGAGATAATTTATAGGCAGGATTCACGAAGAAGAGATCTCTTGTATCCCCAAGAATCCAAGACCACAATGTCTCTATGCTACCATCCTATCACTGCAAAAGACACTAGCACACAAAGACACACTGCCGCACCTATACTGCCCAACGTCTCTCGTCCTCTCCTCCCTCTCCGGTCTCCATCGCCCCTAATGGCCATCTCCCCACGCCGCACTCACTACTACAGAAAGGGTCATCACAGACGGTTCAAAACCATTACAACATCCCAATTTTTCAAGCTTTAAAAATCCTTTTGATTAGTTAGTAGTTGAAAATTCACCATTTGGATTTATTTGAATTTAATTCAAAAGCTTAACTTGGACTTTTAGTACTAAAACAATTTAATATGATTAAAGTCAACATCAACAATGGTCAACACTATTTCATTTGGGTTCTATGTGCTTGGATATATTTTTTAGATTTGCTAGAATTTTTCCAAGTTCATTTGCTATTTTCTAATTGCTATGTGAGTTTTCAGTATTTTCTAAAAAGGAAAACCTAATTAAACTCTCAGTTAATCAATTGGGCTGAAATCCATTTCTTTGGCCCAATCCTTTTTCACTTCGGTCAATCTCCTTGGCCCAGCCAGTTCATTCCTGCCTACCCATTCAGCATGGTCGCTCCCTTGCCTTTCCTCGCCCATGCAAAGCCCAACCACCGTCGGCCCATTCCTTTGGTGCAGCGTGAAGGCCTAGCCAACCAGAGCCGCCTTTCCTCGCTTGTGTCACCGCCAAGTGGTCCCGCCACCGCGCCAACTCATCATTGTCTCCAAATCGTCCCCGAGTAGGACTTTTGTTCTCGGTTTTGAGGCAAACGCCAGGTCGTGTTGTCCTCCTCCTGGTCTCCTTCCATTCGAGTGCTATTTAAGGAGCCCTCCACGTCATATTGTTCGCCCGTGCCTCCTCTTCCATAACCCTAAAGAGTCGGTCTCAATTTCATACCAATCAAGCCGGATTTTGCCAAGGACCGAGCACCGCTGACACTGCTTCATCACCGGAGATCTTCGCCGTTGGACCTTCTCCGGCCACATCGTCGCCTTCTTTGGATTCGCATTGAAGCGTTCTTCTCGGTGCCTCCCTTGTCCTCCTTCGAGCACCTTTGCTTCACCAAATCCGTTGCATCCGAGAGCTCCCTCACCACCCAAGTTGTTGCCGCTGGTGAGCCATTGCTACCCTTGCTGAACCATCGCCTCCAGTGTGTTCCTCGCATCCTCGGGATCTTGTTTTTGTTCTTCACCGGAGCTGTTTCGCCACCACTTGCCGTCGACGTCTCATCTTTGCCGCCGACCATGGCTACCTCGGCCTCTCTCTGTGTTTTTCTTCCTTTGCCGATGTGTCACTCCACCTCATACTCCATGTCAGTGCCACCTCGACAAATTTGCTTATGTGTCACCTTGTCAGCAATCCATGTGGTGCACCCAATCCAAAAGGTCCATGGATCTAGTTCACCATGGGCCATTTCAATGACTAGTGGGTCCCACAAATCAAACTCAATTTCTTTTATTTGATTTTAGCCGAAATTCCTAGATGACGTCAGCTTATGTCATAATTATCTTTTCCTTCAGAAAAGTAATTCAATAAATTCATGAAATTGTGATTTTCATTATTTCATGTGATTTCAATCTTTTAGAGGCCATATCTTTTGCATCCGAACTCCAATTAAGCTCATTCAAATTTCTAAATTCATCTAAATTTGAGATCTATTTATATGAGATTTTTTGTTAATTTTTGGATTTTGTTTTATCTCTGTTATTTATTTATTTTATTTATTTGCTTCGTTTGCGAGTAAACGTTGATACTTCTGGGAACTTTGAAGAAGAAGGAGTGCATCAAGAGCAAGATCAGTAACTAGACCTATTCCAAGGCAAGTTATACCTTTGATGATGTTGAACCCAGTTTTCAAAATACTTTGATTCAAATTACTTCATTTACTTTAAGTATTTATTTAAATACTTTTGGGTGTAGTTATATATTAATCCAATTTGTTATAACCACCTTGTCTATTGTTATGTAATAATCTTTTACCACCCTAAATTGGTTCATTATTTAGTTGGTATTATTGTAGTACCAACGTGGGTTGGTTAGGTACGATTAGTCTACTTAGTCATGCTACGAGTCATAATTTCATGTGAGTTGCAAATATAAACCTAACTAAGTGATTATGGAACTTTGTGATAAAACTATGTGTACTATGTGCTATTACTCATTGATGGCATATATTGCACTTAACCGACTGGGTGGTAAAGAATTTAGACTGAGGCAAGTGATGGACATTAAGTAATATGGTCGAACTGTGTGCATGGGAATAATAATCTGTGTGACATAGCTAGAAATTGGAGGTCTTACCTTGGTCAATTGAGAACTTAACTTTGTGTGCCATTGAACTGGGCCTTTCGTACAACCACATGTGTGATGGGACGGCCTAATTTAGTAAGTTATGAATTCTTGACATTGATTGCTCAAATAGTAGGTTAGGTTGTGTGCATGGGTGGAGGTGTGAGCTACTGTGTAGACGATTAAGGAGACGGTTCACCGCTTTACGTCCAACGATGTGTGTCTGATGGCTTCCTATGTGGGGTTAGTCTGGCGATAAAGCACATCGAAAGTATCAATGCTTGAGATGAAGTTTCTGAAACATTTTTGTTATGATTAGTGCTAGCTATACTAGTTGTATCGTGTGGGTAAAGTGTACAAACTCTGCAGAGTGTTAAATCAATCTATTCGAATAGCCACGTCCGCGGTCATGGACATGCTTAGGGATTTCACACGAGGGGTAGTTTTCATTAAACTTGGGGAAGGGAGCTATGTGATCTAAGTCATATGGCTGTGTGAATAACTTGTTTAGGCTTTGTGTTCTTTGTGAAACCAAACTGTTAAAATTAATATTATTTATTTGTTTTACATTTATGCTTTCAATCTATTATTCAAAATCAAATTGCAAATGTTGCATTCCTGCAAAAGAACCACAAAAGTCATTCCTTTGGAATAAGCATCATGTATAAATTGCATTCTGTGGTATGACTTGTGAGTACGGTTGTGTACACATGCTTGCTATAATCAATCAACAGAAGTGGAGGAGTCTTCGCCTGCTTTTGAGGAGTTCTACAAAGGTGCTGATCGTTAGGGTCTTGATCCCAGTCTGTTGCCTATGGCGAATTGATGGGATTTCGCTAAAGTTATATGTTCCGCTACTTATTTCTCTATTGCTAGCCTGGGTTTAACAATAAATGTAAACTTCGACTATAAGGTCAAAATTGTTATTTTTAATCAAATTACTCGCTTATGATATTAATCGTCTTGTGTGGATCGATATTCATCTATGTTGACAATGTGTGCACTAGCGTGATCCTCGACTAGTGCATTATACACGATAGTCCGTAATTGCATTTTGGGTCCTAACAACCATCATCACACACGGTTTCGAACCGCTCGACTTTATGTGTATGTGATATGAAAGTGACTATCACAGACGGTTTTTAGCCGTCTATGATAAGCAACAACACGCATAGCTTTTTACGGTATAAACCGTCTGTGAAAACCAACTATTAGAGACGGTTATATTGTGAGAGCCGTCGGGCGATTTAATTTGTAATGCTTAACCTTTCCGTTGGTCCTTACATCACAAATCAAATTTCCCTGCTCTCGGTGTATATGTACTTCCTAGAACTGCAAAGTACACATACACCTCACAAAAATTAAGCATCAACCCCATACACAAATTATTACATTATTGAGGTTTCATAATTTACAACATATCCAAACATACATTAAGATTCCATATAAAAGAGTCAAGTCTGCAATGGAAACACTTACCATAAGATGGCTGAAAACAAAAGCCAACCGGTTTGCCCTTATCCACAAGGCAACCGACCGAAAATGCTCAAGCTAGTCGTCAAGGGTGAATTCAGCCTCACAGTAATTAACCCCTTAGGAGTCAACCTCCTCTACAGTAAATAGACAATGCAGTTGAGTACAAAACGTACTCGCAAGACTTACGATTAACAAACCTATACATAGCTACATGCAAATTTAAATCAATGGAGATGGCCATAGGTTTCATTTTCAGTGTAAAGCAACATTTTATTTGCAATAGTGTAATAGATTGAAGGCAAATTGTCAAAACCGTTTTAATTGATCAAATAATAGTGAGAAAATAATTATAGACATAATCAACATCCTAGAGGTGACTTCCCTAGTCACCATAATAGCATGAATTACCCGTTCGTACCACCCAATTTCAAGTTTTATCAAAATGTTATAGTCTAACTCTTGAAAGACCTCCCCAAGCATGTTCATAACCAAGGACATGGCTATTCGAATAGATTATACCCTGCAGGGGTGTACAAATTTACTCACATGTTAGACAGCTCCTTTTTGCCACCAGATAAAGTACACTTCCGAAGGTATGTCGGCAGAGCTAAGTCCAACGAGACGTTTTCCAATATTGTGTATTAACTATGAGCCACCTGTATTGTTACCCATATGTTGTGTCAGAGTCATTGTAAAGCCAAAGGTCAACTACCCTATAGGGGTAAAGCCCCCGGACAACTACAATGCCCTACGGTATGGAGAACCTGGACAAGATTCCACTCCCGTACACCTAACACATATAGACACATTTCTTGTTTTTAAACACAACACACACACCCATCTCCTGCGACTCGGAGCTAACACACGCCAAAGTACTAAGTCAAGAGGGTTTCCCAATACCCTCATGTGGATGCATAATAATGCTTGGTTCAAGGGGACAAGATGTTTGGTCCTTATTGACTCGGGCACCAAGCACACACCCAATAGCACACCATCCAACCAATGTGCCCAAGTCTAAAATATTTTATTTTTATTTTTAGTTTTTCCAAATATGATACATACATGAGTACCACGACTCAAATATTTAAAGTGATGTTGTAATGACCATCGCCAAGTGATGATCCCTAGACTACCGCTCTAAGCATGGCTAGCGACAATAACTCGTATACTAGACATAAAGTGACTAGAGCCCATCCAGCGAGCTCTAAATCATAGCGGATATTAACCTAGGCTCAGTAGTAAAGGATGGATATTTACCTACAGTTCATTTAATTAATCAGGTAAACTATCGCGAACTGAGAAATAACTTGTCAATATAGCATGCATACATACAGTTGAAATTAAAATATTAGCATCGCAAATTATGGGATCAATGTGCATCAAAGGAAAACTGTTTGCCTTGCTGGAGATAATTCACTTGCTGCTGAGGACTCTCGTATTCAATAGAATCATCAGAACCTATCGAAAGAATCGAGATGAACTAATAAGAACGAATAACATCGAATAAACCAAAAATTCAAATTCAGAATGATCTTAGAAAATGTAAAAATAAAAATCATTTTATTAGGAGTTAAGAAGAATTTTCTAAGAATTTTCCAAGTTAAAAGAATTTTAAAGTAACAATTAATCCTAATTGAAACTTAATTCTAACACCAACATTTTCTCGTGGTAGTGACAAGTTTAAAACCTAATCCAAGTTAAAGTACAAAAGAATGTAATCCAACAAAATTGGTTTCATTCAATTTGAAGTTACAATGAAAAAGATATGAATTTTTGAAGTTAATTGAATTAATAATGCAAAGTTAATTCAATTCGGAATTTCAAAAAGTGTTAAATACTTTTCCTACTCAGCTAGAGCTAACCCTAGCCACTGACTAGTGGGGTTCGCGGTTAAAACGAACTCAGTCAGCGCTGGCTTGGTCAAGTGGCCACAAGCACATTTGTCATACTCATGGATGCACGGAATAGTGTGTGGACCAAGGTCCACAACACAGTACTAGGGTCCATGGACCACCGAGCTGTTCACTGTGAACATTGGGCCCACTTGTTTGCAACTTGACTCGGAAATCAGCGCAATAAACGCAAGGATTTCTGTGCGAGGGCCCACACGTCAGCCGAACGGAGCAGTCATTAAACCAACTAAACCCCAATCATTAACACTATCCGACAGCGATTTTGCCTAATCATGGCGCTACAGTATCGGTCCATTTCTGACAACGCAAAGGATCTCTCGGGGGCTGGGCTCTCTGGCCAATCGCTGGCGGTAGGGACCAAGGCGGCGCGTGTGAGTGACCAAAACGGACTCCTGGCACCCTTGTGCACACTAAGGTGCCAGCGGCGAGGTCTCCAATGGCGTGTAGCGGCAGCGCTACAAGGATAAGCGAATGGGGAACTCGGCCAATCATGGCAACATGATAATCTACGGTGCCCTTACCGAACTAGTGCGCGCATGAGAGACCATGGAGTACCAGGAGCTTACCGCGATGACCCGGAGTCAAGGAGATCGCTGGAGTTTGGTTGACAACGAAGGACCGCGGCGACGACAATGGCGCTACCATGGAGGGATCAGCCTGAGAAAAATTAGGAGAAAAGAGAGGTAGGGGAGAGTCAAACATGGTTAGGAGATCATGCCCGAGCATCGAATTGGAAAAAGAATCATCTCACCGAAGACGAGGAAGAAGAGACTGCTCACGGCCGAAATTGAAGAAAACCAAAATTTGTCGATTCCTGTGCATGAAACCGAAAAATGAGATGAGGGGAAATAAGAGTGGTGAGCTGGAACATAATATGACGTGCAAAAGAAGGGATGAGCTTCACTAGTTGCCGGAATTGGTGAGTACAGTGTCGCGGCCAAAAAGGAGAGTTGAGCTCCTAAGCGCTCGGCTTGGAGGAACGAAGAGGAAGATGTAGAGGGTGGCTTAGGGATGCAACAGAGATAAATGAGTGGCACTGGGCTACCTTATAAAGGCAACGGGAGGCGGAGATCGCAAGGAGGAACCGTGGCATTCGGCATGTAGAACGCACGGAGCACAAGAGTTGAGCGATGCTGTGGCATGGGCGAGCCGGTGGTTGAAGGAACTGATCGGGGAGTTAAGGCACGTGGCGATTCGGTTGAGAGGAGAAACCGAGGCGCCTAGGGTGGTTAGCATGCGGTGCACTCGGCGGCCGCCACTGCATGCAAGCGAGGTGGCTTGGAGCGAGCAATGTGGAGACGATGAGCAGCAAAGGGCCCGGCTTGGCGGTGGAGAGAAGTGGTGTGGTGGAGCTGGTTGAGTCTAAGTCGAACTTAGGATGGGTCGGGTTTAGGATTAGGTGCTTTGATCAAGCCGAGTTGGTTGGGGCTTGAGTGGGACCCGGAGGAACAGTGAAATCAGATTTTTGAAAAATAAAGCTGAGATGGTCAAGGATTTTTAGAGGTAGCTTGTTAACTCCAAAATTCTCAAAATTCTTATGGGAGGTCATTGACTCTAAGTACAACATTGTGGAATTTTTCTAGAGTTTTTCATGCAAAGAATTTTTCTACAGAAAAGTCCTAAGGTCCTATCCTAGGGTTTTGACCTAGAGTCTAACTGGTTTGACTGGCCTCTTAAAAATAGTAAATAATTTCTAAAAATTATGAAATTTTTCAGAGGAGTCACTTGGATGATCTAAAACCTAGGAAAAATAATTCTAGTGGATGATCACAAGATTTGCCTAAAAAGTTTCAAAGGAATATGCTTCTAGTAGATTGAAGCATTAGGTCTTTGAAAATAAGAAATCCTTTGAAAGAATTTCCAGAAAATTCAAATGACAACATGAGGCATCAAAAGTTTTAAATTCTCCTCATTTTTATACATTTGAAACACAAACCATTGTTTGGGATGTTACATATATGTACCAACCGTCTATGATTAGATATATAACACAGACAGTTAATAAAATTAACCACCTGTGATATCATAAATATCACAGACGGTTTTTTGGTAGTAGCCGTCTGTGATATCCGACATATCATAGACGATTGTTGGTGGTAGCCATCTGTGATTGGATACATATTACAGATGGGTGTTAGTAGTAGCCGTTTGTGATTGTATACATATCACAGACGGTTGTTAGTAGTAGCCGTCTGTGATTGTATATATATTGTAAACGGTTAGTAAAAACGGCCGGCTGTGATTTCCGACATATCACAAACGGTTTGTTGGTGGTAGCCATTTGTTATTAGATACATATCACAGACGGTTTTTTGTGGTAACCATCTATGATAGTATGCATTCACAGACGTTTTTTGGTTTTTCTGCTAGCCTCAGGTAATGCTAGCCATGCCCTCTGAAAACAAGCAAGCAGAAAGCTGATATATCACAATTGATTTGATATAGAACAACTCAAAGTGATTTAAAAACTCAATATAAATTACAAAGTGATTTGAATTACAACTCAAAATGAATTACAATAAATCGGTGTCGCCAGGGTGAAACTCTCCATTCTGGTGAATGATCTCTCCCGTGATGAAGTTGGTGAGCTATCCTCGAACGTCCACGAGTAAGTCCAGATGGTAGGTACTTTCTTCGATTGTCATGCCATATCGCTAGCAGGAGTAAAGTAGTAAGCATATATATTTAAATTCATAATTATATAGGATTGACTCACAAACCTCTGGATCTTTTGTCTTGGCACTCATGATTTCCAGCATATGACGACAAACGTAGAATGCACATACGCTGCCTTGTAGTAGTTGCTGGTGACACTGTAAAAATAGAAGTGTGATATAGGATGTATGTATAGTTAGTTCGAGAGGCCAGGTTATGAAGTGTGATATAGGATTATTATGTCAGAGGGTACCGAAAAGTGCGTCCTATGTCGTAGTGTAGCACTCCATTCCTTGTGTGTCCCTCCCTCAGCAACATAGGCGCTAAATGACCTATGTGATTCCAAAAAGTTATCCTCGGACATTTCAAATGAAGGAAGACTACAATAGAGTTACGTATGGAGGAAATGAGCATACCTGTCGAGTAATTTTTGCATAATGGTGAAGTCATAGTTTTTGTCGACTAGGGAATCAAGGTATATTACCTTATTCCTCTTTGGTACAATGACTAAAAGGATCCAGTGGAACATATGAGTATGTCACTGTAGTCATTAAACCTAAGTTCATGTTATGCATATAAAGGACAAATGAAATTTGTATAGCAAGTCACTAAGCACTTACCCCTGGTTGTAGGGCACCAGTATGTAGTCCTTGTCGCGGTGAGTAAGCAATCCCCTCGTTATGTGTCAGACCTGGGATTAACACCCAAATCCTTTGTGCATTTCTGAACTAGTCCCATGATCAGTAGCTAGTTCACACAGTAAACAGATATGGTAACATCCATAAATCGCACAATTTTATTAATAAATAACAACAAAGTTTATTACAAAAGAGGCTTACAGGCCAACAATAAAGAACATAGTGGAAGACAAAGAAGTAGTGGAGTTCAGCTGATCTACCACAGGCAATCGACCGGGGTAGCGGCCTAATCGTCGAGATCCACACTGGTAGCGAAGTCCTTCTCCTCTGAAATTTGTTTGCATAAAGCAAGTATGAGCACAACTACAATGTTCGCAAGTTACACCCAATAACAGAGTAAATGCATGCACGGATGTAACAAAGGATGGCTTATAGGGTTATTTGCGCAAAAGCAATATTTGACAATTTAAATACAATACTAAGTTCAAAGGCTCAATTTTTACAATAATTAAAATTGAGTATTAAATGAAAAGATAGTGTAGGCACCAACCTAACACCAACATAAACACGGCACCAACCCGGGCTTCGACCCATAACTTTTCTCATGGACACCCATCCATGTCAAAACTATTTTCAAAACCTTTTGAAAACAAAACCAAAGTCTAACTTTGAGTGGCTTTGCCAAGCATTTCCATGGCCGTGCACACGGCTATTCAAATAGTTTTCTACTCTACAGAGTTTGTACAGCTTTACCCACAAGAGATAATCAACTTATACTGTCCGCCCACACACTTCCAAGGTGTGCGACTAAGAGATTATCACGAGGCCTTTACAATGCATCATCCCACCGTGGTCCCGCCTCGCTAAGGTTTTGCTTCCATTGGGCTAACCACCCGCCAGATTCAAGCCCCCTCTTGCGCCATGTGGGAATAGATAAAAGTAGGTCATTCTGACACCCACACATTAACATGGCACAACCACGATGGAATTTTGCAAATTAGTTAGCCAAGTCTATCCCATACCGCACTTGTAGTGGTACGGTGAGGCGTAGCAAAGGAACGCCAAAACAGGTCCTTAACTGACTTAGGCAACTTCCAAAAACCATGGGCCTCAATCCTACCCAGATTGAACCCGTGCATAAACCTACACCCACCAACCATCCATTTTTGCCCAAGTCCAAACCATCATTTATTTTTATTTCATTTTTCAAATCATTTGTAAACTCCCATGACACACCAATGCTAAGGGTACAACTTAAACAACATTTGATTTTTTTGGTTGAAATTCCCCAAATCAAATATTTCAGGTCTAAGCACGGCTAAGCATAGTTTTTCTCAAAATGTTCTAGTTCATACTATTGCATGAACTAGATTTTTATATAAGGTGTCAAGGTATGTATTTTCAATGTCAAATTTGGTTGTACAAAGGAACTAGGCATAACTATAATTTAAAAACAGGAATTTAAATTACATTGAATAAAAATACGCATGTAGTAATAATTTAAAATAGAATTTAAATAATTTGAAATAAGGGGATCAAATATGATCAAAGATGTAACTTGCCTTGCTTGATTAGTTGCTCTCAAACGGCGTCGAAAACTGACTCTCCGAAGTCGTTGAAATCTATGTGCGAAAATAAGCTAAATTCAAAAAAAATTCAAAATAGAATTCAAATGAACTCCAAATTAAATACTTTTAATTCAGTTACCTAGATCTTGATTTTATACAAATTTAGAAATTTGAATTGACGAAATCGGAGTTCAGATGCAAAAGATATGGGCTTTGGAAGTTCTAAACCCTAAAGAAAACCCTAAAAAGGATTTTCTGGAATTTCTTGAATTAAATTTCTAAAGAAAATCCTTTGAATCACTGACATGTGGGCCCCACGATCAAAAGACCGGATCCACGGGTGGTCAAAGTCCACGGTGGACTTGGTCTACCGCACAGTGCAAAGGGGTCGTATCAGTTGGCGTGAGCTGCCACATAGGCACTAATGTGGCCTCATGTGCGGACGTGGCGCTGACCCGACGCTGAGTTGGTGACACATGGCCAGCCATGTCAGATGCTGAGTTGGTGACACATGGCCAGCCATGTCAGCGCCGGCGGTGAGCACTGCTCGGGGCCCGATGGCGCCAGCGATCGATGGGGGTTCAACCACCGGTGAGGACATGAATGGAAAGATGGGACTTCAATGAATCTAACGCTCACCTTGGGAGCTCGAGATCACGATGGAAAGGCCGGCGGCGAGCTCAAGAGGCGGCGGTCATTCTCGGGCGAAGAGGCGGCGGCGATTGGTTGGGTCTCCGGCAGAACTAGCGCGTAGGGGGTGGCACGGATGACGGTGATGCTGAAACTGAGGTCCACGTTGACGATGGGCCTTCACCGGCGTCAGGGACGAAGATTTCCTGAGTTTCGGATTGCGAAGAAAAGCTCAAAATCTGACCACTTAGAAGGGAGAGGAGACGGGAGATTTGGGGTTTGGGATGAGATGAAGGAGGTGACTCTGGTGCGCACATTTATAGTGCGAGGATGGCATGGAATCGACGTGGGGAGCACAAAGCTCGCGCGGCATCTCCGGCGGAAATCGAGAAATTAGCATGAGAAAGGAATGGGAAGAGACAGGATCGGGCGCAGCATTGAGGGGCGAAGTGATTGCTCCCAAAATCACGGGATCTTTGGGTGATTGGCTCGGGTTTTGGAAGGTTCGAACGGGCGCTAATGGCGGCTGCATCGGTGCAGCTTTGTGTGAATAAGAAACGGGGAGGATGAAAGGCTTGGACGCTGGCGGGCGGGCCCGCATTGGTAGGGAGAGAGAGGGAGATAGGAGCGGGTGCGGGTGGGTGTCTCGGCCGTTGGATCAAAGGTGGGTGTCTCGACCGTTGGATTTTGATCCAACGGCCATGACCAATGGATGCGCGCATGGATTGGGCCGAAGGTGGGCCGAAGGCGCGGAGGAATGGGCTGGACCGAGGAAGAATCAGCCCAATGGCTTTTTCCGGATTTTAAATGGATTTAGCTATTTAAGATAATTGATCAATTCATTTTGGCTTTAGAAAATAGCAAATAAAATCCAACAATTCTAGAAAAATTAATAGAAATTCCTAGTGTTATTTTGGACTTAATAAAAATATTTCCAACTTATAATTGGTAATATTTTTTGCACATAATTTATTTTGGCTTTAAAATAATTAGGAAAAGCTTTTAAAATTTTCAGAAAATTCTAGAAATTAATTAAATTTTTATTTTTCCACTTTAACTCAAATAAAACTTCAAAAACTTTAATAAATTTTATTTTTGACTTTTAAAACTTCGAAATTCAAATAAAACAATACAACTCTTTCAAATTTCAAAAATCCAATAACTTTATTAATTTTATTTTGGTAATAGCACTTTGGGATGTTACATTATGTACTTATCGATGTAGGATGTGTCTTGGGTGATGCATTGCTCCGAGATCAACTATGGGTCGAGGAAACCCACCGGTTGTCGTGATCGCTAGGCTTCTTGCATCATGTGTGTGTATATATATATATATATATATATATATATATATATATATATATATATATATAAGCAATGAGTTATTACATTTATCGGTATTGCGTGATTGTAGAACTTGATTGTACACACCTACAGTGTCCAGCATCGTAGAAGTGAGGTGCCGAGGGTGCCGAGGTTGAATAGATCAGACAAGTATTCAAAGCTGTAACATCCCAATTTTCTAAGCTTTAAAAATCTTTTGAATAGTTAGTAGGGAGAAAATTCATCATTTGGGATTTATTTGATTTTAATTTAAAAGCTTAATATTGGACTTTAGATATCAAAATAATTTAATATAATTAAAGTCAACTTGAACAATGGTCAAAACTATTTTATTTGGATTCTATGTGCTTGGATATATTTTCTAGATTTTTCTAGAATTTTTCCAAGTTCATTTCTCTATTTTTTTATTGCCATTTGGAATTCTCGCTATTTTCAAAAGGAAAACCAATTAAAAATCTCAACATAGTGTTTGGGTCAATTCTTTAAACCACGGCCCATTTCGGTTTCTAGCCCAAATAAGGCCTAACTCACCATGAAAGCACGCAGTGCTCGTGCCATGTCTCCCTACTAGGTGGGCCCACCACCGCGCCATCTTCCTCGCGACTGCCTTCTTCCTCGGCGAGCCCAAGCTGTCATTATTGCCGAGCTTCAAGCTCGTGGACAACAACAGAGATTTTCAACTAAACCGTCTCGGATTTTGTTACCAAATCCTATCCCTTGCTATCTCAGATCCGTATCTTCAATCAAACGTCACCAAAACTTATTATATCCCTTCCAATTCGGGATTTCTTTTTGTGTTCTTTTCGGACTGTTTTGGGGATTCTTTATCCCGTGCCTCCCTGGCCCTATAAAAGGCACCCCCGGGTTCGCAATCAGCCCCACAACACAAAGCCGCCACCCTCTTTGCCCCGGAAGAAGAAGCACCTCAAGAGCAAGATCAGTACCTAGACCTATTCCAAGGCAAGTTATACCTTTGATCATATTGAACCCAGTTTTCAAAAGTTACTTCGATTCAAATTACTACATTTACTTTAAGTATTTATAATTTAAATGCTTTTGGGTTTAGTTATTAATCCAATTTGTTATATCTACCTTGTCTATTGTTATGTCATAATCTTTTGTCAACCTAGATTGGTTTATTTAGTTAGTATTATCATAGCACCAATGTGGGTTGGTTAGATACGATTAGTCTGCTTAGCCATGCCACGAGTCATCATGTCATGTAAGTTGCAATTATAAACTTGACTAAGTGATTATGGAACTAAGTGATAAAACTGTGTGTACTATGTGCTATTACTCGTTGATGGCATGTGTTGCACTTAACCAACAGGGTGGGAAAGGATTTAGACGAAGGCAAGTGGTACTGTGTGCTACTTTTGGTGGAGCTGTGTGCACGGGATTAATAAATTGTGTGCATAGGGATTTGTAGTTAATTTGGAAGTCTTGCCTTGGTCAATTAAGGACTTAACTTTGTATGCCATTGAACTGAGCCTTACTGTACGATCACATGCCTGATGGGACGGGCCTAACTTAGTAAGTTATGGATTCTTGACATTGATTACTTAGGGAGTAGGTTAGGCTGCGTTGCATGGGTGGAGGTGTGCTACCAAGTAGTTATATCGTGAGATGGTTCGCCGCTGCCCTGTCCAATAGCGTGTGTCAAACCAATCACTGTGCATAGTTTGGTATGACGGTAAAGCACACTGGGAGTGTCAATGCTTGAGATGAAGTTTCTGAAACGTTTTGTTATGATTAGTGCTAGCTACACTAGTTGTATCGTGTGGGTAAAGTGTACAACCTCTACAGAGTATTAAATCAATCTATTCGAATAGCTGCGTCCACGGGCATGGACATGCTCGAGGATTTCACACGATAGGTAGATTTTCATAAAAACTACCGGGAAGGAGCTATGTGATCTAAGTCATATGGCTGTGTGAATAACTTGTTTAGGCTATGTGTCTTTGTGAAATCAAACTAAAATTAATATGAGTAAATATCACTAAACCACGTTTTGGGGGTTGTATCTCAAAACCCCGTGTTTTGTAAATTGTATCGCTTAACCCTGTGTTGTGTAGATTTAGATCAAGCTTAGGAATCACAAGTAGCAATATCTCGAGGATTAGGATTATCTACGCATGGTGTTAAACCATAACCTGTAGTAGATGCATTGTAACTACAATTCAATCCTAAGCCTAATCTAAATCTACAAAACTCGGGTTAATCGATACAATTTACAAAAACTGGGGTTTTGAGATACAATCGCCCCAAAACCTGTGGTTTAGTGATATTTGCTCAATTAATATTGTTATTTGTTTCACCTTATGCTTTCAATCTATAATTCATATTCAAATTGCAAATGTTGTATTTCTGCAAAAGAATCACAGACGCCATTCCTTTGGAATAAGCCTACATCTATACATTGCATTCTGTGGTATGACTTGCGAGTACGGTTGTGTACTCATGCTTGCTAAATCAAATCAACAAAAGAGGAGGAGTCATTGCCTGCTGTCGAGGAGGAGTTCAACGAAGGTGCTTAATCGTGGGGTCTTGATCCTACTAAGTTGTTCGTGGCTAATTGATGGAATTCCACCGGTTATCTCTGTCATCGTTATTTAATTCTCTGTTAGCCCTACGTGGCTTAACAAGTGTAAAATCAACCATAAGGTCAAAACCATTATTTCTTAATCAAATTACTCGTTTATGCTATTAATCGTCTTGTGTGGATTGATATTCATCTATGTTGACACTATGTGCACTAGCGTGATCCTGGACTAGTGCATTATACACAAATGGTGCAGAATTGCAGTTTTGGGTCCTGACAACATCCCAATTTTCTGAGCTTTAAAAACCTTTTGAATAGTTAGTAGAGAGAAAATTCACCATTTGGATTTATTTGAATTTAATTCAAAAGCTTAAACATGGACTTTTAGTGCCAAAACAATTTAATATGATTAAAGTCGACATCAACAATTGTCCAAACTATTTTATTTGGATTCTATGTGTTTGGATATATTTTCTAGATTTTTCTAGTATTTTTCCAAGTTCATTTGCTATTTTCTATTGCCATTTGGAATTTCTGCTATTTTCTAAAATAGAAAAGCTATTAAAATTCTTGAAATAGTATCCGTGCCAAATTTCTTCAACCCATTTTCCTTTTCTTCACGCAGAGCTCGCTTATAGCCCGCTCAAGACGCTGCTCACGCAACCCGCCTCGCCCACGCCTTCATCCTCCGGATGTGGGTCTCCGAATGTCGCTGCTCTCCAACTCGCCGTTTTGCGTAGTCCGACGCCGAAGTCCGCCATTGCAAGCTCCAAGCTTCGTCCGACAACGCAGCCTTTCCATCTAAACCCTTCTACAAAGCGCGCAAATCTCATCTCTAATCTCTCCAAGATCGAATCGATCAAAATCAGATCCCGGATTCGCTTTATCTCCGCTTTCCTCACGAGCTTGTATCAAACTCTTTTGAACTTCGCTGCCTATATGTCGCCTTAGCCCTATCCGGACCCTATAAATAGGACCCCCGGTTCGCAATCATCCCCGCACCACTTAACCTTAGATCAATTCCACCCCAAGAGCTTTAACGCCGCCATAATCTGGTTTTTAGGGTTTTTGTCGCCACGCTAAAACTCGAATTGCATCGCCATCAACATCGCCTTTGTGATTGTGGTTTGTGCCATTGTCACCGCTGCCGCAAGATCTACCTAGAGCACTCCACCCACGCCGCCGAGCGCCACCGAGCCCCTTCCGACAACGCATCGGGTTCTTCTCCGCTGAAGCTCACCGCCGCCAACTCGACGACCCGTGCTCAAACCGTACCAATCCATGCTAATATCCTCTCACCGATGCGACCACTCACCCTTGCCAAAGAGCCGCTCGCCGTTGTCGAGTGAACTAGAGAGCGCCGCCACCAACGCCGACGTGACATCAACGTACGCCTAGCTCAACGAACCACATCGCCTTTTGCATCCATGTGCATGCTAAATCAAATACCACGCGCACGCATGTGTGATCCAGATTCAAAACCCAGATTGGTTTGGTCGACTTGGTCTACTGTGAGCTGCTTTCACCGATATGTGGGTCCCACATGTCGATTTTCTTTCTAATTCTTTTATTTCTGGAAATTCTTGGCTAACGTCATCGCTATGCTAATAATCCAATTTTTCCTTTGGGAAATAATTCAGAAATTCGAATAAATCCAAATTATGGTTTTTCTTTAGATTCAAACTTCCAAAGCCCATATCTTTTGCATCCGAACTCCAATTGAGCCCATTGAAATTCCTAAATTCATCTAAATTCAAGATCTATTTATATAAGATTTTTATTTAATTTTTAGAGTTTGTTTTGCCTCTATTATTTATTTGTTTTGTTTATTTTCTTCGCTTATAGTAGAGATCGATACTTTGAGGAACTTTGAATAAGAAGGAGTGCCTCAAGAGCAAGATCAGTACCTAGACCTATTTCAAGGCAATTTTTACCTTTGATCATATTTAACCCAGTTTTCAAAAGTTATGTTGATTCAAATTACTTCATTTACTTTAAGTATTTATTTAAATGCTTTTGGGTGTAGTTATCAATCCAATTTGTTATATCCACCTTGTCGATTGTTATGTCATAATTTTTTGTCACCCTAGATTGGTTCCTTATTTAGTTGGTATTATCGTAGCACCAACGTGGGTTGGTTAGATACGATTAGACTGCTTCGCTATGCCACGAGTCATCATTTCATGTAAGTTGCAATTATAAACTTGACCAAGTGATATGAAACTATGTGATAAAGCTGTGTATACTATGTGCTATTACTCGTTGATGGTATGTGTTGTACTTAACCAACTAGGTGGTAAAGGATTTAGACTGAGGCAAGTGGTGAACATTAAAAGATATGGTGGAGCTGTGTGCATGGGAATAATACACTGTGTGCATAGGGAATAATAGCTAGAAATTGGAAGTCTTGCCATGGTCAATTAAGGACTTAACTTTATACGCCATTGAACTAAGCCTTACTATACGACCACATGCTTGGTATACGACGGGCCTAACTTAGTAAGTTATGGATTCTTGACATTGATTACTCAGGTAGTAGGTTAGGCTGTGTTGCATGGGTGGAGGTGTATTCTACCACGTAGTCACATCGCGGGACGGTTCATCGCTTCCCTGTCCAACGGTGTGTGTTATGCTAAGGCATTGTGTTTGGATTGGTATAGCGGTAAAGCACACTGGGAGTGTCAATGCTTGAGATGAAGTTTCTCAAACGTTTTGTTATGATTAGTGCTAGCTACACTAGTTGTATCGTGTGGGTAAAGTGTACAAACTCTGCAGAGTGTTAATTAATCTATTCGAATAGCCACGTCTGTGGTCATAGACATGCTCGGGATTTCACACGAGGTGTAGTTTTCATAAAACACTTGGGAAGGGAGCTGTGTGATCTAAGTCATATGGCTGTGTGAATAACTTGTGCAGGCTATGTGTCTTTGTGAAATCAACCAGTTAAATTAATATTGTTTATTTGTTTTACTTTGTGTTTTAATCTATTATTCATATTCAAATTGCAAATGTTGCATTTATGCGAAAGAACCGCAGAAACCATTCCTTTGGAATAAGCCATCATGTATGATTACATTCTGTGGTATGACTAGCGAGTACGGTTGTGTACTCATGCTTGCTATAATCAATCAACAGAAGTGGAGGAGTCATCGTCTGCTTTTGAGGAGGAGTTCTACGAAGGTGCCTGGTCGTTAGGGTCTTGATCCCAGTCGGTTGCCTGTGGCGAATTAATGGGATTTCGTTAAATTTATTTGTTCCGCTGCTTATTTCTTTATTGCTAGCCCTGTGTGGCTTAATAAATGTAAACTCGACCATAAGGTCAAAATAGTTATTTGTTTATCAAATTACTCGTTTATGCTATTAATCGTCTTATGTGGATCGATATTCATCTATGTTGATACTGTGTGCACTAGCGTGATCCTGGATTAGTGCATTATACACAGAGGGTCCAGAATTGCATTTTTGGGTCCCGACAGAGGTGGTATCAGAGCCATACTGACTGTAGGTCTTGACCTTAGTTAGATCGGCCGTCTTAGAGTGTCCAAATTATTTTCTAAAGCAAAATTAACTTGCAAGATTAATTGAACTACTTAACTCCTCTTATGTCTTTCTTGACTCTACTATTGCTGGAATTTTTTCTCTCCCCGCTGTTTTTAAGTTGTTCTTACCCTCTTGTCTGTCTTGACAGATGCCTCATCTTCATAACTATGGAGAGCACAAGGAAGGACTTGCCGCTGAGCTTTGGAAGCTGTTGCAAGTGCTTGCAGGCTTCGATCATCCAATATAACGTGGCAACCATTGGGTGGTAAATGGCCAAGACCGTGAAGTGATTTGTCGTTTGACTATCTACGCGAGGATGGACACCAAAGCAAGCCAACCTTTGAACATCTCCGTCAGAAGGATCAACTTTGCAGAAGGAGTCCAGGAGTCGTCACGCCTTGCCATCCTCAGGATCTGCAACATCTACGCGTGTGAGCTACAAGATACTGTCTTCCGCTACCATCCCAGAGCTGCAGCTGTGGATCTACCAGCATGCTACCCATCTACGGATGGATAAGGCAACGCTACAGTGGTGCACCTTGCCCAGTTCGTAGCTGCTCAGGAGGAGTCGCTGGAGATAGTTGCCACAGAGCTAGAGTGCGTCTACGAGACCTTACAGAGAGCAGAAGAAAGGACCGCCATGCTGGAGGAGACACTCTACGACCAGCACGAGCCTGAGGAGAAACAAGAAGAGGAAGATCCTCAAGAGCCGAAGAACCAGAGGAGGATCCCAAGAAGATCTGCAAGAAGGCCCAAGAGCCGACAGAGCCCAGAGTGGAGGAGCCACAGGCTTGCACTGTGGACGCTTGTTCTCGCTGCACCACTCCCTGTGGCATCGTGATCAATTTGTGAGGATGCTAGCTCACTTTAGGTTCACAAAGAAAGTGAGCGCCGCCAGTGGTTGTGGAGGCTACCTTAGCAACCCGAGTTCGCTAAAGTTTAAGTTCACCAAGCTTAGCCAGCTTTTAGATTTGGAGAGTCACCCTTAGGCGTAGATTGTGTGCTTAGGCTCGCCTTATTTTCTTGTAAAAGTAGTATGAGCTGCAAAGGCCCTTAGGCATTTGTTGCAGCCATGCTAAGACCTTATTAATAAAAGTATTTCAGTTGAGTTTCTTGAGTTGTGTTTGTTGGGTTTAACTCGCCTCTAGATTAGTTCTTAAATCATCTTGTGCTTGCCACCTTATCTAACCCATGAAGCTTCACCAGAATGGTTCAGACTTGTCATGCTGCAGCAAGTGGTTCTGGCACTCAGAATCAAGAAAATGAACAGACTTCGCAGAGCAAAGATCGCCACAAGCACCCCCAATCGACCTGCAGAATTTTGGAGCTTTCATGGCAGCACAGACCCAAATGATGTACACCATGATGAATCAAATTCAGAATATGTGCAATCAGAACAGCAACAACAATCATCACAACGGATCCCCACTCGCTCATGGACACCATGGACCATCCAAACTTGTTGAATTCATGAGGACTTGTCCACCAACCTTTTCTGGACATGTCTCACCAATTGAGGCCGATGATTGGCTTTGTGTCATTGAGCGAAAGCTACTGATCACTCAATGTAGCGACCATGAGAAGGTTTTGTACGCCACTCACCAGATGGAAGGCATAGCTGTCGAATGGTGGGAGAACTTCTGTGCAGCGCATGAGATGCCGCAAAATATTACTTGGGAAGAGTTTTTCACAGCCTTCTGTCAGTACCATGTACCGGAAGGGATAATTGATCTGAAGAAGGATGAGTTCCGAGCTCTCAAGCAACGGGCTATGTGAGTGACCGACTATCTCAATAAGTTTTCTCAGCTAGCTCGCTATGCTGCAGAGGATGTCGCCACCGACAAAGCTCGCTAGAGTCGCTTTTTGAAGGGATTGAACACTGGGCTGCAAGTCAGTCCGCTTGCCCATACCTTTCTAGATTTCCAAGAATTGGTTAACAAGGCATTGGTTGTTGAAAACAAATGCAAAGAACTGGAAGACAATCGCAAACACAGGATGGCTCAGTAAGGAAGTCACCAGTCACAGCAGAGAGCAAGAATGGTTTCACAATAGTTTAGTCGTTTTCGACTGCAGAACTCTTCCAGGACACCTGCACCAACGTCAGCACCTCGTCTAGTTTCTTAGAACTTTCGCATTCCTGCACCAGCCAACCCCAATCTAGGAAACAATCAGCAGAATGTGCAAAGAGATTGTTATTCTTGTCGTCAGCCAAGGCACTTCGCCAACCAGTGTCCGCAGAAGGGAACAATCACTCCAATACGCTTCAATCTTGGAGCTACACCCGCCAAGATGCCAGTGCAGAACAATAATCAAGGAGTTTTCAGTCAGCCGGTCAACCCGGAGGAGCACCGCAGTCAGTGGTAAGAGGTCGTGTCAACCACATCACTCTAGAAGCAGTTTCAGAAGCACCGGACGTCAGATCGGTAAGTTTCTAGTAAACTCAAGATTTGCATCAGCTTTTGTTTGATTCTCGAGCTTCAGATTCGCTTGTTTCTCGAGTTTTTGCAACTAAGAATAACTTGGAAGTTATGCATCTTAAGCACACTCTGTTAGTCCAATCGCTGAGTAGAGTTAAGTTTTAAAGTGGATGTTTAGGAGCCAAGTTACTCATAGTCGAGTTGAGTTTTTAGCCAACCTTATTGTTCTAGACACCCAAACCTTAGATGTCATTCTTGGCATTGATTGGTTAACAAAGCACAAAGTTGTGCTAGATTGTGGTCAAGAGCCGCAACAATCAAGATACTAAGGGAAACAAGGTAGAGTTTCTAGCTACCTCAGTACGTGATGGACATCTGCTAGTTAATAGCCTCAAGGTTGTTGCTTTGGTAGATGTGCCTATTGTCAGGGAATATCCAGATGTGTTTCTAGAAGAATTACCAGGAATGCCACCAGACCGTGACATTGAGTTTGTCATCGATCTAGTGCCAGGAACAGCACCTATTTCAAAGAGACCATATCGGATGCCAGCCGATGAGTTAGTAGAAATGAAGTAGCAAATAGAAGAACTTCTAGAGAAAAGTTTCGTGAGACCTAGTTCATCGCCATGGGGAGCACTAGTTTTGTTTGTCAGAAAGAAAGATGGAAGTATGAGAATGTGCATTGATTATCGATCTCGAACGGTTACCATCAAGAACAAGTACCCATTATCTCGATCGATGATTTTTTGATCAAATGAAAGGAGCCAGAGTGTTATCAAAGATCGACCGCGATCAAAGTTACCATCGCTTGAAGATTTGTCCGGAAGGATATACCAAAGATCGCTTTCAACGCTGCACGACATTATGAGTTCTTAATCATGTCCTTTGGTCTGACTAATGTCCTTGCCTATTTCATGAACATGATGAATAAAGTATTCATGGAATATTTGGACAAGTTTGTAGTTGTGTTCATTGATGATATTTTGGTTTACTCCAAGTCAGAAGAAGAACATGCTAAGCATTTGAGGTTAATCCTAGAGAAACTCAGGGAGTATCAGTTGTATGCTAAGTTTAGTAAGTGTGATTTCTGGAAACAGGAAGTTGATTTCCTTGGTCATGTGATGACAAATGAGGAGTAGCAATGACCCCTGAAAGTTAAGGAAGTACTACATTGGGAACAGCCCAAGATGTTACCTTTCGATTCGTAGTTTCTTGGGAAGGGCAGGATATTATCGCCATTTTATTGAAGGATTCTCAACGATTGCTAAGCCCCTTACGAAGTTGTTGAAGAAGGAGAAAAAGTTCACTTGGACCCTAACTTGTGAAGAAAGTTTTCAAGAATTGAAGAAGCATTTGACTTCAGACCAAGATTAATTTTGCCGATATTCGCAAGGATTTTGATATCTATTGTGATGCTTCACATCAAGGATTAGGATGTGTTTTGATGCAAGAAGGAAGAGCTGTCGCTATGCGCCTAGGCAATTAAGGCCTCATGAGGAGAATTATCCTACCCATGATCCGAACTAGTCAGTAGTGCATGCTTTAAACATTTGGCGCCATTACCTCATCGGTAATCATGTGAAGTATACACGCATCATAAGAGCTCAAGTATATTTTCACCGCATCGATCTGAACATGAGACAAAGAAGATGGTTAGAGTTGATAAAGGATTATAATCTTGGAATTCATTTCCATCCAGGTAAGACCAATGTAGCTGTAGATGCTTTAAGTCGTAAGAGCTACAACAATGCTTTGTAAGTAAAAGAGGTTTGTTCAGAACTTCAAGAGGAGTTTTAAACCGGCTAGAAGTTGTATCCAAGGATTTATGACCGCCTAGAAGTGCAACTAACTTCGAGAAGCGATTCATGAATCTCAACCAAAGGATCCCGAAGTTTTCGACATCAAGAAGAAGATAGCGTATGAAAGTTCAAGACTTCACCAAAGATGATCAAGGTATATTGTGAATCAATGAACGATTTGTGTACCAGATATTGATGGTTTGAGACAATTAATTTTGAAGGAAGCCCATGACTCAAAGTATTCGATTCACCCTAGTAGTACTAAGATGTACCAAGATGTTAAGAATAAATTTTAGTGGCCAAATTTGAAGCGGGAAGTCGCAGAGTTCATTGCCTTGTGTGACGTATGTCAGAAGGTAAAAGCAGAACATCGAGACCAACAGTGTCAAGGTAAACCTCTAAAGATTCTAGAGTGGAAATGGGAAGAGATCGTAATGAATTTCATTACCGGTTTACCCAGGACTCAATCGGGTTACGATTCGATTTGGGTGATAGTTGATTGTTTGACTAAAGTTGCCCATTTCTTGCCAATCAAAACCACTTACTCAGGAGATCGCCCTGCAGAGCTATATATGTCAAGGATTGCCAATTTGCATGGTGTGCCTAAGAAGATAGTGTCAGATCGAGGATCTTAGTTCACCTCTCGTTTTTGGCAGAGTTTGCATGAAGCCTTAGGGACTCATCTAAATTTTAGTACTACTTACCATCCTGTAACATCCCAAAAATTTGGTCTGTTTTAAAGTTTTAAAAGAAAAATAACCATTTGATTTTTCTGGTAAAGTTAAGAGCTTAATTAGAATTTTCAGAGTTCAAAAACAATTTAATGTGATTAAAGTCAACATCAACTATTATCAAAATTATTTTATTTGGATTCTACGAGCTTGGATATATTTTCTAGAATTTTTTTTAGTTCATTTGCTATTTTCTTAGTTTTATTTGGAGTTCTTGCTATTTTCTAAAAAGAAAAACTATTAAAAATCTCAAAATCCTCCTTGGGCCGAAACCCATTCCTATTCAACTCCGGCCCGATCCTCGGCGCCCAAACCTCCCACTTTCAACCCATGTTTCACGCGCCCGCCTCCCTCTCACAAGACGCTGCAGGCCGCCCATTGCCGGTCTCCCCGGTGTCGCTTTAAGACGCGTTTCCTCCGAGCCAATCTGGCCGACTGTGGGACCCTGTTACACGCCGTCGTCGCTAACCTCCGGACTCCGAGTCCATGTCGGCGGCTTTTCGCCGTTTGTTCTTCACGGACTCACCCTTATTGTTGCTATTTAAAGCCCGTGACTGCCAGACCTTAGCAACGCCTCTCCTCGAAAACCCTAGAGCCGCCTCTCGGATTGTGTCGCTGTTCGTGCGAATTGTGCCCTAGAAACTCTGCACCGCCGTAGCCTTCTTCGGTGTATTGAGTCGTCGTCGATGAGTCTTTGGCCCCATCGTCGCCAGATTTGGGATCGCCACCGCATGGTCTATATGATGCGCTCCCTTTTGGCTCCGGAGAAACCCCGTGTCGCTTCGCCGCCGTGCAGCCGCGCCACTCCGCCGATTTTCTTGCCGCCACCACTGCTGTGGTCATCGCCGACGAGAGTGGACGTGTCATCGTGTTCGCCAGGTCCTTCTCGTTCGGATGCGCGTCTTCGCCGTCGCCAGAGAACCGCATTTCGCCGGATCCGTGTTCGCCGTCGAGCCACCGTGGCTTTGCCACCATAGTGCCACATCAAGACTTCGCATCACGTGTCGCCGGGCGTGTCACCGAAGTCACCGCCACATCAACACCGCCACATGGCAGCCGATCCAATCTAGACGCTCGACTCGGTGAACCAAGTCCACCATGAGCTATCTCACTTCCAAGTGGGGCCCACTGCCGATCTGCTTCTTCTACAAAAACCCTAGTGATGTCATGGTTGCATCATAAGTTGATTTTCCAAAGATAAAAATAAATCCCAAAATTCTAGAAAATCCTTTTTTATTAATTAACCTTTTTGAATTTTATTTTAAAGTTAACCCCCAAGACACTTTATTTCCACTCGACTCGCTGGTCACGCCACCACCCGTGGCGTGACAAAACAACACCGTCAAAGCCACCTATTTCGATCAACTCTTGTCACACCACCGAAGTGGCGGATAAGAAGAGTTTGGTCACGCCACAACCAAAGGGCGTGACAAAAGTGCTATTTTAGGGACTTATCCAAGCGCTGGATAAGAAGTTGTTTTGTCACGCCACCACCCGTGGCGTGACCAAAGGGGTCAGAATTGGAAATAAAGTGCGCCGAGGGTTAACTTTAAAATAAAATTCAAAAAAAGGTTAATTAATAAAAAAAAAGTTCTTTTTAGGGTTATTTCATGGATTTCAATCTTCCAAAGCCCATATCTTTTGCATCCGAACTCTGATTGAGTCCATTCAAATTCCTAAATTCATATAAATTCAAGATATATTTATCTAAGATTTTTATTTAATTTTTGGAGTTTGTTTTGCCTCTATTATTTATTTATTTGGCTTATTTGCCTTGTTTGCGATTAGACGTTGATACTTTGGGAAGCTTTGAACAAGGAGAAGTCCACCAAGATCAAGATCAATCCCAGGATTTATTCCAAGGCAAGCCATAGTCCTTTGATCATATTGAACCTAAGATTTCAAAAGTATATTGTTTTATACAATTGCATGCTATCTTTATATAAATTGTTTTGGGATTAGTTATTACCTGTTGTCATTATGCCTCCATTGATTATTTGATTGCCATGAATCCTTTGTCACCATAGCTGGGATAATTTTAGTTGGACATATTTGTATCACCAACATGGGTAGCGACGATGCTTAGTTCAAATTTTAGTTACGATGGGTTCATCATCACATGTGTCATAATGATTAATCTTGACTTAATGAAATATGGAATCGTGGTGGTATGCCACTGTTGTTAAAATTTATGTACCATGATAGGGTGTGTCATTGGTCTTGGTTAAACAAAATAGTTTTCACTCAAAGTAGTGGTTGGTGGATA
Organism: Phyllostachys edulis; assembly: GCA_036346405.1. Taxonomy (NCBI): domain Eukaryota; kingdom Viridiplantae; phylum Streptophyta; class Magnoliopsida; order Poales; family Poaceae; genus Phyllostachys; species Phyllostachys edulis. The sequence goes on along the minus strand of CM070561.1, from coordinate 4,386,062 downwards.
GTGGTGGTGTTTCTACACGCTGTGGGTTTGTGGTATTCTCGCCTGAGTAACTTGTCAAGGACTTAATCTTGTGCGCCATTGAACTGGGCCTTTCATACAACCACATGCTTGATGGGACGGGCCTAACCTAGTAGGTTGTTGAGTTTTGGCTTTTGACATCTTAGGTAGTTTGTGGGTGGAGGTGTGTATCCTTTTCTAAGGCCACATCGCGGGACAGTTCGCCACATCCCTGTCCAACGTTGTACGTCAACCAAGATGAGGTTTTGGGTGGCTGTAGGTACAACGAGAGAGTCAATTGTTGAGATGAAACCTCCAAAGGTTTTGTTATGATTGGTGATCCTTACACTAATTATATCTTGTGGGTAAAGTGTACAACCTCTCGCAGAGTGTTAGTTGATTTATTCAATAGCCGCTGCCCCTGCTATGGACATGTCCAGAGATTTCACACAGAGATAGAGTCTCTTTAAAATGAATTGGAGTGTGAATGAGACGCCACTTGATGAATATAATGTTTGTTGGTGAATAGGTCATTCACTTGGTAGTTTGTATCGATTGGTGAATTGGGGATTCACTTATCATTGGTTTGGTTGGGAAGTGAATGGACAATTCAACGGTCGCTTCAAAGAAATTGTTTAATTATTTATTATTGTTTTCAACTACGATTTCAATCTATTTATTGTATTTGTCGTAAATGTCGCTTCTCGCAAAAGAACCCCACAGTTTAACCTTGTCAAGCCGCTCATGAATACTATTTGCATACATTTCCTATGGCTTGTCGAAAGTGCTTTGTATACTCAATGCTCATGCCTTTGTTGATCGCTTGAAGAATATCAAGTCGCTCAGAGTTCTTTCGTATGAGGATTATGAAGGTTTTGCAGATTAGGATGCTTCTCCACTGATTGCATGTGGGCATGTTGATTGGCCTTTTCAATAGTTAGTTTCGCTCACGCAAGAGTTTATTTGTTTCTTTAGTTCTCGCGTGGCAAGCTAAGTAAAATGTTGACCATAAGGTCCTCGTTATTATTATTATTATTTGTACTATGAGATCTTTTTAGTTAAATCGAATAAATGGATGGTATTTCATCACTGTTTCCTGTGTGAGCTAGCTATTGATCTGGGACTAGTTCAGAATACACAGAGGGTTCTTGAGATGCATTTTCGAGTCCCGACACATCCTCAGACAGATGGACAGACTAAAAGAGTTAATCAAATATTGGAAGATATGTTGAGAGCTCGTGCCTTATCTAATGCTACCAGCTAGATAAGGGTTTTCCGTGATGTCAATTCTCGCACAACAATAGTTATCAATCCAATCTACAAAATATCACCGCTTGAAGCTTTATATGGTCGCGCCTATAGAACCCGCTGAATTGGTCAGAAACAACGGAACGTTTGGTTTTTGGGCCAGATATTATTCAAGAAGCAGAAGAACAAGTGTCTATGACCAGAGAGAGATTAAAGATAGCTCAGTCGAGGTAGAAGAGTTATGCTGATAACCATCATCGTGATCTCAGCTTTGAACTAGAAGATTTTGTTTATCTTCGAGTTACCCTACTCAGAGGTGTAAAAAGGTTTCATGCCAAAGGGAAGCTTGCCCTCGGTTTGTTGGTCCATTCAAGATTTTGGATCATCATGAAGAAGTAGCTTATCGCTTGAGCCGCCGGTTGTTAGCAGGAGTGCATGATGTCTTTCATGTCTCTCAGTTGAAGAAGTGTCTTCGTGCAGCCGTAAGAGCAAGCCTGTTGGAATAAATTGAGCTAAAAGAAGATCTTACTTACAAGGAGTAGCCACCAAGATTTTGGATATCGAGAGCGCCACACCAGGAGCAAGACCGTTCATTTTTGCAAAGTTCAGTGGAGCAATCACTCAGAAGGAGAAGCAACATGGGAGCATGAAGAAGAGCTGAAAATCAAGTTCCCAAGTCTTTTCTCTAGCTAGCCTAAATCTTAGGGTTGAGATTCCTTTATGGGAGGTTGGTAACATCCCAATTTTATAAGCTTTAAAAATCTTTTGAATAGTTAGTAGGAGAAAATTCACCATTTGGATTTATTTGAATTTAATTCAAAAGCTTAAACATGGACTTTAGTACCAAAACAATTTAATATGATTAAAGTCAACATCAACAATTGTCAAAACTATTTTATTTGGATTCTATGTGCTTGGATATATTTTCTAGAATTTTTCCAAGTTCATTTGCTATTTTCTATTGCCATTTGGAATTTCTACTATTTTCTAAAATAGAAAAGCTATTAAAAATCTTAGAATAGTATTTGGTCCAATTCCTTCGCCCGCTTTTTTTTTCGGGCGCTGCTCGCTTGCAGCACTGCTTGTGCTGCTCACGAGCTTGCCTCGCCTGGCGCCTTTCATTCCTCTAACAGGTGGGTCCCGCGATGTCGTCGTCTCCAACTCGCCTTCGTCTTCGTGAGTCCGACACCGAGTCCGCCATTGCCAAGCTCCAAGCTTCGTCCGACAACGCAGCCTTTCCATCTAAACCTCTTCTAGAAAGTGTGGCAAATCTCATCTCCAATCTTTCCGCATCCGTCCGGATCAAAATTGTATCCCGGATTCGTTTCTATCTCTATTTTCCTCGCGAGCTTGTATCGGACTCTTTTGAACTCTGCCGCCTATACGCCGCCCTAGCCCTATCCAGACCCTATAAATAGGACACCTGGGTTCGCAATCATCCCCGCACCACGAACACTAGATCAATTCCACCCCGAGAGCTTTAACGTCGCTACAATCTGGTTTTTAGGGTTTTTGTCACTACCGGCTAAAACTTGAATTGCGCTGCCATCAACATCGCCTTGTGATTGTGGTTTGTGCCACTATCACCATCGTCGCAAGATCAACCCAGAGCACCCACCCATGTCGCCGGAGTGCCACCCGATCCCCTTCCTGACAACGACCGTGGTTCTTCACCGCTTGAAGCTCGCCATCGATACCAATACATGCGCAATATCCCTCTCTACCTGATGCGACCACTCACCCTCATCGGCAAGCCACCGTTCGCCGTTGTCTAGTGAACCCGAGAGCATCGCCACCGAGGTCAACGTGGACATACGCGTGTATGTCCAACTCACCACCACATCGCCACATCTCGTGATCCACGCAGGTGCTAAGTCAAGACAACGCACGCGGCGCAGCGATCCAGATTCAAAACCAGATTGGTTTGGTAGACTTAGTCTACCGTGAACCAGGCCACTGATATGTGGGTCCCGCATGTTAGATTTTCTTTCTAATTCTTTTATTTCTAGAAATTCTTCATCGACGCTATCGCTGCACAATAATCCGATTTTTCCATTGAGAAATAATTCTAATAAATCCAAATTAGGGTTTTTAGATTCAAACTTACAATTGAGCCCATTCAAATTCCTAAATTCATCTAAATTCAAGATCTATTTATCTAAGATTTTTATTTAATTTTTGGAGTTTGTTTTGCCTCTCGTTATTTATTTATTTTATTTATTTACTTGCTTATGTAGTAGACGCCGATACTTTGGGGAACTTTGAAGAAGAAGGAGTGCCTCAAGAGCAAGATCAGTACCTAGACCTATTTCAAGGCAACTTATACCTTTGATCATATTTAACCCAGTTTTCAAAAGTTATGTTGATTCAAATTACTTCATTTACTTTAAGAATTTATTTAAATGCTTTTGGGTGTAGTTATCAATCCAATTTGTTATATCCACCTTGTCTATTGTTATGTCATAATCTTTTGTCAACCTAGATTGGTTCCTTATTTAGTTGGTATTATCGTAGCACCAACGTGGGTTGGTTAGATACGATTAGACTGCTTCGCCATGCCACGAGTCATCATTTCATGTAAGTTGCAATTATAAACTTGACTAAGTGATTATGAAACTATGTGATAAAACTGTGTGTACTATGTGCTATTACTCATTGATGGCATGTGTTGCACTTAACCAACTGGGTGGTAAAGGATTTAGACTGAGGCAAGTGGTGAACATTAAAAGATATGGTGGAGCTGTGTGCATGGGAATAATACATTGTGTGCATAGGGAATAGCTAGAAATTGGAAGTCTTGCCATGGTCAATTAAGGACTTAACTTTGTACGCCATTGAACTGAGCCTTACTGTACGACCACATGCCTAGTATGCGACGGGCCTAACTTAGTAAGTTATGGATTCTTGACATTGATTACTCAAGTAGTAGGTTAGGCTGTGTTGCATGGGTGGAGGTGTGTTCTACCACATAGTCACATCGCGGGACGGTTCGCCGCTTTCCTGTCCAACGGTGTGTGTTATGCCAAGGCACTGTGTTTGGATTGGTATAGCGGTAAAGCACACTGGGAGTGTCAATGCTTGAGATGAAGTTTCTGAAATGCTTTGTTATGATTAGTGCTAGCTACACTAGTTGTATCGTGTGGGTAAAGTGTACAAACTCCGTAGAGTGTTAATTAATCTATTCGAATAGCCGCATCCGCGGTCATAGATATGCTCGGGGATTTCACACGAGGGGCAGTTTTCATAACACACTTGGGAAGGGAGCTGTGCGATCTAAGTCATATGGTTGTGTAAATAACTTGTGTAGGCTATGTGTCTTTGTAAAATCAACTCGTTAAATCAATATTGTTTATTTGTTTTACTTTATGTTTTAATCTTGTAATATCCTGCTCAAATATAAAACATATAAGTGACTAGTATTAGAATTAAATATAATTAGAAAGGAAAATTCAGAATTTTAGAGGAGTTTTAGAACCCGGCCTTTGGCCCATAGCTCTTTGGGCCCATGTGGGGGAACTAAACCCTAGCACCTAAGCATCAGAGCACGGGTACTTTAGCGCCATTGTCACCGTGAGCACGACGCTATCAGAGCACTCCCTCCTCCGTGCATCTCCATTGTTGCCGCCATAAGGAAGAGGAAGGAGAGGGAAGAAGAGAGGAGAGGAAGAAGAAGAAGTGGGGGTGATCTTGAGGGCTTCGCAAAGATTTCAAAGCATCTCAAGGCTGCTCCTCAGAGGTAAATTCGTGATCCCAATTAGTTTTGTTAGATAATTCAGATGCGATTCAGATTCATTAGATGATCTAAGATTTTGTAGTAGATCGTTGAATCTGCCTTCCTCGCTGACGGCGGTTTTGGGTTTGTCGACGATCAAGTCAGCCGATCTACTTAAAATGAACGAGGAAAATGATGTGGAATATCCCGAATGGAATGGGGGTCGCTTTATTGATATGAACTGGTTTTACAAGATGTGGCTAAATACTACCCTCAATTACCCCGAATGGGGAATGTCTAATCGGGTAATCACACTTAGAATATGAGTCTAAGTCTGATTATCTAGTCTCTAATTCCACCGCTTAGGCTTCAGATATTCTGTTGAACTGCCATTATTCTTGTCTTTGTTGGTCTTGGTCTTGTTGTCTCTCCGCTTCGCTCTTCGCCCCTTCGCCTTCTCGCGCTTCACCTTTAAATAACTTCCAAGAGGTGGCGCATTACTCGGAGAAGACGCCTCGTGAAACGTTACGACCGGTCGGAACGGTGGAGCGCTTAGCAACGTATAACTTCCTTGCGCTTGCTCGTGAAAAGCTTAACCGTAGGGTGGTTAATAATCGCTGTCTCAGTGGTTGTACCATCGCATGGTTTGGAACATATAGCACGGTTCCATTCATCATACGATAAGAAATACTAGTTCGTAATTTTACGAAGCGTTATCTGGTCGGGATTAGGCACAAAGCCTCATCCCATCAGTGGTACCCATTATAACCTTCGAATACTAACGACTGTGGAGGTCGTTAGTCTTAGGGTTACGACCATGAAGACGTATGGTCTTTTATTATGCATTTAAAATAATACATAGAGGTTTTAACTCGCCGCCTAGCCCCTAACTTTAAATGAACCGGTCGTGCATATACCATTTTCCGATGAAATCGTGATCGGCGTAATTCCATTTAATGTCGTGGTATACGGTGGTCTGTGTTCACTTTAAAGTTGAGAACTTGCCTTGGGAAACGAAGAGTTCTTCTGTCTGCTTGAACAAAAAGAAGCTTTTTGTCGCTTGGACTTTTGTGGAATCCTTCAAAGTATCTAAGTTTATAAAATCTTCTCTCACTGGGCTCTTAGAATTTTTATGCTTCCAAAATCCCCTTCGATCCCCTTTAGCTTTCGCCAAGAAATCCTCCGAGCCTTTTCCCTGCTCTTCCGACCACAAAGTCTTCAACTTCCACTACTCATCCTTGAGGATTTTCGCGAATGTCGAGCAAATTACGAAGTGGTTGCCTTCGGAATTGGGCAAGAAAAAGCTTGAGGCTTTGGCGAAGATGGGAATGCTCCCAGATAGGAATCTGATTAATTGGAGACCGGCGACTGGAGAGCATTTTCCGAGCCGTGAAGATGAGGAAATCCCTGTTTTTCTCGCCTACATCGAATGTGGGCTGAGATTACCGGTACACAAATTCCTCCTCCGCTCTTGAACATTACGGGTGGAATTAGTGAATTTGGCCCCAAATTCGATCGCAAATATCAGATTTTCGATATTTGTGCGAGGCATACCGAATACAACCAACTTGAAGCTCTTTAGTTATTTCTACCGCATGGTGATGGGAAAATCATGCGCAAAATCAAGCAACTGGGAATGCACATTGCGATTCATGACGGAAGGCCGATGAGTACATCCTCATGTACGCAAAATCTTCGTGGTCGCTATGGAAAAAGTACGGTTTTACATGACGGTTACGAAGACGATGGCCTCTACTCACGGAACTAGAGCAAGTGAAAACCCCAAATGGAAGGAGACCGAAGAAGATGTGGATAGTCAAAAGATGGGCGGATGCCATCTATGACTTGCGAAGTTAGGGGCCCGACTTCGCGGGCATGTGGTGAAGGATTTCACCTTTCGCCGATTAGCCCATTGAAGCTCTTGACTCATTCCCCGCCTCGTGCCTTGATCGTGATGAAGCTACCTTAGAAGGTGATAAGTCTTTGAGATAAATTCGATCGGTATTTTGATTTGATTAATGTATTACCTTAAAATCTGCCTATTCTTCCTTCTGTTAAAGCTCTTTCTCCTGGGGAAATTAGAGAACGAGTCAGATGATCTGCAAGGGGAGCCTAGAGAAAAGGCTGAATGCCCCAAGATCTTAGCCGTAACTCCTATTGAAGGGAGACGGCAAGGCTTAAGGTAATTTAATCAAAAATTCCTTTTACCATGTGTATACATATATTCCACCAGATTTCCAATCGTGTTTCTACTTTTTGCAAATCGGATCGGATTGCGAATCATACAACTTGGTGAGGATCAACGCCCCACCTTAGTTCCGACCGAGTCGTGCCTCGAGGCCCTTGAAGGAGATGGATCCTTGAGGTAATAGAACATTTCGAATCATATATGTACGTAATTTTTTAGATAAAGGATTTCTTCACCCAATCAAATTTGTTCTTTGATTTAGGTGGATAAGCCCGAGGGCCCGAGAATGTAATCGCGGAGGTCAGAGATTCCAGAGTGGTCGTGGCACGACCTTATGGTTGTTAATCAAACAATCGACCGAGATTGATGAAACCACTCCTCCCACCGTATAGTCGAATGCGGTCCTTGATGAACCGGTTGAGGACATAGCTTCCGACATCTTGTTGGAGGATGTGAGGGTTCCAACAAACCTTGCCGGGTCCGTAACCAGCAAAATTGGAGGAGAAGAAAAGGAAGGCTAGCGCATAGATTTCTCTCTTGCGCTTTCGTAGTCAAATCCGGAGATTAACAAGGTATGTACAAATGAAAGTGGTCGATAAGTATGTACCTTTAATAATTCCTTGATGATTTGATACTTTGAACTTCCCATCTTCGGTTTGCATAGGTCTTCGGTGTTCCGGCTGCTTCCCACTGTGTTCTTCCGAGGACCTAGCACTGTGGAAGTTCCCCATCAGAGCACTTCTCGTGACAAAGTTCCCGAGGAAATAGTGGTCAAGAAGCCCCCGAGCAGTGACAAGGGCAACGGTTGAGTTGGATCCTTTGGTGATTGAAACCCTTCGTCAGGAGGTAGATGCCTCGAGAGGTCTCAACAGTTCGATCATCGTTGATAACCCTTCCCAACCTAACAAGTTCCTTTTCGCCCCGATTTATCGAGGATAAGGAGCTTGATGAGGCGTGGCGAAAGTATCGGATACTCAACTCAAGATGCACCTCGATTTGATTTTTGTTGGTTATAATGACCGTGCAATTCGGGTAAGTATTCTACGACCACTTCATAGCTCTTCTTTAAAAGTTTATAAGAAACTTAAGAAAGAGAACACTATTTGTGTAGCATTTGGTCGAGAACTTTGTTGTGATCGGAGGATCGACCCAATGAAGTTAAGGACTTGGAGCAAAAGCACTCCGAGTTGGAAAGTAAGAACTTTTCCTTTTGAACTTTTGTTTCTCCTTCATACTTTGCTCCTCTACAATTATTCTCCTTATCGTATTTGATAGATCCGGAGAAAATAAAAGAGGAGGTTGTACGAGAAAGCCAAGACAACTCTTCTTGAAGAAGAAATAAAGCTAAAGATCTATCATTTGTCAAGCTAGTTCATTTAAAGACCGGTTGATCGTCAAGCAACGACTCAAATATGAAACACTTAGCAAAACAAATGAAGGTAATATGTCGTAAGCTTGATTTTTCCTTCACTTATGCTTGTGTTCATTAACGACGATTTGTTTTGCAAGAGCAAACGCAAATGCCGAACAGAGTAAAGAAAACTCAAATTTGAGCAGATAAGGAGGCGGCTCTTGCTCAAAATATTGATGAAAAGATTCATGCTTTGAACAAGATGATCTTTGATATGGGATCGGATCAAGCCCGCCTTCCTTAGGAGATCCAATAGAGAAAATGAACTATTTGGGTCAACTTCTAGAGGACCTTAAAGTTCGCTCAAAACTACTCGGACGAATTATGCCTGTGCCCTAAAAAGCGTTGCAGTAGTGGAGTTAGTTTTGCTTTGGCAAAATCAAGGCTTTCGACCCTCCATAGATCTCCAAGTGTTAAAGATGACTTCAATCGCCCACTGAGGAGGCTACCAAGTTCATGGAAGAACTCGTGCCACTTTGAGATATAGTTGTAGAGGAGATGGAGGTCAATCTCGACAAAAAGAGTTAGGTGGGAATATTTCTTAGAGTAGGTTCCCGCAAGTGTAAAAATATTTGAATATCTATGAAAATTACCTTTTATGTCATTGACAAAGCTTTTGTTTATCCTGCTTGACTTTTTTAAAATTCTCAGATATTTCCTAGCCCCGAACGCTTTAGAGTAGAAGAACGCATCGCATAAGCAAAGGAGCCAAGAAAGAGAATAAAAGAGGTCATAACCATGTATGTGAGTTTTGAAGGTATGTTTGGACATGTAAGACAAAATCGATCGTTGCAATACTAGGAAATCAAATGTGGTCGACCAGCAGATGATTTCGACTAGTTATAGATCTTTGTTTGTCATAATGGAAATACCAATCAAAAACACTATATATGGTCGGAAAAAGACTTTGTCAAACTTGACATAAGAAGAAATGCAAATATGTATGCAACAGATTATAAGTGAACTTTGTTTATATCTATTGTCCCATAGTCCGGTCGAACTAATGCTAAGACTCAAGGCATACGACATATATTTTTGAAACGTGTTCAAATTCTATATCCGATCGGTAGCGAGGATCGAAGAAAAGAACCGTCGCTAGGAAGCTCCTTCCAGCAAGGTGACCACGTGCATAAAAAGGAGAGACTTCGACTAGGAGGCTTTCCGTGTCCCACCAAGAGCTGACAAGAATAGACCGTAATCTTGAAATAATGAAGCATAATCTTCGTAATCGTAAGCATATCATTCATGAGATAGTTAGTTGTGTGGCGCTCGATTACTCATTTTCTTTGAGAAAAGAGTGTAGTCGCGTGGGAATCATTTGAAGAAAAATGCTCACGACTAGGACCATAGAGTATCGAGATCCTTAAAAGGATATCGGAGAGAAAAATGTCTTCTCCCACTGCACTAACAATAATAAACGCACTGTAATGTAGGTGTATATATATAAGCAAGGTTGCACTTCTTAATTAATGAATGAATTTAATGAAATTGAAATTGAAAGAAATGAAAAATGAAAATTAAACATAGAACTTACGCAATTGATCGATGTTCCAAGAATTTGACAAAATTTGCCCATCGACATAGCTAGTCGACGGAACCCGGTCGGGTGACTTCGACCACAAAGTAAGGACCTTCCCATTTAGGAGAAAGTTTATTGCATTTGTTTGGCTCAATTTTTTCGAGAACCAGATCACCTACAAAGAAGATCGCGAGGTCGCACCTTACGACTATGGTACCTTCGCATGGCTTGTTGGTAGACCGCCGATCGTATAAGGGCTTGGTTTCGCTGTTTTCAAGGAAATCGACGCGCCGAAGTCGTCGCTCATTCTGATCATTTTCGCAAAACGATCGATTCGAAAGCAGAGCCAATTTTGAGTTCGAGGAAGCATGGCTTCAAAGACCATAAACCAAAAAGAATGGAGTTTCACCGGTCGCACGATCGGGTCGCGGGTTCGAACGCCCATAACACGTAGGAAGTTCTTAACCCAAGCTCCTCGACCGCTTGATTAATCGGTCGAATACTTGGCGCTTGATCCTCGCATAAGGATACCATTAGCTCGCTTAACCGCTCCGCTGCTTTGTGGATGAGCAATGAAGCAAAATGAACTTTGACCCCAAGTTCATCGCAGAATTCCGGAATTGATCGCCGGAGAATCGAACCATTGTCTCGTGATAATACGACCGGGTACACCAAATCGCGTGATCACATTTTTTCAGAGAAATCTCTTAGCGGCCTCGGCTTGTTATTTTAACGATCGCTCGGCTTCAATCCATTTTGTAAACGTGTCAATCATGACGAAAAGGAATTCAAGCCCCGGTGCTCTTGGGAAAGGTCCTGTAATGTCCAAATCCCAAGTTGCAAAAGGCCAAGAAAGAGGAATTGTTTGTAAGGCTTAGCCGGCCGTGTACTTGTCGGCTATGAAACCGACATTGTACACACTTCATCACAAGCTCTTTTGCATCATGAAGGGCGCTTGGTCAAGAATAGCCTTGCTTAAGGCTTTACCGACTGTGGTTCTCAGAGGAATGGTGTGCTCCACAGACGCCTTCATGGATTTCGTTAGCAATCTAATGCCATCCGCTTGAGATATGCATCTCATCAACACTCCATGAGATCCTCGCTTATACAAGATACGCTAGATTAGAGTGTATGATTTGGCTTTTCGTATATACGATCAGCCTCTACATCATCTTCTCGAATTGTGTCATGTCAAGATAATTGTAGATCGATGTTATCCGCTCTCTACCGTGATCGTGATGAGTGCCAACCGTCAACGACTGTGGAGCATCCATGTTTCCTTGATTAGTTTGTTCAACTTGCAAAGAATCATGTATGTTCTCAAGGCTCAACTACCGAGGGTGAATTGAGTTGCTCGAGAAAAACTCCCAAGGGATCGGCCTCGTGGAGGCCATCCGTGCTAACCGGTCCGCCGTAAATTTTTCCTTTCTAGGAATATGTTGGATCCGAAACCAAGAAGTGCTTTTCGAAGTTTTCGATTCCGCCAGATAAGATGACATCTTGGTACTCGAGCATTGATACTCTTTCCCCACTTGATTTGCTACTAGTTGAGAATCGCTTTCACTAGTAATCATGAATCCCGAGCTTAACGAGCTACTCGAGTCCCGCCAAGAAACTTCATATTCTCGCCACATTATTGGTGGCGTGAAAATTTAATTGGATGGCGTGCTTGATGTGTTCGCCAAGAGGGATATCAAGACCACTCCACTCGATCCTTGTAACATCAAGGAACCGCAAAATACAATGTCCACTCATCGTGGTGTTCGTGATCGGTCCTTGGGTGGGTTCAGGTTTGTCCATTCGCAATGAATTTCGCTATTGCTCGACTTTATTGCTATTCGTGAAATAAAATGGAGATCGAACGCCCCTAGCTCGACCGCCCATTTGGCTATTCGCCCCGATGATTCCTCGCTTCCAAGGACTTGACCAAGAGGATATCCGTAGGTACGACCACTTTGTGAGCCTCGAAAGTAGTGCCTTAGCTTTCTTGAAGACATAAGGAGGCCATAGAGCAACTTTTGTACCTATGGGTATCTTTCCTTGGTCCATGTAAGACTTCGCCACGTAATAGACCGGTCGTTGGATATTATCCTTTCTACAACCAAGACACCGCTAACTCGCTCGTGGTGTTGCCGCCACGTAAATTAGCAATGTTTCTCCCGTCTCGGAAAAACTAAAACCGGTACTTGTAAGGTACTTTTAAGTTCCTCAAAGGCATCGCTTTGCCTCTTTAGTCCACTCAAAACTCCCATGTTTCCAAGAAGTTTAAAGAAAGGTAATCCTTTTTCCCTAACCTTGCTATGAAACGACTTAACGCCATACAAACTGTTAGTTTTGGACTTCCTTCTTTGTGGTCGGAGGGCGATCCGTCGATGGTCGTAATTTTTGCCGGATTTGCTTCAATACCTCTAGCCAAAACTAGGAAACCGAGCGCTTTTCCAAACAGAAACTCCAACACACACTTTTTTCCGGATTTAACTTGAGGTTATGTCTTCTCAAGTTATTAAAAGTTTCTTGTAAGTCAGAATGTGGTCGCCAATACAGGTTTTACGACGGATCACAATGTAAGCTTCTAGATTCCGACCGATTTGTGGACTAAAGGTTTTTGCATCAACCTTTGAAAAGTTGCACCAAGATTTTTGAGACCAAATGGCATCTTAATATAACAAGAAGTGCCATATGGGGTGATGAAGGAAGTTTTCCTCATCTTCTTTACACATACTAACTGTGGTACCTCAATACGATCTAAAAACTTAGTAACTCGCACCCGTAAGTAGAGTCTACCAGTTGATCAATGCGAGGAAGGGAAAGTCATCCTTCGGACAAGCCTTATTAAGATCTCAGAAAGTCGATACACATTCGCCATTTCCCATTGTTTTTTCTAACCATTACAGATTGGCAAGCCACCGTGGGTGGTCGACTTCACGAATAAATCCAATTTTGAGAAGCTTGTCAATCTCCGATCGATTGCTTCCTTCCGATCAAAAAGTAAACGTCAGAGTTTCGCTGATCGGTTTTTGTCGCCGAGAGCAAGCCGTGCTCGATCACCTCCGGGGACTCCTGCATATCGGACGCTTGCTGTGCAAACACGCCCCGATTCGCCGGAGGAAGGAGACGAGCGACTCTTCCTATTTATGGTCGAGTCTTGCCCCACCGTAATCTTATGGCGGTTGGGTCCGATGTCCCGACCCATGTGAATACTTGACGCTGTCCGGAGAAGCGCTTTTGTCGAGTGGTACCTCCTTTGTCCGGTCGGATGGTTTGGGTGTCATCTTTGGCCTCGTGCTTGACCGCATGGGAGTCGGTTAACCTCTCGGTCGGAAGTTCATCAACCAAAGGCAAAGGATTTCCGATCGCATACATAAGCCATTTTCTCGATCCTCGAATAGTGATGACTCTTCGCCCCGCATTTTCAAACTTTGATAACCGTAATGCGTGGCTATCAAGAATTTTGCTAATGCCGGTCGATCGAGAATTCCGCTGTATGCGGATTCAAGTTTACTACATCAAACGGAATCCTCTCTGCTCGAAGTTGTCGCTTTCCGAACGAATCGTAAGGAAACTTGTCCTATCGGTTTAGCGGTAGAACCGGAACTATGCCATGAAAAGCATATTTCATGTGTTTCACCTTTGACATGGGGACTGTGATTTCTTCTAAAGCTCCCACAAATAATATATTCAAAGAACTACCCCATCTACTAAGACCCGATTAACCCGACAATTATTAATGGTTGGTTCAACAACGATAGGGAACCTACCGGTCGAGTCGATGGATGGGGCAATGCTTTCTTTGTCAAGGAAATGCGGTGTCCGACCACTTGAGTGCTTGATGACATCGGAGATTCGACTAGGTTGACCTCTCGCCCATGGCCTTCGGGATGACGCCCGACTCAGATGAAGAAGATCCTCCAAAATCATGTTGACTGTGTGTTGGGGATCCCGGTACTCCATCTCTTCGCCGCCATCCTTGTCCTTTTTGAGCTCGTTTCTCCATGTTCCCAGACATGGAAATGGTCCTTACCCGCATAATAATCCTCCAGCTTTTTGCCAGACACGACAAAGCGCAGATCATGCCCTCGTCACGGGTGAAGTGGACACCACTTCTTGTTCGTCTCGAATCCTTCGGTCGGAGCTTTTGCCTTGCTTCGACCAGCATAGTCCTTCTTGCCCTTCCTGAACTTTTCTGGAACGGCAAGGACTTCTTTGTCGTCGGGTCTGCGGTTCTTTTTCTTCTTGAGAGACTTCTTGTTCTTTTTCTCCCTGCTTGTCCAGCCGGGCTAGGGAATCTTGTCTTCCGATCAATGGCTTCACACCACTCGATTGTTTCGCTTAGCGGTGGCATACTTGTCCACCATATCAAAAAGCTCAACGGTTGTTCTTGGAGGGTTCATTGCTATGTCCTCCTTAAACCGCCGATTCTCTCCCCTGTTTTAAAAGCCCGAATAACAGAGGATTCTCGCGACTTCGGTATAGAGTTACTTAACTGGTCAACCTCTTGATATATTGACGTAAAGTCTCATCGATCCTCGCCGGATTCTGTGGAGATCATCCTCCTTCCTGTATGCATCGACGCACTCGAAGTTGGCAATCAAGATCACAGAGTTGTTCCTAAGTATATATTGATCCGACCGTAAGTTTAACAACCACGACCGCGCACCTTCTTCGAGCACGGTGGGTAAATAGTTGGCCATTACATTTCATCGCCACCAGCAGCCCCGATGGCGGTGGTATATATTTAGAGAAATTCCAATGGGTTTTGAGTTCCATTGAATTTGTCCAAGTTGGCCGTCGGAACGGTTAGGCTAATGCACGCCTTGGAGCCCCGCAAAGAAGGCTCGACAACCTCGTGATTGATTCATGGCGCTTCTCCGAAGGTGCCGGATTGTAATCGGTCGGAGACCGATCCCCAGGATTGGGACGCTGAACTCCGTGTACCGATCCGTCGTGGACACCGATATGATGCTCCGACCGCCCACTTGGTTCAAACGATGTCGAGATCGTTAGGTCCTAGTGGTGGTTCCTCTCGACACAATGGGGAGTAGCTTGAATAACCTTCTCCCTCGTGACTCCTTGGTCGGAATCGCCGAGGAGGTCTCGGTATCGATCGCTCTCTAGTATGACCGTGTTGTCCCCGCCGAGGAGGAGCGCTGGGATAAAGTCATAGTCCGACTTCTGAAACCCTCTGCTCCCGACACGCCTGCTCGCCGCATGGTCTGTTGGAGAATTTTGATACCGACCTACTAGTTGTACAAAACTAGGCGTTCTCGCTAGAGTAGGATCGAATTATTTAACATGTTTTGAATACGCCGCAAGTTTTGTGCAGCTATCGAAGGTCTCGGGGTTCATACTAGTCGAGGTGTATGCCGTCTCAACCTTCCCCGACCTTCGGATTTGTTCGGTCCCATCACCACTCTGGGTGGGGCAAAGGCTGCAAGTTAACCGATTGACGCCGATTAGTTCCGCTGCCTCCGAAGTTGGTGCTTGACGGCCCGGATCATCTCTAACAACACGTGATGGCGTGGTAGAGAGTGTAGGACCGCAGGCATCTTGATCTTCATCTCCGATCGCGTTGACTTCGTGCTTCCAAAGATTGATCTTCCGATGAGCTTCCATCATAACTAATGGAGAGCTTGTCAAGCCGCGTAATCTTCCACGATGGAGATCGGTCGGAGATGAGCACTTCTCGAGGTCTTCACCGATCCGACGAACCGCCGATCGATGTCGAAGCGTGATCATCCCCACATGACCCACGACCGGTGGAGGTTTCATCGACACCGCTATCAGTGACGGTTGACTCTGGAATTGCCGGTCAAGGAGAGTATCTTTCACCATGATTTCATCAATGGTATAGAGTTTTCCGGGTGATGGGGCTGAAATTTTTCACTGTTTTCGCCACGAGGAGACGGGCTTGAAGAGATCCTCCGCATTCGAACTGGTCGGAACGGTCGGTTCTCTGGTTGCGCCACCAGAGTGGCGGCGATCTTTATCCATCCGGCCGACCTCGCTAACGTCGGCGACGCGGCGAGCGGCGAGGAGGAAGAGGAGGATGACTCGCCATTTTCTTCCATGGCGCGGATACATCCTTCCATGTCGAGGTCGGCGAGTCCGCCAAATCGAACCAGCTTTTCCTCATCCCAAACTCCGCATAGTCGCATGAGCGATTGCGAGATTTTCGGCGAGGATTTTCTTGAGCGAAGAATTTTCTTCAGAAACTTACGCCTTCTTCCCCACGGACGGCGCCACCGCCGGCGATCAAGTCGCCGATCTTACGAAAATGAACGAGGAAAATGACGTGGAATATCCCGAATGGAATGGGGTCGCTCTTTATTGATATGAACTGGTTTTACAAGATGTGGCTAAATACTACCCTGAATTACCCTGAATGGGGGAATGTCTAATCGGGTAATCACACTTAGAATATGAGTCTAAGTCTGATTATCTAGTCTCTAATTCCACCGCTTAGGCTTCTGTATATTCTATTGAACTGTCGTTGTTCTTGTCTTTGTTGGTCTTGGTCTTGTTGTCTCTCTGTCTCCGTCTTCTGTCCCTTCGTCTTCTACGCTTCACCTTTAAATAACTTCCGAAGAGGTGGCAGTTACTCCTGGAGAAGACGTCCCTGGTGAAATGTTACGACTGGTCGGAACGGTGGAGCAGTTAGCAACGTGCTAACTTCCTTGCGGTTGCCTGTGAAAAGCTTAACCGTAGGGTGGTTAATAGTCAGTGTCTCAGGGTTGTACCATCGCATGGTTTGGAACGTATAGCACGTGTTCCATTCATCATACGATAAGAAATACCAGTTCGGTAATTTTACGAGCGGTTATCTGGTCGGGGATTAGGCACAAAGCCTCATCCGACCAGGGTACCCATTAAGTAACCTCTGGAATACTAACGACCAGGGAGGTCGTTAGTCTTAGGGGTTACGACCATGAAGACGTATGGTCTTTTATTATGCATTTAAAATAATACATAGAGGTTTTAATCCTCGTCAGGGTTAGATCCGAGTAGATTCAGAGATAGATGGGAATTTTCGTTATCTTTCCAGAAAGTTCTAATTCATAATTTTTGGATAAACGGTTAATTAGTTATGAATTTCGCAAGACAGAGTGCTAAATCAGTCTCAGGACTTGTGCAGCGAACATAGATCTGTAAATTTGATATGAGAGACGGCCAAATTGGATCAGTTGGTCTGCTTGACAGTTGTAGGTATTTTCATTTTGATTCCAGAAAGTTAAATTTCGTAATTTTTGGATATCTAGATCAAAAGTTATGAATTTTAGAAGCTCAGGCTATAATCTGCCTCTCTGTTGTGGACAGAAGAGTTTTACTTGACTATTTACAATATTTGTTGCACAATGGAAATATTTGAGATAATTTTATTGAGATAGTTGGTTTCCTGTAGTTTCCAGAGAGTATTAGAACAATGTGTTTGGTTGAGCCAAACAAAAGTTATGAAATTCACAAGTTAGTAGTACCGAGATGGCAGATCGGTCTTCGGATTAAAAACAAAGACTTAGATGAACTAGTTTGATCTTTTGGTCACCTGAGAAGTTGTAGCTAGGCTTGTGTAGGTTCTAGGAAAATTAGATTCATGGATTTTGGAGTTTTGACTCAAAAGTTAAGAATTTTTCCTTAACAGCTGTTCGTTTGGACAGATTTGAGAATTTGAGAGAGTTTTGATTAATTGTTGGGATTGCGTTTAGGGACGCTTGTTCTTTTTCTGTTTCATTGCATTGATGTACACTTTTGGTTGGTGTACTTAGTATATTGCTTTGCGGCTGCCAGGTGGTGGTGAACCCCGGGGCTAGAGCTTTCTATCGTTGACTTCCGAATCACGGTTGATGCAAGTACAATTGATTTGTCCTGTTTGTTGGTTGTTCCACTTGATTGATGAATATGAAATGGGTAATTTCGGTATTCCTTGTTTCCCTTCATAGTTGATATACCATGATTCTTCAATAATAAGACTACGTTCCTTACATTCATTCGTTCCTTCGCTTCCTATTCACCCACGGAGTGGGTAGTGAAGTCCCATTATTCCAATATGGGCAAGTACATTGTGTGATGTCTTCGTCGTCGATTGTTCATAATATTTTAAGTTCATGCCATGACTGAGTACTATGGTATGTGAGTAGGTTTCGTTGACTTCTACTTCGTTTCATGTATGTGAATCATGCTTCTTGAGTTTTCTTCTTACAAATTCATATATATTCATTCATTCATTCATTCATGGTTCATGATTCACCCACGGGAGTGGGATGTAAAGACCCATCAATTCCAGTATGGGCACGTAAGACCCACCATTCCAATGTGGGCAGTTTGGGACACCCGTATGAAACGTTCTTCATACGGGACTTGGATCCCCGCATTTTGTTAAATGCGGGCTTAGGTGAACACCGACGGGTGTGTCACCAGCTATACCGGTATATGCATGTGTGTAGTCCCTTCATTTCATTCAATTCATTCATTCCATTCATTCAAACATTCGTTCTATGATTAATTCATATTCTTCAATGGTGTTGTCATGATCATGTTTGTTGTATGTCCCATTTATTTTCAGTACTTCTTCGAGTCTCTGACTCATTCTTGCGTTGTTTGTTTTTTAGGTGATCATTGATGTTGGCTCTATTGGGAGGAGTAGACACGCCGCTCATTCACTTCACCTTAATCAAGTCCAAGATTACGATTTAGTTCTATTTTTCATTCGTTAATGATGAACCTGTAATAATTAAATTTAGATGGAGTTGATAACCCTCTCTATGTTATGGTTGATTATATTGCTTGTGATCTTCGATCACCCTCGTTATACTTGCTTAAATTCAGAATATTTTCATGCCACGGTTCTATTAAATAGTGATCTCTTTATGTCATTGGATGATACTATTCAAATTCTTCCGCATTATGGTTGTGTGTTAGATGATTTAGGTGACATCTTGGCTTCGAATAGCCAAGGTGTTACAGATTGGTATCGAGCGGGCTTTAGGTCCGTGGTTAATAGAAATATATTAAAATGACACATCGCGTATGAGAGGTGGGGTTTGGGTAATCCATTGCATCCGCATTTCTAGTAGTATCTTTCAACATGTTGAACTATTCTTGAATTATTCGTACTATCATTTTTGTTGTTAATCTATGATCTGCTATGATCTTCTATATCTATAAATTTATTCTATGATTACTATGAAATGACCTTATATTCATAATTGATTATATTGGTTATGCGATTAGTAACAGCCGTTGAGAAGTTGAGATCGTGGTTGTTGTCCCGGTTTTGCTGTGCTACACCACCGCTCGTGGTATGGGAATAGAGAAGTACTTACCCCGCTCCATAGTTATGTGTTGGGCATGAGTTCTTTAATGAAGATGTTGTCTTCTTTGAGCTTGTATTTGGTCTTCGTTGTAGTTTCTTGCCGTTGATGAACTTCCTTTGATTGGTGGTTTAATGAAGTGGGCAAGTTTCAATTGGTCTCTATTTGTTCTTCAAGCAAGTATTGTTCTTTCGACTAGTGTAATATTTCAGCTATTTGTGAATGTTGTTAGTTTGCAAGATTGATCTTTTCACGGAAGTTCTGCTTTTATTCCTGTTGGAAATCGTAACTCATTTATTCGCTTGGTATTTGGGCAATGGAAGGTTTCTTTTGCAAGTTCTTTATTATGTGGAAGCTTTGACCTCATGCGTATTTCTTTTGGATTAATTTGAAGATTGAAGTTTAGTACCTCTCTTCTATGAAAGAGTGTGATAAAACCCTTTATTGTCATGTTAAACTAAGAGGTTTTAATTAAATGAATTAATATGCTATGAGTTATCGAGGTTGGGACATTAGCGTGGTGCAAACCAACGATTCTTAGCTAATATCTTTAGAGATGAAGTTGATTAATTTCAAGTTGTCTGTAGTAATCTCTTGAACATTGTTGAATAAGAATTTGTCTATACATGTTTAAGACTCATGGAGTTAATTACGGGTGTGTTAGGCTATTGCCTCAGAACTATTAATCTTGACTCGTCTTCTATTCAAATACATGATGATTTTGTACAAATGCTAGATTCACTGCTTTTTGCCATGCTAAATTATTGTTATATGTATGGAGAAAAGGATGATGGTTGTTGTAGTGACTCACAAAATCTTGTCTTATAAATATTCCTTTGTTGAAGATTAAAGATATTTCATTCTAGTTTACGAACAGAGATAGGACTATGAATACTTCCATGATTAGATAATCATCGGTTGTTAGTATTAATTGTTAGAGTGCTATTAGTGTGTGCTTTATCGGCATTGAGCGTCAATAAGGGTATATGAGCGAAATCTAATAAGTGATTTAACTTGGTGGGTTTTATGAGGTTGTCTTGTTCTAGAGTGAGCTTGTTAAAGAGGTTTGCTTGACTTTGTGGCTTTCGTGACTAGATTTCTTTTCTAGAATGAGTTGTTATTACAATCTTATATGGTGATGGAAATTCTATAACATGATTTGTTGTGTTCCTTTTGGAAGATTTATTGATGTGATGGTAAAGTATAATGAATGTTACCAAGAATATATGTTATTGATGTTAATAAAATGTTCAAGAATGTGAGGGTGATGTTGATTCTTTTATGGAGAAAGAATTTTGATCGTCTTTTGTGATATCTCTTAAATGAAAATATTTCAAAAGTTGCATTCATGATCTCTTGGTGTTCAATATTTTTGTGGTAGTTGAATTTTTGTCGAGTAAAGCATCATGTTGCAAAGCTCTATTGATTCTTGGGTGATTCAAGTGACTTGATCTTGAAGGCTTGTTTGTTCCTATCGGTTAAGGTTTGATATTCCTTCTTGTGAGGCTTGTGCCTCAATTGTGGTCCTCCTTATGTATTCTCGCTCATTGCCTAATCAATTTTTCCTCGGTCATGTGTTCATTATGTGGTGAATGTTTTTCTAGATGGTGAAAAACTGTTTTCATTTGCCTATTCGTTTCACATGGGTCTTCCAAGTGTTTATTAATTGTTGTTGTGCGATCTTGGGTTGTGAGCTATTTGAGGAGCATTAGAGGATGAATTGATTTCGTGTATAATTCTTAGAAAGAATCTTAGAATAACCAATGGTTGTCTTTGGGCTGAATTAATTGCATTGTTGCAACTATTAGAACCTATAGTGATTTGTGGACCAAGATTCTTTGTTCATTTTGTGGTGTAGCGTAACGAGGAGTGATTAGCAAGGTAATCTAATCGTTAAAGCAATTTATGAGATAGTAGAGATTGTGGGATTATTTGTCGTATGGCTTGGTCTCAATGAGTAACTCTCTTGGAGTTAGAATCTTTCAAAAGATAATTTGGTTAAGAGTATAATTGTCTATTGACCTTATTGGTCGAGTATGGTTAGGTTGTGGGAGTTTTATTCATCGAATCTGATGATTTCCCTACCCTTTTACACCAAAAGTTCATTCTAGGGTCCTGGAGGTTAAATTTTTGGGCTTCGCTTTTATATTTGGGGCTTTGGTCGCCAGGATTTTGTGTAGCGAAAGTATAATAAGGGTGGATTCGGATTGTGGGATGATCTTTGATATGACCCTTTTGATGTAGTACGTGAGAATACGTGATGTCAACCATGATTTGGTTATTATTAAAGGATTGAGGTGATATGATTGAATGTGAGATTTATTTTGAGATACTTTGGGAGTCATCCGTCAAAGTAATTCCGCCAAGAGAGGAGTTGGTAAGAATAAGTCTTGTGGAGTCAAGAGAGCCTTCCTTTAAGCGGGTGGTCGATGTATTCGCTCGAGCTTGGCGTTGAGGTTGCCAATTTAAGAAAACGAGATAGTGTCATATGATGAAATCGAAATTCATAATTTGAGAGAAGTTATATTCCTAAAAGAGAAACTGAGAAAAGGATGTTTCCTCGGGTAGTGAAGCGTTTTCTTGTTTCTCGTTTGAGTTTTGTGTTATTGACTGAGGTCATCCGCAATTTGATTTGGTATTTGTGTTGGCATGTTTGATTCTTTCAATTCAAACAAACCAAAAGAAGTATTTGGTTTGAGCATTCGAGTTATTTCTCCTTTGGCTTTCATCGTGTTCATTCATAAACTGCTTATTTAGAAAGTGGAATTGTTTTCGTGATGAATTGTCAATTTTGGGATTTGACCCTTTTGGTGGTGAGTTGGCATTACGTGGTAAAGATGAGAACTCCTTATTTTCAGTTGGATTCTCTTTTTAAGACAGTTGTTTAAAAACAATTTCCGTTATGCATTATTAAGATGAAGAAACCGATTGAGTAGTGGGACAAGAATTCCATGTGTGTGGTGCATGTTTGTGCTTTTGGTACCAAAGGGAAAGTTGGCCCGAGGTACATTAGTTTGTTTTCGCTCGATTCTATGGGATTAGGAAGCGGCGATCGCTATGGCCGCCTCGGCCCATACGCTGTATGACGCAATGTCTAGTATGTTCGGTGCCGAGTGAGTACCCGAGCGATCCAAGCTTAGGATTTCGATTAGAGCCGTGGCCAACGAGTAGGACCTTATCTTTGAGTCCCGCATGTTAAGAGAACCTGTTGGGGTCGAGACGAGTGTTGAGGTGTAAGCGTTGGTATCCATCATTTGTGATGTGGTTCCATATGTCCGAGAAGAAAGCGACATGGAAGAAGGGTCTGCATCTTGTGAAAGCAATATCCGAGTCTGCTCACGACTAGTATGTGTAATTTGTTGTTTCATTTCAAGGTGGCGCTTGTTCTTCTCGCTTATTTTGACGGTTAGAATTCGAGGTTGAATTCTGTTTAAGGGGGCTAGAATGTAATATCTCATTCAAATATAAAACATATAAGTGACTAGTATTAGAATTAAATATAATTAGAAAGGAAAAATTCAGAATTTTAGAAGAGTTTTAGAACTCGGGCCTTTGGCCCATAGCTCTTTGGGCCCATGTGGGGGAACTAAACCCTAGCACCTAAGTACTGTAGCACGGTACTGTATCTCCGCCGTCACTGTAGCATGACGCTACTGTAGCACTCCCCTCCCCTCCGGTGCATCTCCATTGTTGCTGGCCATAAGGAAGAGGAAGGAGAGGGAAGAAGAGAGGAGAGGAAGAAGAAGAAGGTGGGGGTGATCTTCGCGAGGGCTTCGCGAAGATTTCAGCGGCATCTCGCGTCATTCTTGTAGGTAAATTCATGATCCCAATTAGTTTTGTTAGATAATTCGTATGCGATTCATATTCATTAGATGTTCTGAGATTTCTGTAGTAGATCGGTTGAATCTGTCTTCCTGTTGATGCGCGGTTTTGGGTTAGATCCGAGTAGATTCAGATATTAGTGTCTCCTGGAGATAGATGGGAATTTTTGTTATCTTTCCAGAAATTTCTAATTCATAATTTTTGGATAAACGGTTAATTAGTTATGAATTTCGCAAGACAGAGTGCTAAATCAGTCTCAAGACTTATGCAGCGAATATAGATCTGTAAATTTGATATGAGAGACGGCCAAATTGGATCAGTTGGTATCCTTGATAGTTGTAGGTATTTTCATTGTGATTCCAGAAAGTTAAATTTCCTAATTTTTGGATTTCTAGATCAAAAGTTATGAATTTTAGAAGCTCAGGCTATAATCTGCCTCTCTGTTGTGGACAGAAGAGTTTTACTTGACTATTTACAACATCTGTTGCACAATGGAAATATTTGAGATAATTTTATTGAGATATTTGGTTTCCTTTAGTTTCCAGAGAGTATTAGAACAATGTGTTTGGTTGAGCCAAACAAAAGTTATGAAATTCACAAGTTAGTAGTACCGAGATGGCAGATCGGTCTTGGGATTAAAAACAAAGACTTAGATGAACTAGTTTGATCTTTTGGTCACCTGAGAAGTTGTATCTAGGCTTGTGTAGGTTCTAGGAAAATTAGATTCATGGATTTTGGAGTTTTGACTCAAAAGTTAAGAATTTTTCCTTCACAGCTGTTCGTTTGGACAGATTTGAGAATTTGAGAGAGTTTTGATTAATTGTTGGGATTGCGTTTAGGGACGCTTGTTCTTTTTCTGTTTCATTGCATTGCTGTACACTTTTGGTTGGTGTACTTAGTATATTGTTTTACGGCTGCCAAGTGGTGGTGAACCCAGGGGCTATAGCTTTCTATCGTTGACTTTCGAATCACGGTTGAGGCAAGTACAATTGATTTGTCCTGTTTGTTGGTTGTTCCACTTGATTGATGAATATGAAATGGGTAATTTCGGTATTCCTTATTTCCCTTCATAGTTGATATACCATGATTCTTCAATAATAAGACTATGTTCCTTACATTCATTCGTTCCTTCGCTCCTATTCACCCACGAGAGTGGGTAGTGAAGTCCCATTATTCCAATATGGGCAAGTACATTGTGTGATGTACTACTGTCGATTGTTCATAATATTTTAAGTTCATGCCATGACTGAGTACTATGGTATGTGAGTAGGTTTCGTTGACTTCTACTTCGTTTCATGTATGTGAATCATGCTTCTCGAGTTTTCTTCTTACAAATTCATATATATTCATTCATTCATTCATTCATGGTTCATGATTCACCCACGGGAGTGGGATGTAAAGACCCATCAATTCCAGTATGGGCACGTAAGACCCACCATTCCAATGTGGGCGTTTGGGACACCGTATGAAACGTTCTTCATACGGGACTTGGATCCGCATTTTGTTAAATGCGGGCTTAGGTGAACACCGACGGGTGTGTCACCAGCTATACCGGTATATGCATGTGTGTAGTCCCTTCATTTCATTCAATTCATTCATTCCATTCATTCAAACATTCGTTCTATGGTTAATTCATATTCTTTAATGGTGTTGTCATGATCATGTTTGTTGTATGTCCCATTTATTTTCTGTACTAGCTGAGTCTCGGACTCATTCTTGCGTTGTTTGTTTTTTTAGGTGATCATTGATGTTGGCTCTATTGGGAGGGAGTAGACACGCACTACTCATTCACTTCACCTTAATCAAGTCCAAGATTACGATTTAGTTCTATTTTTCATTCGTTAATGATGAACTGTAATAATTAAATTTAGATGGAGTTGATAACCCTCTCTATGTTATGGTTGATTAAGTATTGCTTGTGATCTTCGATCACCCCTCGTTATACTTGCTTAAATTCAGAATATTTTCATGCCACGGTTCTATTAAATAGTGATCTCTTTATGTCATTGGATGATACTATTCAAATTCTTCCGCATTATGGTTGTGTGTTAGATGATTTAGGTGACATCTTGGCTTCCGAATAGCTAGGGTATTACAAATCTATTATTCATATTCAAATTACAAATGTTCATTTCTGCAACAGAACCATAGAAGCCATTCCTTTGGAATAAGCCATCATGTATAATTGCATTCTGTGGTATGACATGCAAGTACGGTTGTGTACTCATACTTGCTATAATCATTCAACAGAAGTGGAGGAGTCATCGCTTGCTTTTGAGGAGGAGTTCTACGAATGTGCCTGGTCGTTAGGGTTTGATCCCAGTCAGTTGCTTGTGACGATTTGATGGGATTCTGCTGAAGTTATTTGTTCTGTTGCTTATTTCTTTATTGCTAGCCCTGTGTGAGAACCCGGGGTATTTAACTTGTAATGCTTAGCCATCCACTTGACCCTAGCATCACAAACCAAATATGCCGTGCCTGAGAGTAGTATGTACCTCCCGAGAGTGGTACATACTCCTTCACAAAATATAGCATCCATTCCATACACAAGCATAAATAACATCCTAGACGTGACTTCCCAAAAGCCACCACAACATAGCACGAATTACCCATTCGTACCACCCGAATTCAAGTTTTAATGAAAAAGTTATAGTCTAATTCTCACGGGGTGTATCCGGCGTGTTCATAACCTAGGACGAGGCTATTCGAATAGTTTATACTCTACAGGGGTGTACCAATGTACACACACGCCAGACCGCCTTTTTGCCATGCAATAGAGTACACTTCCTTAGGTATGCCGGCAAGGCTAAGTCCTACGAGACGTTTCCAATATAATGTATTAACTACGAGTCACTCGTATGGATGGAAACCCATACGTTGTGTCGAAGTCATCGGCAGAGAAATAGCTTACCGATGCTCCTCGGTGTGGAGAACCTAGACAGGAACCCACCCCCGCACACCCAACAAGAACAACACATTTCTTTTTACACACAACACACAACCCACCTCCTGCGACTCGGAGCTAACACACGCCAAAGTACTAAGTCAAGAGAGGTCCCATATTCCTCTCATGTGGTTAGTACGCAAAATGCTCAGTACGGTGGCGCAAGTAATTCGGTCCTTGTTGACTCGGGCACCATCCACACACCCGATAACCACACCATCAACCAATGTGCCCAAGTCTAAAATATTTTATTTTCAGTTTTAGTTTCTCAAATACAATATATACATGGGTACCCTGACTCAAGTAATTTAAAGTGATGATATATTGACCATCGCCAAAGCGATGATCCCAGAACTCTTGTTCTAGCGATTGCTAAGCAACACAACTCGTATACTAAAATATAAAGTGACTAGAGCCCATCCTTGAGCTCTAAATCACAATGAATATAATCCTAGGATGAGTAGTAGAGGATGGATGTTTACTTATAGTTCATGTAACTAATCTGGTTAACTATCGCGAACTAAGAAATAACTTGTCAACATAGCATGCAAACATACAGTTGAAACATTTAAAATATTAGCATGCGCAAATAATAGGATCAACGTGCATCAAAGGAAAACTACTTGCCTTGCTGGAGATAACTTTCTTGCTGTAGAGGATCACTCTTGTACTCAACGAATTCGTTGGAACCTATTGAAAATTTTGAGAAGAAACAATAAGAACGAATAACACCGAAAATACTTAAAAATCCATAATCACCCAAAAATCATGAAAATTTCACAGAAGGTAGAGCATGATTTTAAATGAATTTATCAACAAAATTCAACTTATTTGGAGTTTTCATGCAAAATTTATAGCCAAAATAAAATCAGCTTTTTTAATAAATGCTGGAAAAATCATCTCGGTTACTGTTCATCCGAATTAAAAGTTTTGGTGAAAATTTCCAGAGAGGTGATGATCATGAAAATTTTATGGCAGACAGAGCACCACATGAGATGAACAATGCAATTTGATTCCCTCATTTGGAGCTAAAATGAATTTTCTATGATTTTCAAAGTCAACAAAGTAATGCACAAATCATATGTAACATACGATTTTCAGAGATAGAAACATACTCAAAACCTATTCTACAATAAATTACACTAATAAAGGAATCCAACAAAATTTATTTCACTCCATTTGGAGTTACAGAGAAATACTTATGCATTTTTCAAGTTAGACGAATTTTTAGTGCAAAAATAATGCTAAATCGAAAGTAATTCTACTAAAAATAATTTCTGGAACAGTAACAAGATCTAAATCAATTTCAGATTAAAGCACAATTAAAAAGGAAACCAACAAAATTTGTTTCATGCAAAAAGGAGTTAAAATGAATTACTTATGTAGTTTCGAAGTTTAAAACAATTTACAGTTCACAAATAACTTATATACGAATTTTCTTATAACCCCTGAGCTGAAACGTTTTGGACCGTTGAGATCTAATCGGATGGTCCATGTGATAGGTACGTTTAGGTGGTCCGCCCGGCCAAAACGATCAAGGCAGTTAAATCGAAATTGGACGGTCCAAACGAAAGAGACGTTCAGACGGTCCGAACGGCCAAAACGATCTGGACCATTGAGATCAAATCGTACGGTTCAGACAAGGTATAAGTTCGGACTCTGACTCAAGCGAACAGATAGGTGGGTCCTACACGTCAGAGACTCTAGCTTTAATCGATGCTTAAACCTATCGTTTTCTAATATGCGGGTCCCACATGCCATAGACACAAAAGCATGTTAAGGCGGCCATTAATTACTAAGTAATGATTAGCAGTTAATGGCTAAGATTCAAATCTTAATCTCCTCGCTACAGAGATTGACGGGGTACAACAAAAACCCGAGTTCAATGCTGAGCTCACCGCCAGCGATGTGGTCCACGCCGGCGTGAGCTAAGGGCATGAACGGGTTCCCAATAATGTTGCGCACCTACTGGAGGTGGTGGTGGTGGCTGAGATGCCCTATATCGGCGGCTAGCCGGAGAGGGGCGGTGCTAAGGTTCGAGCAAACTTGCATGTTGCAACCCAAGTGTGTTTTGCACCTAAAATCACATGCATGCATATCTAAAGGTTACTAGGGACCTTACCAAAGGATGGAGAGGTCCGAAGAAGCTCTGAGGTGGCTTGATGTCGATTAATGGCAGCGGCGGCTTTCGGCTTCATACGGAGGGAACAACTGAGCAAGGAAAAAGACCCATGAAGCATCAAGATAGCTCAAGTGGGTTCAGTAGATGGTGGGAGAGCGTGGAATTGGGAAATGCCTTACTGGATCGACAAGGAGATGAAAAGGGATCTTGCCGGCCGCAAATGGAGGAAACTAAAAATCCACGAGTTCCTGCGACACATTGCCCAAATTAGTTGAGGGGTTTTCGATGTCACACGTAAAGACACGATATGACGTGCAAGATTTAGGATAAAAATTACCGAAGACAAAGTTGGCACAAAGGTGGCCTTTGGGGCGCGCTCTAGGGCGGAAAATGGCACGGAGGCGTTCCGGGCACTACACAAGAAATCAAGAGCTCGCATTAGCCAAAATGGAAATGGCATGCAAGAAGGAAACTAAGGGACTTGGAGGTGAGGATTTTACCAAAAGAATGAGTCAATGTGAGCCTCCTTCTCCTCGGACGAAAAGAGGAGAAGTGAAGGGAAACTAGGATTTGGAGGTATTTTAACCAGGAAAGATGTGGTGGCTCACAGCGTTGACGGGGCGGTGCAGCATGCCATGGGCGCGTGGCGTTGAGCTTCTGCGCGAGCTCCAACGGGACGTAAGAGACGAAGCTGACAAGTGGGTCCCACCGTGTCAGTGACTCAAACGAAAGTGGCTCGGGTCAATTTGAATGAGTAGGTTGGGTCAAATGGTCAAGTTAGAAAATTTTGACGGTCCGATTGAAAATGGACGGTCCAGATTGCGTGCACGATCGGATGGTCCGAATGTTCCCAAGTGATGCGAACGGTCCGATGGAGATTGGACGGTCCTGATTGAAATGGTCATTCAGGCGGTCCGAATGTCCCAATCAATCTGGACGGTTGATATGAGATCTAACAGTCCAAAAGCTCTATGCCAGTTTGGACAAGCCTGAGCGTGTGCTAAAGTTGGTTGGGTTCAACCGCGCGTCTTGGGTTCGGATCCAAGGAACAGTGCAACCAAGTTTTGAAAACAAAAGGCTGAGCCTTTGAGGAATTTTTAGATAGAGTTGCACAACTCCAACAATTTCAAAATTTTTACAGGAGGTTCCTTATTCTAAGATTAACCTTATATAAAATGTCCAGAGGTTTTTATGCACTACATTTTTCTCTAGAAATTTCTCAAGGTTCCGCTCTAGGGTTTGACTAAGGATCTAATTGGTTTGACTGGATTCTGAAAAATTGCAAAATAAATCTAAAATTTTTCAAATTTTTCAGAGGAGTCACTGGGATGATCTAGAATCTAGGAAAAATATTTCCAGAGTATGATCTCAAGATTTTCTTTAGAAGTTTTCAAAGATGATGCTTCAAGTGAATTGAAGCATTAATTCTTTGAAATGAAGAAATCCTTTGGAAGAATTCCAAGAAAATTCAAATGACAACATGATGTATGAAAAGTTTTAATTTCTTCTCATTTTTATACATTTGAAACACAAACCATGTTCAGGATGTTACACCTTGCGTGGCTTAATAAATGTAAACTCGACCTTAAGGTCAAAATGGTTATTTGTTTATAAAATTACTCATTTATGCTATTAATCATCTTGTGTGGATTGATATTCATCTATGTTGATACTGTATGCACTAGCGTGTTTCTGGACTAGTGCATTATACACAGAGGGTCCAGAATTGTATTTTTGGGTCTCGACAGAAGCCCACGATTAAGTAGCCCACCTTGTGGAGGAAATGGTTCTTTGTGTAGCTGACAGTGAATCCAAAAGGCTGGTCTTCCCTTGCATCATCGGTCTCCCGCATGTACTAGGCATGCAAAGTCCTGCAAGCCAAACCAGCGTGGCGTAATATTGTGTCGGAGACCAATGGCATTCCGAGGGAGTACGTGCCAGGCTTGTGAGGCACCTTAATCTTATTTGATTTGTCCTTAGTGCCTCGCGTGCTATTTGTCTTTCTGGAAGATGACTTGACACGCTTTTCTTGTTTCTTGGGCGTCGTCTCCACGGTAGCCGATACGGCGGCAAGGAGGACGAAGCAACAGCGGCGGCGGTTGTAGGTGGCAGTGGTGGGGAGGTGAGCACGAGGTGGCCCTCGACCTTGCGATGCCGGAGGTGGGGTCGTTGGCAACGGAGGAGGCTCGGCGGCGGCGCTAGAGGCGGCGGAGTGGCGCTTGGGCGACAATGAATACAAATTACTGGTGGGGGTGAGAGAGAGGGGGGAGCAGGGGAAAGAGAGGTGCTCGAGGGGCTCCTGGTGCTCCTTATTATAGGGCGCGGGGAGGGCTGAGAGAGGAGATGGGCAGTGGTGGTTTTTGCGGAGCTTCGGACCAGCACGACATGGGGCGGCAACGGGCGGCACCAGGGCATGGGAGAGGGAGTGTGTGGCGGCGGTGGCGGCGGTGATCAGTGAGTGACAGCTGGCATAGAGGAGTGGGTGAAGGAGACAGGTGAGGCTGGCACAAAATCCACGCGGGCGTTGATGCCACTCATGCTCTACATGGGCGATGTGACTAGGGAGGAAGACGACAAGGAGGGGCTAACAGTGGGCCCTCCTATCGTGGCGGCGAAGGAGGGGCGTGGGAGGCGAGGCTGCGTCTTGTGCTGGCCGGGAGGCTGGGCCGTGGGGATGAACAGGAGAGCGTGGGTCGAGAGATTCGGCCCAAGAGCCGGAAGGGGAAAAAAGGATTTTTTTTTTATTTAGGAAAATACAAGAAAATGAAAAGCCTTTTTAGAAAATAGTAATTAAAGTACAAAAATTCAAGAAAAATACACATAAATTACTTGAATTATTTGAAACTAAATAAATTTATTTTCAACTTAACTTTAGCTTTTAATTTTGCAAATAATTTTTTTTAGCTTAGGAAAAAGAAACCCCTTTTTAAATTCACAAAATCAAGAAATGACTCAAAATAATAATTTTGACTTTAAATCCAAATAAAATCTAGAAAACTTAAATAAACCAACTTTTGAATTAATTGAAGTTTGATTAATTCAAATTAAAATGTTTTTGATTTTTTTAATTTCAAGTTAAGCTTTAGCAATTTAATAAAACCAAATGGTTAATTTTAAATTTTGAAAATTTAAAAAAGCCAGAAAATATGGATGTTACCATGTCTCCTTTGATGCTCATCGCCAAAGCCGTTTTATGAACAGCTTGACTGAAGAAATGCAACTTGCATTGGCCGTCCATAACTTCAAGAACTTTCAACATATGGTCAATAAGGCCATAGTGGTGGAGAACAAAAGCCAAGCTTTGGATGAAGCTATAAAGAGGAAAAAAGCCGCTCAAAATTCAGCAAATGGCAGTTTTCCGAGATCGCACACCGCCCGCCTCAAGCACCCTGATTTCAAGCCCCGGTGCCACCGAAAGCACCAACATTTGTACCAAGACCTCCACTACCTTCAGGACAACGAAAGAATGGGGGAAATCAGCCCCCAAATAGTGGCTACATCCGGCCGAGTACACATGCTTTCACTGCGGTAGCCTAGGACACTACGTGCATCAGTGCTTGGCGAAAGCACATGGGATGCCGCGAGTCTACAACGGTCCAACTTCAACTCCACCACCAGCTCCAGCGAGGCCTTCACCACCCCCGAGAGTAGCATCTACACCTCCTCAAGTACCAACATGTGGTCAGGTAAATCACATCACCGCCAAGGAGGCAAACGAAACACTGGACATCGTTTTGGGTACGTTACTTGTTAATTCGCATCCAGCTACTATTTTGTTCGATTCAGGGGCATCCCATTCATTCATGAAAAGAGGGTTTGCTGCACAACATCAATTTCAAATGCATACACTTCAGCCCCCATACCACATTCAGTCTCCGGGATCGGTTTTGCAAACCAATCAAGTCTGCCGAGACGTAAAAGTGGAAATTCAAGGGATTGAATTCTTGGCACATCTAATAGTGATTAATTTAGTGGGTATTGATGTTATATTAGGGATGGATTGGTTGTCCAAAAACCAAGGGCAAATCAATTGTGCTCAGCGGTCAGTTTATGTCACAAGTGAAAACGGCGATCAAGTCGTTATTGCCCCAAAAATTGTCGGTTCTCATCTATATGCTACGGAAGTGAGTACCACTCTTGAATTGGAGAAGGTACTAGTGGTATCTGAATACCCAGATGTCTTTCCTGAAGAACTCCCAGACATGCCCCCTGATCGCGAATGGAGTTCATAATCGAGCTTACACCTAGTACTGCGCCCATTTCAAAATGGCCGTACCGAATGCCTCCCAATGAATTGGTAGAATTGAAGAAACAACTCAAGGAGCTTCAAGATAAAGGCTTTATTTGTCCAAGATCCTCACCCTGGGGATGTCCGGCTATCTTCGTCAAGAACTAAGACAAGAGTTTGCAGATGTGTGTTGACTACCGTCTGCTAAACGAAGTCACTGTCAAGAACAAGTATCCACTTCCTCGGATTGATGATTTGTTTGACCAACTGAGTGGAGCTCAAGTGTTTTCCAAGATTGATTTACGATTGGGCTATCATCAGATCAAGGTTATAGCCGAAGACATACCGAAGACGGCATTCTCTATTCGTTACGGTTTGTACGAATACATTGTCATGTCTTTCGGATTGACAAATGCACTGCCGTATTTCATGAACCTCTTGAATTCGGTTTTCATGGAGTAATTGGACCAGTTCATCATTGTGTTTATTGATGACATTCTTATTTACTCCAAGTCTAATGAAGAACACGAGCAACACTTAAGGCTTGTGTTGGAGAAACTTCGTCAACATCAACTCTATGCAAAATTCAGTAAGTACGAGTTTTGGCTTCACGAAGTTCGTTTCTTGGGTCATGTGCTATCCAAGGGCAGTGTCACTGATGATCCTACCAAAGTGCAAGATGTACTTGACTGGAGGCAACCAAAGAGCGCCACCGACATCTGCGGTATTCTTGGACTTGCGGGCTACTATCGCAGATTCATCAAAAATTCTCAAAAACTGCAAGGCCATTGACCCAGCTTCTAAACAAAGAAAAGAAGTTCAAATGGTCAGCAGATTGCGAAGAAAGCATTTAGATCTTAAAAGAATGTCTGACCAAATCTCTAGTGCTCATTCTGCCCGACATTCACAAGAGCTTTGATATATACTGTGATGCATCTTGCCACGGGCTCGGTTGTATGCTTATGCAAGAGGGCCCAGTTGCGGCGTATACATCGAGGCAATTGAGACCTTATGAAGTGAATTATCCTACCCATGACTTGGCGCTAACAGCCGTAGTACATGCTCTAAAGATTTAGTGAGATTACCTCATCGGTAATCGTTGCGTGATCTACACCGATCATAAGAGCCTCAAATACATTTTCACTCAAGCCGATCTAAACCTCAGACAAAGAAAATGGCTTGAGTTGATCAAGGACTACGACATGGGACTCCATTATCACCCGGGAAAAGCCAATGTAGTCGCAGATGCGTTGAGCAGAAAGTCTCAATGCAATTGTTTGTCGGTAACCCCTATTTCGGCACGTTTGTGCAGAGAGTTGCAACGACTAAGCCTTGAGATGATTGAAAAAGGGCCTCTTGCTGCCCTACAAGTGAATTTCACACTTGAGGACCAAATTAAAGAAACCCAGAAGACTAACATGAAAGTGGTCCGAATCCGAGAGAAATTGAAGCAAGGCAAGACCAAATGCTTCACCGAAGATGCACACGGCACCCTATGATCCGGGAACTGTATGGCAGTGCCATTTGACCGCAAGTTGAGGGAATTGATATTCAAAGTAGCTCATGAATCTCAATTCTCTATACATCCTAGGAGCACCTCGTCTAAAAAAACTGAAGCTATCTCATCAATAAATAATAACTGAAGCTACCTCGTCTAAAAAAACTAAAGTCATCTCAAAGACTCGAGACTTAAACTGACCCTTAAGCTGTATGCCTATAGTTAGGGTACAAACAGAGCGGATAATTTTCGTCCAATCAATCGAGTGAAGACCTTTGGAGTGAATTTGGAAGGGAGAAATGGGTATGTGACATTATCCATGTCCCACTACAACTCCAAGATAAAAAAAAAAAGGAAATAGATTACGGGATAAGCGTTATCTGCACATATGTGCTCTGATTGCACCCCTGCCCTGTAGCGAGTTTTGTCGATTGGAATATTCATGTCAAGGCTAACTGGAACGCTCCCTTAGATGGAAAATGACTGCACAACGGTCAGACCACGACGGAATTGTCTTGGGACAAATACTGGCCCCTGTACTTAATTGGTCCAATCGATCCGTCCATACTGTTTCGTACGCTAGCTAGTACAGAAGTTCCACACAAGAGATGAATCATGGTAGACCCACAGTAGTTGATGCTAGCTAGCTAGACGAAAATGTTGACGTGTTAGGACTAACATTGTTATACTAGTCACAAGACGAATAATACTCTTCACACTAGTCACAGGCCCTACACTGCATGAATAATGCAGAGTTGGTGTTGGCCGTAGAAGGTTATGTTGAATGCTGTGTACTAAACTACGTACTAATCATATCAATGTGAGCACCTTGCAAGTCACATGTTGGCCAGTCCTATTTGTATCCCCTATCGAGTGGCTCAACGAAGACAATGGTTGCCGGCGTGTCTCTGGAGCAGTTAGGCATCAAATTTGGATGTTCTATCCCTAGTGGAGTTGTATCTGATTGATGTACTATTTGTATCTGGGCACTATGGGATGCTGGGCACCGGTGGCGCCAAGCCTCCAGCTATATATGCATGTAGTGTGGCATTCTCTTGCAAGCCACGGCCAACTTAAAAAGTGCAGTTGGTTACGCAGAAACACACACATATACCTGCCTCTGATCTATAGACCACAAGTGGTAGTCATGGCTTCATCAGCCTCTTCTCTTAGCTTATTGATGCTCTTGGTGCTGGCCTCTTCGGTCTCAGCGCAGCTGTCGGCGACGTTCTACGACACGTCCTGCCCCAATGCGCAGTCCACCATCAAGAGCGCGGTGACGGCCGCCGTGAACAATGAACCCCGCATGGGGGCGTCGCTTGTCAGGCTGCACTTCCACGACTGCTTTGTCGATGCAAGTCTCACATAACCGGCACTTGCACTTTTTTGTTTTAAGTCCTCGGTTGCTATCACAATCATATTGCCTAACAGTTCGGTTATACACGGACATGAGCACAATGAAATAATTAGGGTTTACTAAACTTCGCTACAGGGCTGTGACGCATCTGTTCTGTTGGCGGACACGGCAAGCCTCACTGGGGAGCAGGGGGCACTTCCAAACAATAACTCTCTTAGAGGATTCAGCGTCGTCGACAATATCAAGACGCAGGTCGAGGCGGTCTGCAAGCAGACCGTCTCCTGCGCCGATATCCTCGCCATCGCTGCCCGTGATTCTGTGGTCGCGGTAAGATGATTATATAGCTTGTGATCGATTAACCTGCATGATAGACAGGGGTGGAGATGGCCATGGCCCAACCTCGGTTGGGCCAGCTGCTTTTGGCTCAAAATTGTATTTTACTGTTTTTTTAAAGATTTTTATATGTGCTTATAATTCTGGACCTCGAGTCATTACCCTAGAGACCTAAGATCTAGCTCCACCCCTGATGATAGATAGGCTGATATATAGCGCTTTCTTGAATTCTTGCTTTTGATTTGGAATTCTGCATGCGCAGCTCGGAGGGCCGTCATGGACTGTTCTTCTGGGGAGAAGAGACTCCACCACTGCAAATAAGACCAATGCTGAAAGGGACCTGCCTCCACCTTCCTTCGATCTCGTTAATCTCACCAACTCGTTCGCCAATAAGCGCCTCAGCGTAACAGACATGGTTGCTCTCTCAGGTATACACACCATTTCCCTCAACAAAGACAGCTAGTGCCACGAGCCCACGACTCGCGCGGAGATTAGTTGACAAGGGACGGTTGCTTTGCAGGCGCCCACACGATCGGGCAGGCGCAGTGCCTCAACTTCAGGGAAAGGATCTACAACGAGACCAACATCAACTCGACCTTCGCGACGTCGCTCAAGGCCAACTGCCCCAGGGCGAACGGCACCGGCGACCGCAGCCTGGCGCCGCTTGACACGATGACACCCAACGCGTTCGACAACGCCTACTACAGAAACCTACTTTCCCAGAAGGGGCTCCTGCACTCCGACCAGCAGCTGTTCAACGGCGGCAGCACCGACAACACGGTCAGGAACTTCGCGTCCAACACCTCGGCGTTCAACAGCGCCTTCGCGACGGCGATGGTGAACATGGGGAACATCGCCCCGAAGACTGGAACAAACGGCCAGATCAGGCTCAACTGCTCCAAGGTGAACTCGTAACTAAGACGTCGGCACTCGGCAGCACGTACGTGAACGAATAAGGTCCCAGTACCAGCACTACTAGCGTGTGTATATGTGGTGGTTGTACATGCAGAATTGTCTAGCTCGCTTTCTTGATCCATTAAGAGTGTGGAACAGAGAGTACATGGCATGCATGCATGCATCTACGTATATGTAACGTGTTTAATTCCTGCATAAACCCAGAAATATAATTCATGCATTCCAAAATTTAAGGTCCAAAAGTTAAGGACCCGTTTGAAACGCGTGCAAAAGTTAAAAGGAAAAGTCAAACTGTCAACATCGTTTAATCCTGTCAAAGGTAACTGGAATGCAAAATGACTACACAGCGGTCAGACCAAGATAGAATTGCCCTGGACACAAGCTGACCACTGTTCTTAATTAGTCGATCGATTCGTCCACGCTGTTTCGTCTGCTAGTACAGAAGTTCCACACAAGCGATGAACCATGATGGACCTGCAGTTGATGTATATTGGTTATACTAGACGAATATTACTCCTAGACTAGTATGGCTCTAGATTCTAAATCAATTGTTTGTCCTTTTTGCTCAAGATTCTAAATCATAAGGCCATTATATAACTTCACTTTAATTAATGAAAAGGGAGTAAAACCAAGGGATATTATTCCTAACGTGGTTTAGGCCTGCTAATGGGTTGGGTGGAAATGGGTTGTGTTTTAATTCGGGTTGACTTTGGATGGATGGGAATGGGTTGTTATAGCTAACAGGTTTGGTTGGGTTGGGTTGATAGTAAAAACAGGTTAGGTTGGTTTGGCGTGGGTTTAAAAATTTCAGGTTGGAATGGGTTCAACCCGTGGGTGGAGATAGGGTTTGCCTGGGTGGGTTGGCTTGGGTGGAGTGGTCGCCATGAAGATTCGATCTCCGCCCGAGTAACTTGAGTCCCACCGCCACTATGTACCCCTTCTCCCTAAGATCTTGGCCCCTCAGATCTTGGCCGTCGTCGAGGTCCCTCCTCCTCACTATCATTGGCATCTTCCACCACCGCTGCCGTCGCTGAGTCACCCTCTTTGTCCTATCGTCACCACCGTTGAGCATCCGTGCTATGACGACATTCTCAGCGACACCCAGGACTATGTCGACCATGTCGGCAAGGCAAGGTCGACTTCGGCGATGTCGCCTCGCCATCTAGGACAAGTTCTACTTCTCCTATATGCTACCTCACGAGGTTCCTATCAATCCCACCTAAATTTCTAGCACATCCGCTTTACATTCGTCATGGTTTGTCCCCGACCTATGGAGTAGGAATCCTAGTTGGTCCAATTGCTACATCTGCCTTGGTTGTCCAACATCGCCGCCATTGGCGCCCCTCCCCTCCTCGATTCCGCCACGGTTGTCCACGTTCTTGATCCTCCCCGCTTCACCTTCCCTTTCCTAACCTTTTCTTATTATCCCCTTGGGTATGTGATTTGATCTATTGTTTCTTTGGTGCCATGGATATGATGATCAATTATCCCTTCTATTAGATTGATTGGTAGCCTCAAAGAGGGGGAATTGATCACTACTACATAAAAGATTTTCTGAGACGGTTCAAAAACATCATCACAAAGCGGTTTCGTGAGCCGCCCGAGTTTATGGGTCAAGAATGACATGAGGTCAACATGATGGTTTTTGAACCGTCTGTGATAATTACTTATCACGAGGCGGTTCTTGTTCGTAATTGTATGTGATAGTTTTTTCTATTGCAAGAAAAGCGGTTTTGAGCCAAGCCAAATAATTCTTTGGACGATGGTTTCCATATGCAACCTCTAGCAAGACAACTAAAATCCAATTAAAATTACGATGGCAAGCGCATTATAGGAAAGGGAAACCAAAAGGTTTCACAATGTCCCTTCGAATAGGAAAAAAAGAATAAAGTTATAAAGTTAAACTAGCTAGAAACCATCTGTACCTCCAAGCTCCTAAAGAACTCATCGATCGGCTTCTTGGATTGGTCTTGTAAGCTTCTCTCTATACCTTACCAGCATATCACAAGTTGTTCTTGCATGTCGTCAAGTTCGACTCAAGCTTGTTGACAAGAAGAGCAATGAAAACTAGAGGTGTTCAAATCTTGGGCAGGGCTTGAAAAGCCTTGTCTAAATTTAGCGAGGCCGAGCCCGGCCGACCCGAAAAGTTGTTTTTCTTATTAAAATATATTATTTAATCTTTTGGAATAAAAAATATTTTAATTCATTTTAGGACTATAATAATAGTTTTTCATTTTTTAATTGATTTTTTGAATTTGGGCGTAGGCAAACTTCCTTCGCCGGACTTGGGTCCCAAGCCCGGCCCGGATATGATCAGGCTCGGGCCGGGCCGACGGGCCATGCCATCCGTGAACAGGTCTACTGAAAACCTCCGGCGGCACTCCGACTTTAGGTAACACAAAATTAAGATCATTTTCTTACAACAAACAACCAACAAATTGTGTATATTTTGGGGATGTACACGTACCTTCTGGCAAAACCTCCTACGACAGACAAGGAGCTCCTCCGCATCCCTCCTCCTCCTCGTCGGCGGCTATGTCTCCTCACCGAACATGACGGGGAATCGAGGTTGGTCATGGGAGCTCGGCGTGGGGAGGAGAGGAAGAGGCGATGGAAGACAAGGCTAGGGTGGCTATAATATATAAAACGATGCCAAAATATTTTGCTTCCGCAAGACGCGTTCAAAATTTTCACCCTTCCGTGTTGTGAATCACAGACAGTCTCATACAAAAAAAACCATCTGTGATGACCGTAATACTTCACAAACAATTTCATACAAAAACCGTCTGTGATTTTACCATGGCTTGGAATTTTCCTTACTCTCTTATTTTACCATGACTTGAAATCACTGATTTCAAGCCATGATAAAATCAGAAATACTTATCACAGATGGTTTTTTAATACAAACCGTCTGTGATGAGGCGGAAGTCACAGATGGTTCGTGTTGAAAATCATTTGCGAAGTATCACAGAGCGATTACGAACAACAAGCTATGCGTGATATTACTTCTTCATAGACAGTTTTGGCGTGACCCGATATACGAGCGATCGCTAAACCAAAAGCTATGCGTGATTGTATTTATCTGAGCGGTTTTGGTTAATAAATGCGTGATGAGACGTCGATATTAGCCTTTTTGTAGTAGTGGATTCTTGGGTTATGGACGAGGAGGGTTTCGAATGAATATTGCTAATTTCTAATTGGTGCGTTCAACTAGTAGGGTGGGTCCGAAGTCGCCCAGGCTCCTTCCTTTCAGGCGAGTCTCCAAATCCTTATCCCCTGCTTAGATTTGTGATTACTGCTCCCCTGCTTAATGGCTAGCTATTGCCTTTCCAAGTTGTTGAAGTGTTAACATATCAAGATTTAGATAGAAAAAATATCAAAGTCCATAAATGTGATTGATGGTCATTCTTGTGAGTTGTGATTAGTCATGTATTTAGTTCTTGTAGCTAGCTAGTTCTTTGTGTGCCTACCAATTTTGTGCGTGAAGCTTATACACATGCAAAACTTGATTATGTTGTTCCCACGAGCGATGCCAAGCTTTTGATCCAGTCCTTTCGTGGTGTATTTCACTATGTACAAATTGTTGATGAGTATGTGGTCTTCACAGTAGCTACTGCTGTTTTTTCAGTATACCTGAAGTTGAGGTTGATTCCTTGTGATTTTATACCTATACTAACATGCATACAAGCTGTTGCCAAGGATCAACAGCCTTTCAATTTCATGATTTCTATATGAGCAACATCATTTGATGATATTGTAAGTCTATTTTCCTTCCAATGCAAAAATAATTATGTACTACATGAGTTGATGATCTCCAGAAACAGAGCATCATTTTGGTTTCTATTTCTGAAAATGTATGTTTGTCCATATGTTGTTCAACTAAGAGTTCAGTCTGTTCCTATTAAGGTACTTGAAGTTATCTACATGCATGATATTTTACCAATCAGACACTATATCAGTTGTTATTGCACCAAGATGCAATTCAGAGATTGTTTTAACCTGGAACTAATGCTTTCAATTCCTCACTTACACATGTAACTTAGTCAAGAAAAGAAATAGAATTTACTCATGTAACTTAGTCAAGAAAAGAAATAGAATTTACTCACCTATTTGTTTGATTCTTCATTTTTTACACATGTTTCTTGT
The DNA here is from genome assembly GCA_036346405.1 of Phyllostachys edulis. Lineage (NCBI taxonomy): Eukaryota > Viridiplantae > Streptophyta > Magnoliopsida > Poales > Poaceae > Phyllostachys > Phyllostachys edulis. Next base: position 4,345,317 of record CM070561.1, on the reverse strand, counting down.
AGTCTTGCTGGTCGCTGTGAAGCATTTTGGAAAGAGCTTGATCAAATGAAGCACACATGGAGAAATATAAAGGATCTAAATGTGGAACATGCCGCTAAATTTGTGATAGTTTATTGACATAGCTAAGTTTATGTTAATTTGGCATTAAGAAAAGATGTGATGTATGTCTATTAACATTCAATGAAAATTTGTGTAAATTTGGCATTGAGTGTTCATACAACGTCTTGATGTATGTCTTTGAATCTTCAATGTAACAACCACTTAGTGGCGTAACATTTTTTTGTTTTCTCTTATTTTTGTGAATTTTCTATTGTGCTATATATTTTATTTTTGAATTTTCTAATTTATTTTCTCATTTGCCATTAATTATCTTATTTTCGTATATTTTATGATTTATTTTACGCTTTAGTTTTTTGTGGATTTTTTCTTCTCTTTGACACTTTGATTTTTTCCTAGACTTTTTGTCTTTTTTTTTTTCTTAATTGGTGAAGCATTTTATGTGGGTGTGTGCTTGGCAAGCTTTGTGGGCTTCTGCTTTCTTCCTGACCATAGCTTACTTTTAGGTGAGAAATGGGTTGGGAAATGGGTTGAACTCATTTGAGAGATACAAGTTGGGTTGGTTTGGATGCAAAAATTTGGTGAAATTTGGGTTGGGTTGAGTTTCCATAGTTGTTCTTTGGGTTGGGTGGGATTGGGTTGTTTTAGTTTTCTTGTGTGGAATGGATGGGTTTGGGTTGGGTTTGAACCCATTAGTAGGCCTAACGTGGCTTATGCTTGAGCCATAGAATTAGAAACACATATATCAAACTCAAAGCTAATTCAAAGGGCAACACTACTACACAAAAGTTCATCACAGATGGTTCGCACTACTACACAAAGGCTAATACTGGACGCCTCATCACAGATGGTTGACCAAAACCGCAAATGCATATTACATGCGATCACGAGCGGTTTTGGTTTAGAGACCAAATGCGTATTCTTGGCTAATGTTAAAACCATCTGTGAAGAGTAATATCACGAGCGGTTCATAGCTAAAACCGTCTGTGATAATTCTACATATCACGAGCGGTTCTTAACAATAACCGTCTGTGATATTACTACATATCACGAGCGGTTTTTGTTATAACCGACGGTGATAATAGCGCTCTGACTCGGTTGAAGCCCGATGAGTTTCTTCGTCGCCGATGCGTCTCTTCGTCGCATCCGCTCCGGCTCCTCGATGCGTATCTTCGTCTCACGCTCCGAATTTATTCCTTGTTTTATAAAAAGGATCATCTGCCATCAAAGATGATCATCCCCACATACTTATAAAAAAGCAGATCATGGCTACCTCTTCCTTGTCACGGCATTGATAGCCTACCGGCGCTCAGTCGAGCACCTCTCTCATTGTCACGTTGAGCCGTCTTTGCGGAAGAACCTTGTTTCAATAGTGTCTTCACTCCTCTGTTGGCGAGAATTTGCGGGAGCGGTGGCGACCACCTTCGCCGTCTTGACATCCTCTTCGCCGTGTCTTAGGGTGATCTCCCACTTCGGCAAGTTTACCGCGTCATTGACGTGGTCCTCCAAAATGACGTTGCACGTCTCCAGGAGGTTTGCCATCACTTGGACTGCGTAATCGAGGCGGTAGGCGACCGAGTAGACTAGGCCGAGACCCCTCAAGCAAGAGAAGAGAGCCTATGGGCTCAATTCTTCTTGGTTCAACAGTCCGAGGATCTTGGAGACACTTTCGAGCAATGGCGTCGTGGTGGACACATTTCGAGCCGTTCATCGATGACCAAGAACCGTCCTATGTAAATCACCGTCGCTTATGAAGTATTGAAGGCGGAGATAGCATCCTACCTCCGCCACTAGAAAAACTTTGTTTATTTATAGGTTTCTACTTTTTTTAATCTTTTTGTAAGCGACTAGCCACGCTGTTTGGCCATATATATGTGTGTGTGCGTGTGTGTGTGTGTGTATGTATGTGTGTATGTATGTAAAGCAAATTTTTAGCAGTATTTAAATGACAAAATTGACATATAAACATGTAATTTATTCATGTCATGTAAGTGTATATACAAGATAAATATACTTGAGAAAAAAACCATTTCCTTTGGGCAAATGCGTGATATGGGATATATCACGGACAGTTCTATTATGGAACCGTCTGTGATATGGGATATATCACGGACAGTTCTATTATGGAACCGTCTGTGATAATTATCACTGACGGTTCCATAATAGAACCGTCTATGATAAGTCTCTTTATTAGTAGGAGCCCAGCCGCTAGTGTTTGCACCGCCCTAACTCTCGTCACTCCCAGTGCCGCTAGGGTTTGCGCCCCCCTAACTCGTCACTCCCAGATTTACTCTCGTCCGTTCCCTCCCCACCTCGGCCGCCGCCCGACCCGACCATCGCCGTCGCCGTCGGTTGTGACACTGACTCTGCCTTTGCACAAGACACTCGTCGTGACAGTAGTGTCTTGTCTTGATGTTAAATCGTGCCACAACCACGATGACGCCGCCACCAGCGTACGCTGCGCCGCCATGGCTTGGTTCTCTGCTTTCGGCGTCTGCGCTCGAGCCACAGCCGACTTTGCTTTCCTATCCTCTCTTCTCCTCTAGATTTTTTAGCTTAATGTATTTTATTGAGTTTGATTTTTATACTTGAGCCTTAAGTTGTGTCACGATGTTTGTGTGATTTATGCAAAAGTGAAGGAGATGGATGAGGGTTGTCTTTGGTGGTGGGAATTCGCCACCGTGGTTCTTGTTATCTTGAGGTATCACCCTCTTTCTTTGTGGTGGCTAGGTTTGAGCCGCTCAATGATGTTAATAGTCTTATCTTTGAAATTGAATTGATAATTAATTCATATTAATCCCTTGCTCGTGATTTAATGATGTTAATAGTCTTATCTGAAATTGAATTGATAATTAGTTCATATTAATAGTCCCCTTGCTCTGTGATGTAATGATGTTAATAGTCTTATCTGAAATTGAATTGATAATTAGTTCATATTAATAGTCCCCTACCATTCCATTCATAATCTCTTCTCTATAAAGTCTCCAGCGTTGGTTTGCTTGTGCCATTAAATCGGCATCATATATATATATATATATATATATATATATATATATATATATATATATATATATATATATATATATATATAGTCCTAGCCACTTTAGGAAATTAGATCGCATAACATGAGAAGGATGAGGCAGTAGTACGGGCAACCTCATTGAGCCCATGCAAGTTTAAAAGTATGGATGCAAGGAGGCGTTAGAACATCCAATTACGGATGTTGTCGATAGGTAATTAGACGTCACTATGTTCAGAAAGTGATGTGGATACGTAGGTACTCCGACTGGGAAGTGGCATCATCATCAGCAACCAACAATTCTTGAGCATGTAATTGTCTTTAAACCCAACAAGAACACCAAGCAACAAGTTGAGAATTCTTTTGAAATGTGAGAATGGTTGCTTGGTGTTCTTGTTAAAAACGATATCCTTAAAACGTGCTAATGGACGATCCCCCAAAGTGGCTAAGAGACTATGAACAATATATATATATATATATATATATATATATATATATATATATATATATATATATATATATATATATAACGGTTTTAATGGCACAAGCCATCGCTAGGGCTTTATAGAGAAAACTAATCCTGAGCGGTTTGGCCACAAACCGCTCAGTGAGAGTATGCATCACGAGCGGTTTGAAAACCGTCTGTGATGACCTCATGTATCACTGACCCATAAACTCAGACGGCTCATGAAACGTCTGTGATGACGTTTTTGAACCGTCTGTAAATACCTTTTCTATAGTAGTGTCGGAACCGTTATTACAGACGGTTTTGGAACCGCTTGAATTTGTATGTCTATGATAATTGGCGATTATCACGAGCGGTTTTGGCGTCTATGATAGGGCACAACACATACGGTTCTTGTGAAAACCGTTTGTAAAGGGCTACTATCATGCACGGTTTCCACTAAGAATGCTCGTGATATGTTGGATATCACTGAGCGGTCTGTTTACTAAGCATGCTGTGATATCCTGATATCCTGAGCGGTTTAAAAATAGAACCGTCTATAATATCTTACATATCACATATTGTTTTTTGTGAAAACCGTCTGTGATAGAGGCCTTCACAGACGATTTATACAACAAAAAAAAAACCAAGTACAATGGAGTATTTCGTTGTTTGACCATTGAAAACAATGCAGCCGTTCGTAGTTGGCTCACCATGTCTATATCCGTAAAATTGGCTACACGGCACCCTAAATTTATGGTGTTAGTTGTGGGACACAAAAAATTATAATTTTACTCGTACTATAATTTTGTGACTCCTTGCCAGGCACGATTCAAATATTACTTTTCTATATCTTGGAGAGAGAAAATCTAAAATATTCCTAAATTATCCTCCTTTCTTCCTCTTCTCTTTCTCTCCCCACTCCTCTTCCTACCATCTTCCTCCGTCTGGGAGTTGATGGAGAATTCGGCGGCGACGAAGAGCATTCCGGTGAGGGTGGGACCTTCTGCAGCCTCCCCACGGCGACGGGCTCCTCCTCGACGACGTCCTCCCTGGAGCAAAGGCTGCCCATTAGCGACCGCCGACGGGACCCTCTCTGACCGCCGGAACACGCCTCGATCGGGGATCACCAATCGATATATATCAACGAACCAACTCAAGAAAAGATCCTAAGAGCAGCAATCAACGCACACACGCACTCGCCAAACAAGGATCGAATGCGCAAGAATCAACCGGGGCTTAGGAGGGACCCTCAAAGAAGCGGCGACCTTGGAGTAGCAGGGAGGGAGGCGTGGCGGTTCCGGCAGGAAGCGGCGGTGGTTGCAATCGCCGGAACGGGTCGGAATGGTTGCGAGGGCGCGGAATTAAGGGCGGAGACGACCTGGCCGCTCTGTTCCTCCGTCCATACCCTTGACAACACATGCAACCACATTAGCAATTAGCAATGTCTGAAGAATCACACCAATGCAGCAAGAATGATCTGATTGGTAGTTGGTACTCACAGCAGCCGATGTATCCCTCATGCCCAGATCCTTCTTGTGGGTGGATCCCGGCATGTCGAGAGCGTTCGCTGTCTCGGCGACGTCGAGCCGGCTGTACCGGGAGCAGTTTTTTATCGGAAGTTAATTTTACCAGGGTGACGGGTAAGACCGATACAACCGAAAATCGGAAAATTTCAGACAATTATAGCCAAAATAATTTTTACAAAAATGAATTTTTCGGATTTTAAATTTTAAAAAGCAAATTCGGACAAAATTCAAGCAAATTCGATTTTTGAATGAAATTCATCCAGACCGAGATTTTCGCCGGTTTAAACTTCTCCGCACTCCACCGATACAACCGAAAATCGGTGATTTTGGCCAATTTTCAACCCCGACCGAGTTATCGTTCTGGCCGCCCGAGCTCGGGTGTAAGTCGACTGCACTTGTCGTGGGACCGCCTCTGCGATGTCAAAGGCCGTTCGACACCGATGGGATGGCGTGCTGCGCAGTCGTCGTCCTTCTTGTACCATGTTGATCCGAACCGGTGATGCAGATCGCCGCGGCGATCCAGCCATTCTTGGCACTCGATCGAAAGAGACGTCGGACGTGAGTGTAGACTGTGGAGGATGGAAAACAAGGGAGAAGGATCAAGGGTAAGTTGGACATTTCGTATACGCTCTCTTTAAATAATATTATTTTAATTGCTCTGGTGTCCTCTGAAAAAGAGCCATAAAATTATAGTATATTTCAGCAAAGCTATGATTTTTTTGTGTCCCGCAACTAACGCCACAAATTTGGAGCATGTTGTAACCAGAGTTCACAATTTCGGCGAAATTTCGGACCTTTCGCTACCTTCCCAAAGAAGTTCACTTCGTTCAAATTTTTTCGTTTGTTTGAATTTAGAGGGAATTTAGAGGGTTCAAGTGACTAAAAAGAGGTCAGCACACAACTAACATGCAGCTAGCGCAGTGGCCTGCCCGCGGTGTGCAGCGGTAGTGACCTGGGATCGAATCCCAGGTTGCGTGCTTGAGTTCTTTTTTTTGGAATTTTTTAAAATTTAAAATTCAAATTTGAGCAAATCATTTAGCCAAAAATCACCAAAATTTCATCCGAAATTTCGCCCATTTCGTCCATTTCATTTGGCAGCGAAATAAAATGCAAAACGAAATTGTGAACCCTGGTTGTAACCAATTTTGCCCTCTATACCCGGCCTTGCGTCGCGTCGTGTCGTTGGAGTTTCCCGCTTAAATGACACTGTTTGCATGCGAAATAACAAATCTAGCTCCCTCCGAAGATCAAAACCCAAAATATCAAAATCCAATTAATTATAACTAATTAGTTAGTCTTAATTAATTAGTCGTGGTTGTTAACTCTAACCGCACATATATGTTAAGACTATAATTAATTTCCTCCCTAGGAAAGGAGATGGGACGAGGGAAGTCCCCTTCCCAGAAAAGGGGACAAGGGGTCTGTACGCCCAACACGTGGACAAGGATACTTGTCGTCTACCGACGAGTCCGTGATGTCATTTTAAGTTTTGATCTTTGGAGAAGACTTATTTGCTATTTCGCGTATAAACAGTATCGCTTAAGGAAAAAAAACTCGTGCCGTTGTCCATCCGCTGGCGCGAGACCCATCCGCGGATCTCCGCGACTGACCGAATGGGGGCCAGGCGGAAGAACGTCACGTCTGTGCCTTCGGCCTTTGCTTGCGGTCGCGCCACCGTGCGGCCGGCTTGTTCCGCATGGGCTGCGCGGACAGCACCTGCGCCGCCACACCCGATCCTCCGCCGCGACGGGCGGTTACGAGATTTATTTGCGCCTCCACCTGTGTAGCCTCCTAGGCCGTACGACACGGCTCTAGGCCTCCCCACTTACATACGTTGGACCGTGAGGAACGGAGTGCGCTGCTGTTCTGATTGTCCTAGCGTTTTTCCATCTGGTAGTCTCCTACAGGCCAAAATCAAACCGGGCCATGAGCCCAGGAATTTGCTGGTCAGCACAAGTTGTTCGTTCATACTTGTACTCATGCAACGCAAAAGGATTTTTCCTTTTTTTCCGTTCATCATTATTCTATTTATTTTGACCTCCATACTTCGATCGAGATATTGGGCATAGAATGCCACTCTTTAAAACGAATCTTTTTGTAGCTCATCATTTATGGCAAAAATCGAAAAGATCAATACGAAGGAGAAAGAAACAATAGTAACGTGGTCCCAGGCATCTAGCAAGCATTCCTTGCTTTCAATTGTAAAAACCCTCCAAAACGTTCCATAGTACCCTGATTCCACCAATTGATATGAACAAATATTACTCGTTGATCAAACATATTGTTGAGAACAATTTAAATACATGACTAAACTGTGACAAAAAAAAAAGTACATGCAAGCACCCCCAAAAATATTGTAGCACAGTATTTTCCTTGCCGGTGCGCTTAGCGACATCATCACAACAATTCATGGCGTGCCATTTGTTCCTTTGACCACACCACGAATCACTCTTGGTTCACGACCCGGCAGTTATCCCTGACCTCGCCGTCGTCACCGGTGAGCGGGCTTTTGTTGCCCATCTTCACCATGGCCGCGCCGAAGTCCTCCCAGAACTTGGTCGGGTTCTCGCTATAGTACTGCACCAGGCCGTCGCTGTCGCCCCCGCCGCCTTGGTACAGCTGCTGGTCCGAGTGCATCAGCGCGCGGCCCTGCATGAGGCCCTGGTAGTAGTCGGTGTCCATGGTCGTCGGCGTGTCGTCGAGCGAGGCGAGCGCGTCGTCGTCGCCGACGATCGGGCACTGCTCGTCGAGGGAAGCGGCGTAGGCGGGGTCCAGCGTGTTGGTCTCGTTGTAGAGCCGGCTGCGGAAGAACAGGCACCGTGAGTAGCCAAGCGTGTGGCCGCCGGACAGCACGACGAGGTCGCGGAGGGAGAGGCCGGACTGGAAGTTGTCGAGTAGCTCCGGGAAGTCCATGAACGGGTTCGGGAGGTCGTTGTTCGCGTCGTCGATGCTCGCCGTCGTCGCGTCGCGCCGGCCGAGGAGCACGTCGTACGAGGTTCCTCCGAGCTGCAACCAATCACGCAGACCAAACGGGTCATGTTACATTGCCATTTCGGCCTGACTAAGCCAAGTTTGATGTGCCTTATCCTCCTCTTTCAACACTATGACAGGTGGGCCTCCCTCAAATTCTTTTCCTTTTCTATTTAATCTTTTCTCAAATAGAGAAATTTCCAAATAGCCCCACAAAAACAACAAAAGGATGCTGCAAGTCGGCAGAGAAAGAAGGGAAAGCTAGACTGATCCGAAAGATATATCGTTTTCTTTTGGAAATGATGTTATGACGGCCGACTAAATGGGGTTAAAGTTGTAGAAATGGTTGCTTCTAAAGGTGCTTTTAGCACTGCTTGCCTCACGGTTAATGCTGTTTTGTTACTTTCTAGCATCAATTGACAGTGTCTGTAATTTGTGGATACGTCTAATGAACAGGGGCTTGTGATCTCTTCAGTATGTTTTCCCCTGCTTCTAATGGACATCACCGTTTATTTATTTATTTTTCCTTGGCAATAAGAATGATGCCAAGAAGCAGATGGTAAGACATTAGCAGACAGTAAAAAAAGGGCAAAGACATAACAATTTAGTTTTAGCTTGCTCTCTTACCACAATATGTTCAAGAGCCAAAACAGAAGTTCAGAGTACCTAAGTAAGGCAGCAAGGAGCTAGAAGTGAACTTACTGCAACAATTGAATCGCGAGCAGCAACTGCCAAGATATCAGCGCAGGAGACAACATTTCCTAAGCAGACGGTGTTCACCGCAGACTTGATCGCGTCGATCACATCGAACCCTCTTACCGACATGTTATTGGGCTTCGCCGTCTTCTCTCCGATCATGTCATCGGTGTCATCCAGCAAAATGGAGCCATCACAACCCTGCAACATTTGAACGCAACATCTCATCCCCTTGATACATATGACTCGATATTTCTGTACGTTTTTTAACTTGTAACATGCATGGAGTAATTAGCTCACATTGACAAAACAGTCATGGAAGTGCAGCCGAACCAACGACGCGCCCATCCTCGCCTCCTTCAAGATGGCCGCGCCGACGACGAACTTGATGGTCGGCAGCGCCTGCGGGCACGTCTCGCCGTAGTAATCCGCCGTGAGCTCCCCTGAGGCCGAGGCGAAAGCCGCGGCTACGATGGTGAAGCAAATCAGAATCGACATTTTGACGAATCAAGCTGGTAGCACCAGTACTAGTGGTGACTAGTAAGATACTAGCTCGAATGTGATGATTTGGTGTGTGATGTAGCTAGGATTGAGGCCGTGAGCTTATATTGTAGCTCTGTGCGATTTTGACCTGTCACGATTACCCACGTTACCAACCGGTGTTTGTTTAGTGTTTGATAGACTTAATGCAAACCCAGGCCTTATTAAGGGTGAGAGAGGCTTGTCAATGAAGAGACCAGTTTCTTCTCCATCTTATCAATTACCTATTGGCTTCTAAGGGTGGAAGGTGCCATTGATTCTTGCGTGTGATGCCGACCTGTTTACACGGATTTTACCTAGATTGCGTTGGTACTGCATCGAATTGGAACTGTCTAAAAGTTAAATAATGATGGAACTCAATGATGTGCGATGTTGAATTAGTGAGAATTTTTGCTACAACTCTGAACGAAAATGCGGGATGTATGTGCTGCCTCCATCTGTAGCAGTGACATCATGGCTGATAAAGTAAACCGGAGGCTAGCCTTGTTCTATGTAATTTTCCTCCCTTGACAGCGTTTCATATGATACGGCTGTTGACCCTGATGTGAAAAATGTAAAATGAAGAGAAATTGTAGTATGCCTATTCGGAAATGACTACTCTAATATCTTGATCACTGATCCTAGTGATCCATCTATTGTGCGTATTCTTGGGTTTCAAAATTGAAAAGAAATTCGGACACGAATACAAAGCCTAGCAGTTAGTTTGCTGAGACGTACCAACAAAATGTACCATCAGACCAGCCAAGTTGGTGGAAGTACGAAGTTACAAGATTTCTTGCAGAGATCGACAAACCGCTGTGCCAGCCTGCCAGATCCTCCTTAAGAACGAGTGAACGGCTAACGAGTCTGTTAAACACGAAAAGAAACCATCTGCTGATCTGCACACTATAGTTTATGCTCCAACACGGTATAAAAAATGCATATCAAACAGCTGTCTCGAATGGTTTTGCAGGTTGAGAAGTTATGGTAACCTACCTTCTACAGGGCGATGCATTAGAAAGAGATGCCTGAGCTAATCGATGGATCAAATGGTTTAATTACGCGGTCACTGTGCAGCAGTTTTAAAATGCATATTTCAGTCCACTAGTATGTCGAAACTTCAAACACTTTCTCTGTTTTTTGTAGCTTATTCATACTGGGCTTCCGCTCAAAAAATTATCCTTTTTAAGAGAGAGGGGATTCAAAAAGTTATCTAAGATATTGGGCATGTTTGGTTCAGAGACAGAACAAGCCAAACCAAAATTTTAGTATCGCCAAAACCTAGGCAATACAAAAAACTAGACAAAAAAATGGTGTTTGGATCGTAGTCGTATCAATTCACCGGCAATGCCGAGATTGATGTGTTTGGATTGCAATCATACCATTTTTTTTTCCAAAACTGTGAGTATGGCATAGGGATCCCGCATTACATCTTTTTTTTTCCACCAAAATATGCCAACATGGGTCTTGTTTTGTTGATTAAATGACAAGAAATACAACGGTTCAAACGGATCACAAATCGGATACCCAGTTTAGGAAATATGATCATTTTAAGCTTATTAATCAAACTAACCATATAATTAATAACACTAGCCACAGCTAACCAAAATATGCCACTCACTGATTGTTGCCATGCCAAAATTTGGCCAACGATTTCGATGCCCTCGGCATTACTAAATTTTCTAGGGCGATGCTAAATATTGGAACCGAATTAAATACTAAACAAATTTTTAGGATAATATCAAAATTTTGGTTTAGCTTATTCCGCCTGAACCAAACAGGCCCATTATTCATATAGGCCTGAGGCCCGAACGTTTTCGTATTGGGCTTACATGGGCCCTTTCACCGGCCTACACCTTCCTTTACGAAATGAACAGAAGTGCCCATGCAAGGGAGGATGGACTTTTCACGGCCCACAACTGTGCAGGTACGTAAGCAGGTCAGGCCGGGCTGGCTTGGTGACCTACATAGTCCATACAAGCGAGCTGTGAGTTGTGACCGTCTATGGACTATGGATGGTCACCTTACTCGCTCTTTGAAATTTGATGGAGTACCAACCGGGTGATTAAGGTTAGTCTAGTACATTACTGCACCCAAGTTATAGTTACGGTAATAATAGTGCAGCACAACCTGCATATGCACGGGAAAAAAATTCTCAGATTTACGGTACACCGTACACCTACGCTAGTAAGACTGCAATCTGTGTTGTCATGTCATCGTGTGTGTAGTATAGAGCGAGAAAGTAGAAAAGGTGATGGGAGTGAGATGGCGTATCCAATGGCTCAGTTCACTCTTTCCTCGTGATGCGCTCCAACCATGCCCAGCACGGCAAGGCTGACGCCGTGGCAGTAATACAAAGCCAGAGCGCTCGCGCAGCGGAAAGGTTAGATGCAACGGCCCTCTCCCGTCGCGGCCCCCACCTACTCCCACCGTTTCCTTTACCGTACGGCGATCATATGATGCATCATGTTTCATCATGTTTCTAGCTCGTGCGTCGCCATTTTAGCATAACTATGAATCTATGATAAATCAGTTATTAGCATAAATGGAACATAGGATTCTAAAAATACAGGAATAGAAAAAACATATGAATTGAATGGCATAGACAGTTGAATCTTTTGGAATTCTATAACACAAGAATTGTTTAATTGTGTCGTTTGGATGCTTCGCGGGAAGAGTACATGATTTTTGAGAGAGATAGACAGAGTAAAAAAAATCCGTGAGGTTAGACCTCATGTTAGCTTTCCTCCGAAACTCCCATGGATTGAGTCATTTCATAGCAATTTTAGGGAGCTCATTCCTTTGTTCAAAAGAAACTCATAGGAAAGTTTTTAATAGGATTTCAATCCTACAAAATTCCTCTATTTTATCTTTGTTCCAAAGAGACCCTCAACGGGCCAATCATATATCTTTATCCAGGAATTTATTTCCGCATCCCTCGAGAAGGGGACATCAAATTGTGTTCTTTCAGTCCAACGCATGGAGAGTACTAGGTGGGGGAGTTTTTTTAATCTATTGTTCAAAAATATTGTAAAGCTAACATCTCCCTAACTTTATTTCTAATTCTGATTTCTTTTGTCACGTCATGATCCGTGGCGTGACCAAACTGTTCTGTCACGCCACCTACCGCAGTGTGGCCAAACGTGTCACGATAGCCCTCCGAACCAACACACGTCCGTTTTGGGGCTAAGTCTTGTCATGCCAAGAGAAGTGGTGTGACAGCACTCATTTGCCATGCTGAGATTCATGACGTGACAATATGCTTTTGCCATGCCACATGTTGTAGACCAAATAGATCAAAATTGAAAATAAAATTAGGAAAAAGTTATTTTAATTTTTTTTAAAAAAATAGATTAAATAAAAAAAATTTCGGGTGGGGGCATGCCCCCTCATGATCTAAAAGTTTACATTTTACCCTTTTAGAGTTCAATAAATTCTTAAAGTATTAATACTATTTGGTCTTTCTTATCAAATATTGTTGTATTGTATGACTTACTTGGTCCATCTTATCATAGCATACAATGATCTACAAGTGAAATTTACAGTAATTTTAATATGATATAATTCATTTTATGTGCATGTCACGAACGAGTTTTTGGCGCATTTGACACTGATGGCGCGTGAATTAAAAAAAATCCACATCTCCGAATCAATTACAAAAATGGCACCACGGACAAGCGGAGACGTGACACGTGGCTTGTTCATGCCCCTAGGGGCTGGATATGCCTCTACCGTGCCCCTAGGGGCCAGACATACCTCCTTCGTGCCCCTGGGGCGCGGAAATACCCTCATTTGGCCCCTGGGGCATGGACAAGCCCTTATCTGCACATCAGGTGCGCGGATTCTCTCTTCTCCAGAAAAGTATTGTTTGTAGGAATTTTTAAATATAGCAAATGAGCTCAAAAAATTGTGATTTTTTTGTGGAGGCTTCTAACATAGTGCACTTGCTTGCATAATTTTTTCATAATTTTATATGTTATTCATTTTTCTCAAAAATTCATTTAAGGATACTATTTGTAGGACTTTCTAAATTGTAACGTCCGTTTTCGGACGATCAAATAGTAAATGATTTCGTTCCGTTCTTCGCCGTAATTCAACTAACTCCTATTTTCGAAAACCCTCGTTCTTCATCGGTTTGAGTTTCAAATGCTTTGCTTGTAGCGTTTGAAATTAATTTCATGATTCGGGATTTCTCCTCCGCTTGAACCTTCTGCCAACTTCAAGTCGACTTCGCCTCTACCTCCTGCTCGGCCACTTCTCTCTGGGCTAAGTCCAACCTCAGCCAGCCACCGCCACCCGGCCGTCTCCTTTTTTCTGTCAACCCACGCTTGACCCTTCTCCTTTCTTTCCCTCCTCCTGGCTCTCTCTCTACCAAGAAGGCCGTGTGGGTCTTTCCTTCCTCGCTCCCTCTGGTCAAGGCAAGCATCACAATGGCACCACTTGCTCCCTTTGCACAGTCGCTTTGCTTCCCTCGGTCGAGCCGAGCGGTAACAAGCAGCGCCATTCTTTTTCTCCTCAGGACGTTTGCAGAATAGCTGCTCTCATCTGCTGCCGCTTCATAGGCCAAAGCCGCCACCACCGCTTCAAGAAGCCGCCACCCACTCCTCGAGTGCCCTCTTCGCCGCTCCTCGCTCAGAAGCGCCGGACAGCGCCCACACCGCAGCAGAAGACCCGAGCTCCCGGCGCAACCCGACGTCACCTGCCCTCGCTCGTCCTCGTCGCGCCAGAGCACCCGAGCCGCCCGTCATTGTGGCGTCACCCGTCGTCCTCCTCGCGGATCGAGCACTCGCCCTCGTCGGCAAATCGTCAAGGGCGACGACTCGACATCACCAACTCTCGTCCTCGCCTTGACCTTCGCTCCGCGGCAAGAAGAAGCGCCTGCAGCGCTCAGCGTCGGCCTTCTGACCCATGTTGTCCTTGCTCATTCACGCCTGCGCTCAACCGCCTCCGTCACGGCGCCCATGCCGCCTCGGGGACGCAAAGACTCGTCCTCGCCAACGACCCCGAGCTCCCACCGTTGCCTTGCCATCCTTTAGAGTCCCTTCACCCCTAGAGCTCCCCACGCGCCCCAGAGAACAGTAGCTCCACCTCAAAACCACCGCCTCACCGCCCGGCCGCGCCCGTCGGCCATTCTTCCGTCGATGAAGCTCCTTCCCCCTCTCAAGCGTCACCATGTGCCTTGGACCCCGTGAGGCGCTTCCCTAATGTAATTTCGGTTTGGTTCAAGAGGACTCCAAATTTGGCTTTCTCCTCGACTCTACCGAGTTCTTTGTCGCGTCGATCCTCATCCACCGCCCACCTCATTTGCCATTGTTGACTTGGTGAGCTCCCTTCACCCCTCTTGCTCGTGCTCTCACTCCTTGCGCTTAGGAATCACCGAGCTGCTCCACTCCAGTAATGGCGTGGTGCCACCTCATTACATGCCTGGCCACGGCCCCTGACTCCTCTCCGTGCGCCTTCATCATCACCAGCTGCCTCGCCGAGGGCTCTCGGCCACCACGGCCGCCTGTGTGCTCGCCTCCCGTCGGCGACAAGCCATGCCCGACCTCTCTTTCCGGCTCAGGATTGAGCAATGCAAGACGCTTCAAAAAAAAATCCCGCCGGGATTGAGTTAAGCCGATTTAATTAGCCCTAAGCACGACCATTAAGAACTTTAATGTTGTCCTAACCCCCTCCTTCTCTCACACGCTGCAGGGACCCCGTGAGCAAGAGTGCCCTCCTTCTCACTCATCGACTGTGGGCCTCAGACCGAGCCGCAAGCAACTCCCTCCTCATCGCCGGTGGGCCCTCAGGCCATTGCGTGGACCGAGCCACCCACCAAGGCATACTGTTCATGGACCGGTCCACCCATCGCTCAGGACCTCTCTCTCTCTCTCTCTTTTCTTTTCCTTTTAAGCTTCAGAATTGTGATTCCTCCGTCAGAGCTCCAAAAATTGCAAAATAAATTTCTAAAATTCGTTAAATCAAGATCTTGCTAATGGCATAGGACTTGATTAATTTGGAGTTTATTTGTGTATTCTTTTGTATTTACTTGCTCTCTTTGCCGTTGTGCTTTTTCCCAGAATCGCCTGCTTAGGATTCAAGACGGAGATCCTCAAGTTGATCAAGACCAAGAATATCACGATCATCTTGCCTCTAACCAAGGCGAGTCAATACTTTGACCATGTTGCTCCTACATTTTATGTAAATTAGTTTCTTTTAAATTAACAAATTGCATGCTTTAATTTTTAATCAAATGTATATTAAAGCTTAAGGTAGTTAATTACCTACTTGTTGTCTAATTAATTAATATTGCCATCCATGTCAACTTGAATCCAATAACCTTGTCACCCTAGTAATACTATGGTAATACTAGTTATAGGTCGACTTGGGCGACATGCTAGCCTTGCTCAAGTCTTAGGGTATTAAATACCCCAAATCATCATGTCTTCAAAAATAAAATGTTTTGGGTAGTCATTGGTGGTCTAATGACTAAGGCGAGAAAATAGTTTGGTTTACTCCTCAAAACCCTAAAATGCTAGCTCTATCTGGGCGGATGGTGAGGCGGATTGGTGCTCAGGAGCACGAGAATGGTTGGGTTGTGGAATGAACCGCCAGATAACCCTAAGGACTTAATCGGTCACGACCTCCGTGTTAAACAAGTACAACCACAAGTTGCGTAAAAACTTGCGACTTAGCTTAGTAGGTTTATTGAACCTTGATGCCATTTCGCCGGGCGGATAAATGGGGAGCCAAGGGATTTATTCCGCTTGAATGGGACACCGAGAGGAGGGTGACGTTTTGCGTCGCCGAGGTATAGCACCGCTATACCATCGCCGAGGTAAAACATCCCGCCAACACTATGGGCGAACCCTATATGTGCGAAATGACGAAGGGGCGAGATAAGTCGAACGTTATTGTGACAACCTCTCGACTACACATCTAAGGAATTGTGTAGGGCAATGAGTTAATTGTCTCTTGTGGGTAAAGTGTGCTATCTCTGCAGAGTATTAAATCTGTTTAAGCAGTAGTGCCTCTACGGTCAAAAGCGGACATGGGAACTTAACTTGAGTTAGTTCTATTTCAAAACCACGTGGGTGGTATAAAATTGTGGCGGGCTCACCTAGCCTCAATTTGTTTATCTGGGTGGATGTACCCTGCTGGTGATAATATTGGTGGATGTAACCATAATCAAAAATTAAGCATGAAGGTGGAGGTAACCTCTCTGAATTAATTATTGCACTTTACTCTCTTTATAAAATTGCAATTTGTTAAAAATGCTAAGTCATAGGATTTGTAACTATAGTATTGCAAAAGCGGCTGCTTTGCAAATAAAAGAACCCGAGCCATCCTTGTTAAGCCGTGCATATATATAATTGCATTTGTGTGTTGGCTCATGAAAGCACGGTAGTAGTGCTCATCCTCGCTTCTCTCCCCACCCTTCAGATAATGAAGATGAAGGAGACTACGCCTACTACGATGGACCGTAAGACGATGGACAAGGATATGACGAGGAGTAGGATAGTTCAGAGTTTAGATCTCGCCAGCCTAAGTAGACTCGTTGGTACAAGACAACCGATATTATCCAAATTTCTTGGTTAATATCTGTCAGACATGAGACACCCGATCGCTTCGTGTGAGATGAGCCCTACCTTCCCTTTTGCTTCATTGAGACTTGGTCGTTCTTTTGTAATGTATTATATTTGGCCTTGTGCGCTTTTTGTAAACTCGACCCGATGAGGTCTATGTTACCATGTGTTGTAATATATTTGTTTCAGTTCACGCCTTGTATGAATGATTGAGAATGTGTCTTTGTGAAGTGCTAGCTCTCGATCCAGGAATAGCATGATGATTCACAGAGGATTTGGATTCTCGTAATCCGGGTCCACAGAGCCGGTATCGAGCATACGATCAGAGAGTCTTAGTTAGATTGGTCGTTGCCTTAAGGACTTGGATCTTATTTTTAAAATTAAGAAAAGTTTGCCAAAAATATAGAGTATTTATTGCTTCTACTCATCATTCCTAGTTCCATACTTATCTTTACTTTCATTAAGTGTTACTAATCTTTTCTCTTGTTTCAAAAATTTGTAGATGGCTTCTCCCCATTGCAGCCCATGGGACCATAGCTCTCATGGGATTAATGAAGGTGGTTTCGTCGATCTCCTTCATGAAATGATGCGCTCCTTAATTTCCCCGCCTCCGCTCTTCCGAGGACGGAAGACGATGGTTATGGCTCACGAGTCTTGGGACATGGAGGTTTTCCTCTATGCCAGACCGGCGAGTTCACGACCCATTGTGTTCTTTGCCGAGGCACCCGCCTCGCCAGCCTCGACGCTATCCAGATGCGGCCGTGTCGCCGTCACCGCTTGTGTCGATACACGAGGTCCTCCTGCAAGAGTCGCCGTACTGCTTCTTCCCGTGTCTCTACAATGGAGAGAGCTCCCCGGAGTCCTTCGCCGCCATCGACGATGAGCCCTACCGACCAAAGAAAGTGCGGTGACCCAGCGATGATCCACAACATCCACTCCCACACCATCGAGATCCGACAGCTTCGGATGCTTCTCACTCGTAGTGAGGCCCACTCCGACACCCTTCGCACCAACATGTTCAGAAGCGATGAAGCCCACCATGATGCCATGTGGGAGAGAGACAGCATCGCTCTGGACAGAGACATCATCAAGATGGAGAGAGACGCCGCCCTTGCAGAGGTAGCACGTCTCACAGCAGCCCTTGCACTCGCCACTTCAGCTACAGCTTCAGCTCCAGCTCCTCCTCGCCCCGAGGACTCCAGACCAAAGTTGATCACAAGAAGAGCGCGACGCCCGATCCGCCGCCTTTCGACGACCTTCCGGTGTCCCGGCGTGGACGCAGCCCGCCGTTCCGCTCCTGCTCCGCCCAAGACATCAGCTCGAGTCACTCTCGTTCACGAGCTTGATCGAGCCGCCCCGCCTCCTGTTCCTCGATGGAGTAGTCAGATAGGCTAGGATAGCTAGCAATGCTTGCTAGGCGCTTTTGGGTTGCAAGCACTTTTGTTTCTCCCTTTGTAGACGATGTGTATCTTGTGTCATGACTTAGCTTAGCGATAAGCTTTGTATGGAAGTCATGTAACACTTAACCCCTTAATATAATGCAGCCATTCTAGGCTTTGTATTGTATTTGTTCGATCTTCCTGTTTGGTTCTTTTGTGTGTGCCTTAGAGGGCTAGTAAACCCTCATATACCCTTTTTCCTTGGTTCTCCCTAGTTCTAAGTCTCATCTTTTCTTCAGGATGCCGCCAAGAAGAGCCGCCGCCTCGTCTGTGGAGCCTTTGCCATCGCCGAGGAAGAGGCCGTGGACGTGGCCGTGGTCGTGGACAAGGACAAGACCTGCCCCCTCCACCACCAGCAAATCCGACAATGGCCCAAGTGATGTTCCAGCAGACCCAAATTCTCCAAGCTTTGCTCAACAATCAGCAGACAGGCCCTGCCGGCCGCAATTCCAAGCTCGCTGACTTCTTAAGGACAAGGCCCCTCACCTTTCTTTGCAATGACGAACCTCTTGAAGTCAAGGCTGCTCGGGGACACCGAAAAGAAGCTTCGACTCGCTCGTTGCTCCAACAAAGACATGGTGGACTTTGCCACCCACCAACTAAAAGGTGCCGTAGCATGGTGGGAGAATTACCTTGCCGCCAGAGGTAAGGAAAGTCCAGAGTCCGAAGAAGAAGCGGTGGTCAGAGCATCTACGATGGAGAACCAAGAATTTCCTCATGACCCGCAACCGCAAACTCGGCCAGAGAAGAAGTTGCGTATACGTTTGATGAGGATGAACCGACTTTTGTACCAATTCCTCTGGGACGGAATTCAAAGCAAATTTTCAGACTAACTTCGTACCGGTAGGTACAATGAGATTGAAGAAGAATGAGTTCGAACTCAAACAAGGACATATGACGGTCAACGAGTATGTCACTAAGTTTACCGAGTTTTGCTCGCACGCCCCCAATGACGAGCCGATGAAGAAGAAAAGATAGACCGCTTTGTGGAAGGTATGCGTGGTGACATGCGTGGAAAGCTTATCCTCCATGACTATGCCAACTTCCACCAGCTTGATCAACAAGGCTCTCTCGCTAGAAAATGAGAATAAGTTAGCGAAACTAGCGCAAGAGGAAGATGCCCTTCCGAAGCCCCAAGGAAACTATCCCGAAGTCAACTTTCCAGGCGGTTCATCTTTCAGATCATCTGCACCCTCGTAAAAAGCTCACCCGGCCTCCCATTCTCAAGGCGGTGGTTTCAGACTCTTCGCCTCACGGACAAACAAAGAATCGTCAACCCCGCAAAGACACCTCCATTGCTTCATTTGTGGAGAAAAGGTCACTTTGCTAACGGTGCCCTCATCGCAAAGAACCCCGCCTCCAAAGAACAACCCAGGAGCCGCCCCAGTTCAAGGTCGGACCTCAGCTCCGAGCAAGAGTCACCAGACTTCCCAAGCTTCAAGGTCTACCCCGACACAAAGCCGTGGCAATGTGAATCATGTCACCGCAGAGGAGGCACAAGAGGCCGCAGGAGTACTGATGGGTACGTTCTCTGTTAATTCAGTACCCGCACAAGTATTGTTTGATTCTGGAGCTTCACACTCCTTTGTTTCAAGAAAGTTTGTTGAAAGGCTTAAGTTGCCGACTTATAAGCTAAAGAAACCCGTGGTACTTAGATCACCCGGGGGAACCCTATATGCTACTTCAGTTAGTCCCAAAGTAGAAATTGCTTTGGAGGATTCTGGATTCTTAGCTACTCTTCTTGTGCTAGAATCCCAAACACTGGATATCATCCTAGGGATGGATTGGTTGGCCGCATATCATGGGTTAATAGATTGCGCCAACAGAAAAGTGGTACTTGCCAAGGATCCGAAACCACAATAGGATTAGTGTGGATCGCCCCTCCTTTGGATCGAACAATCCACCACCTTGGAGAGTTGTCCTTAGAGACAACACCGTAGTTCAAGCTTACCCCGACGCCTTCCCGGAAGAATTGCGTGCATGCCACCGCAGAGATATCGAGTTTGTGATCAATTTGAAGCCCTAATGTACCCCAATTGCTAAGAGACCATGAGAATGGTCACGATTTAACTTGAAGAGTTGAAGACACAACTTGAAGACTTACACGAGAAAGGATTCATTAGACCTAGTTCTTCTCCCCGGGTTCGCCATTTTTTTGTAAGGAAGAAAGATGGTTCCGCCAGATTGTGCGTGGATTACAGATCACTCAACGAGGTGACAATCAAGAACAAGTATCCCTTGCCTCGCATTGATGATCTATTTGATCAGTTGACAGGAGCTTCAGTTTTCTCCAAAATAGATTTAAGATCTGGATACCATCAACTCAAGATCCGGAACGAGGACATTCCTAAGACAGCCTTCACCACTCGGTATGGCTTGTATGAGTTCACAGTCATGTCGTTTGGCTTGACCAATGCCCCAGCCTACTTCATGAATCTGATGAACAAGGTATTTATGGAATACCTGGACAAATTTGTAGTCGTGTTCATAGACGACATCTTGATCTATTCCAAGACCAATGAAGAGCATGTCAACATCGCAAATGGTCCCGAAAAGCTAAAAGAGCATGAGCTCTATGCCAAGTACAATAAATGTGAATTTTGGCTTAAAGAAATCGGTTTCCTCGGACATATTGTATCCGCAGGAGGAATAGCGATTGATCCATCCAAAGTGGAAGTCGTGATGGATTGGAAACAACCTACATCAAGGATCAAGTCCGTAGTTTTCTCGGTTTAGCCGGATACTACAGACGCCTTCATAGAAGGATTCTCCAAGCTTTCCAAGCCGATGACCCACTTGCTTAAGAAAGAAAAGAAGTATGAATGGACGGATGCTTGTGAAAAGAGTTTTAAAGAATTGAAGAAGAAGTTAACTCTCGCACGGTGTTGACCCCGCCAGACATTCATCAAGACTTTGAAGTTCATTGTGATGCATCGCGCCAAGGTCTTGGTTGCGTGCTTATGCAAGGAGGAAAAGTTGTAGCCTATGCATCCGCACGACTCCGTCCTCATGAAGACAACTATCCAACTCATGACTTGGAGTTAGCGGCGAGAGTGCACGCCTCAAAATTTGGCGGCATTACTTGATTGGAAATCATTGTGATATTTATACGGACCACAAGAGTCTCAAATACATATTCACTCAATCGATCTCAACCTCCGACAAAGAAGATGGTTAGAGTTAATAAAGGATTACAATTTGATGTCCATTATCATCCCGTAAAGGCTAATGTAGTTGCTGATGCATTAAGCCGTAAGTCATACTGCAGTAATGTTATGGTTCAAGAGCATCAACCCGAGCTTTATAAGGAATTTGAAGCCCTCAACCTGTGTTTGATAGAACAAGGCACGGCAGATGCTATGGAAGCACATCCAACTTTAGAAGAGCAAATCAAGGCCGCTCAAAAAGAACATCCTGGAGTCCAAAGATTCAAGCATCTCATGGCTAAAGGAAAAGCCCCCAAGATGATCGAAGACCAAGAAGGAATTCTATGGTATGGGACACGTCTCTTTGTTCCCCACCGTATGAACTCAAGGATTTGATTACGAAGAAGCCCACACCAACAGATACCTCGCACCTGTAGCACCAAGATGTATCAAGACATGAAAATTTTGTATTGGTGGCCACGCATGAAGAGAGATATCGCCGAGTATGTCGCTCATGTATGTCGTCAATCAAAATTTGAACATCGAAGCCAGGATTGCTCCAACCCCCGCAAGTCCCTCAAAGGAAATGGGAAGAGATTGGAATGGATTTCATTATCGGTCTACCGAACCAAGTCTGCTAGACTCAATATGGGTTATAGTTGATAGGTGACCAAAGTAGCCCATTTCCTCCTAGTGAAGACAACTTACAAGGGAGACAAGTTAGCCGAGTTATATATGGCTCAGATTGTGTTTACACTGAGTACCCAAGAGGATAGTCTCCGATCGAGGATCCCAATTCACCTCGCATTTACGGGCTAGTTTGCATGATGCCCTTGAACACACTGGATTTCAAAGATGACTTATCATCCGCAGATCGATGGTCGACAGAAGGACAAACCAAATTCTAGAAGACATGCTTCGAGCTTGTGCTTTGAGTTTACCGTAGATTGGGAAAAGTGTCTACCGTATGCCGAGTTTGCATACAATAATAGCTACCGACCAAGTCTGAAAATGTCACCGCTTGAAGCACTTTATGGAAGAAAATGCGAACCCTCTGCATTGGTCGAATCCGATGAAGGATATATCTTGGACCAGATACTCTCAAGCAAGCCAAGAGAAAGTTCGACCGATCGAGATCGCTCTCCAAAATTTCTACCAAGACAGAAGTTATGCCGACAACCGTCAAGAAAGTTAACTTTTGAAGTTGGAGATGCCGTGTACCTTAAGGTGTCACCGCCGTGGAACTCAAGATTCAAGGTTAAAGGCAAGCTTGCCCCAAGATATATAGGCCCATTCCCCATCACCGCCAAGCGTGGAGAAGTTTGCATCAGCTTAGAGCTACCGGAGAATTTGTCGGTTCACAATGTGTTTCACGCCTCCCACTCAAGAAATGTCTCAGAGTACTCAAGAGCAGCGCTGTTGAAGCCATCGCCTTCAAAGAAGATCGACTTATCCCGAGCATCCAATCAAGATCCTCGACGCCATCGAGAAGCTTAACAAGACGTCAAGTCATCCGCCTTTGCAAAGTCCAATGGAGTCACCACACCGCCAAGGAAGCCACACGAACGCGAAGATCAATCAAGCAAGACTACCTGCCTCGCCAGATCACTCGAATCTCGGTCGAGATTCATTTAAGGTGGGTAGGATTTGTAACGTCCGTTTTTGACGATCAAATAGTAAATGATTTCGTTCCGTTCTTCGCCAGAATTCAACTAACTCCTATTTTCAAAACCCTCGTTCTTCATCGGTTTGAGTTTCAAATGCTTTGCTTGTAGCGTTTGAAATTAATTTCATGATTCGGGATTTCTCCTCCGCTTGAACCTTGGGCCAACTTCTGCTGGACTTCGCTCTACCTCGGGCTCGGCCCACTTCCTCTCTGGGCCAAGTCCAACCTCAGCCACCGCCAAATGGCCGTCTCCTTTTTCCTCACAACCCCACGCCAAATTTCCCTTCTCCTTTCTTTCCCTCCTCCGGCTCTCTCCTCTACCAAGAAGGCCGTGTGGGTCTTCCTTCCTCGCTCCCTCTGGTCAAGGCAAGCATCACAATGCGACCACTTGCTTCTTTGCTG
The DNA here is from genome assembly GCA_036346405.1 of Phyllostachys edulis. NCBI lineage: Eukaryota > Viridiplantae > Streptophyta > Magnoliopsida > Poales > Poaceae > Phyllostachys > Phyllostachys edulis. The sequence goes on along the minus strand of CM070561.1, from coordinate 4,321,861 downwards.
ATCGCCGCTTCCCTCGGTCGAGCCGAGCGGTAGCAAGGCAGCCATTTTTTTTCTCCTCAGGACGCCAAAGAACAGCAGCCTTGCCGCTCTCTCTCGCTACGCTCATAGGCCAAAGCCGCCACTCCGCTTCGCAGAAGCCGCCACCCACCTCGAGCCGTGTTCTCTCGCCGCTTCTCGCTTCAGTAGCGCCGGACAGCGCTTACACCGCAAAGGCGACCGGAGCTCCCGCGGCGCAACCCGACGTCACCATTGCCTCGCTGTCCTCGTCGCGCCAGAGCACCCGAGCCGCCCGTCATTGTGGCGTCACCGTCTGCCTCTCTCGCGGATCGAGCACTCGCCCTCGTCGGCAAATCGCCAAGGACGCACTCGACATCACCAACTCCCGCCTCGCTTTGACTTCGCTCCATACGCTGCGAATAAGACGCTGGCCTCACGCTACATTACTTCAAGCAGATGTCCTTGTTTCATTCACGCCAAGGCCAACCGCTCCGTGCAGCGCCCATGCCGCTCGGGACGCAAAGACTCGCTTCGTCTCGCCAACGACTTCGAAGCTCCCACCCGTTGCCTTGCCATCCTTTTAGAGTCCCTTCACCCCTAGAGCTCCCCACGCGCCTCAGAGAAGCAGTAAGCTCCACCTCAAAACCACCGCCTCCTTTGCCCGCCGCCTGCTGTCGGCCATTCTTCCGTCGATGAAGCTCCTTCCCCTCTTGGCGTCACCATGTGCCTTGGACCCCGTTGAGCGTTTCTAATGTAATTTCGGTTTGGTTCGTGAGGACTCCAAATTTGGCTTTCTCCTCGACTCGGCCGAGTTCTTTGTCGCTGCCGATCCTCATCCACCGCCCACCTCCGCCGCCATTGTTGACTTGGTGAGCTCCCTTCACCCCTCTTGCTGTGCTCTCACTCCTTGCGCTTAGGAATCACCGAGTCGCTTCCTCCACTGGCTGCGTGCTGGCCGCTTCACCCCCACCTGGCCACACATAGCCTCTCCTGCCGCCATCATCACCAGATCGCCTCGAGGGCTCTCACTTACCCACCGCGCAGCCCTGTGCATGCTGCTCCGTCGGCGACAAGCCGCAAGCGCAACCTCTCTTTCCCTGCTCTGTGTGACGGAGCGGCAAGACGCTCAAAAAAAAAATCCCGCCGGATTGAGTTAAGCCGATTAATTAGCCCTAAGCACATGCCATTAAGAACTTTAATGTTGTCCTAACCCCTCCCCTTCTCTCACCTGCGTGTGGGACCCCGTGAGCGAGAGTGCCCTCCTCTCACTCATCGACCTGGGCCCCCTGACTAAGCCGCAAGCAACTCCTCCTCATCGCCGGTGGGCCTCTGGCATCATGTTGCGTGGACCGAGCCACCCACCACGCATACTGTTTCATGGACCCGGTCCACCCACTGCTCAGGACCTCTCTCTCTCTCTTTTTCTTTTCCTTTTAAGCTTCAGAATTGTGATTCCTCCGTCGTAGCTCCAAAAATTGCAAAATAAATTTCTAAAATTCGTTAAATCAAGATCTTGCTAATGGCATAGGACTTGATTAATTTGGAGTTTATTTGTGTATTCTTTTGTATTTACTTGCTCTCTTTGCCGTTGTGCTTTTTTCCTAAATCGCCTGCTTAGGATTCAAGACGGAGATCCTCAAGTTGATCAAGACCAAGAATATCACGATCATCTTGCCTCTAACCAAGGCGAGTCAATACTTTGACCATGTTGCTCCTACATTTTATGTAAATTAGTTTCTTTTAAATTAACAAATTGCATGCTTTAATTTTTAATCAAATGTATATTAAAGCTTAAGGTAGTTAATTACCTACTTGTTGTCTAATTAATTAATATTGCCATCCATGTCAACTTGAATCCAATAACCCTTGTCACCCTAGTAATACTATGGTAATACTAGTTATAGGTCGCATACTTGGGCGACATGCTAGCCTTGCTCAAGTATCGGGTATTAAATACCCCAAATCATCATGTCTTCAAAAATAAAATGTTTTGGGTAGTCATTGGTGGTCTAATGACTAAGGCGAGAAAATAGTTTGGTTTACTCCTCAAAAACCCTAAAAATGCTAGCTCTATCTGGCGGATGGTGAGGCGGATTGGTGCTCAGAGCACGAGAATGGTTGGGTTGTGGAATGAACCGCCAGATAACCCTAAGGACTTAATCGGGTCACGACCTCCGTGTTAAACAAGTACAACCACAAGTTGCGTAAAAACTTGCGACTTAGCTTAGTAGGTTTATTGAACCTTGGATGCCATTTCACGGGCGGATAAATGGGGAGCCAAGGGATTTATTCCGCTTGAATGGGACAGAGAGGAGGGTGACGTTTTGCCGGTCGGTGAGGTATAGCACCGCTATACCGATCGCCGAGGTAAAACATCCCGCCAACACTATGGGCGAACCCTATATGTGCGAAATGATGAAGGGCGAGATAAGTCGAACGTTATTGTGACAACCTCTCGACTACACATCTAAGGAATTGTGTAGGGCAATGAGTTAATTGTCTCTTGTGGGTAAAGTGTGCTATCTCTGCAGAGTATTAAACTGTTTAAGCAATTGTGCCTACTGGTCAAAAGCGGACATGGGAACTTAACTTGAGTTAGTTCTATTTCAAAACCCCGTGGGTGGTATAAAATTGTGGCGGGCTCACCTAGCCCTGAATTTGTTTATCCCGGTGGATGTACCCCGCTGGTGATAATATTGGTGGATGTAACCATAATCAAAAATTAAGCATGAAGGTGGAGGTAACCTCTCTTTGAATTAATTATTGCACTTTACTCTCTTTATAAAATTGCAATTTGTTAAAAATGCTAAGTCATAGGATTTGTAACTATAGTATTGCAAAACCGGCTTTGCAAATAAAAGAACCCGAGCCATCCTTGTTAAGCCGTGCATATATATAATTGCATTTGTGTGTTGGCTCATGAAAGCACGGTAGTAGTGCTCATCCTCGCTTCTCCCCCACCCTTCGATAATGAAGATGAAGGAGACTACGCCTACTACGATGGACCGTAAGACGATGGACAAGGATATGACGAGGAGTAGGATAGTTTCAGAGTTTAGATCTCGCCCGATCTAAGTAGACTCGTTGGTACTCACAAGACAACCGATATTATCCAAATTTCTTGGTTAATATCTGTCAGACCTGTGACACGATCGCTTGTTCGTGTGAGATGAGCCCTACCTTCCCTTTTTGCTTCCATTTGTAGACTTGGTCGTTCTTTTGTAATGTATTATATTTGGCCTTGTGCGCCTTTTTGTAAACTCGACCGATGAGGTCTATGTTACCATGTGTTGTAATATATTTGTTTGATTCACGCCTTGTATGAATGATTCAAGAATGTGTACTTGTGAAGTGCTAGCTTCGATCCAGGAATAGCACGTTGATTCACAGAGGATTTGGATTCTCAGAATCCGGGTCCGACATAAATATAGAAAATGAGCGCAAAAAATTAGGAACCTTCAGGGGCACGGACAAGCCACGTGCCGTGTCCCCGCTTGTCCATAGGGCCATTTTTGCAATTGATTCAAAGATGGGGCTATTTTGTTAATTCACACGACAACAGTGCTAAATGCGCCAAAAACTCAACTCATGATCAATATGATCCCCCAGATGGTGAACCTCCAGACCGAGCTCTCCAACCTGCAAAACAACCTGGCCATGTTGGAGCTGTCGTCGTTGCCACCCTTCCCCCGCAGCTCCAGACAGCAATGACCGTTGTGTTCTCCATCTTCGACCTATCCTCTCGTCCAACATCTTGACCACCGTCAACTTGTTGTCCCTCTTCAACCCACTGGTGCTGTCACATTGGGCCTTCCAGCAGCAACAACTTCACTAATAGCCATATGGTCAGATGGGGGAGGGCTCCGAAGCCAGAGGCAGCGGCGATGACGGTGACTTGCAAGCGCTAGTGTAAGGTTGAGGAGGTCGACTATAAGGGGGTGAATAGGCGGTTTCAAAATTATATTTGGCCAAAACCGGATTTATATGCGAAAGCATAAATCAAAACAGTTTTGCACAATTAAAGCCTAAATCAACTAGTCTCAACTAAGTGCACCAACAACATAAGTCTATGTCTAGGTTTGTAATTCTAAGGTGACAAACAAGCAATTCAATTCGAGGAATGTAAATAGCAAGAATATAAAGCACAAGAGAGCTAATCACAATGACACACAATTTTTTTACCATGGTGTTCGGAGATTTGTCGATCTCCCCTAATCCACATTGAGGTAAGCCCAGATGAATTGGATCGGCTCCACAAATTAAACCAAACACATCAATTCACTAGTGGTAGCTCTTTCCTCCTGCGGGTAGGTGAGCTCCAACTTTCACAACACACCGATCTTTCTCACAAGTTTCTTGAGAAGATCACCGGTTCACGACGCATCCACGTCATTTAGGTGTCGGCAAACACTAAGAAAAATAGGCTAAGACGCTCGCTTGACTCTCACAAAGTGCAACATATGCATAAGTGGATACACAATCCACCTCTAGATGCAACACATAGAACTAGAGACCTCTCTCCCAGCTTATAAGGTACAACACATGCACAATTGAGAGGAAAAAACTCACACTAGCTCAAGAGAGTACAATTATATGCTAAGAGTTACCTCACAACCGACTATGGTGGGTATTTATAGCCCACACATCAAAAGTTAGCTATTGGAGGATAAAAGGGCGGAAAAACAACGAAACCTGGTTAGACCTCCCTCACAGGGTCTGATCAGACTGAACCCTGTCAGTTCGGGCCGATCAAACCGACCTTCCAGAAGGAAGAAAACTCAAAAGCATATCCTCTAGAAAAAGCTGACCGGCCCGATCAATTCTGACCTCGGTCAGTTCGGCCTTATCAGGGTGGTCAGATCGAACCCCGGTTAGTTCGGCCTTGAATTTCAGCATAGCGACACTTGGAAAAACGGTCATAACTTTTGACTCCAATGTCATAATTAAGTGATCTTAATTTCTATGTAAAGTTTATTCAGAGGACTACACAAACCATCTATTTGGTTGATCTTAAACATATTTTAGCAAATCAAGAAGCATAACTTCAAAGAAACAACACATAACCTAAGTCAAAGGAAAAGAGCAATGAATAATCTTAGACCATGCCAAGGAAGGATGCACAATCTTCAACAATTTGCAAACTTTAGTATGATGTCACAAGGAATAGGTGCATGGACTTCAATCATTTGCAACATGCAACAAAATAGTAAATGCATGAGTTTTAACTATTTGCAAAACACATTGGCAAGCAGTAACATCATACCTAGAAGAGCTAGAGCAAGCGAGATTAAGTTATTAACACATAATGAGATTCAAGCTACTAGGCACGACTCATCTTAATAGTACGATAAACTATACTAGCAATTCGGACTTCCAACCAAACACCGAGACCGGTAAAAGACTAGGAACACATCCTTAGCATGCGTTGGTTATACATTTACATTGCGCATCCGCTTGGAGCTTTTACTTGATGATGATCATGTTCTCTCCAAGTTCGAGTGCTTGTCTTATTCATCAACACATGATGAACTCCCTTCATGTTGGGATCTTGACTTGGTGTTCATCAACACATAATGACATCTATTCATCATCATGGGACTTAAACTATTTGACAAACTCATAGAAATATTAGTCTCACAAATCCGGTTATCATTAATCACCAAAACACACTATTAACACATAATAGATGGATTAGATCCTTCAGCTGAGCCGGTGAGGGAGCTAACTTCTCTTATGGACGCTATTGCTATTTGTGTCCATGCAATCCAACGCATCAAGAAGTCCAACTCTGTTTTTTGGAAGGGTGAAGAACTCCTCACAATTGGACGCTCGAACTAAAGTTCGTATTATCCTATTCTAAGCTGTGTTCTCGTCCAATACATGCCCCCTTCACAGCGAAGGAAGTGCTGAAACAATTGCTCACAGGAGAGGTGACTTTTGACTATGCACATTTTAAATCGATGTCAACCTAAGCATATTTGTAAATTGTAATCGTGTTTAGCAACAAGCGTGCAAATACTAGCATCAGACCAACGGCTAGCAGAGGACCGAGTTTTGCTCGGGTGGCTAGCGACGCTAGCATGCGTGCAGTCCGTCTGGCTTTAAGCCCAGGGATCGCACCGGGTGAAGGTTTTTGGGGATTTTTCGGAATATTACACGCACACGTAAATTCGTTCAGTGGTTAAAATACGTATCTGCGCTACGTAAGGTCTAAGCCTTCGTTTTAGATTAGACGTGTGTTAAGAACACACCCACATATATATGTATATCGAGAACATACGTATGATGTATATATATACACACATGATTACGTCCGTCCTGTACTACCAGGAAACAAGACCAACGGCTAGCAAACAACCCCCTTCTCCTGAAAGAGTGAAAGGGTACACGAGCAGAGGAGATACCAAACGGCTAGCTCCGGCGGTCAACGTCTTCCCGCTCCGTCCCTATTAAATCTTCCAAGCCCACTCCCTGACTCCCCCGTTGTCCGCTTCCTGCCTTCCACTCGCTTCCCTCCCCTTCTCCTCCTCCTCTGTTTAGCTCTTCTCCCCAGAGCCAAAAACCCCACGCTGCACACAACCCAAGAAAGAGGAGGAACCTTCTTTATTACTCTCTGCGCACGAGTCCGCATGAACGGAGAGGCGCGAGACCTACCTCCGGCCGCCGGCGCGAGCGGCGGGGGCAGGGCGGAGATCGATACGTCGGCGCCCTTCGAGTCGGTGCGCGAGGCCGTCGACCGCTTCGGCGGCAGCGCCGCCTGGAGCTCCCACCTCATCAAGCGCATGTTCGCGCCCCAAAAGGTGACCACCCACCTCACTCCACCTTCGCCTCTTCCCTGCACGGCGTGGCCCCAATCTTTGCCCGCTTCCTGCTTGAATCGTGCTCTGCCAGTGGAACGAACTGTTTGTGCTCTGTAAGAGTAACTGTATGGGTGTATATTGTATCTCTGTACCGTATCGTACTTTGGGTTAGTTCTTCATTTAATTAGGTGTAGTTGTCCTTTGTCCAGTGGCAAATGCAGCTAGTAAATTGGCATTAATATTTTTGTTTTCTCCCGTTTGGTGGCAAATGCAGAGACAGGACCAGTGTGAGGGGACTGAAGAAGAATGCCTCAATCTAGAGGAGCAGACTGCGCAGCTAGAGAAGGAGCTCAGCATCAAAGAAAGGGAGACGCTCGACGTGCTCAAAGAATTGGAGTCCACCAAAAAGATCATTGCAGACTTGAAGCTAAAGATCCAGAAGGAATCAGCTGATGCATCAACCATCACTGAACAGCCGGGCCAAACTGAAGTGCCCATTGCAGAACCTGAAGAGAAGCCACCTGAAAATGTTGGAACTGATGTGGACATGGGTGGCCTAGATGAGCAGCCGCAGCAGCAGCCTCCTAGTTCAGTGCTGATGGAGCTTGAGCAGGCAAAAGCAAACTTGAACAGAACCACAAGTGATCTAGCTGCTATAAGAGCCTCTGTCGAGTCGCTGCGTAACGACATAGAACAAGAGAAAGTCTTGGTGGAGAGAAGCCGAGAGGAGATGTGCTCCAATACCACCTTGATTTCTTCACTTGAAGATGAGCTGGATCAGACTACGCAGAAGTTGCAGACACTACAGGATCTGCAGAAAAGGCGTGAAGATCCCTCGGACATTTTTATTGAGATCAAGAAGATGACATCTGAAATAGAGCAGCTCAGGAATGCGGCAAATGCATCGAAATCTGAAGCTATGATGTTGGCTGCAGAAATTGAGCAGACGAAGGCTAGCATTGGCACTGCTGAAGTGAGGTGTCTTGCGGCCAAGATGATGGAAGAAGCAGCGAGAGCAGCAGAAGCTCTTGCACTTGCTGAGATCAAGGCCCTACTAAGCAGTGAAGCTTCAGCTGAAGATCTGCAGGGCACAGATGGAGTGAACCTTTCCGCGGAAGAGTATTTTGAGCTTGCTTCGAAGGCTCAAGAGGCTGACATAAACTCAAGGATGAAAATTGAAACTGCAATGGTGCAGGTGGACGAAGCAAACAAATCAAAATTCAACTCGCTTACAAAGCTGGAGGAAGCTAAAATAGAAGTTGAGGAATGCAAGAAGGCACTACAGGAGGCCCTGAAGAGGGTAGATGCTGCCAACCGGGGGAAGCTTGCAGTGGAAGAGGCTGTTCGTAGATGGCGATCCGAGACTGGACACAAGAGACGCTCTTTCCATGACTCTCCCAAGTTCAAAAATGCAGCACATCGTCGCAAAGATTCTCATAATATGGATATCATTGATGTTTCAAAGAGCTCCTTGAAGCCAACATTGTCAATCGGACAGATATTAAGTATGAAGCTAATGGGGCCTGATGGGTATGACAAAAGCGTTTGTGAAGATGCAAGTCAAACTTCTAATGTCTCACTTGGTCAGATTCTGAACAGAAGGCATGCAATTTTGTATAGCGGTGATACAACTGCTCACAAGAAATTATCGGGAAAGAGGAAGAAATTTGCGTTTACTGGACTTTCAGTTTTTTTGGCAAAACAAACCAAGAGCAAGAAGAACAAAGGATCATACTAGAGCTGAAGTCACCTTGGCAGGAAAAAGTTCTTGTAATCTAATGATAGCTAGTTGTTGAATGTTGGCCCAAATCTCCATGCTGTGTATTGTTATCTGTTTCTAGGCTCCTTTCATGGCTCGGTGGCTCCATGTAATCTGTACCAGGCTAGCAGCTGATGACATGTTGCTGTGTTAGGGTAGTTAAATTATGTTGTGTACTCTATGAACATGGAAGATATCAAATGAGTTCAGATTTCTTTTGGATAAACCCCTTGTTTCTGTGTCCTGAGCTCCAAGTTGGGTAAACATGAGCCTCTTGGCTAAAAAAACAGCTTTGTGACTTGTGGCCACCTTCGGCGTTCTCTATTATTGTATCTGCAGAAATGCAACTACGAGCAAGCCGTCGATATGTCCGAGTGGTTAAGGAGACAGACTTGAAATCTGTTGGGCTACGCCCGCGCAGGTTCGAACCCTGCTGTCGACGATTGATTTTGTTTTAATTCGTAGCCTCTACTTTTGTGCGGGCTGGGCCGTTGTGCATTCTAGTCCATCTTATATTGCAATTTTGTCTTTTGTCTTCTTGTTCATGCATAGTAGAAAGATTAAACATTATCATTTTCCCTTGTATACTATAACACACCACATCCACGACTCAAATCATTACTGGCTGCAATTTTCTCCATGTTAAATGCTAGGATTAGGTCAAGCGTGGCTGCAAATCCCTTTCAAGAGGTAAATGACTCTGCCCTCTGCACTCTCGTAAACGAAGCGAGAAGTATTTCCCATGAAATTTTGAGTCCGGCGTCGCCGTCACGAAATTGGATCACGTCTCCAGTGCATGGATCAAAGCCTGATGGGCCGCCCTCCGTATTGACCTCGGCCGCGGCGGCCGTGCAGGTTCGTTGCACTAGGCGAGTACAGCTACGTTTCGTTCGCTGTGGAAACTAGGAACGGATATCCTCATCGGTTCGGTGGGAATCAATGGATATCGTAATTCTGGAAGTCATTGCGTGAAGTTAACAGGTTATGATGCCCAAAAGACCCTGCTCAACTTTCTGATGCTTGCATCTGCTATAGAATCTGTCTTCTCTCTTGCTTTCCGATGCTAGGCGTTATTCATGAGTCACGACCAAACCAGGTCACACGAACCCACGCGTCATATTGTCCTACCTCACAGTAATTACCACCACATGTGTTGAAAATATGGATAATATTTTAATTCCATATTTTATTATGAGGTAAAGATCACATAAAACTAGAGATGCATATAACGATATTAACAGCAGATAACACATTGCACTTCTTAGTATGCACAATAGTAGGATTATAACAGAGTATTCTGGTCGTACGACCAACTTACAGTTGTGCTCGATGAAGAACAGGAAGCAGCGTAGATTTGAAGCAGTGCAGATCGTAGATGATCTTGTAGCAATGAGCTGGTCATGTGAATCTTGTTGCCTAAACCTTGTTGCCGCATGCATGCGGTGAACTCTGCGACAATGGTTCGAAGATACTCGCTCACCCTCCTTCCTGGTGCACGCCGAGGAGAAAGGATGGTTTGGTCCGACAGCATAATCCTACAGCACAGAAGAACAGAGAGGAAAAAGAAGAAAAGGGAGGTCAAATCGTCAACCTTGGTCTGGACATCTCCATCCTTTTTAAGGTCGAGACAATTACTCTCCAGTAACTGTCATATTAAACCTCTGGTAGCTGCTAATTGAAAACATTTTAATAGTAATTAAGCATTGTTTATTGATCTTGATTATACACTGGTCTACAGTTTCGACCAGTGTATTACGACCACACTGGTCTATGGATCCGACCACTATTTTTCGACCACACTGGTCTATAGCTTCGACCATATTATTTCGACCACACTGGTTTATGACTTCGACCACACTGGTATATGGCTTCGAATAGAGAGGGAGAAAAGCACGGTCAGCAAAAGAAAGATGGATTGGGTTCACGACATGTTCATGATCATAAGTCACAAGTCACGCGATTACTACGCGAATATACGCGCGTGTGAGTGTACATGCGTGTGTGTGACTTTAGCTATAATCCTTCTCATGTCACCCTATGCCATGCGTCACATGTTTTAAGGGTCGATTAGGACTCCACCTTATAAACTGCACTCCTACCACTTGACTAGACAATATGAAATAAAAAAAAACATTTTTTGAAATTTCAGGAATGAATTGATCTTTACACATATAGACCCAATTCTAACAATATGAACCGAAGAATTTCACAGGATTTTGCAGTAAGCAATTTAATTTACGTAGAATCGGGGAAATTTTTTACCGCATTACAAGCGGGGTCTTAACATGGAGATCTACCTTTGGCTTTTGCTACTCAACGCTGGCCATCAGTTCTCAGACAGATCCAAGTAACCATCGAGCCATCTCATTATGTTCTTCGCTGCTTTCTAGCGTAACATTGCTTACACTGAAACAAACCAAATTAGGTCTCTAACCTAACGCCACCAAAACCCCATCATGCATGAATGAGGACGAGTCCCTTTAATAAAGATACGCATGACATTTGCTGAAATGTTTCCACGTCAGCTCCACCATCTACACAGTACTAGCTAATGTACCAACCGGATGATGCATGGGCTGTACACGAACAGCTACTCACTCAACTAGAGCCTTCGCTGCCCCCACTAGTTTATCGATGTCTCAAAATCAAGAAACATATTTTTATTATTTAATCTATTTTTAAAAAAACACTTTAAAGATAACTTCTCTTTAACTTTATTTTCAATTCTAACCCTTTTGGTCACACCACACGTAGCAAAAATACTCTGCCACGCCACGTACCATGGCGTAATCAAAGCTGCCAGATAGCCATCCGAGGTAATACTATCTGTTTTTATGCAAAGTCCTATCACGTCAAGAAGAACGGCGTGACAGCACTCGTTTGTCATGCTGAGATCTATAGCGTGACAACATGTTTTTGACATGCCACGCGTTGTGGGGTGATCAAAGAGGTCAGAATTGGAAATAAAGTTAAAGAGATGTTAACTTTAGTTTTTTTTTAAAAAAATAGATTAAATAATAAAAGAAGTTCCAAAATCAATTCAGATCAAACAGTGAAGCTAGCACGTATACGACACTATAATTTGCTGCTCCAGAAGATACAAGCCCTACCAAACGAGGGACGAGCGGTCCATGGTTAATTACGATCACATCAACGAAAAGCAGCATGTATTAGCTGGTCGGTGCGAGCACTGTACGGAAACAACGCCACTTTGTCACCTAATTGGATCTAAGCAGGCCATGATGTGACGCCACGCCACAGAGGCAAATGATGTGCTACTACTGTCAAGAGTTCAAATTAAATTCCAAATTCCCATACTCCGTAATGGAAAAACTTCCGGGCAGCTGCAACGCAATCGAAACTCTCGGAAGCATACGAGCGCGTGCGCGTGCGCGTGTGAGTCGTTCCATCGAACGGCACGGCGCGCGCGCGTCGCATTGCAGGATTGCCACTCTACGTCGCGCGGTTTGTGTTTCGCGCCTTCAGAGATTAAAAACACCTCGTCGACGACGGCAAAGTTTTTTTTTGAAAATGGCTGGCTACGCCGTCACATCAGTCGAGCAACTCTACGTGCGCAGCAGAGCCAGAAATGGAGCCACACAACAGCCGGGGCTCATTACTCTACGGAGAGGTAGAGGCAGAACCACAGGTTGCGGTACGTTGATGTAACATTTTCTGAGGTGCTCCTCTACGGCTGGCTAGTGACGACAAGACGGTCGTTGCGATTGTTAATTTCCTCTCCATCTTTTCCTGGTTCTAGCACCTTCTTAACCTCCATTTTGCACATATAAAAACTCAAATTGGCCTTTTCCGTGGTGTCGAGACACGGCCTCTGCGCCGTGCCAAAGGCTCAGCCGCGCGCGCGCGCGACGCGGTGCACGGCAGAAAGAGTTGCACGGTGTACAGAATTTGGCGACTGCCTTAATGCCTATATTAGTATGATCCCGACGTTGAAAGCCTGGCCGTGACGTATACGCTTTGACCCATGTGGATATATAATTGTTCTCACCTTTATTTGTGAAATGGGCGGCTGCTTCCGGCGTTTCATTGCTGCCATTTTCCAGCTGACAGCAGCTGATTTGATGGTGCTGCGAATCGTAGAAAAATGGGGATAATTTTTTTAGGTCAAAATAGAGCGAGCAGGTCGTAATATCGGAGGAAACAGCCATGAAAGATCGGTGAGATTGATGCATCACAGGTTCAGTTAATTTACTAGCAGCTTAGTTCCAAAGAATTTGAGTCCGGTTTGGCTGCATGCTAGGTGGGGGAAAAAGAGAACGTGTAAAATGTGCACCAACAGCCAGACCTTGCATTTTTAGTTCATTCATTTTTGAAAATATGATTTTGTTTTTGGATTCTCGCTCTTGAGTTTCCTGTTCTTCTTCAGATGACTCAGTGTTCATTGTGAGGAAAAACAGAAAACAGGTTGTATTGAATTAGACCTTTTCATTTTTGTAAACATTGGGGTGTAATAAGATGATATCTTCAGACGATGGTCGTATGATTTCTCCGTTATCTTTGGTAATGGAATCCGGGTTTTCCCGTTTGGAAAAAAAAACACTTAGCACTCCAAAATCTCCATGACCCGAAGATATTCGGTGGTTTAACGGCTTATTCTAGTTCATTTTGTTAGAACTGCTTAACCGTGGATGAAATAACATGCTATTGGTTCACTGCAGCAACGGCATGGCACTGCTAACGAAAATGTCAGAAGTTTGTGCTTGCTAAAAAAGTCAGAAGTAATTTTGGGTTAAGTACATTTTTAATTTCATTCCGTAACTGCGCTACGAAGATACTGTAATGTGCACATGGCAACGCATGCACAGTGGAGAGGCGGCGGTCCAAGCCGCCGGAGCTACCTAGCACGCATGCATCTCTGCAACGTGCCAGCAACGTATCAGTTGGGAAGAACAATTATAATTTGATAAACTTGTTCAGTTCTGAACACAACAGCTGTAACCTACTGATCAAACAAAGGCAGCCAAGTAAGCCCGTCCAGTTTGACGAAACCCCGGACTGGAAGTTGCCGTTGCCAATAGGATTGTAAAATCGTCCAAGTCTTGCCCCTTTTGGACGTGCAATTGCATAGCGCATCGCACGTGTTCTGAACTGGTGAAGCATATTGATCTTCTGCTCGTACTTTTCGTTCTTCCTTCGTTACCCTGACCTGAGCAAATATCAGTGTACCACCTTCTGCATAGTTGCAACCCAACCGAGCTACACTCAGGTTCTCGTTATTTTCATTTTTATGGTCATCTTTGCACGGCCAAACTTGTCACGGTCAACCCTGCTCCGTTTTCACAGCACAGACATGGAAATTACCGTCCAGACTCCAGACTTCTTACTCGGCTGGGTTTGCAAGTCAATTCACTGGTAGAGTTAGAAATAAAAGTCACGAGCCCGAAAGCAAGAAAAGCTTTGGATTTGTTGCGTTGCGTTCCATGATCAAGGGCGCGATACCGCGCGGAAGTTTCGAAGTGTGCATCCAAAAGGGAAGAAAAAGAAGCAGATGAGGAGGAGATTATCCGTTGGACGCGAACGGAATCGAATTCACACCCTAACGCTTCAGCAAGATATGCGATACCGCGAGAGGTGATGCTCGCGTCGCAAACCCTTCACGAGTTCACCGTTCATTTGCGACGCGGATCGATATCGGTTGGATGGATATATCCGTGGCAGCACGTACCTCTATATCTAGAATTAGATTTTGGGGACGTCATATATATAATATACGTGCGTTTAAAAGGTTTAAGATTTCCTCCTCTGGATATTTGTTTATCGTGAGACAAAGGGTTTGATGCGCCACCACCTTTAAAGCTGGATAGCATATTGCTTTTCCCAAAAAAAAGGATTGTACGCATTTTCGTCATCGATCTAGAACCTTCACTAAAATGTTTTAGTTTATGTGATACAGTGCACCTGTTCCAACCACGAGAAACATGGTCCCTATTTAACGGCGGCATTTCTGGTGCACAAGGGTGCATCTGTGCCCATGGTGCATCATGGCCGTCCATCACTCATCCAACGACCGCGATCTAGCGTCCCTCCCACCTGCCGCTATTTTGTGTAAGCCCCCTCGCCCCGACGCCACTATCGCATTTCACCCCCGCGCTATGCTCCTCCGTGTCAGGCCTGCTAAGTCTTGTGCCGCCTCGCTTAGCCCCCCTACGTCTCCGCCTCTGCCTCCGCCTACGCCCGAGCCCTTGCGCTGCCCCTACACCTCCACCATGCCCCCGATCGTCGTCCTCGTTTATGCCGCGCACCATGCTGGCGCCGAGCCCTCCCAAGTCCGTCCCCCCTTTGTGCCACATCGAACCCTCCCGCTTGTCGCCCTACTCTATGCCACGCCGCCCCTTTCTGACCGTCCGGCGGCCTCGGTTGTCGTGCCCCCTTTTTTGTCGCCGCTTTGCGCCCGCCGCCCCCTGCCGCCGCCGCTCGGCTACACCGCCTCTCCTTGCTCGAGCGGTTGAGGTAATTCCCCCTGCTTGTTGATAAATGTTGTCGCATTGAAAAATCTGTAGTTTTTGATCTCTTAGCAATTTATCGATTTATTGTATACTTGTCAATCTTTAGTTCATGATCTATTAGCAATGTTGCCGCATTGAGAAACTTGTTCGGGCTCTACGGATGCAGGTCCAGCAGCGAGGGGGTGAAGGTGCAAAATAATGATGCCTATATTGAAGGTTCAATGGCGAGGAGTCAAAAATATTGAATGTGTTCTGGAGAATCTAGCGCCTACGCCTCCACCTTGCACCGCGTCGCAGTTTCCATTGGAGGATCTTCGGAAGCAGCTGGAAGGACGGGAGAAGGCCAATGCTAACAAGAGAAGAGAAGAATGTTGTATGTGGTGCATAGTGCCAAATTATGACTTTATTGCTGTAATTTGGGTTTCAAGAAATATTGTGTAATACCTCTTGTGCACTGAAATGTTGTCTAAATTGTTAATTTCCAGATTGTTTCAAGAATTTGTGAATGCCATCTGATTGATTCAAGTATTTGTGAATGTACAGATTGTTTCAAGAATTTGTGAATGTCCAGATTGTATTGGATTACATTTATTGGAGAAATTGCCTACTGGAAACATGTACTAGCAATGATATGTGGAATCTAGTACTGCTATGTTAACTTATGAAAAAAAAAACATTGTAGTTTAAAGTTTTTTATGTTTTGGAACCTTGTAGCTGGAAGCTTCTTATATATAGCAACTTATGTACTGCTACTGTTGTTGAATGTGAAAATTCTGTTGTATGGATGTGAAAATTCTATTGTTGAATGCAGTTTTTTTGGAGTTATGGACATGAACTCAGAATTTGACATGTTGATGTTCTCTAGTTTGCTTCTTCAAGTTTGTTAATTTTAGAGCCATGGACATGAACTCAGATTTTGATATGTGAATGCCTAGATTTTTTGAAGGTTTGCTCAATTGTATCAGTGGGATCACTCAATCTTTTGCAATGAAAAATCACTGCATTTCGTGTTTTCCATATGGACCAACAGATTGCAACACAACCAACATGAACAAACTTTCTCTGTTTGCTAGGAAAGCAATACAAAAATAAATGTTCCACACTTTCATCTCTCCCACATAACACACAATGATTGGGACCTTTCCAGCCTCTGTGCAAGAGGTTATCCCTGGTCAGTAACTCAGTATACTATTCCTTATCATGAGCACATAAACACTTTCAACTTAAGAGGAAGCTTCACTTTCCAAATAAACTTGAAGGAAAAGGACACCGGCAAAATTAAGAATGTGAATAAAAATAGATTCATGATTTACTTAACATGCAAGGGCAGTGCCATTTCTGCTATTGTTTATGCATCAATTCAATTCCATTCCATTCCTGTCCTACCTCTCAAACATCAGAATGTTGACCATGCAAACCAAGAATCTTGACCTGCACCGATTCTCCATGACATTGTGTCTGTACACAATATGCATTCTAGAAATTTTCATTCACCAAAAAGAACAGCCAAAATTACATTTAGCAGGTTGTCATTAATCTACATTCCAGAAATTATTTATGATTCGGTTCACTCAGTTTCGTTCAGACTTGTATGACTTGGGCCTCTGCACCACAAAAACTTGACAAGGAAAGCTTGGGAAATTTGGCATTAGCTGCTCCAGATCTCATGGAACTCTGATCCAGCTTTAAGGACACAACATCACTGCCAGCTGGAGATAGTGGATCAAGATTTCTCAAAAACTTCCTTATCTGACCAAATACAGAAGGACTAACATGCGGATCAACATCAATTAAGTTAATTTGGTACACCGATGAACTTGATCATTATATTTATGAGTTCATGTCTGACTTTAAGCAAGCCTCGGCAGTGAGAACTTTCGGGGCATCTTGTTAAGTTTACACAAGTGCTAGTTTTGTAGTTTCCTTATAAACATAGGACATGTGAGTTCGATTCATCATTCAGATTAGTAGAAATAATTTCAACCATCTTGGTGATGACCCAAAGTTCTGACAATTCCTGGATAGCATACCTCATCATTGTCTCCATTACCGGAATGAAACACATTGTATGAGTTGTATCAGGCACACACTTCCATTGCCTCCATTACTACAGTATCAGGATGCAGCTCATTATTTGGCATTCATTCATACAAAAATCCCTAATCGAGTCATTTAATCCAACTCCATAAGAACATTGTCTATAAACAAAGTTGCATGCCAAAATCAACTATTACATGCCAAATCAACCATTCAACCAGTACAAATTCAAAAATTTATTATAACCTAACACAACACACAACACAATTCCTCAATCTGAAATAGCAAAAAAGAATGCTTACAACTTGCAACATAATTCCTCAGTCTGAAATACCAAAAATGGTCAACACCGAGAGACCTTCAAATGTCACTCACCATTCTGCACAAACACACCTCAATGGACGAGCACGTTCGACAAATTGGTAAGCTGAGTCACAGCTTTAGAATGAGGCAGAAGCGGGATGGGCAGGGCTGGCAATGCTGTGGCCAAATTGTGAAGGGGCAGGGCGAGGCTCCGAGAAAGGGGGGAGGTAGCGAGTCGAGGCCCACCGAGGCGATGGATGACGGCGCAGGCGTTGGGTTCCAGTGGCGAAGAGGAGAACCGGGGTGGCGCACGGCACAGGGGCGCTGAGGAGGGACTAGGGCTTCTCGACGCTGAGGCAGGGGTAGGTACACGACGTCGGGCCGGCGCGGCGCCAACCCTTGACGGGGACGGCGACTCGCAGCACAGGGGCGGCGGGGGAGGAGTGAACGAAGAACAAAGGATCGCGGAGGAAGGGGGCTGGTGGGCGACGGACCACTGAGGAGGCGCCGAGGCTAGAGGGGCGGCGCCACGCCGCCTTTGGGCGATTGGGGACGAGCGAGAGGAATGGGGCGTGGGAAGAAAGCGTCGGGCGTGTTTCGGACGAGTTAGAGGCGGGCGCAAAATTGGCGTTGTTCGCTTCACGGTCCCTGCACGCGAGGGTGAGCCATCGATTCCGCGATGTAGTGCCCGGATTGGCTATGTGTATATGTTTACACTTTGCTCCATATCCACCAGATATGCTACCTTGTTTAACAGCTACTAGCATTACTACTTACATGGACAACGCAAAAAAAAAATACTTACATGGAAATATCCTATCATTTGTTTCTAAAAAACAAATGAGGATTTTAAAACTTTTTTTTTACATACTCCTACCTCACAACATGCCTCAACCCGAATATATAATCAACTTGAGATTTTAGAGTTGTGATTATGTACTAGTACTACTAGTAATTTCTTTCCTCAACCACAAACCTCTAAATCAAACAACTACAGTACACGTTACACGTTCTACGTAAAGCGCTGTGTAAAGACATTAAAAAACCCCTAAGATAACCACGTACACCCAACAATAGTACCATGCAACAACATAAATACGCGTGAAAAATCCTCTGTAAAGGAAAACGCAAGAGAAATAATAGCGCTTCATAAACAAAAGGGTTCGGATAAGAGCATCTACAATAGTTTGAATTTTAACTTGTTAATAAAAGAAGAGAGAGAGTACTCAATTTAATGAAAAGAAACAAGTCTTCTAATAGATTGTTTTTTTTTGAGTTTGTGTCTTAAGATTTTTAATTGCTACAAGTGTATATGATTCTTGATGATCAATAATGAAGTACAACTTTATGGCCTACATATTTTAACTCATTTATCATACAAAACACGTTTTTAAGTAACAAGTAAGTCTTTAATAGAGTATTTGGTTGTTACTTGTGTCTTGGTATTAACAATTTGCTGATTTTTTTTATCTAAAAATAATATCATTTTTTCTTCTTATTTTTCTCTCTTCTACATCGTCTAAATGATAATGTGACAACCCTTAATACCAAATAACGTGAACTGTTGTAGATGTTGCGAACTTTCTCCGCTGCAGCCATCCCACACAAACCCAACCGCGCTACGCTGTCCACACGGCAACGGCAGGCCCCACCCACCATACTCGCGGAGGCTTTCTCCCTCTTCCCACGGATTTCGTTTTCTTAACCGAGAGGAGAAGACAGTCTTCTCCCCCGCAGCGACCACCGCGGCACGCATAAATACCGCCACGAGCGCCCCCCAAATCTTATTCAACTCAAAAGCTCCCAATCCCAAAGCCGAAGCACGAGCGCTAGCTCAGCTCTCCGCGCCAAAGAAAATTACTCCTCCACCGTCGCGACCGCACACGACAACGGCGCCGGCCGAGCAGACACCGCCGCTACGATGCCGCCCGCCGCCTGCGCCGTCCCATCGGCGGTGGCGTCGGGAGACGAGGCTGCCTCCGGCGCCAGGGTCCTCCTCGGCAGGTACGAGCTCGGCTGCCTCCTTGGCCGCGGCGCGTCCGCCAAGGTGTACCTCGCGCGGGACCTCCTCACCGGCCGGGATGTTGCCATCAAGTCGTTCCCCAACCCGCGCGCCAGTGGTTGCGAGGATCCCCGCCCGGCGAATATCGAGCGGGAGGCGGCCATTCTCCGCCGGCTACGCCACCGCCACGTGATGCGTTTACACGAGATACTTGCGACCCGTAAGAAGGTCCACTTCGTTCTTGATCTCGCCGCCGGCGGTGAGCTGTTATCCCTCCTCGACGCATCCGGCCGCATGACAGAGGACCTCGCCCGCTACTACTTCCGGCAGCTCATCTCCGCTGTCCGGTACTGCCACTCCCGCGGAGTCTACCACCGCGACATCAAGCCGGAGAACCTCCTCCTCGACGACGCGGGCGACCTCAAGGTCGCCGACTTCGGCCTCGGCGCCGTCGCCGACGGCAACCTCCGCCACACCCTCTGCGGCACCCCGGCGTACGTGGCGCCGGAGATCCTCTCAAGAAAGGGGTACCACCCAGCGAAGGTGGACATCTGGTCCTGCGGCGTGGTGCTATTCGTGCTCGCCGCGGGGTACCTACCCTTCAACGACGCCAGCCTCGTAAACATGTACCGCAAGATCTACGCCGGCAAGTTCCGGTGCCCGAGCTGGTTCTCGCTGGAACTCGGCAGCCTGGTGCGCCGCATCCTGGACCCCAACCCGGACACCCGCATTGACACGGACGGCATCTTGAGCCACCCATGGTTCCGCGAAGGCACGAACGAGCACGAGCTGGCGCAGCTGATGCGTGGCCACGACGAGGAGGTCTGGTTCAAGACGGAGTTCAAGGAGGACATGGCCCGGGACATGACCGCGTTCGACATACTGGTCTTCTCGCCCGGCTCCGACCTCTCCGGGCTGTTCGGGGCCGGGCCAGGCAAGGAACGTGTGTTCGTCGGCGAGCCGGCGGCGGCCGTGCTAGGCCGAGTCGTGGTGGCCGGCAAGAAGGAAGGGTACCGTGTAAGAAGGGAAGGGAAGAAGGGCACCGGGCCGGTGTACGTGGAACGGGAGAGCGGCGGCATTGTCGCTAAGGTCGGAGTCTTCAAGATCGCCGACGCGGTGTCCGTGGTCGAGGTGGTGAAGGGCGACGGTGCGGAGGCCGTCCGGTTCTGGAAGGACCGGCTCGAGCCGGCCGTGAAGCCTCCGGCAGTGTGCTGAGCTGCCGAGGGTGAGCTGGGTCGGGGTCGTCGCACTGCTTGCTGCCTCCGGCGCTTGTTGAGATTTGCTGTTTGTTGCGCTGATCGGCGAATTATTTTGATCTTTTGGCCCGTGCTAATGCGCCATGCCACGCTATGTAAGCACGTTCTGGTATCTGGTCGGCGACCTGATCTGTACAAATATGAAGGGGGAATTCTTGCGATGCTGAGACGGAATAGTTGTCGTCAGAGGGCGCACGCATCGGCGGCATGAACCGTGCATCCTCCCGCTTCTCTTTCCAGCGAGGCCGGGCGGATGACACGGATAGAATTCGAAAACCATCGCTTGTCGGACGACATCGGCCCGTCCGTCGCACATGCTCTTCAAATAGGTACCACTCGCTAATGGAACATCGCACATGAGCAGCGACGCGGATTTACCGACTAGTATTAATTGTTGGCGCCAGAGTCAACTGTAGTTGGAGCAAGATCGGTCAATTAACTTTTGGAGCGCTCCATGTTGCCCTATCAAAGAAAGTATGGTACCCATCGCTGAGGCCAGCGCAGTTTACCTGCTGCTGTTTTCACTGCCACGCGTACCGCGAAGTCGCCAACGCGCCATCGGAACGGTTCTTCCGTACCGGCGTCTTTCCTACACGCGAAAACTTGGACAAAAGCAACTTGGCACGACTTGCAGAGAGAGCATCTTTCCCCACCTATCGTTCGTTCTCCGCCGATGGCTTGTCATCTACTGTTAGCTGGCACCACTGTAGTAGTGCCCATCGGATCTGCAGTGTAGTGGGTGATAAGAAGGCCGGGGTTATAGGTTATCTACGCGATCTGATCTGATCTGATGGGATGAATGATGATAGCACAGGTGGCATGTAAAGATATGAGAAATTTTACATTGCATTCCAGTGGCAGTATACGTCGGTAGTATAAATTCATTGATTCGTGGAGAGTGTAATAGATATTTTGATTTGAATATAATTTATTTCGTAAGGGTATTATGGACTTTTTAACCTTACTTTGTGAATCACGTTCTTCATCCCCATCCATTGCTTGAATCCTTCGAGGCCAATGCTGGCGCCGCCTCTTCCTTGTCGAAGCCGCCACTCGCCGCGACACCTTCGTGACTTCGCCTGTGAGGTAGGAGCTCTCCCCTACCACAGATCCATCCATTTCCTTGCGTCATCGACACTCTCCGTTGCACGTCATCGGTGTCGCCGCCGAGTCATTTGCGCCGGCCTATTCAATCCTCATTCGCTCCTCACGCCGCCCTTTTCCCTTCACATCTATTTCCAGCCGCCGCTGCCTTCCTCCAGTACGCCACGGCCGCGTTCCTCCTGTTATTTTCGTTGGCTCCTTTTAGAAGGTGAGGGCCATTTTGGTTAAGGATAAACAAATGCTTGCGATTTTGACTTTATTGATTACCATGTATGCTCTTTGCTTCTTTTAAGGATTTATTGTCAATTTGTATGATGTTCATCTCCAGGACCTCACGTCCGCCTCCCAACTGTTCTTTTGGCCGTATCCTTCAACAGGCGAGGCCCGATTTGGTTCTGGAACAACCAATGCTTGATGGCCATACATGCTCTTTTCTTCTCTGTAGGATGTGTTTGTAATTTTTTTGATTTTCATCTCTTACCAATATACCTTAGTTGGTTACACAATTAATTTGCTAGTTGAATTACACGTCTGACATTGCACAGAGATGATGAAGCATCTGGAAAAATGATTGTTTGGGTAGGTGTTCGTAAAATTTTCATGCGATAGTCGCCTCGTAGAACCACATCAAATCGTAGAACCACATCAAACCGTATTGTTCCTGATATATTTATTGTATGTAGCATTGTCTCATCGATGAGCTGTAATAATTGTAGAAAATGGTAACCTGTAAAATTGTTGTTGGATATGGAATTGTAGCTACTAGTTCTCTGTGAAGTTAGTAACCAATTGGTAAATATAAAACATTATTGGGGTAACAAAAGTTATTTCATTTAGAAGCATTAAGCCCCCTGTTTGTCTGTGCTCCGGGTGTCTGATCATTACATGGTGGTACCAATGCCACGTGCATTGGTCATTGGATAGGGCAAACTAAAGTTTGGCTCTGGCTCTGAGCCTGACGGTGAAGCGACGTCGGTGGATGAGGCCGCCCATCCTGCGGCGCGGACGGGACCTCCGGCCGGAAGGAAACAAGGCCCCGCGCGGTCCGCGCGTCGCTCCCGTTTAGCCGTGCTAGACGCTTCTCCGGTGTCCCTATTCCAGCACCCCCGTCATTGTATTATCGTATAACCATTAGTCCTTATCAATCTGCCACCTCACGATCGGTCCAAGCGTTGCTCGCCTGCCTTCAATTATTGATGGTCCACACGCCACAGTGTGTATTATTTGAGAATCTGTAAGTGAAGAACGTGTGGCCATGTGATGTGGCACGGGATGCAAAGGTATGTATAATAGTACAGACAGTTTTTGTCTATAGTAACTTTCTATATCACCTGTAGACAGTATTAAAGAAAGTTTATATAATGGTACAGACAACTGCTGTCTTTTTAGTTGTCTTTATAGAATACACAATCTTTTAATACTTTTCTTGTTTCTTATGCTATAGTCGGCTACAGGATTGTAGACAATATCTTTCTCTCTCTTCATTCTCTTTCATCAATTTCAGCAAAAACCCTACGTGACAATGACTATAAACGTACAACTGATATAAGTTCTTTGTACATGCTCTAACTCGTCAGCAACCGTTAGCCATGATTGGGCAATATTTTATTCGAGAGAAGGGCCCGAACTAGAAAACACAGTATTTCTTTGTCTTAAAAAAACTTATTTACTGTACACTCAATTTAATACGAGTCGTTTATTCTTTTTATCTAATAGTTCAGACTAATTATAATACATATGGTAGTATCAGCAGTAGAATCCCGTGAAAGGTAGAATTATAATTGCCTATGTATGGACCACATTGCACAAAAGTAATATTTTCAATTTTAGTTGAAAAAGTCTATAATACCCTCAGTAAAAATTATAAATACAAAAAAAGTCTATTATGTCCTTAACAAATCAACGATCATATTTAATTTATACAACAACCATATACTACCGGTAGTATATACAGTAATTTTTTTTCTAAAAAAGGCTGGTTAGCACAGTAACAACAATATCTAGAGTTTTCTGTACGTGACATGGGTGTATCTAATTAGACTTGGTTGGCTACAGTGATGGTGATGGACCCTTTGGATGTGCGAACCAATGGTTTACTGAAATGTGCAAAGCCGGCGTAATCTTAGTAGAAAAAAATGCCGATAATGGGCAAAGAACGCTTAATATCGAGAGGTGGCTGATCAACCGGGACATGGAGAGATGTGTTACAAGAATTTCTATTCGAATAGAATTATGATTTCTCATTTTCTTTAGAGGAGACTTAGGATGCACTATATAAAGTTACTAGGGATGATCATGGAGAATTTAAGACTAACTCATCTAATGTAAGACACATAAGAGGATTAGATATTAGGTTATTATTTAGCACTAGATTCTTATATAGGGTAATGACCCGAGGATCCTAAAAGATTCGAGGGGGTTGTGAGAGAGCGATAATCCTTTGTACTTTTTTGATGTCGTGTTTAAAATTTTGCGATCATTTTGCCAAATCTTTTTTTCTCATTGAGATTATTTTGTCGTCGTTATTTTTATTCTCTCTACGAGATACATCTACTTTATTCCTGATACGTGCACACTACTATCTCATCTCATAACTATGATCAGAGCTGCTGTGTATAACGGGGAGCATGAGTGGGTAACGCTTTAAATTCATATAAGAATCCATTTCCATGGTCCATTTGAAGCACCAAAATTCTTATTTGCCTTCGTTAGTACTCCCTATAAACCTGGTGGCACATATTAATCTGACCCGGTACGTGTGACATGACAACGGCCTAAGCTTCCGACAATGTAGTATCCGGGCTGTCAGGTCTCACGATACGGTTGTTCACGCGTCTCCATCTTGCCTGTATAGGGGTTGCTGTTCCCAAAAGCACATAAGTAGCACCGTATATTCTGTTATTTCAGAAAAGTTGGCAATACAGATTAATTCAGGGGAAGCGGACATAAAGTGACCCAAAGCTCCCCATAAGTAAGGGTGTTAATAGGCTAAAATCCCACCTAAATACACTCTAACCTACTTTTATACAGCATGTCAACCCAACCTAAACCAGCCTATTACTTCACCTCTAAAACCCAACCCAACCCAACCTAACCCATATACAATTTCAACCCAATCCAACCCAACCCAACCAATTCTCTCAATACGGGTTCAACCCGTTTTCAACCCAAATTTCAACCCATTTCCAGCAAGACACCACCCCAACCTTGTGCTCTGCCTGCGCATCTGTCTTGAGGGAGGTGGGCACCCTAGCGACATCCCGGAGCACGCCGTCGCGATCCACCACCGCTCCACACGATACCCCTCTCCGACATGCTCGCCGACGTCCTCCGCGCCTCCCTCCCTCGCCATAGTCTTCGAGCGGCGGCCCTTTAAACCCTCGCCTTCCGCCTCCCGACGCGCCATCGCGCAAAGAGCGGCCATCTGCAAGGAGGAGGACGCAGCTGACGGACCATGACCAGCGATTCGGTGCTCCCTTCGATGAGGTGTGGACGACGCCGCCGCGTTTGAGGCCGACGACGAAGAGGAGGAGGCGACGCGTACGGGGGATCGCTGCGTGCGCTGTGCAGGAAGAGGCGGAGGAGCGGTCGCGGAGGCGCAGGCAGTACACGCCCGGCCGGTGCTCGCGCCTCGGCTTCTCCACGCAGATTATGACGTTCGCATCCTCTCGCCTCCTCGAGGTCTCTGCACTCTACACGCATCGACACCTCACGCTAGACCTTCAATGAATTCCAATGACAAAGTGGGTCCAACATTTCGTGGGACCCAGACTCATCGTTACACCCATGTCCCGATTACGTAGCGATGGTTCTTTCTCGATGCCCATTTAGTTCTCCCACCGACCGCCATCCGTTAGATCCTTATCACATTGCCCACGAAAGCACGACCTCGCCCGCTCTCGGTTCTACCCCACCGACACGTGACCCAGCGCGAGGTTGTCACACTGCAGCACCCGCATGCCGACCCCAACACCTACCCAAACCAACCCGCACAGGATGATAGGACCAACACCTACCCAAACCAACTCCACCCAAAACCAACCAACCCATCAAACCCACGGGTTGAACCCATTTCAACCCGAAATTTTTGAACCCACACCAACCCAACCCAACCCATTTCTACTGTAAACCCAACCCAACTCAACCCGTTAACTACAACAACCCATTTCAACCCATCCAAACTCAACCCAAATTAAAACCCAACCCGCA
This sequence comes from Phyllostachys edulis, assembly GCA_036346405.1. Taxonomy (NCBI): domain Eukaryota; kingdom Viridiplantae; phylum Streptophyta; class Magnoliopsida; order Poales; family Poaceae; genus Phyllostachys; species Phyllostachys edulis. The sequence goes on along the minus strand of CM070561.1, from coordinate 4,295,927 downwards.
ACCCATTTCAACCCAACCCATTAACACCCCAACCCATAAGGCCATAACTAAGTACAAATCTCGTGTGCGCAACGTGTTTCGAAGAGAAGGATGCGAATTCTAATACAGCTTAAGTCTCGTAACAACACGCCATGAATGAATTTGGCAGCAAAATCCGTCTGGCTAGTGTGGAAAATGACCCACCCACAAAAAAGAGGTAGCATTAGCATCGAGAACGAATAGAACAAATTGTAAACGCAAATCGGATGCGCTTAATTTGGATTGTGAACCGTACATGGATCCCAGTGAAGCACCGAAGGAGTTTTTATTATTCTACAATGGCATACGTCCCCAAGCAAAACAATTAAAATAACCTCTTACGAGTGAATTGACAAAAATAACATACGTACGGCGTTTAAAATAGACAGAGTGCGTGGTAGGCCACGTGGTAGCCACACAGAGCTTAGCATGTCACCTACAGCGCACCCAGCTCGCGGTAGGTCATTTGCCACATCTCCAGTTTGCGATAGGTCGTTTTGTCGAGCTCTATGTGGCCTACCACACATCTAGAACGTGATAGATTACCTCCAGTGACTTTTGAGCGCAGTATGAATGCTATTTTGCCAACTCATCGCCGCAAAACAGTATTATTTTAGTAAAAAACCTGAATCGTACGGCTGAACACTCTGATAATGCTGCAGCCGTATCATTCAAGCTATCAACAATTGCCACCAACCAGTAGACGATAGAAAAGGATCTGCTACGGCAGAGATGCACGGTCAAGTGGTATTAGACCTCTTCTTTACCGTCTGATAGATAGGAAAAACATAGAGCAAGGACGCACAACGGAAGCAGCAAACAGTTTTTTTTTTAATGCACAGTAAAGCTGGCACTGTTTCTATCGTAGTAGTTGGCCACATTATTGTTGCTACAGTATCTAGTTAGTACCTACTTTGGCAGTTGCCAGGCAGGCACGTGCAGCTCATATCACATGTTGTTTTGGTGAAACTTGAAGGCGCATATCACATGGTGATAGAGGAATGAGTAGGATAATTAATCGTGGTCGTTTACGGAAGTTTATCAAATGTTTCCGTGATCGAGCTACACAATGGCGGCTGGCGCGCGATTCGGCCACCGCATGTGTGGTCCTCCACGTTGCACGCTGTAATAATATAGTATGGGGTTTGCTTCGGGACACGTTGAGGAACCAGACCTCGCCAGCTAATTAACAGTACGTAGATGTTGATAATTCAACCTTTGGAATTTTTTTACTGTTATGGTCCTATAGCAATATTTAATTTCAAAAGTAGCTCTCTTTCATCATAATTTGCAAAACTAGCCCTAAACAAGTGTAGGTATTTGCGGGTGTGGGCAGGCGGCAGCGACTGCCTCGCCGCCGGCGCGGCGCAGCTCTGCCCGACCGACCTGGCGCGATAGGGCGCCTGCCCTAGTGGCAGTGCGGCGGTGGTGGCTAGCCGGTGCAATATCCAATTTTTGAAAAGAACAACGAAAACTTTGGAAACTTTAAATTTTAAATATTATTTAATTATATTTGATTAAAAAATATAGGCACTGAGATTTGTAAAAAAAACTTTCATTAAGAAATAAGGGCACGGAGGTTTGTAAAGTAGGGTTTCCTTTTCTCCTAAATCGAGGTTTAAATCATGATTTCTTATTTGTTTGTAGTAATTTCAAAATATAGCAAATGAGTTTAGGAAAATTACGAAAATTTTTGTGGAGCCTCCCGTCATAGTGTTGTTGCTTCTGTAATTTTTGTATAAATTTATTCGTTTAGAGAAAGGATGATTGATAAGCATATCAGATGAGGTGTAACCTTGAGGATGTCGTCCAAGCAAACTGTCTGCTGAAACACTTGTTGTCTTTTAGAAGTGGGATAAAAAGGTATTAGGACTATTGGAGTCTCTCCTCGATGAAGTCGTCTGAACGTATACGTGTATATAGCCAGGCAGTCGATGAAGTACTTTATGAAGCTTATACAGAATATGATTGAAGGGGCTGAGAACGCTCGTTGTGATGAAGATGCCCCAAAACATGGAGTCTCTCCTCGATGAAGTCGTCTGAACGTATACACGTATATAGGCAGGCAGTCGATGAAGTACTTTATGAAGCTTATACAGAATATGATTGAAGGGATTGAGAACGCTCGTTGTGATTATGAAGATGCCCTAAAACATAGAGGATTCGATGTCAGTGCGAATGGTTCTTTCTGAGATTCCACTAGAAGAGGCATACTTGCAATATAGGCTTGCTTTGATGGCTTAGCGAGACACGGAACGTAACTACATTAGAGTGCAAAAGTAAGTATGTTTACGTAGTCACATGGCATGATGGTTCGCTAATTGCTTTAGTTATCCTCGCTACTACTACGATACATCTGCGACACAAGCATCCAAACCATATAAGTATACATGCCTTTGGGGATAGTAAAAACATTGGGGGTAGGGCGAGGACTACTACGTAATGACGACCTCTTGCATGGGCCGGGTCATTTTCCTTCCTTGCTAGCTTCGGCGTTGAACTCTCGCCGCCTTCCCTTCCTTGTCGCGGATCGCCCACATCGAGTGGTATGTCAAGTCGTCCATGTCCTTCGATTCCATGATGTAAGTGCACCGTATAGCGAAAATCGTAAGAAGGATGTAAATTCTTCATAAATCACGTCGTGGATATGGATTACGCTTGGGCGGCCGGATCTGTTGTGGCGGCGTGCTCACCGATGAGCCTTTCCCTTGCCCTTGTCGCGGGATTGTCCACGTCGGGCTGGTATGTCGAAGTCGTCCATGTCCTGCGATTCCATGATGTAAGTGCACCGTATAGTGAAAATTGTAAGAATGATGTAAATTCTTCGTAACTCACGTCGTGGATACGGATTACACCCGGGCGACCGGATACGCTGTGGCGGCCAGGCTCAGCTGTTGAGACCCAAAAATACAATTCTGGACCCTCTGTGTATACTGCACTAGTCCAGGATCACGCTAGTGCACACAGTGACAACATCAGTGAAATATCAATTCCATATACAAAGATAACTACTAAATAGGCAAATACAATAAACATCAGAGTAAAGACCTTAAGGTCAAAGCTTACAATTAATGCATCAGAACGCAAAAAGCTCAATGAAGCTGCAGCGGAACGAAACGGGATAACTCCAGTGAAGCCCATCCATATGCCCACATGCAATCGGCTGGGGTGCGCGACCTAGTTCTCCATGATCCTTGAAGTAGACCTTGTTGACTGGCGATTCCTTCACTTCTGCTTGATTCGTCAAAGCAAGCATGAGTACACAACCGTACTCGCAAGTCATACCATAGAAATGCAATTATACATGTAGGCTTATTCCAAAGGAATGGCATTCTGTGGTTATTTTGCAGAAATGCAACATTTGCAATTGAATACAAATAATAGATTGAAAGCATACAGTAAAACAAATAAACAATATTTAATTTTAACAGTTTGATTTCACAAAGACACGCAGCGTAAACAAATTATTCACATAGCCATATGATTTAGATCACACAGCTCCCTTCCCACACAGTTTATGAAAATCTACCCCTCGTGTGAAATCCCCGAGCATGTCCATGACCGCGGCACTCTGCAGAGTTTGTACACTTTACCCATAAGATATAACCAGCATGGCCTACATTGATTATAACAAAACCTTGCAGAAACTTCATCTCAACATTGACACTCCCAGTGTGCTTACGAACCGTCATACCAAACTATACACAGCGATTGGTACGACACACACCGTTGGACAGGGAAGCGGTGAACCGTCCGCGATGCGACTACATGGTAGCACACACCTTCACCCATCACTGAGCCTAACCTACTACCTGAGTAATCAATGTCAAGACTCCGTAACTTAATAAGTTAGGCCTGTCCCATAACAGGCATGTGGTTGTACGAGAGGCCCAGTTTAATGGCGCACAAAGTTAAGTCCTTAATTGACCAAGGCAAGACTTCCAATTTCTAACTAAGCCACACAAATTATTTTGACACACAGATTCATATTCCCATATCACATAGCCACCATGTCACACAGTTTCCACCACTTACCTCAGTCTAAATCCTTTCCCACCCAATTGGTTAAGTGCAACACATGCCATAACAGCACACAGTACACACAGTTTTATCACATAGTTCCATAGTCACTTAGTCAAGTTGATAATTGCAACTTTACATGAACAAATGATTCGTGGCATGGCTAAGCAATCTACTCATATCTAACCAACCCACGTTGGTGCTACAATATTACCAACTAAATAAATAACCAAGCTAGGGTGACAAAAGATTAAGACATAACAAGTAGACAAGGAGGTTATAACAAATTTGGATTATTAACTAAACCCAAAAGCATTTAAATAAATACTTAAAGTAAATGCAATAATTTGAATCAAGATACTTTTAGAACACTGGGATTCAATATGATCAAAAATACAACTTGCCAGGCTAGCAAAGATGATCTTATTTAGACTTTACCCTTCTACTTCCTTGATCTTCAGCTCCTTCTTGATCAACACTTCTTGCAGTATCGATGTCTACTCGCAAACAAGTAAATAAACCAAATAAATAAATAACATAGAGCACACAAACTCCAAAAAAATAAATAATAATCTCAGATAAATAGATATTGAATTGAGATGAATTTAGGAATTCGAATGAACTCAATCGGAGTTCGGATGCGAAAGATATGAGCTTTGAAAGATCACAAGAAATGATGAAATCGAGAGAGAAAAGAATATTCAAAGAATATTCTTTCGGATTACATAATTAAACAGAATTGGAGACTTACAAGTGTGGTCCACTAGTAAGTGAGAGAGAACAAGGATAGTGAATGACATGTGGGACCAATTGGATAATTGAATTTTAGAAATCGGATTAATTTCCGAAAAAGAATAGTGGATGACAGGTGGGACCCACTGAATAAATGAATTTCTAGAATTACAATAATTCTAGAAATAAGGTAAAGGGAAAGACAAGTGGGCCATTGGTCCATAGACCAAGTCCACGGGCTAGGGTTTGGTGCACGATGAAACTAGTTCACGATAGATTAGGTTTAGGGCTAGGGTTGACTGGCGTTGACTGAGAAAAGGCCCCGCAAGTCATAGACTGGGTTCACAATGAACCATATCTACACTGCTCCGGTTTTAGGATTGGGTTAGGCATAGGCCACGTAGGTGATGACAGTGCATGCCACACATGCATAGACTCTGAGGTGACGAGGAGAGGACAACGACGTGGTGCAAGGCTCACGGTAAACCGATTATATATGGTTTCAGTGCTAGGGTTTCGAATCAGTGGATGCCATGAGGGCGGCTTAGGTGGCTGTCACGGAGGACAAAGGTAGTGAATGACATGTGGGCCACTGGTCTATGGACCAGGTCCACAGAGATATGCTAGTCCACGGTGGACCAAGCTCATGAACAAGGGTTTGACCAAAGGTTGACTGACATGCGGGACCCGTGTGTAAGAGGGAGAAACAATCAGGGTTTTTAATTGGGTGGATGACATGTGGGGTCAACATGTAAGTGAGAGATGAGAGAATATATGTGGCTTTGATTAGTTGGATGCCAATTGGGGACCACATAATAGAGACACACAGAGCAAATGAATCAAAGAACAGAGAACCGAAATCAAACAGGGAACAAAGGAGGTGTTGCTGGTTTCTGGCGCATGGAAGCATTGCCATGACAGAGAGGTGGCAAAGCAAGAAATAGAGGATAGAGAGAGAGACTTGAGGCTACACAACAAAGAAAGAAGACCGAGAGGAAACAATCCAAAGAACATGCTCCTGTTAACAAAGCTTCAACACAGAGCATCAAGAGCAGAGGCTGCTGCTGCCGCCGATTGGTTTTGGTGCATATAAGTGGTGGCTTGGTACTGTGGTAGCAAGGTATGGCAGTTGGAATTAGAAAGGATGCATTGATCTTTAGGACCATACCCGAGCGAGAGAGGGAGACACAGGAAATTACAGAGAGCAACTAGTAGTAGATCGAACCAACAAACCAAGAAACGAAGCTACAAAACACATACCAAAACAACAGAAAGTGAAACTGCTGTTGTACTGATCTTGGTGCAAGGTGATGGCAAGGATTGGTAGAGGAAAGGTGATGCTTGATTCACACATCTGGAGAGAAAGAAAGAAACTAGAGAATCAACAGGCAACCGAACAGGGCGAAACTAACAAAACTCACGTACTGGAACAACAGGCATGAATAGTAACAGCCTGCGTCGGCTTGGCATGATCACAGGATCTAAAGATATTGTCCTACATACAAAGAGATTAGATAAAGAATTAACAAGGGGATTGATGATGTCTGGCCACACACCATAGAGACAGAAAGAAAGGCAGAGAAGCAACCGAACATAATTCACGTACTAACCAAAGACATGAACAGTGCACAGGTTGATTATGGCGCACATGATGGCCGGCGGCCGGAGGCGACATGGCGGCGGCGAAGGGGCAAAACAGAAAGGAAACGACGAGTTGGACGCGATGGCGTGATCGGATTTTGGAAAAACTCACCGAGGAAGCGAGCAACGCGATGAACACGTTTGGGCTTTAATGGCCGATGGTGCTCTGGCAATCTTCGAGTGAAGTGGATAGAACCATGACGTAGAGAGCGATGACACGAAGCCAACGCCGCAGACACTTCGGCCGGCGGACGTCGGATGAAGGCACAACTCGCCGAAGAAGACCTTTTGGGTGGAGCTCGGTATCCTGCAGATTGCGACAAAAATAGATTGGTTTGGAGGAAATCAATTGAGGATTAGAAGAAGATCAAGATGGACGCGTGGTATAAGCAGTTCACCTTTATCTCGCACCGTGGAGAAGGATATCAAATTTGGAAGTTTTGGGTTTGGAAGCGGAGATGTCTTCGGATCTATACGTTAATTTGGAGCTCCGGATGAATAGTATATCACGATTTATCAGAGCCTTGGCTCGGTGGGGAAAGTATGAGCGAGAGGAGAAAGAAAAGGGAAGTTTGTTTTGGAAGTTTGAATTGGAAGCAGCGTCTGAGCAGTCTCTCTACCGAAACGAGAGAAATTTGAATTCGATGTGAACAGTACCGGTGGTACTGTAGCATGAGGTAGGAGAGAAAAGAAGATTTTCGGAATTAAAGAAAATCCCAAAAATCAAGGAGGCCAAATAAATAGCAAACAAATCCAGAAAAATCTCAGAAAATACCAGAAAATTCCTTGGAACACAAGGAAGCTAAATAACACAAGTTTTTATTTTAATTGATGTTTCTATTAGTCAAATTAAATATTTTTAATTTAGGAAATTCCCAATTAAGCTTTATTAATTCAAATAAAATTGGTGAAATTTTCCAGGGACCTAAACTACTCAAAAGATTTTTGAAAAGATAAATTTTGGGACGTTACATCAGCCGCATGAGCCTTTCCCTTACCCTTGTTGTGGGACTGTCCACGTCGGGCTGGTATGTCAAAGTCGTCCATGTCCTGCGATTCTATGATGTAAGTACACGTCTGATGAAAACGTAATAAGAATGTAAATTCTTCATAACTCACGCCCGTCGATATGGATTCTTGAGGCGACCATTGGGCTCCTTGGTGCCTCCTCAGCAGGTCCCAGACGTAAGGTTTCCACCGCACGAAGTTCTCGGCCAAGAAGTAGTTCAAACATGCGCCTGTTTGGATGAATGCCTGTCGTACATCTCCGGACGTCGATCCATTGGAAGAAGTGGCGACACATCTCAAAGTTGCCATTACGTGGGGATGAAGTTAAAAATTTAAGGAATTCAACGTTGGGAGAGGAAAATTGATCTTGTGAAAAAGCGCTTACGAGGTGGTGCCGCGACATGTAGTATGCGGCGGCGGTGTGCGGGTGTGTGGTGAATAATCTTCGCGATTCGCCACACACACCTTTGTGGGATCGAAAACGAGTGGTCTTGGAACATCTTTCATTGAAAAATCTGAGTATTGTAGCTGTTTCCTCTTCTGCACAAGCCACTTGTGCTTCTGCAACAACCTCACGTAGAAGTTTACCGAAGAGTCCATAGCTGGGTATCTGTTGTGTAATGTTGTGTAGAGTTAGGTTTGGTTCAACCCCCTTTTATAAGCCCCATGGTTGGTATGGTGTGGTTAATTTCATGTAGAGTAGAGAGTCCTGTCTTTTAATTCTGAAAAGCTGAGGAGGTAGAGTGTTGTCATATCGATCTGGAAAGCTGGCGAGGCATAGTGTTGTCACGTCTTACTTTGAAGTGAGAAGTCATGTCTTGCTTTGCAGAGTGATGTCTTATCGGTCTGAAAAGTTGGTGAGGCATAGTGTTGTCACGTCTTTCTTTGCAGAGTCTTGTCTTTTCGGTCTTAAAAGCTAGCAAGTCGGTCAGGGTTGTCAAGTCGATCTGAAAAGCCTAAGCCTAACCCTAAACCCTAAACTGCGCAAAGCTGTCTCCTTTGGTCTTATCACCGCGCAAAGCTTGCCCATGTGGTCTTGTCAGTGCCCAAAGCTGCCCCGCGTGGTCTTGTCACTGCAGAAAGTTGTCTCCTTTGGTCTTATCACTGCGCAAAGCTGCCCAGTGTGGTCTTGTCACTATGCAAAGCTGCTTCGTCTGGTCTTGTCACTGCGCAAGGCTGTCTCCTTTCGTCTTGTCATTGCGCAAAGCTGCCCTATTTGGTCTTGTCTCTGAGCAAAGCAGCCAGCCCCGTCTGGTCTTGTCATCTGCAAGCTAATGCATTACCCGCTTTATTAGCTTCCCTCCGTGGGCTATAAAATGCACGCCCCACGCTTCGAAAAGTAGGACCACTGGACCCTTGAAACCGTAGGAAGAAGAACCTCCTCCGTCTTCTGAGAATATACGATGGCGACGCCGAGGACCCGATCCAGCAACCGGTCGCCGAAGCCAGATCTTCTCCTCGAAAGGAGGGAGGACTTCGGCTCTAACTACCGGTTGATGCCGAACAAGCGTGCTCAACCGGTATGGCCGAAATGCGAACACGGGGAGGACACTATCATGCAGGTCATAGACGGCCCTTTTGATGGTGGATGGCATTTCTTCCGATGCCCATACTCTGGGGTAAATAGTTTTGTTCATGTTACTGCTAATACATCCTCCATACTAACCGTCCCTTGCAGCAGATGACGAAATACAATTTCACCCGCTGGATCGATCCTCCCCATGAACGACATGTTGTGATGCATGTGGATATATTGTGGAACTAAATGTTTGATTTGGAGGCGCAAATTGACGATCGCAAGGAGCAAAATGATGACCTCCGCCAACAGATGCAGCGCGAGAGTGGCAACGAGGAGGTCATGAACATAGGAAGTTCCTATGATCCCAAATGCTGCTGTGCCAACCCTAGCTGCATATGTGCGTGCCACTACGACGACGGCCAGCCACGTCCGAGGCGCCCAGCTGGAGAACACTCTATATGGGTAGCGAGAGGCACCTTCTACAATTAGGCACGTGCGGAGAAGCTTGTACGTCGGAAGTCTCCCCTTCTGTACGCACTTATGTTCAATCTCCTAAAGCATGTAACTAAATGGTGGTGTAACATCCCAAAATCCTAATCTTGGCATTAAGTAATATAAAGTGCATTAGGAAAAATTTCCTTGAACATCTGCATTTAAACTTTGCCTTTTTGGAAATCTTGTGTTGTTTTTAAAACTAAAACCAGTACACCATTAGGTGCTAAAAAGAAAATAGAGGAAGTGTAATAAAACCTCCTAAGTAAGAAAAATGGTTTTGGGTCTTTTGTCCCAAGAACCCTTCAACCAAAATTTCTATATGACATTTTGTTTAGAGAAATTCTTAAGACCTCTTAGGATCAACACCTTGTTTGAATTTTGTAGAAATTCACAAAAGGTGTTAGCCTCTGGAAATTTTAATGTAGGAACTACTTGAGCCCAGTAGCCTACATAAAAAATTTCAAAATTTCTGGACTTCGTTTGGGTGGTGAATTAAATCGGTAAAGAAATCAGCTGATAAACCCACACGGACTTCAAAATTTCTGGACTTCGTTCTGGACTCGAGTCGAAACCCACACGGCTAAACCCAACCCACTCCACTAGTGGACCAGGTCCGAAGAGCGCATGCGTTCTCGACCATTGGATTTAAAACCAAGCGTCTAGATCAAATGAGATGATCGGACCGCTTCACTTAAACGCACGCACCGTTGGATCAGTTTTGAACGCTCGAGATGAAATGGGCCATTCAGACCGTCTGAACAGCGCATTCCATCTCAACCGTTGGTTAGAAAATGAACACACCAGATGAGTTGGGCCGTTCGGACCGTCCGAACAGCGCAATTCATCGTAGCCGTCCATTTCTGATATGACCGTCACGACTTGATCTTCACTTACAATTCGATTTGAGTCACTGACTGGTGGGCCCCGTGCGCAGAACTCATCGTCCACCTCGCGCCTGGGAGCTCCAACGCAGCATAGTGAGGACTCTGTGCGCCATCGTCTTCGTCTCCGGAGCCGTGAAGGGTTTTGTATCCTTTCTTTCGTGTCATATCGCGTCACTTAACATCCTGAGCCTTTCCCCTTGAACAATTTAGCTTTTGATCCACAGGAGCTTCTGTTTGAGGCTTTCTTCTTTGTCTCTGGCCAGAACTACCGCGAGGACCTCACCGGCGATTTAGTGCATCTCGAGTCAATTTATTGCACCTGGAGCATCGCCAAGACACCCTGAAGCTTATACGACCATTGGACTTCAAGCTCCTCCACCTCGTTGTCTTCTCCACGCAACGGTCAACTTCGCCGCCGCACTTCACCATCGGCAACGCGCCACAGACCTCCTCAGCTACTTCACGTCGTTCCGGTAGACTCTAATTAGTCCCTAGTTGCTTATGCGCGCATTAGTTTTCCAAGAGCTTCGCTCGTTTACCTTGTCATAGTTTGCCGTAGTTGTCCCTCCGCTCACCGCCGGCGCGCCACCGCGTTAAGCCACCTCAGATCACGCCGTCAGTACCGGCAGGAGCACATTAGTGTGTAGAACCCATTCGAAGCACCCATCTGCCCCGCCGAGCCCCTAGCACGCCGCGATTAAGCGCAGCGTAAAAGCACCACCGCATGCAAGACACGGTAGCTGTTGACAATGTAGCTCGTCATTTAGGGTTAGCAAAGTGTTTAACTATTTAGTTAGAGCTAATTAGTCACTTACATGTGGGACCGAGCAGTTAAGTTAACTCCAAATCGTTAACTCGCTTGAGTCTATGATACGCGGGCCCCACAGCTTAAGTGCACAACACAACCCCATAAGCTGTCTCACTGACAGTAGGCCCCACCTATCGGTTTAACCAGAAACCCAATGGGAAATAGAAAGTACGTTTTCAGTTATAAGTTGGAATACGTTTTCCTTGTTGGAAGGCGTAACCACCATTGTAACAGACGCGAGAATACACTTTCTCCATTAGAAAACGTATTTTTCCATAACTTTTGCTATACAACTCCAAATTTAGTGAGACCAGTCCCTAAATTCGAAAAAAAACATAATCTATCTAAATATGTAAAAATATTTTATTTGTGTTGCTGTTGTTTTTGTTGATTATTATTTTGATTCTTGCTTGACTCTTTTTAGACGTGGATTATTCGGGTTTTCCTTGCGACGATCAATCCGTTATACCTCCAGAATAGCAAGAGCAAGGCAAGCACCCCCTTTGATCATATTGATCCTAGTATTTTAATTATTGTACTTTGTTTTGCAAATCCTATTATACATGCGTGTATTTCTTATGTAAAAATTGCTATGAATGGGAAATTGGTAGTTGTAATCCTATTTGCTGCATATGCCTCCTTGAAATATTGATCTAGCCATTAGAATATGGGTTAGACCATATGTGATGTCATTCGGGAAAATTTCCAAGTGCAGTCTATGCACAAATGCAATTAGAACGATAGAATTTCTGAAAATTGAGTATTGGACAATATGATACTTTGTGATCTTGGGATTATTTTTGAAAAATGTCCGCAGGGGTTACCTCTGTTAGTTTGATGAAAATGACATGAAAACTTTAGTCTTTTAGACACGGGCAAGTTATGTTGTAATCTGAAAAAGTGAGGAGTGAAACTCACTAGTAGATAGGGTGGAGATCTTGCCTGTTGTCGATTAAGCACTAAAGCCAGCAAATTCGGAACTAAGACCTAATCGTACAACCATATGTGCTAGTGTGGGATGGCCGTAGCTAACTAAGTTATCGACATCTTAGCCTTGCATGATAGTAGGCAGAAGTAGTGCGCACATTGCCGGAGGTCCGGTAATGCCGACACAACTGCGAATGCCTCACTTCGACGGGTGTTCTCCGGGTGAAGTGAGGGACTTGCTCAACGGGTGCTGTCTGGGTGAGTAAGGCTCCTCATCTGATGTGTTACTTGGTTACTATCAGTGTTGAGTTAACTGCCATGTCTATGTTTGTGTTGCTATGTCTATAGCTGAATTTGTCATTTCAATGACTGTTTTGCTATTTCTATAGCAGTGTTGCCATTTCAATGGTTGAACCGAATCTGTCAGTGCCATTTCTATGGCAAGAACTTGATTATATTTTTGCCTACAACCGGGGAAGGTTGTAAGTGTTTGTTGTTACTTGTTCAGTTACCATTATTTACTGTCCTGTACTTACTTATTCATAAATTGCTCTTTTAAATACCGTTGCAAATTATTACTTATGATTATTACAAATAAACTTGTCTTTGAGCAAAAGAACTTGTAGAGTAGAGCGATTCACTTGTTAGCCTTGCATATAATATAATTTTTGTGATACACTACAAGTCTTGCTGAGTACACAAGTACTCAATCTTGCTGTTGTTGTTGCTTTAGACTTTGCAGATGATCAACGCTGACGAGCGAGTTCTTGGCGCTTTGGCGAAGGGTTCGTGATCGGTCTACTTAGGTCTTGCTTCCAAGTCGGTTGCTTGAGGGATCAGTGGGCACACTACTGGACTTTTGCTAATACTACTTAATTTCCGCTGCTACTTTGTTTCTCTGATGACTGTCTATTTGGCCGGTCGGCTATGGATGTACTAACTGTTGTACAAGCTTAAGTAGATTACACCCTTTTTGAACAAACATGCATTGTATGAGCGAGTACACATAAGAACACAAAAGTATTACAGGCATCACACATTAGGTGCAAAATTTAAGTATCACATATAGTAGGCCCCTTACTACGCACAGTAGGTGACTTGCACCCTCGGGGGGGGGGGGCGTTATGTTGTGTCTCGACCTGTTAGTCGCTGTCTGTGTACGACGAATCTTGGGGCCGCGTAGCATCGTTTCCGCATAAAGCTGCTTCGTTTGGTCACGTCGCGTGTAGAGCTGCCCTCGGTGTGGGGCGCGGTTGGGACCTACCCCCTCTGCCAGGCGCGGTAGGGACCTGCCCCCTCTATCACGTTGCGTCTCTGGTGCTCGGCTATTTAAACACACGGCCACACACTCGGTCGATCGTTCCTCTTAGGAATCTCTCCCTCTTTCTGAGGTGCCTCCCTGTCCTGTACTTAGCATTTTTGTTTGTCCCTTGTTGGCACCATTTGTCGAAGTCGTTAGTAATGTGATGCATGTTTGAATTTGCATTCTTCCGTGTCTGAGGTTAAGAGTCGGTAACGTCGTAACGGTAAGTTCGTTCAAAGAACGCACGTATGGTTTTTATCTTTGTGTTTTGGTTGAAATATTGTCTTATTTTTGTCGAAATGGAGACATTATACGTGTTCCCATTAACTTGCGTGCGGTCGAGACGGAGTTGATTTGTCCACCGCCGGCGTGCCTTGCTAAACGTTCGAACACGCACACGTCGATTTCTTTGGAGCTACTGACGGTGCATTCAAATAGATTGTTCGATAGGCACGTCGCTAGGAACAAGATAGTAATAGAGGCGGTCACCGCCACCACGGTCCCACCACACGGGCAGATGTTGTGGGGCCTGGCGAATGTGACCAACAATGCCATGTGGGCACAGTACATGGAGATCATTAGCAATCCTCACGCTCCGATCTATCGACGACCCATGGTGTATGTCCATTTTGTTTATCCTGCTCAATCATCTGGGGGGGGGCATTGAAGGAGCTAGCGACGCTCTTGTCCCCCTCTTCGGTTTGTTAACGACGGGAGAGGTCTCGAGAGCGCTAAACGTCGTTAGGCAGGATGCTCCAGTTGATGGAGATTCTGGTAGTTTTCAACCGGATGCAGGTGTGCATAAATGGCGGGGTGCTCGTGTTGATTGTCACGAGATTATCGATGGCATGTCCGAGGGCACTGTCACTGAAGATGAGGACGACTTTGACTCACAATCCAGTGAGGATGAAGCTGATGATGAGGGTGGGATCGTCAGTGGAATTGTTTCGACCGACACGGACTATGTTCCAAGTCGGTTGGATTGCCAAGCGGCCTCTTCCCTTGTTCTGGCCCAGGAGCACGAGTCTTTGTGGGCCTTCGATGCGGACACCCTGCTTGTGGGGCAACATTTCCCACACAAGGCTACTGCCAGGCAAGATATCGTGAGTTTCGCGGTGAAGACCAGTCGGACTTACCGAGTTTATAGGTGAGTTTGAACGTTGTTTGCTGTATCTTGAACTATCTGCAGTAAGTCGTACTAACTATTATATGTCTTCCATTATGTGCAAGTCTAATCCTGACATTTACATAGTTAAGTGCGTGCTTAGCTCTTGCCCTGGCAAAGTCCGTGCGTAGAGATTTCCTGGGGCAGGAACGACCTTTCGTATCACAGTCGTGACAGATCATACATGTGAGTTTTAGGAGCCATTGCAAATGCATAAGAATGTAACCTCGGCCTACATCGCAAGCATCATAAGCCATGCAGTTGTCGCCGATTTGACCGTTTCGCCGAAGGTCCTGATGGCTAACGTAGTGAATACAGTAGGGTATGTTGTTAGCTATAGTAAGGTTTGGCAGGCGAAGCAGAAGGTCCTCGAAAGGTTGTACGGTACCTACAAGGAGGCGTACGACCTAGTCCCCAGAATGTTGAAGCAAATTGCGGATGCTAATCCGGGGACATGCGTCAACAGGGTGGACGGGCCCCACCCTTCGACAATCCCACATTCCCTAATCCTTGATCGAGTCTTCTAGGCTTTTGGCCCGGCAATCCAGGGCTTCTCCCACTGTCGTCCCGTCCTAACTATGGACGGTACTTTCCTTTGCGGGAAGTACAAGGGCACCATTCTCACCGCTATTGCCGCTGATGGCAACGACCAGTTGCTCCTAATTGCTTTTGCAATTGTGGAGAATGAGAACACTGACAGTTGGCTGTAGTTCCTAGCCAACATAAAGCAACATGTTGTAAGGGACCAGCCGAATGTGTGCATCATAACCAACCGCCATGCCAGTTTGTTGTCCGCGCTGCACACCATGCAGCACGGTACAAGCTCGCTGTTCCAATGGAACGACATGCGCACACGTTGGTGCATGCGGCATCTAGTCGTCAACTTCCACACGCGCTTCTGGAGCAAAGACCTCATGAAGAAGTTCAAGAAGCTCTGCCTGCAGAACCAGAAGTGCAAGTTTGATGCTATGTGGCGGGAGCTTGAGGTCAAAACCGAGTGTGCAAGTGGAGGTTCTGGCCCAGGCGCACCGCAAAGCGAGTTCGCTGAGTGGATGAGCGTGCATGCCCCCGACTATGAGAAATGGTCCCTTCTTTACAACACCTATGGTGCTCGATACGGCATCATGATAACCAACATGTTCGAGGTCTACAACGGTGTGTTGAAAGGGGTCCGTGCCCTCCCCATCACCGCTGTTGTCGACGAGATATGGAACCATATGGCCGGTTACTTCGTCAATTGGGCAATGATGGCCAAGCAGCATTTGGACGAAGGGAAATAGTACTCGGAGGTTACCCTTGCCTACATGGACAAGAAGATTACCAAGGTCCGATCCCATGTAGCTATCACAATGGATGGCGTGAGGAGGATGTTCGAGATCCGCCTGCGGGACAAGTACGTTCGCGGCCACATGAGAGGTGACCGGAAGCATGTTTGCACCAGAGGCGATGTGGCAGTTTGCACCTGCAACAAGCCTCAACTCCTGCACAAGCCTTGCTCCCACGTATATCTTTGCATGTCTCAGATTTCACCAATCTTGTAGCATGTACATGTCGGAGTACTACGACATACGATACTGTATGATACTTGGAGCGGGAGTTCAACTCTCTGGCGTGGAAGGCCACTCTGAGGACCTATGGTGGGAGCGATGAAGTGGTCACCGAATGACGACTTTGTGGCATCCAAGCCGTGGGAGGCGTCAGTCAAGGTGCATCCGCAACGACATGGATGCGAGCGTCTGATCAACCAATGCAAGACTCCTGTGGTGTTGCTACAATTCATGCAGTGCCTTGAGCGTCCGATCAACCAATGCAAAATGAAGAGAACAGACTTCAAAGACTAGATGAGAGGATGGAAAGAGTTGAGAAGATGCTTAAGAAATTAGTTAAGATAGTTAGTTTTGCGGTCTTTCTTCTATTATATGTTGTTCTTGCCAAGTAGAACGTTAGTTCTAATGAGATTGTACTGTCTACTCTTTATCTATGCATCGCAGTCCTTGATAAATGAGAATAAAATTGTTCTACTGAGATAGATAACGAAGTACAAGTGTCTAATTACATTGCAATTACCACACTCTGCTTGGATTACAAATCAGTAACTGAAGTACAAGTTACAACATATAATAGACTTCTAATGTTACTACTGCTTACATTGCTGCTCACTGCTCTCGGGCATAGGACCTGATCTTGGCAAGACCGTGTTCCTACCATAGGTCTCGACAAATCTGTTCTGTCGGAACGTCGACCTATCGTGACCGTGGGTTACGCCACAAAGTCATAGCGGGCTCCTCAAGCTGCTGTGTCGTCGTCATGCAGGGGGCATCACTGCGGGAGTGGCGTTGAGAACAAGTCTGTGATCCAAGCAGTAGGATCCGTAGTAGGATCCGTGGAGGGGCACCAACTCGGCTCAGCTTGTGGGATGAACTGGGTGAACTGCTCGGGGTATGATTCACCTTGCGGGGTGAACTGCGCAGGGTACGGTGTGTACTAGGACTGATACCATGGCGCCGTATCGCCCATTTGAATTGTCCAAGAGTGTGGGGCTGGGAGGGAGAATCTGGGATAACCTCCACTGCGGTTCTGGGTTGCACGTCCGTGCTATCTGGAATGGCCTCTTCCTGCCTCCGTGACGACGACGGCACTAGCGTAGGGTCCCTCTGTGATGAGGACGACATCAGCGTAGGGTCCCTCCGTGACGACAATGGCATCAGCGTAGAGTCCCTGCATGGCAACTGCGCGGACGATCCGCCGCCCATGCTACTGTGCCGCTGGGTCGACTCGCTCGGACGGGAAGATGGAGGGGGTGAGGGTACGCGACGACGCTCCGTCCGAAGCCTCAAGTCGACATCGCTGGGCCTTCCACAGCTCATGTTACGAACGACCTGCTTAACATCTTCAACAAACGTCTTCATGACTGAAAAAAGGCGTTCAATTGTGTTGTTCGTACCCCGCTCGAGTTCCCGGTGGCCGCGGTCCACAACGCTCTGCAAACGGTCCACCTGCATGGTTACCGAACAAAAAATTTTTGTTAGTTAACCCTATTTCGGATGGTGGTTAATCTACTACATGCTCAACGTACCGAATCGTCATGGCGTGCTGCACGGTGCGGGTCCAGCCCCAAGTCCAAGCGTTCGACGTGGCTAGGATCTGCATGTCGGGCTGGGGGGCACTTGTCAATCTCCACCGCATGTGCCATACGTACCACTCCAAGTACGTGTTGTAAGTCCCTTCATCATAAGGCCGTGCCTCTTGCAAAATGGAATTAGTGGCCGTTTGCCATGCATCTATCGACGGCTGCTGCGTCTAAAGCCAGTCATCGCTCTTGCGGCCCTTCTTCGTCTGCCTGAAGGTGGAACAAAATAAATAAATTATGGTACCGACATAACATATGACTAAAGGACCTACAATATTATTAAGCAACACAATCTACTTATAAGTGACTACGCCTCGCAAACGGTCGCCCTAGAGCAGGGGGATCTCCTGGTGCAGCTCGAACTGCCTCATCACCCGTTGTGGGTTGTAGGGCTCAACCATGTGGGAGAACACCAAATGACAAGTTGTTCTCCAGTACGCCGCATCCTGGTGTCATAGCAAGCTCAAGCCATCGGGCGCCGTGCCCTGCACGAAGGCATCCGTCCAACGAGCCCATATTATGTCATCCTCGTGCAGGGCCTCGAATTCGTTGTGGAACTCGAGGTATATGCAGCGCGCTCTCTCCCTAGCCCACCCCAGTACTGCCACAGTCCATCGGGATCCCATGGTCGGGCCTTCCACACGGGATCCTCATCGTCTGCCCCACTGTAGAAATGCTGTGTGCGCGGGTAAGGGTGGATTGGGGTGCGGAAGTATGGCCGTCCGACCGCGAAGTGCTCCCACGACCACAGCTGTAACAGCGTGCGGCAACTTGAGAGCACGAGCTCGTTCTGGCGACAACTGCTAAGCGTCGCCGACGAAGCCATGATCGCGTAGTGCACAGTCTGGTGAACCCCAAGCGCATCTTGTGGCACGTCCTCATCGTCGGCGTCCACGATGGACTCCGTAAGGTGAATATAACTCGGGTACACCATGTCCCCTTGCGTGCTAGGGAACATGACCCACCCGAATATAAACAACAAATATGCAATTAGGGGGCATCGAACCACCTCCTCCGTTGCGTCATTTGGGCAATGCATGAATCGTCATGACGGGACGTGTGGAACGCCTTAGACCTCTCGGGGATAGGTGCCGGCGATGATTGAGACAGCGCATTCGGTCCCGACGACCTCGGAGGGGGGAACAATTGCACGGCCTCGCAACGGCATGCCGGTAATGAAGCTGACATCTTGCAGTGTCACGGTCATCTCCCCCCACCGAAAGTGGAACGTGTGGGTCTCCCGCCAACGATCAAGCGGGCTAAAAGAAGGAGGCATCAATCAGAGGTTCGCCCATGTTCGACATCTTGAGCGAACGCATAATCGGCCAGATTGACAAAGCCTCGAAACATACCACTCGTCCAACGGCCAGGTCTCCCTCGATCCCCGTGTCACCAGAGTTGGCGGCCTATCGCCACCGATCCAAGCGTGACAGCGATGCTTGGTGTCCCATGCTTCCTCAAGTAGGGATGGTAGAGTACGTGCCATTGCTGCAAATAGAGAACAACTAACAGTTAGCGAGATCTAAGTACGTACTGAACGCTAACAATTGCAATAAGAAAAAAATTTAATACATACTTAGCTAATCTAATCGTTCCGATGCACTGTGGCTTATCAACGATTCGGCCACGCACGTTCTTTATATACGTAGAGAAAAGAGACAACAAAAGACAGCGACGTGATTTAAAGGGAGGAAAAAATGAAACCGATCGCAGCCAACAAACTTTCGATGGAAAAGGGAGCGTGCGTGGCGAGCGAGGCGAAGCGCCGAGGTCGGGGCCAAGCACTGCTGCTGCCACCGGGCAAGGCGGTGCACGTGCCTGGGTCAGGTAGGTGCACGCCACGCCCGATGTGGGAAGCGAGTTGTCTGCCTGCACTCCACCGTACATGCACTGTTCAGGGGCCATTTTTGCAAATTATGGTGAAAGAGGGCTACTTTTGAAATTAAATGTTGCTACAGGGCTAGAATAGTAAAAAAATTCCAACCTTTGAATATACATTTGAGGTTTATCGGGGAGAGACTTCACACATGTCGACAGAAAAACGTTAGAGGATAAGAAATGGGAAACACATGTACAGTCACCACTGGCTTATACAGTAATATATCTCAAGCACATGGACTGTTTTGTGGACATATACACAGAGGTCATCCATCAAGAAATCCGCGGCCGAGATAACCTCACCCTCCCACTTCACGCTATTTTGAGAAACCCTATGCTCGACTGAACTTTCTCTCATTTCACCCTCCGCGCTGTCCTCCTCCGGCCTGAGTGGCCCCGACTCGCCATTCCCCCATGCTAGGGTTCGACGCTGCCCTCCTGGGCCAGCCCCCTGCTCACCTCGCCGCCGGCCCCCTATGCCACGCCTAGCCCCATCGGGCACCGCCCCGCCATGGCGACATCAGAGGATCAAGGATAACCGACTAGAGAGGGGGTGAATAGGAGGTTTTTAAAACTTTTCAACTAATTAACAATTTTAAACAATATTGTCTTTAACAAAGCTTCCTAGCACAAATATGATGATAAAGCTACTAAGCCTTTTAAGACAATTATGAGCTAATGTGAATACTAGAAACAATTCTAGCTAAGTAAAACTTACACAAGTAACTTGTTAGAAATGTAAATGTGGAAGTAGTAAAGACAAGAATGAACCACAATGAAGACAATGTAGTTTTTCCCGTGGTATCAAAGACTTGCTGGTCTTCACTAGTCCATGTTGAGGAAATATGAACGAATCAAGCTGGCACCACGAATTAAACCCCAATCCTCAATCACTAGAGTTGTTCTTTCTCCTCTCCGGAGGTGGTGAGCACAACACCACTTCACAATCTTGCTGGGACTCTTCACAATCTCTTTGAAGAGCTCACCGTGTAATTTCTTCCTCTAAGTCGTCTAGGTGCCTGAAAGCATCAAGCGTAATAGATCACGAGTTTAGCTTGAGGAACTACAAGTGTCTAAATGATCAACTAATGAATCAATGCACTTCAATGCTCTCAACTACCTCAAGAATGAGAAATCAATTCAAATGAGTAGTTGAAGAGTATATATGAGCTCAAGAGAGTTCAATGTAAGAATATAATGCTCATTAGTCTCTAGAGTTGTTGTTGAAGGCAGGTGGGGGGTATTTATATCCCTCACCAACAAATCTAGCCGTTGCAACCTCTTTCCTAAAAAAAAAAAATCAGAATTTGCGATAGTACCGCCGTTGAAACCCGGTACTACCGATTTTCGCTCAACGGTCGGAACAGTAGCATTTCATGCTCTGAACTAGCCATTACACATAAAATTGCGGTACTACCGCCAACTAGAAATCGGTACTACCGCGATGCGGTAGTACCGCTTGGCTAGAATGGAACTACCATTTTCTAGAGCTCAAGAAATATTAGAAAATCAACTTCTCTGGAAAAAATGTACCACCTTTAAAATATCGGTGCTACCGTACTCTGGTTGTACCGCTCAGATCAAGCGGTCATACCGATTCTCAAGGGAGATAAAAACAAGTTTAGCATAACAAGTCTTAGAGAAAAACCAATAAGGTCTTACAAACATAGACATAAAACATATTGTTCCAATCATAGATAATAGCTAATAAGATATTCCCCAAAATCTAAGCTCCCCCTAAATCTTTCAATCTTGATCTCCACATTTCTCCCCCTTTGGCATCAAGGACCAAAAGGTATCAATCTTGAGCAGGAGGATCTTGAGGAGGAGGGTTGAGGCGACGACGGTGTCTATAACAAGCTGGAGTAGATAAAGCTTGCTCAAGTGTGAGAACCTGATCTGTCAAAGCTGCAATCCTATTATTGGTTTCTGTCTGAGCCTCCTCCAATCTCTATTGATTTTGCTCCAATTCATTATATGAAGGCTCATTATCATTAATAGATTTTACTTGTGGAGATTATGTGGATATGATCCTAATCTTAGTGTGTTGAACAATTGGCAATAGCGTCGAGGTGTTTAGAGTAACCATCGTTTTTGGTAAAGTCTGTTCTTTGTCCAGCGATTGAGGTCATATGGCCTTGAGTAACCGGTCGGCTACAGTTCTCAAGACCTTGAGGTGGTCCCGAAGACCTCTGGGGTGGTCTTGAAGACCTCCGGGTGGTCCTAGAAGACCTCCTCACGGGGAGTAAGAGGTCCTGAGAGGTCCTGGAAAGGTCCTGAGAGGTCCGGCAGTGGTCGTAGACACTGGTCATAGACGTTGGTCGTAACTCGTTCGACCAGGTTGTCATAACCTTTTCGACCAGTTAAAATCGGTATGACTGCATTTGAGAAGCGGTGCTACCGCAGCGCGGTATGACCAGATTCTAGTTGGCAATATTACTAGTTTTGCTCTATTCGTCGGCCAGTTTTGGCGGCTATGTTTGTTGGTTAGGTCAAGTTCACGGGTTTCATTGCATAGATGTTGCATGATGCATGTTTTGGCTAATATGGGTCAAGTTGTGAAGAACTTGTGCCTGGAAATGGTTGCTTGGTCTATTGTTGTGCATGTGACTTGGATTCAACTATGGTCAACGACGAGGAGGACCGGGACTAGGCTAGGAGAACCGAGGTCCAGAACGGTCGTGGATGTCGGGTGAGATGGTTGGACTCAAGTAAGGCGCAAGATGGACTAGAACCATAGAAGGCAAAGTTTGAGCAAGGCCTTTGTCAAGGTATGTGCTCATGCCTCATCAATTATATGAATTGATGATTGTGCGTATCGTGCAGTGTTACGTAATGGTTTGCATGTTTGTGATGGTTGTAGGACACTAGAGCTAGGTCATGGTGAGGTGGACTAGATCTGGACTAGGTTAGGAGAACTGAGGTACAGAACGATCGAGGTGCTGCTAGAAGATGACTGAGGCTAGCGGGGTGCATACAAGTCGAGAAGATAAGGAACCGGAGTGGAAGCTACCAGTGATGAACATGACGGGCAGCGGCAAGGTTGACCGAGACTAGACTCAGGGAGGAGTTGAGGTCCGGACAGGGCTCAGGGAGGAGCTGAGGTCCTGAACGGTCAAGGAAGCCAGGTGCAGTTATGGTGAGACATGTGGTGCGCCAAGTGACTTTGTCTCAGTTGCAAGCGAGGACGGTTCGATGGGATCCGGACGCATGAGAGGCTTGGCGGGAAGTCATTGGGGCCACATAGATGATGACGGAGCATGGGAGATGCTTCGAGGTGAAGGAATCGACAAAGGTTAGTAAAGGGGCATTTTGAAAAATTGCCCTATACCGGAAAAGTGGTAAGTGGTGGTGCGCGAAACCTCCTTCTTGGCCTTGGAAAAAACCGCAGTGCAAGACGGCGCGAGGAGATGCGATCTAAGTCAAGAGAAGATGAAGATGACGCTTTGAGAAGCGTGCGTGAGTGAAACCCGTTTGTGTGTGGGCTTAACAGGTGCCCGTTTGGGATGTCTCTCCAGGGCTAGCCTCCGCTATAAAAGAGGAGGGTGCTGGTTGTGCACCTCTAACCCCTTGATTCTAGAAACCCTAATTTGGGATTTATGGCTAGGAGAGGAAAGTGGAGAGGCTAGGGTTCATAAGAGATGGATTGATTGAGTGCTCAAGTTTGAGCTTTTGTCTTCCATGGTGGAGTGGCTATAAACACACAATCTATCAAATCAATCCATGCAAGATTTGCCCCAAGTTGAGTTTTATCTTATTCTTGCTCTCTCTTTTAATGCCTTTGGGATTTTTGGTGTTTCTTAGGTTTTTATTTGGGATCTTACTATGATATTGCTTGCTGGGATGTGTGGGGTATGATCTAAGATCATCTTGATCATCATCCACCCACGAGCAAGCTTTTGGATCTAAGTTTGATTTTGCCCCGGTTTTGGTGAAAGAAATGGTGATTTTAGGGGTTTTGCTCTTGAGGGCTTTTGGCTCGATTCTTTCTGTGATTGAGGGTGCTAGGTCGTATGGGAGACCGTCCTTAGCCATCTTGGATTGATTCCTCCCACAAAATCCTCTCAATCACCGTTTTCATATTTGGCTTGGTTTTGAAGCAACCTTCATTCAAACCGATAAAGGTCGGAACTTTGGCAATGATCTTCACAATCGTTGATTGTAATAGGTTCCTGATATCCTAAAGAAGGTATGTTTCATGTTTCGTGAAGATTGGAGTAGTGAATCAAAAGTTAGACCAATTTGTGATTTTGAGTTCGGACTGATTTTATTGTTCATTGGCCTGGAGGTCAGACCGCCATGTACATAGCGGTCAGACCACCCATGGTGAGAGGTTAGACTACCCTTGGTGAGAGGTCTGACCGCCCAACTCATTTGGATTTGAGTTTGTGGTGATTTTGGTCTATTTGCTTCGGGGTTTTGATTGGATTCAATACAAGTTTTTCACTGTGTTTGTATATTGATCTTCATAGCTATTGGAGTGAAATTAGGATTGAATTCAATCAAGGAGAAAAATATATCATGCTCCTATTCACCCCCCTCCAGTCTCCTTTTCGGTCCAACAAGTGGTATCAGAGCGAGGTTTGCTCTTTTGTGATTTTCACCGATCTTTGAGCATGACGACTAGTAGAAGGTCTTGTGAGTCTTCTAGTTCATCTTTTTGTGACTCTTTGGCCGATGAGCATGTGAGGCAGGGAATCTTTTCAGAAATGGTTTGCTAGAGATCAAATTTGTGGTATGTGTGGCGCTCATGGCCACACCCATATATGCTCTAGTTTCAAACATGAGTTCTCCATAGCACCTGAGGAGAAGGAGCCCATTGACATTTGTGGAGTAGCGATCGAGGATAATCATGACAGAGAGCTTTTCGAGGATGATTATGATGAGTCATCCGAGAACGATCCCCTACTCAAGCTAAGCAAGGTAAGTAAAGAAAAACTCATTGATGGCTTGTTGTCATATGATCTTAAATTGCATGCTCTTAGGAAGGAAATGAAATTGCTAGAAAGAGAAAATGGTGATTTGTCTCATGAGCTCGCCAAATTGAAAACCTCCATATATGCTTTTGATTCCTTACTTATAGACATGGATAACTTGAATAATTCTCATGCATGCCTAAAATCTGAAAATAAATTATTGAAATCAAATGCTTCTATGCCATGTAATTCTTGTGTTGCCTTACACCATGAGTTTGATAATGCTAAGTTAGAAATAGGCAATTTTAGATCCATGGCTAGAAATGAGTGTGATTCTTGTGTAGGCATGCTTGCTGAATTTTAGAAGTTAAAATTGACTAATTGCATTCACCTCGAGCAATTAGAGAATGATAGGGCTGAAATTATTGAAATTGAAGCTAGCCCTTGTAGCATATGCTTAGAGTATGAAAAATTGCTTAAGGATGGTTTAGTCTCTTGCAAGAATTGTGCTAGCTTAGAAAATGAAATTGATTATTTGAATTGCATGCTTAATACAAAAGTATCATTAATTTCTTGCACATCTTGCATTGCCTTGAAAAGTGAGGTTGAGTCTTTGAAGAAATTGCACGACGATATGAGCGCCAAGTCATGTGACTCTTGTATTTGTCTCCACTCCGAGATTGATGTTTTCAAGATTTCTCTTGCTTCTTTGCATTCAGAGTTGGAGTCTTCTCATGCTAAACATGAATCATTTGATGTTGGCATTTGTGCCATTGCCTTGAGTAGCTCTTCCTTAGCAAGTGCGACTCTTTGTGACTCTTCTTGTATTGTTCAAGGGATTTCTAAAGACAAGGGTATTTCTTCCTCAAATGAGACTACATCTTCAAAAGAGAAGTGTCATTGCACTTTTTGTAAGAAAGATGAACACATTATTGAGTTTTTCTTCTACCGTGTCAAGCATCGGCGTCGAATGTGCTGTCGAGCTTTTAGGGACACACATTTCTCATCTTATGGCATGTGTGAGCCTAGTGCCGACACGAGGGTGAGTTATGATGCTGGTTTTTCCAACTTGTCCCAAAGGACTTCTTCTTTGAGCGACAATTTTGCTTCGTCTCCTAGTAGACCTTTACACCATTGCTCATTTTGTGAGAAGGATGGGCATCTTGTGGATTTATATTTTCGGCGTGCAAAACACATGCATCGAGCTCATGCTTCTAAGTCTCCTAGTAGGCATAGTCTTTCTCATGATATGCACACTAAAGAGCCTAGCACGAGGACTCGCTTTGTTGATGGCTTCTTTGACACCTTTTCTAGCGGTGTTGGACAGCATCGTGGAGTTGGTTTCCATGGTTTTGGTTTTGGTCTTGGTCCACGAGCTGCCCCGAGGCTGGATTTCCGCCGTTTCCCAATAGATGGACCTCGTTTTATTCATCGAGGTACACACCCACGGCGAGGATGTGTGAGTTCCTTTGATGTTTTTGTTGGTTCTCATCATGGTGCTTTCAAGCAAGGCCATCGTCGCTTTTCTAGAGATGGACCTCGTTTTCCTCATCGAGTTGTCCACTCGCGGCATGCCTCCAAGGATGGTGTTGGATCTTCTTGCATGAACCATTATTTGCATCATGCTAACTCACATAATGGTTCAATTGCTTCTAGTGGCCGTGTGTCCAAGGTTTGGGTTCCCAAGTATTTGCTCTCTAACCCTTCGGAATTCAAGACTTGGACATCTTGCTTTCCTCTTGTGTAGGTATCAGGGACGCGGGTTGGAGATTATGGACTTGAAGGGTTCTGGATTTCTACCTCATCATGTGATCGGAACACTAGATGGTTCTCCATTCCATTTGATGGCCTCCAAGAGGCATGTGCTTTCATGATTGGCGACTTCACCTATTTTGTGAGCTATCTTACACCTTCATGTCTTTATCTTCATGATTATTCATTCTTGGCATATTGTGCTTGTCTTTGTGCTCACTTGTATCACATCGACATGTGTTACTCTTATGATATCTTTCATCATGCCTTTGCTAGTACCTTGCTTATGTATCCATGTATTAGATTGTTGTTCATTATTTCCATGGTTGTATGAGCTTGGTTTTGTCATCAAGAGCATGTACTATTTTGGTACATTTATTATCTTGCTCTTGTTGATTTTTTGCTTTA
Organism: Phyllostachys edulis; assembly: GCA_036346405.1. Taxonomy (NCBI): domain Eukaryota; kingdom Viridiplantae; phylum Streptophyta; class Magnoliopsida; order Poales; family Poaceae; genus Phyllostachys; species Phyllostachys edulis. The sequence continues at coordinate 4,269,323 of CM070561.1, read as the reverse complement.
TGTATCCACATGCTTGCTTAATATCTATGTTAGCATACATTACCCATGATTTGTTATATAACATATTTTACGCTTACATGGTATTGTGTCTTATTGTTAATCGTGGATACATGAGCTTTGTCATAGCTTCACTAGCATGCTTTACCCTTGACTAGATGTATGTTGTGTGATATGCTATGCGCTTGCTTGCTCCTATGTCTTATTATGGATTAAGGATATTTTGAGCTTTATCATATCTTAGATAGCATGTGTTGCGATTGATATGTCTATCTTCATGCTCATGCCTTGAATTGTTGATTATATGCTGCTATGAGCTTTGGATCATCTACTGCTATTCTTGCTAGTCATGTGCCTCGGTACTGTTTTCCTAGATAATGTCTCACTAACCCAGTACCAAGGCATAGACTTCTTCTGTCTCTTTGATGTAGTCTTTTCAGCTGAGAAGGAGAACATATGGCTCATGACTCCAGCTGTTGGTTCTCTTTCCTCATATGCTCATTCAATGCTGGCTATCACTTCTTGGAGATGCAATATGGTCCAGCTTCTACTCATCCGACTACATCTCACTACCAAGTGGTGCGACTCGGGTTCGAGCTCCTATACCTTACATTTGTGTATGGTACCCCTATTCTACTTTGCATAGCATCTAGTTCTTATCAGGGGTTGAGCTTGTTGAGTTCAGGGTAGATAGAATGTTTTGTTCTAGTACGTGTCCTTTCTAGACACTCTTCTTATCCCATGGTTTGCTAGGATGCACTCTTTTCACAGCCTAGGTCGAGCTTGTCTCCCAGTCACTAGTCCTTAGCAGGTTTTGAGCAGCCTCTAAGCTTTTTAGTGTTGGTGTTTCGCTCTCTAGCTAGTCGAGTCTTTTTCCCTAGAGATCATATGGAGTAGGAAGTCTTTGTGCTATAGTTTGTGGAGTCTAAGGCACAATTGGCAGACGTCCTCTCCAAACCCTTAGATCCTGCTAGGTTTGCCACCTTGAGGAGGGAATTGAGGGTTGGTTTGAGGGGGAGAAGATCTTTTTTGATACCTTCTTTAAGTGGTATTTTCTTCTAATCTTTTTGACTCCTGTTGATCTTTTCTTCAAGTGGATTCTCCAACTTTCACCTAGTGGTATCAACAAGTGTCTTCTTTGGCTTTTGATGCTTTTTCTTGCATCTCATTGTATCATATTGCATTCATATGAAAATCACAAAAAGATGTATTGTAATATAAGCTTTACTGCTTTTGTCTTTTAAATCGATAAAGCTTTGCTTATACCCTCTTGAGCTTTAGTATTTCAATTCTTACTCAATATCATATCTAGTTCGTTGACTTGGTAGAATTATCATGCTTTCACATGTATAGTTAAGTCTTTGCTAAATGAGCTAGAACTTTAAGACAACTTGAATTAAAAATTGCAGTTTGTGGATCTCTTAGCTAGTTGCACAATTAGTGATCTTTTTTGTGACACTGGTCCTGTCAAAATTGCTTTGTTAGCTCTTGAATCTAGGATTAACCATTTCTTGAGCTTCTTGTTCCCCTGTGAATCAATAACTGCTCTTGTGCAAAATGAAAAATCAAATTTCAAGATTCTCATGTGGTTAAATTGTACCAAACTACTCTCACGAGACTGCATGTGAAAGACATGAACTTGGAGATAGTTTGATGATCCAGACGATCTCATGGGGACTGCTTGTCAAAATTGACATGAACCTCAAGATTTATCACCCTAGTTGAAGCTTAGGAAGAGTTTGTGGATGGTCCTAGTCCAGGATCTTCTTCACTAAGATAGACCTTTAATCAACTTTAATATTCATTGAAAATAAAAAACTGTTGTAAAAAATTGGGTGATTAAGGTTCTTTGAGCAAAATGATTCGATTTAGGACTTTTTGTCTCCAGGATGGTCGCTGTTAGCTTCTTGATCTTACATTGACATTCTGACATGGCCATTATCACTTTAGGATCCCTGTTAATGAACTTGCTAATTTTCAAGCTTTGCTTAAATTGTTTCAATTTATCACTTTTTCTTGAGCCTTCTAGCTTAGCTTTGATATATATATATATATATCTTAACATGATCTTGCTAGCGCTTTCAGGTTTGATATGTATTGTGTAATGGTAGAAATGCTAGTTTGTTCATTTGGGTAATCTCCAAAGCTTCTTGTACTGAAAATTGAAAATTACAAAAATGAAACCACTCCATTGCATTTCATGCATGCTCCTTCTTATGCTTCTTCTATGTATCTTGACGTGTTATCCTTGGATGAGAGGAAGACATATTTCCTTGATGAATCCATTGTCAAAGGGGGAGAAGAAATGACAAAAATGATAGAAGGAGGAGTTATTGTCAAAGGGAGTGAAAAAGGGGAGAAAACGAAAAACTCAAAAATTTGGGTGATCTGAGTGAGGGGGAGCATCTCATATGCATTCTTGTGATCTTAATGTTCAATTCTTGGTTTGAATGGCATAACTTGAAACCTCACAATGATCAAATATCAAAATGACAATTGTTCTTTCATATGGACCTTGAGTGAATTTTTGTGTTCTCTCTGGATTTGAAGCTTTCATGATCTATATTGTCATATCTATTATGCTTATGCATTTCTCAAGCCATCTTGGTCATTTTTATAGCTTTTTCTTGCTTGTTGACCAAGATGTGCTTTTGTGCGAAAACGAGATATAGTTTTTCAAAACAACCTATAATTTGCATTTTAGAGATTGCCAATGTGTTCATGAAGGGGGAGATTGTGGAGATCATGTGGATATGATCCTAATGTTAGTGTGTTGAACAATTGGCAATAGCGTCGAGGTGTTTGGAGAAACCCTCGTTTTCTATAAAGTCGTGCTGCTGTCAGGCAATTAGAGGTCAAACCGGCCTTCGAGTAACTGGTCAAAGCTACAGTTCCTGAAGACCACTGGGGTGGTCCTGGAAGACCTCCGGGGTGGTCCTGAAGACCTCCGGGGTGATCCTTGAAGCCCTCCGGGGTAATCCTGGAAGACCTCTGGGTGGTCCTGGAGACCTCCGGGTGGTCCATCAAATAAATGAGCCTTGCCTATTGACATCCTCTCACTACCCGCTGAATAGGAGGTTTTTAAAACTTTTCAACTAATTAACAATTTTAAACAAGATTGTCTTTAACAAAGCTTCCTAACACAAAAATGATGATAGAGCTACTAAGCCTTTTAAGACAATTATGAGCTAATGTCAATACTAGAAACAATTCTAACTAAGCAAAACTTACACAAGTAACTTGTTAGAAATATAAATACGGAAGTAGTAAAGATAAGAATGAACCACAGTGAAGACAATGAAGTTTCTCCCGTGGTATCAAAAACTTGCCGGTCTTTACTGGTCCACGTTGAGAAAACTTGAACGGATCAAGCCAGCTCTATGAATTAAGCCTCAACCCTCAATCAATAGAGTTGCGCTTTCTCCTCTCCGGAGGTGGTGAGCACAACACTACTTCACAATCTTACCGGGACTCTTCACAATCTCCTTGAAGTGCCTAAATAATCAACTAATGAATCAATGCACTTCAATGCTCTCAACTACCATCAAGAATGAGAAATCAATGCAAATGAGTAGTTGAAGAGTATATATGAGATCAAGAGAGTTCAATGCAAGGGTATAATACTCAATGGTCTCTAGAGTTGCTATTGAATGTAGGTGGGGGGGGGGTATTTATACCCCTCACCAACAAATCTAGCAGTTGCAACCTCTTTCCTGAAAAATCAGGATTTACGGTAGTACCGCCGTTGAAACCCGGTACTACCGATTTTCACTTAACGGTCGGAACAGTAGCATTTAATGCTCTGAACTAGCCGTTACACATAATGTTGCGGTACTACCGCCAACTAAAAATCGGTACTACCGTATCGCGATAGTACCGCTTGGCTAGAATGGAACTACCGTTTTCCAGAGCTCAAGAAATCTCAGAAAATCACCTTATCTGGAAAAAACATACCGCCATTAAAATATCGATACTACCGCACTCTGGTAGTACCACTCAGATCACGCGGTCATACGATTCTCAAGGAAGATGAAAACTCCGATAAACATTACGTACCGCCATATAAATATCGGTGCTACCGACGTGCGGTAGTACCGCAGTTAAAATACAGTCGTTCCGATTTTTAGAGAAGATCGAAAACACTTAAAACATGCTCTCTAGAAAATACGTACTGCCATATAAATATCGGTACTACCAACTTGCGGTAGTACCACATATCACTTGCGGTCATACTGATTTTCAAAACAATTTTCCAGAAGCTCTAAACAAAGCAATGCATGAACCCTAATTGATCATTATGGCACAAAAATAGTATCTGAAGCTACTAGCCATAATCCCTCCTTATAGTATGGCGTTTATCCTATAAACCCAGTCTTTTCTCCATACACCGAGACTAGTGAAAACTACAAAAGGGTACTTAGGCTATACAATACCTTTGTCTTGATCCATGCTGATAAATCATCACATTAACGTTGCCAATAACATTATCACCAAACAATCATTGGGATTTAACCTTTAACGCATCTTAGCACATATGTTAGTCCTTAAACATAATATTGACATTAATTACCAAAACCAACTTTGAGGGCCTAGATACTTTCAGACGCCGCCTTTGTGCCACCCACCGCTCCACGTTGTCCCTTCTTAGTCACTGCCCTCTGCTTGTGGCAATCCCGCCCCCTATTACGTGCATGTCACAAGCTCGTTTTCAGAGACTTGGTGATTTGCTTGCTTAAGATATTTTGAAGTGTGGTCCTAATGAAGATGTTTCTAGAGTCAATATTGATGAAGATCCAAATGGTCCTTATGAAAGGAGTCCAAATTGACACGGGCACATGCTGAGGAGGTGGCGCAGGCATGACCCGATTGCTTGTCGTGCCAGCCCAAGCCCATTTAGCCCGATGGGCTCGTTGCGGCCCACTTAGCCCGTTAGGCCCGAAAAATCCAAAAATCCCAAAAAAAATCAGAAAAATATGTAGAATTCAGAAATATATATGAAAATAGTAAAAAAAATGAGACAAGCATATTGAAAATATAATAAAGAGATTTATTAATGTTCAAATGACTACCTCGTTAAAACCTTTATCAAGTAAAAACTCAACATGAGAAAACATTGGCAAAGGAAAAAAGAGTACAACCTATAGCACTACATACATCCTTGTTCTACGTATCGTTGTCTAGATACAGATTTTCGAACACCTCCGATAACTTCGGATTTTCCATAGAGTGTTGTTTTTGTGAATCAGTTTGTTCCCAATCCTTCACAGTTAGAAATATCTCCACCATCTCACTTGCGAAACGTGTTCTTATCTTCTCCAATATTCTTCTAGAAAGGCTAAAAGCAGACTCGGAGGAAACCGTCGAGACAGGGACAGCTAACACACCATGTGCAAGTATGGATGGCACGATATATGCTAACTTATGCACATGCTACTAGTGCAAAATTTCAAAGTTTTCTGAGTTGAAATCCACCGTATCGCTATTCAGATGGGCGGATAGTTCCCCACATCTTGGGTGAGAGAGGTTGGTCTTGGATTTTGTTGAGAAGGTGTCGTTGTAGAAGAAGAAGACCTAGACCTGGAGGAAGAGTTACTGAAGATCTTGCCCTGCATATTTGTCTCGCTACTTAAGGTGGGGGCTACTGGAGGTCATTGCAGGCGGACTCCTTGGACTTATTTTCATACATTTGGTAAACCTCGTGTAACTAAGAATGAACTTCTTTAAAATAGTTAGAATAGTCTAGCCATGTAGTATCACTAAGAAGATCAAGAACATTTGCAAGTGCTTCAATTTTACCTCTAGGATCTAAAATAAATACAAATGCATATAGGAAAGTGTAACATCCTAAAGTTCATTACCAAAAATAAAATTAATAAAATTATTATTTTATAGGATTTTCGAATTTTAAAAGAGTTTTCTTGATTTTCTTAAAATTCTTGGTTTTTAAAGTAAGAATTAAATTTTATGGAGTTTTCGGGTTTTCTTAGATTTAAAGTTAAAAAGAAAATTCAATTAATTTATTGAATTTTGTGGAATTTTAAAACGTTTTTCCTATTTTCTAGAAATTAAAAATAAGTTATGTGTGAAAATAAAAGCCAACTTTAAGTTGGAAATAATTTGATTAAGTTCAAAATAATTCAAGGAATTTCTATGAATGTTTCTAGAATTTGTGGACTCTATTTGCTATTTTCTAAAAACCTAATTAATTTATCTCAGTTTCTAAATTTACTAAAGTCATTAAAAATCCAGAAATTACCTTTGGGCCCAATCTCCCCATCCCTTTTTTTTTTATTTCCCTACGCACGGCCCACTCCCTCGACCCAGCTCCAGCCGCAGTAGCCCACCCTGCGCCTCCCCTCTCCCTCTCACTTCCAGACGGGCCCCACCCATTAGTGTGCCCCTCCTCTATCTCTTTCTCTCTCTCTCTCTCTCTCTCTCTCTCTCTCTATCGCGTGGGACCCGCTGGTCAGCCGCTTTCCCCTTTCTTTCTTCCTCTTTCTTTCTTCTTTTCCAACCGCCCACACCATTGCCGCACCTTCGAAGCTCCGCTCAGCCACCATTTTTCTTCCTCTTTTCTCGCTGGCATGCTGTCATTCTTACCTTTATCTTCTCCGCAACCAACTCCAACTCTATCTTATCTCGAAACGCCACCGAATTCCGAATTTGACGTGCAGCCGAAACGGGCTCCAACGGCGACACTCCGTGCGCCGCATGCTATCCCAACCCTCCCTCGTTCCTGCAAACCACATTGCTCCTAAGCCCTAGTGCCGCAAGATTTCAAGTTTGAAGCTCGCCGACCGAAGCACTTCTCTTCGCCGATTACCTCACCGTCGACGACACCCCTGTGGCCATCGTCTACACCTTTGGCACCGCCGCTCCGCGTTCCACCCCAGGGGCGGAAGCAAATGGGGGGACCCGGTGTCACATGACATCGGGTCAAAAAAATTTAGCAGAGATTAGTCCATATATATCACGCGTGCACCCCTTGGCTAAAAAGTTGTGTACCCTGGTTCAACCTAATCTCTGGCTGGATGATGCATTTTGCCAATGTTTGCCACATAAATTACTATTTAGTACATTGTTGTTTAAAAATTATATATGTTGTTATATGTATAGTGAAGTAGTGAACCCCGGTCATTTTTGTTCTAGTTCCGCCCCTGTTCCACCCGGTGCGCCCCTCGGTTTCGCTAGAACCGCCACACCGCCGTCTTTTCCCTCGCCGCCGGTGAACCCTGCGTGTCCCACCACCGCTGAGGTGAGCATCTCCTTCCCTGTTTTCCCCTCTTTCATTTGCGTTCCTCACCGGCCGCCGCCATGCCGCTAAATGCTGACGACCATTGGTCTTTGTGCGCCGATCGCCACAACAGTGCCACCTGTGCGCCACCTCACCACCCAAGCCCACGTGGCTGCCCGCGTGTGCACTTGCGTGTCATGCTTGTGTGGCTGTTACTATTGCATGAGTCGGTCCACCATGAACCAAATTCATTTTTGTGGATCAGGTCCATGGACCTTGGCCCACCTATCATTGACCCATTTCAATTTCCTTTAGAAAATAATTCAGCCAAAATTCCATAATTCCCTTGCTGATGTCATCATGACGTAGTAAATTGTTTTTCCTTTAGCAAAACAATTTCATAAATTCTGAAAATCCAATTATATCATTTGATGTGAATTTTAATTTTCCAAGGTCTCGTTCTCCTTCATACGAGCTCCGATGTCAACGATTCAAATTTCTAAATTCATATAAAATCAAGATCTAGCTATCTATAGTGAAATTATTTAATTTGAAGTTCATTTGAATTTTAGTTTAATTGATTTGAATTTTGTTTGATTTTGGCTCGTTTCGCGTATAGATTTTGACGCCTCCGGAGAGCTTGAATCTTTTGATGAATTAGATCTACTATCATTTGAGCAAGACAAGTTACATTCTTTGATCATATTTGAGCCCAGTAGTTAGAATTATTTAAATTTTGTTTTAAACTATTATTGAATGCTTATTTATATTCCAGTAATTTAAATTCATGTTTTAAATTTCTAGTCTGGTGTAATCGTACCACCACAAGTGTGGTGTGGGACAAACTTGGCTAATTAAACTATACTATTTCACCGCAGTTGTGTCATTCAGAGGTGTGGATGTCGTGAAAACTCATTTTTAATACCTACATGGCGTAAGAGAGGGTTATTGTTTGGTGCGAAGCCTACGATAGTGGAAACTTAGTGGGCATAATTATGTTAAAATAGTATAGCATAAAGGCCTCATAATAGTTGCTTAATCGCATGTCATACTAAGCAAATTATTTTTTATGGGCAAAGGAGTAATCCCTTATTTTGGATCGGTGCACTGACCTAGACCGTGTGTGTATTATTTGAGAACCTCTAAGTGAAGAACGTGTGGCGATGTGATGTGGCACGGGATGTCACTCGATAGCTACCGTTGGTCATGATTGGGCAGTATTTTACCCAAGAGAAGGGCCCGAATCGGAAAACACAGTAGTTCTTCATCTAAAAAAGTTGTTTCACGCGGTCCACTCAATTTAATACCAACCGTTTGTTCTTTTTATTCGATGGATCATGTTAGTTATGATTTAGTTATTACTATATTTGATAGTATCATTAGTAGAATCTTATGACGGGTAGAATTATAATTATCTATATAGGGATCACATTGCATAAAAGTGATATTTTCAACTTTAATTGAAAAAGTTCATAATACTTTCACGAAAAATTATAAATATAAAGAAAAATCTATTATACCTTTAACAAATCAATAGTTATATTTAATTTATATAACCATCATATACTATCGGTATAATGTACCATAAAATTTCGCTAAAAAATGGCTGATTAGTGCAGTAACAACATACTCTTGAGTTTTCTGTACGTGACATGGGTGTATATAATTAGAGTTGGTTGACCACACTGATGGTGATGGACCCTTTGGATGCGCGAACCAATGGTTTAGTGAAATGTGCAAAGCCGGCGTAATCTTAATAGAAAAAAATGCCGATAATGGGCAAATAACGTTTAATGTCGAGAGGTGACTTGTATCTTGATCAACTATAACGTGGAGAGGTGTGCTATAATTATTTCTATTTGAATTCTAATAGAATTACAATTTCTACTTTTCTTTAGAGAAGACTTAAGGGGCATTATATAAAGTCATGAGGAGTGATAATAGAGAACCTAAGCTACGAACTAACTCATTCAAAGCAAGATGTATAAGAGGATTAGATGTTAGGTTATTATTTAGCACTAGATTCTTATAACCAATGATCCGAGGATCCTAAAAGGTTCAACGGGGTTACAAGAGAGCGATAATCCCCTGTACTCTTTTAAGGTTGTGTGTAAGGAATTTGCGATCGATTTCGCTAAATCTTTCTATCTCGTTGATATTATTTCGTCATCGTTATTTTGATTCTCTCTACGAGATACATCTACTTTGTTAGTAGTACATGCACGTTCAGATCGTATCTCGTAACCAGAGCCGTTGTGTATATCGAGGAGTATCAGTGGGTAACACTTTAAGTTCATATAAGAATCCATTTCCATGGTCCATTCGAAGCTCCAAAATTCTTATTTGCCTTCGTTAGTACTCCCTATTAACCTGGTGGCACATATTAATCTGACCCGGTACGTGTCACATGACAACGGCCTAAGCTTCCGACAATGTTGTATGCAGGCTGTCAGGTCTCACGATATGGTTGTTCACGCGTCTCCATCTTGGCTATGTAGGGCTGCTGTTCCCAAAAGCAGATAAGTAGCACCGCATATTCTGTAATTTCAGAAAAGTTTGCAATACAGATTAATTCAGGGGAAACGGACATAAAGTGACCCAAAGCTCCCCATAAGGGCAATCTCGTGTGTGCAACGTGTTTCGAAGAGAAGGATGCGAATTCTAATACAGCTTAAGTCTCGTAACATCACGCCATGAATGAATTTGGCAGCAAAATCCGTCAGGTCAGAGTGTGGAAAATGATCCATCCACAAAAAAAGAGGTAGCATTAGCATCAGAGAAGAATAGAACAAATTGTAAACGCAAACGGGTGCGCTTAATTTGGATTGTGAACTGTACATGGGATCCCAGCGAAGAACCGAAGTTGTTTTTTTTTCTTCTACAATGGCACCGAACCGAAACGAAGTAATAAAAATAGTCTTTCACGAATGAATTAGCAAAACTGATACACATATAGCGTTAAAAATAGCCTGAGTAAGTGGTAGCCACATGACAACCGCACGGAGCTCGAAATGTCACCTACAGCGCCTCTAGCTCACGGTAGGTCACCTACCGTGTTCCTAGTTTGCGACCTCTAGGACGTGGTAAATAGCCTTCGTGACTTTTGAGTGCAGCACGGATGCTATCTTGCCAACTCATTTATAGAGGCTATTTTTGCTATTTCACTATAAAACAATATCATTTTAGTTAAAAACTCGAATAGTACGGCCGAACACTCACTGATAATGCTGCAGCCGTATCATTCAAGTTATCAACAATTGCCACCAACCAGTTGATGGAAAAGGATCTGAAGAGATGATCTGGCTAGATCTTCTAGTTAGTACCAGATTATTGTTGCTAGTTAGTACCTGCCAGTTGCCAGGCAGGCACGTGCAGCTCATATCACATGTTGTTTAGGTGAAACTTGAAGGCGCATATCACATGGTGATAGAGGAATGAGCAGGATAATTAATCGTGGTCGTCTACGGAAGTTTATCAAATGTTTCCGTGATTGAGCTACACAATGGCGGCTGGCGCGCGATTCGGCCACCGCATGTGTGGTCCTCCACGTTGCACGCTGTAATAATATAGTATGGGGTTTGCTGCGGGACACGTTGAGGAACCAGACCTCGCCGACTAATTAACAGTACGTAGATGTAGATACTTCAACCTTTGAATATACATTTGAGGTTTATCGGGGAGAGACTTCACACATGTCGACAGAAAAACGTCAGAGGATAAGAAATGGGAAACACAGGTACAGTTACCACTGGCTTATAGAGTAACATACCTAGTACACATGGACTGTTTTGTGGACATATACACATAGGTCGTCCATCACGAAATCCGCGGCCAAGATAACCTCACCCTCCCACTTCACGCTATTTTTGCGAAACCCCACGCCCGACTGAACTTTCTCTCATTTCACCCTCCGCGCTGTCCTCCTCCGGCCCGAGTGGCCCTCGCTCGCCATTCCCCCGTGCTAGGGTTCGGCGCCACCTCCTGCAAGACCCCCACCTTGCCTGCTTGGCCGCCCCCTCGCCACGCCTAGCCCCTACTGAAGACCGCCTGCCATGGCGTCTTTGTAGGATCGAGATAATCGACTAGAGGGGGGTGAATATGAGGTTTTAAAAACTTTTCTACTAATTAATAATTTTAAACAAGATTGTCTTTAACAAAGTTTCCTAGCACAAATATGATGATAGAGCTACTAAGCCTTTTAAGACAATTATAAGCTAATGTCAATACTAGAAACAATTCTAGCTAAGCAAAACTTACACAAGTAACTTGCTAGAAATATAAATGCGGAAGTAGTAAAGACAAGAATGAACCACAATGAAGACAATGAAGTTTTTCTCGTGGTATCGAAGGCTTGTCGGTCTTCACTAGTCCACGTTGAGGAAACTTGAATGAATCAAGCCGACTCTACGAATTAAGCCCCAATCCTCAATCAATAGAGTTGCTTTTTCTCCTCTCCAGAGGTGATGAGCACAACACCACTTCACAATCTTGCCGGGAGTCTTCACAATCTCTTTGAAGAGCTCACCACGCAATTTCTTCCTCCAAGTCGTCTAGGTGCCGCAAGCATCAAGAGTAATAGATCACGAGTTTAGCTTGATGAACTATAAGTGCCTAAATGATCAACTAATGAATCAATGCACTTCAATGCTCTCAACTACCTCAAGAATGAGAAATCAATTCAAATGAGTAGTTGAAGAGTATATATGAGCTCAAGAGAGTTCAATGTAAGAGTATAAAGCTCAATGGTCTCTAGAGTTGATGTTGAAGGCAGGTGGGGGGTATTTATACCCCTCACCAACAAATCTAGCCGTTGCAACCTCTTTCCTGAAAAAAATCAGGATTTGCGGTAGTACCGCTGTTGAAACCTGGTACTACCGATTTTCGCTTAACGGTCGGAACAGTAGCATTTAATGCTCTGAACTAGCCGTTATACATAAAGTTACGGTACTACCGCTAACTAAAAATCGGTACTACCACATCGCGGTAGTACCGCTTGGCTAGAACGGAACTACCGTTTTCCAGAGCTCAAGAAATCTCAAAAAATCACCTTTTCTAGAAAAAAATTACCGCCATTAAAATATCGGTACTACCACACTCCGGTAGTACCGCTCAGATCATGCGGTCATACCGATTCTCAAGGGAGATGAAAAAAAGTTCAGCATAACAAGTCTTAGAGAAAAACCAATAAGGTCTTACAAACATAGACATAAAACATATTGTTCCAATCATAGATAATAGCTAATAAGATATTCCCCAAAAGCTAAGCTCCCCCTAAATCTTTCAATCTTGATCTCCACATTTCTCCCCCCTTTGGCATCAAGGACCAAAAGGTATCAATCTTGAGGAGGAGTGTTGAGGCGACAACGGTGTCCATAACGAGTTGGAGTAGATAAAGCTTGTTCAAGTGTGAGAACCCGATCTTTCAAAGCCACAATCCTATTATTGGTTTCTATCTGAGTCTCCTCCAATCTCTGTTGATTTTGCTCTAATCTCTGCTGAGAGTCTCTAATCTCCATGACAACTGAGAGCATATGAGAGAGCGAAACTGGATCTTCTGGAGCTGCTGCTGGAGCCTGAGGAGGTGCTACTGGAGCAGGAGGTGGTACTACTGTAGGCACTAGGGCCCCTTCCCTGGGCTTGTAAGACTTGTGCACTCCTGTCTGCCCTCGTCTGAACTGATTCAGTCTCGCTATGAGAGCCATGATGTATGGAGCAAAGTATATCCTCTTTATTCTGTCATTCTTAGATGAGCTAATTTCTCTGATTATTACATCAACCACATCAAACTTTATGCCATGAATAATATTGTCAATGATATTCCATGCATGCTCTCGAATGGCATCAAAGTTCCCACTCTTGGGAAAGAAAGTATGGTCGATGATCCTATTGATCAAGCTCGGCAGTGGTAGAAGGCCTCCAATTCTTCCAGGTACAAAGTTGATATTTTCATCATAAAACTGTCTGTAAGCTGGAATTCTGAGAGCATCTCTGTCATAAAGTTTTTCTTGTGTCCCTATGTATGTTCTCAAGGCACTTTGAAAGTTTGCCTTGGAAGCTTGATACCTTTGAGTTCTAGTCATCCATATCAGGTGATCAAAAGATGCCGACACATGAACAGTGGCATAAAATTGTCTTATAATCTCTTCATTATAGTCACACTTCAATGCCACAATGTCATGAAGACTAACTGCCTGAAACAATCTGTAGGCTCCATCATATTTGTCAAGAGAGTTCAAATGAGCCGAGTCAACATACTTATGATCGACGAACTGTCGGTGATGACTGTAGTGCTGAGCAAAGACTTCCTGCTGAAATCTAGTGTGGAACCTTGCATCCGTGGAACTGTTGGGCTTCTCAAATTGATTGACATGTCGAAGTAAAGCATAGTTATCACTGTGAATCTGCATGAGGTCCACTATAGACTCTTTAGCCTCAGCCATCTCCTCATCACTTTCAGTTTCTTCTTGAGAGGTGTCCTCATCATCTTCATCCTCTTCATTTTTTAGGTTCTGTAGCTCGCTTATTAGAAGATGTCCCTTGATCTCTCTCCCTCATAGCTAGAAGAAAAGACCCAGTCTCTGAGTCACTTTCATCCCTCGGAGATCTTCTTAATGCTGCCTTCCTCGAAGGTCTCTTCTAGCGAGAAGGTCCAGCGCTCGAGGCTGGGGGATCATAGCGCTCTTCGGGATCTTCATTGGGAGTGGCCCCCTTTGCAAAGAGATGGTCTCTTTGTCATTGGCATGATTGCTAAGACAAGAAGAGACAATTAAAATAGGATTTATGTAAAAGAGTATGATTAAATCTAATTTTCTCTTCTCGAGCAGTAGTACCGTAGTTTCAGAATTTTTAGGGCAATATTTTGATTTTGATTCTAACTAGTGTTTGACATGAATTAATCCATAGAATCGACATGATATATCATCAAACACTAATTACTACCAATTTTTCCAAGAGAAATTGACTCATTCATGCACATTTTGATTCAACCCTAAAAGAGAGATAGATGCCAAAAAGATGAGAAGGGAGATGAGATTTGAGCAAATACCTTAGGGATTTAGAGAAAAAAAATGATCACAGGAGTCACTTCAATCAAAGAAATCCAAGATTGCTCCACAGAATCGAGAGATTTGAAATAGGGTTCTTAGAGGAGAGGAGCACGGGAGAGAGAGAAAGAGAGGGGTCAGCGGTTTTGGAGAAAGAGGAAGCGGTTATACCGCAGGAGAGAGGAGGGCCAAGGTAGTACCACCATTGAAGTGGGGTATTGCTGGGCAGCGGTAATACCGGCGTTAAAACGTGGTATTACCGTTTTTGCCTGAAAAAGCAGGAGTTGAACTTGAATACAAATGATCCTTTATTCAATCACTCAAATAAATAATTTTAGGACCATTATGCATGAGATATATAATATAAACTCCAATGAATATAATTTTTATTAAAATAGAGATTTTAAGAAAGATTTTGAAATTATTTTCATAAAAATTGTCCACAAGGGATTCTGACTCGTTGTAGTGGTGATGATTCTTCTAGAGAGAAAGGAAGTTAATTGCCTTGCGTAATATCAGTCAAAGGAAATGTTTGGAGTTTGCATTCGTGGTCTTTTGGGAGTTCATGATTTACGTAGTAGATGGAATTAATTGAGCAATGTGACATATGGGAAAGTTCCGTTTGGTACCTAAGTGATTAATGTTATTTGGTTTTATAGGCATTTCTTGTTTGGATTGGCAAGTAATGTTGTAATCAAAGAAAATTGCTTGCTTTGTTAACGGAAGATGTGTACCATAAGCATTTGAAGTTGGAGTTAAGAATTGTAATATGCAACTTTTACATTGTTCTGACTTAAGAGTTTCTTGAGTTTCAATAGCAATGTTTTATCTTGATTTATGGAGGTTTGATATTCCTTCTTGTGGGATATGTGCCCTCAACTTTGGACTCGTATTATGCTTTCCGAGATCATTGCTATTTGATTGTTCTTCTTGGTCTCGTGCTCACCCAGAAGCAACATTTTCTTGTTCGTTGGAACCTGTTTTTGGTTTGTTTCTTCTTTTTGAGAAAGGAATTAACCAACTTATGTTGCTAAGTCTTATAAAGTGTAATATAGTATTTGGTTGTTGGTGGACAAGTATTTGGTAGTGGTGAGATTTTGGGAACCAACCTATTTGAAGTATAGAAGGCAGTGAATTGGTTTTGACCTATAACACCGGAGGAGTTCTATTTAAAAGGAATGTCATTGATGAAATAAAATTGATTAGTGTAAACTAGTGGAACCTATGGCTAATTATGATCCAATAACCTTTGCCCATGTTAGGATTATCGAAAGTATGGACTCTTGATAAATGTATTAGAGTATCGCAATTGGATACTAAGTAATATTGTGTAGAAGAGTTATGATGGTGAAGTTTAATGAGAGTAGCGGTGTGGAGAAACCTAAGCGTTGTGCTAATTAATGGGATAGCAGGAATTGTTGAGATATTATCAAGTATGATTCGGCCTCAGTGGGTAACCCTATGGGGGTTAGATTATCTCTAAGGATAACTTGGTCAAGAATTTATTTATTTATCGATGTTAGCGATTGAGTATGTTTGAATGGTCAACCAGTTAGAGTATTGCGAATGGGTATACTTTGGTTGTGTATCTGAATTGGATTGGTGTGGATTAGAGGAGATCTAAGATTGGTGAAATAAATCGCCTTGGGGCAGTTACTTGATTAGTGAGGAATGTTGATAATAATAACTGAGGTTATTATTGAGCTGTGTGAAATTTTAGTAAAGGAATATGAGGTTTTCCTACCAATTATAGCAGAAATTCATGGCAGAAGACTTGAAGGTTGAATTTGGGCTTTGCATTGTTATGGTAACACATTGGAGACCCAAATATTATGTGTAGAAGTAGATGAACATAAGCGAATTTTGAATAGTGTGTTGATCTTGGATAGTATACTTTGGGTAAAGTAAATGAGAATGTGTCTTTGAGAATTTGAAGTAGACTATCTTTAATGTAATGAGATGATGTGGTTGTGGGTGAAAAATCTCTATTGAGGTGATGGAAACCATTTGTCAAAATAATTCCTTTAGTATAGGAGTGGACTAGAGAATCCTTTTGTGGATTAGTAGAGTCCCTCTAAATAAGTATGGTTGATCTTTCAGTTTGAGGATCATTTTGGGATTGCCGATTAAGAGGAAGGAGTTAGTGTGATAATTCTGGACACCCATGATTTGGGTAAGGGTTTTATTTCTTAAAAGAACATATGAGAAAAGAATGTTTTCTCGAGTAGATAAATGCTCTATTGGTTCTTGTTTGAGTTGGATTTTTATGATGGAGATCATGTACAATTTGAGTTGACTTATGTTGACAAGGTGGTTCTGTCCGGTTCAGGAAAATAAATGAAGTGTTTGATTTGAGCATTTGAGCGATTTGTTTTTGGATTATGTGGAGTTTATTTGAAAACTACCTTGTTGGAGTTCGGAAAGGTTTTCATGAGGAATCTTCGATTTTGGATTTGAGGGTTTTGGAGGAAAGTTGGTATCTGCAATTGGTATCTGCATTGTAAATCCTTTGTTTTCAATTGAATTTGATTATTAAAGTTTGATTAAAATAAGTTGTGTTGCACGTCCCTGCTTAACAGGGGGTTCTCCTTATTATGATGAAGAGGTCGATCGAGAGATGGAATAAGAGTTCCATATGTTATGTGCAAGTTATGTGGTTTGGTCAAGAGAAAGATAGCCCAAAGTATACATTGGTTGTTTTCGATAGTTCGGGATTTTGGAAGATGGCGATCGCTAGGACCGCCTTTGGGGTCCATATCTGAGTACGCAATGTCCGGTATGTTCGGTGTTGAATGAGTACCGGGTGATTCGGAGTTTTGAGGTTTCGTTAGAGCCGTTGAGCAATGAGTAAGACCTCACGTTTGAGTCTCAAATGCTGCACGTATACTAGAGAGGTCGGAATGAGCATTGAGGCATAAGACATTGGTATCCGTGAAGGTGCCATGGTCGCATCACTATGAGCAAGAATCGACAAGGAGGCGGAGTCTCGCATCGCGAGCAAAGATCCGAGTTTGTTCACCGCGGTACGTATTCTACCGTTGTTAGATTCTAATCACAATTTTTCTTTCGCATAGATTCGGCCTGAATCTGTTAAGGGGTAGAATGTAATACTACGATTTATTCTAAGCAAGAAAGCGTTCATAACAGAAATTAGACATAAGAAAAAGGGGGTTTCTGCAGTTCTTCGGCAACTTGGGCCTCAGGCCTTGGCCCAGGAGGCCCATGAGGGGCCGGCCACTAATAAAAGGAGGGGGGAAACCCTAATCCGTACTGTTGCTACAGTACCGCCGCTGCTACAGTGTGTTGCTACAGTGCACCTCCTCCCCCTCGCTGCCGGTGAAGACGATCCTTGTTGTTACCGGCCAAGTGGAGGAAGAAGGAAGGTCATCCGGGTGATTGCCCGGCCAAGAAGAAGAAGAAGAGGAAGGGGAAGAAGGGAGAAAGAAAAAGGAGGGGAGGTCTCCAGCAAGTGTTCGTGATCTTTAGCAACTCGTTGTAGGTAACCATCGTTCCCCATGGATTAGTTGATTAATTGGATGTTTAGCAATGTCGGCTGATTAGATCCCTTTCTGACCTGTCGTTTGAACGGCGGTTTTGATGTCCTTAGAGGCAGAATCCGTGGTTCGTGTCCTTAGCTTTCCGTGGCCGCCAAGAACGCCCAAATCCGATTAACGATTAGCGAGTTATGAATTTTCTAGTGTCGCTGTCCTGATAATCTGTCAGCATTCTGACAGTCTGTAGAAATTTGAGTAAATATATTATTTAAACACGAAATTAGAGGATCTCGTTATAATGAAAAAGATGGGTAATTTCCTCACGTTTCCAGAAAGCTAAAGAACGTAAGAATTGGACTTTCGTAGCAAAAGTTATGATAATTTTAGTGTACTGTCCAGAGAACCCGACATGATAATTGATGTTCTGTGGATTGGTTTGGTAGGGGAAGTAGATGGCAGAATCAGAAGGTCTCCCCAAATAAGTTTATTTAGGTAATTTAATTATATTTCCAGAAAGTATTAGAACATCTTATTTGGACTTCTGAGCAGAAAGTTATGTATTTTAGAAGTTGACTGTCTGCAGTGAACACCAAATCGATCGGTAGAAATTGGAAGATTGGAAACGCTTGGGAGTTTAGTGAGTTCTATTGTGTGCTTATTTATGCTTTTGGTCCAGTAAGCTTGTCTTAGCTTGGGTTATCATTATGTTCAGGTGGGAGCGTGACCCCAGGGGCAGCACCCTCTTCGCGTCCACCGGTCTCGCACGGTTGAGGCAAGTATTCGGGTTGTAGAATAATTAAGTTTGTTTGCTGAGATTGATTGCATCTTGTTCTTAATAGCCATGCGTGGATGTTAATGTGATGAATTACAATATATCTTGGTAAATGCAAGTTATGGTTAAAGCTTCTTGTGTATGTGGTTAATGCTTCATGATATTATGTACATGTTGAGCTCATATATTTGGAAGATGTTGTCATTGTGCATATGCATGTCAAAGCATGATTGAGTCTTGGTCACTTGGTGACCAAGTATGAACTGTTGAGGTCCCCGTCATGTAAATGACAGGCTTGAGGTCCCCACATTCGCGAGAATGTGGGCAATGAAAAGAGGTCCCCATCATGATGATGATGGGCATAGGTCCCTATACTTGAGGAGTATAGGCTCTTGGTCCCTATGCCAGGGTGCATAGGCAAGGGTATACATCGACGGATGTATACCTCGCATTACCGATAAAATGCGAAAAGAGACAAAGATTAAAAGGTGCATTGCATGGACGCATTACATAAGCATGAAGTTTATGATTAGTGAAATGTTTTATTTGGAATATTGATGCTATGACTGTGATTTTGGCTTTAACCTTGTTGATACTTGCTGAGTCTTTGGGCTCACACTTGCTTGTTATGTTTTAGGTACAACTGGCAAGAACGGCATGCATGGGAGGGAGTAGAATTGCTAAGGGCGCACACACTAGCTCACATTCTTTTAAAGATGACTTCCGATAGTTCATACCTTAATAATAAGCAAATTGTTTAAGGATTTATCTTAGTTATGTTTGAATGCATTTGGTTATTTGTAATAAGGAGAGCGGTAAATTTTGATTATGCAATGCTTTGATGAATTTTGGATTTTGAGTTATTGCTAATAATATATGCATCCGTTGGAACCTCCGGTATACTTAGTTATACAAAGGAGGTTCTGCCAAAATTTTGTAGGGTGTTTTAGTTTAATTACGTTTAATTATTTAATTTAGTAGCATTCCAAGCCTTAGTTGGGCTGGGGTGTTACAATGCCAAACCTCTTGATCAAATCTTTTGCATACCTTGTTTATCTCACAAATATTCCATCTTTGAGTTGCTTGATTTGAAGTCCAAAGAAATAGCTAAGTTCTCCGATCATGGACATTTCAAATTCCCTAGATATTATATCACCAAACTCTTTGCAAAAATCTTGATTAGTAGACTATAAAAATGATATCATCAACATAAATTTGGCATACAAAGAAATCATCATCTAAAACTTTAGTAAACAAGGTTGAATCAATTTTCCTAATATTGAATCCTTTTGAAACTAGAAAATCTCTAAGGTGTTCATACCATGCTCTAGAAACTTGTTTAAGACTATAGAGCGCCTTAGAGAGTTTATAGACTTGATTAGGATTATTAGGATCTTCAAAACCGAGTAGTTGCTCAACAAATACAAGTTCGAATATTTTTCTATTTAGAAAAACACTTTTAATATCCATTTGAAATAATTTAATATCAAAGCATGATGCAAAAGCAAGTAATATCCGAATTGATTCAAATCTAGCTACAGGAGCAAAAGTTTCATCGAAATCCAAACCTTCGACTTGAGAGAATCCTTGAGTGACCAATCTTGTTTTGTTTCTCACAACCATTCCGCTTTCATCTTACCTGTTTCTGAAGACCCATTTTGTACCAATTGCATTGTGTTCCTTGGGTCTATGCACCAATGTCCAAACTTCATTCCAGATGGAGTTATTGAATTCTTCATGTAGTGCATTCACCCAATCCGGATCATCAAGTGCTTATTCTACATGTTTTGGCTCCACAGAAGAGACAAAAGAGTAATGTTCACAAAAAGAAGCAACACGAGATCGAGTTTGAACACCCTTACTTACATCACCCAATATTTGATCTATTAGATGATCTTTTGCAATTACATTATGAATTATTGGTGGTAGATTGAAAGGTTGATCATTTTCCTTGTTGTCCTCTTCATCAATTTGAGTTTGACTTGTTGTGGAAGAGGTAGGAGGTTCAATTTGAATGGAAGATGATGTATTTTGTGGATCTTCTTTTGGCTTGATATCTCCAATTTGCATATTTTCCATAGCTTGTCTTAAAGCTTCATTTTCTACATCATCCAAATTCTCTTGCCCTTCTTGAGAGCCGTTAGTTTCATCAAATTGAACATCATGTTTTTCTTCAACTAAACTGGAGTTTTGATTGAAGACACAATAAACTTTTCTATTTGAAGAATATCCAAGCAAGAAACTAACATCGCATCGACTTGCAAATTTTAAAAGATGAACACCCTTTTTCAAAATATAACATTTGCAACCAAATACACGAAAATAAGATATGTTCGGTTTTCTTCCAACAAGAAGGTCATAAAAAGTCTTTCTCAGAATACGATGCAAATAAAGATGATTTATGGCATGATAAGCGGTATTAATTGCTTCCACAAAAAAACTATCGGAAGTATTATATTCATCAAGTATTGTCCTAGCCATTTCAATTAATGTTCGATTTTTTCTTTCTACAACTCTATTTTGCTTCGGAGTGTAAGTTGTGAAAAATTCATGCTTTATTCCAAGTTCATCACTAAAATCTTCAACTTTAGTGTTCTTGAACTCGGAACCATTATCACTACAGATTTTCTTAATTTTGAAATCAAATTCATTTTGAGCCCTTTTTGCAAAAGTTTTAAAAATGCCAGAGGTTTCGACTTTGTCATCTAGAAAGAATACCCATGTATATCTAGAGTAATCATCCACAATGACTAAAAAATAATTATTTCCTCCTATACTCTTATAGGTTGTTGGCCAAAACAAATCCATATGTAAGAGTTCTAATGGTCTAGAAGTTGATATGATACTTTTGGAAGGATAAGAAGTTGACAAGCACTACAAAGTCTATTTTTCTCAAACTTCACATCTTTCAAGCCAATAACTAAATCATATTTGAAAAGCTTTTTAAGTTGAATCATACCAACATGACCTAGCCTTCTATGCCAAAACCAACCCAAAGAGGTTTTTGCTATTAAACAAGTTTTCAAGCATGAATCATTTGAAGAAAAATCAACCAAGTAAAGATTTCCAAATCTAAATGTGAGGACCCCTGGTATCGAATATATTCCAAGTTTACTGATTACACCCAAAAGCATAATTTTCAACAAGGAATAAAGACAATGTCAGGTTTCCGGATATATGTCTCACAATAGTTCCCAAGATCAAAGACTATTGGACATATATCCTTAAACAACATTGTACCATGTCATACAAGGCATACAGATATATTATTACATACAAAACTTTACAAGTTGGTTCGGTTCACAGAAGCAACTGAACAACAACAAACATCAGAAGTTTTTGTGCAATGGAAACAAACTATAAACAGCAAAAAGCCACCAAGTGTGCCCTCATAACCCTCAGGCAACTGAGTGGAGGATAAAGCTTGACTTCACTCGTTAGCGCCATACGATCGACGCTAACGAACGAATCGCATAAGTAACCGTCCTCACCGCAACAAGTGGTTAAAGCACTGAGTACAAAAGGTACTGCAAGACTTACACAAAACTACTAAAAGAAAGTGTTTAGCAGCACCTAAACAAAGGATTAGAACTTTACATGCATAAGGCTGACAATAGGAAGGTTGTAATGGCAATAGTTTTGCATGAAGCCAGGTTTCAGTCTTACACTTGCTAAGTTTTGCTAAAATAGTTTTATAAACAAATTTGGACTAAAACTGTTAGTAAAAGATTATTCAACAATCATTCACTAAATCAAAGTGACTGTCCACTTTGAATAAATAGCTAGCATAAATACACCTTCATGCCAAAACAGTACCCCTCACAATATTTTAGAAACCAGCATCTATACATTGATAACCAACAAATCCAGTGTTGTCCGTAATCGTGGACACGGCTATTCGAATAGTTTTAACTCTGCAGAGGTGTACCTCTTTACCCACACGACTTAGTTAGCCCGTAAGCCTTCGGATGCCTCCGAACGATGACATACTTCCTTTGGTATGCTGGCCGGGTAAACTAAGATTCGGTATTTTTCAGCAAGTTGATATTATTGAGTTGAATCACCCATGCACGACGTAATCCCGTTTAGTGCAAGTTATACCGCCTACTAACCAAACGGGCACGCAAGTTGTGTCGGGAATACCGAGTCAATGAACAAAATAAAATAGTGCTCCCCTGTACATTATAGAATTGAACTCGGCACCCTACGAACATGTAAACTTTACAAATGTCCTCACACCACCATTTCCTTAACTCAAAAACACCATCTCCTTACTTAACCAAGCAAATACCACACACGCGTGTGGAAATACATAATGTCTTTGGAATTAAAGGGTCAATGTTCAGTCCTTAACGATCTGGACAAGACTACCACATTACCCAATCTCATGCACGAAGGCACCATCACTAGCAACCTCTTGTCCAGATCAAAGCCAAAATTTTATTAAAATAGAAAGGACTCAACTCAAAATTCAGTTTTACCCAAACTGATCAAAAGAACTGAAAGTAAAGCTTTTAACTGGTGTTGCCCATGACTCACAAGAGAAGCTTGTCAATCACCAACGTTCTACGGACTTGCACTGCTAAGCAACGATCTATAGAACAAAATACCAGAACAAGGATTCTAACGTAAGCATAAGTGTACGAATGTAATTCATGATAAGCCATAAGCATTGGGATATAACTAACTACTCACAGATCACAAATACTTCAAAAATAGCATGCAATAGTATCACTGTATTTTGAAATTCTAAAGTATAAAAATCTGGGATCAACATGGTGCAAAGAGGATACTTGCCTTGGTAATAATAAACCACTTGTTCAGGTTCTTGTTGCTCAGGAGGATTTTCACTCACGTCGGTAAGGTTAGAATCTAAAAAGAGCAAAAATCAAATGAACAACAAGAACTTCAAGAGAACAAAATGCTGAAAAGAAATGTGGTCAAAGTATTAATGTGCAACTAGCAAAATGCTTAAGCTACAACTATATTTAGTAAAGATAATAACCTAGATTAACCTACCAAAGCACAACTGATAGAGATTAACAGCTAGGGTTTGTTACTGATGTTGTCGGTCTGTTCGACAACAAAATAGTAGAGGCAAAGATTTTTAGATCTTTTGCTGATTTGAAGGCACACTAAGCAAAAAGACTTTTGCATGTGCTACAAGGGTGCCTAAGGAACTACCTAAGCTTCAAAAGTTGATCAGAGAGACCCTAAAGCTTGCTGTCGATATGAAAGACTGAAAATGACAAAAGAAGTCCTTCGGTGATAAGATGATCTGAGCAAAGAATCAAAGAGTGAGTGATTGAGATGGGTTACATAGCTCCATAAGAAACTCAAAATGAAAGGAATTAAGAAATGGCTCACCCTGCCGGAGTTGGAGACAAAAATGGTGAAACTTGGCCGAAACAAGAGATCTTTAAAATTCAATCAACCTATTTGACCAAAGAAGAAATTAGTTGAGGGGTTTTGCTCCTTAGATCACATGACACGATGTGACGTGAAAGAGCGATGGAAAAGCTCACCGAACCAAAGAAAACCACCACGGCGGCGCTCCGGACACGCTCTGGACAGCACAAAGGACAAGCTCGCGTTTTCAATCTACAAGCAATGCCAAAAACTCCCATTAAAAGGATGAATAAAGCATTGAAAGAAATGACAAAGCGTGAGAATGAGAAGGCTACACCGGAGACGAAGAAGAATCGCTGCGGCAACAAAAATGGCAGAAAGTGAACACTAGGGTTTTTATACCCAACTCGTCGGAGAAGGCAATGGAGGTCGTGCGTGTCCTCACGGCCGCAAAATAGCGCCAAGTGGCAATTGCATGCTGCAAAATGCATGGCGCAACGCCACCTCAACGGCGACGAGCTCGGTGCTGACACACAGGCGTGGAGGAGACAAAGATGGGTCACTAACATGCGGGCCCCACTGTCAGTCTCAGCAAAGATACACAACAGCGAGCTGAAACAAAATTTGATCGTCCAATTTTAAACGAACGACTCAGATTGATTGGGACGTTCGGACGGTCCGAACAGCCCAATCCATCTTGACCGTGCGCTTGAAATCCAATGGTCACGA
Source organism: Phyllostachys edulis (assembly GCA_036346405.1). Lineage (NCBI taxonomy): Eukaryota > Viridiplantae > Streptophyta > Magnoliopsida > Poales > Poaceae > Phyllostachys > Phyllostachys edulis. The sequence continues at coordinate 4,244,705 of CM070561.1, read as the reverse complement.
TAAAGTGCGTGCTTTGATTTTCAAACGAAAAGAAGCGGCCACCGTTGGATCTGATTATAACGGTTGAGATCAATGGGTTGTTCGGACGGTCCGAACGGCCCAATTGATCCCGGCGCTTGATTTTGAATCCAACGGCTCACAATCAAGGCGCGTTCGGATGGTCCGAACGACCCAATTGATCCTGGCCATTGAATTTAAATCCAAGGGCTTGCGCGCGCTGGCTTTTCCACTTGAAAATGGCCTGGCCCGATAAATTGTGCGTCGCCCGATTTGAGATGGACGGTCCAGATTGCATGGCGCATTCGGACGGTCCGAACGACCCAATGCATTTGGTCCGTTGAGTTTGAATCCAAGGGTCCAGAGATTGCGTGGGTTGTTTGGAAAGTCAAACAGCCCAAAAGATCAGGATCGTCCGTTGAAAATCGGACAGCTCACGAGTGCCCTGGGGTTTGGCTGAGCGTGAATGTGACAGAACCAGTTTCAAAGACACGAGTTTGGACTAGGCCGAAGTGGCTCGAGTCGCTACAGTGCCCAAGGACTGGGTTTGAGTTCAAAGTTGACTTGAACCCAAAACCAACTCCAAAAGTTTGACCGGGGGTTTAAAAATATCAAATAAATTTGTAAAAATACGAAATTTTGCAGAGAGGCTACTAGGATGATATATGTCCCTGGTAAATTTTAAAAACCACTATTCTTGGTTTACAAATACTTAAATAAATACTTTTCCCGAATAGATTTGATCAAAGATTTTCTAAAGGTCAAAATAATTTCTAAAACTTTGACAAAATTCATTTTTATTCAAGATAATTTTTCTAGTATTTGACAAAAATACTTCCCGGTCTCAATACATAGACTTGCATTTTGTTTAGAAGTTTCCAAAAACAAGGCTAAGACGTGAATAAAAAATGGAGGTTTTAAATTGTAACAAATTGCCCAAGTTTCAACATGACTAGAAATGCTATGAAAAGCATTTTATTACTGTTCATTAAAACTGGGGCTGTTACACTAAATCCTTTGAAATCTAAAGAATTTTCTTTTTCATTTAAAATGGAAACACCATTTTGAGAGAATGAACAAGTTAAACCAAGATCACATATTTGAGCAACGGATAACAAATTGAAATTTAGAGATTCAACTAAAGATACATTAAAAATGGAAAGGTCATTTGAGATAGCAATTTTTCCCAATCCTATTACCTCTTCTTTGCTATTATCACCAAATGTGATCTTGTCAATTCTTTTTGTCTTCTCGAACGTGGTGAACATTTTTCTATCGCCGGTCATATGTTGAGTGCATCCACTATCAAGCACCCAATATTTTCCACCAGTCTTGTAGTTCGCCTACAAAACAAGAATTAAGTTCTTTTAGGTATCCAAATTTTTTTGGATTCTTGGAGGTTAGTGACCAAGGTTTTGGGCACCCAAATGACATTCGTTTTGGCGCCTAAAATTGAAGTGTCAATAAATTTTGCTACTACTTTGCCATCTTTAGACTTTCTAAGCATGTATCAAGAATATTAAATGTCATAATACTTAGTATTTGTAATTGAGCATGCATTCGGCAAATATCCTATATTACGATATTTATTGCAATATTTGTCATTCTCTTTTACAAATCTTGCGAGCTTGTAAATTGGCTTCTTACCTTGCTTGGGAATGAACCCAAGTCCTTCCTTGTTGAATGAGTACCTTTGCTCACTCAATAGCTTGTCAAGAGTTTCTTTACCCTTGAAGCATCTTTCCAAGCTCTTAGCTTGGTAACTTGCTCTTTTAATTCATGATTTTCAACAACGAGCAATGGATCACATGTATTAGCTATATTAGCAATTGAATCATTTATAAAGCAACATGGTATGGATAATAAATCATCACATGATGTAGAAGTGCTAGATGTGGATAAAGCATTTAAAGCAACTACTACTCTAGACATCTCATTCATTAAATTGCAAGTAATTCCAATATTTGAATGAGATTTTTTAATATCTTTCAAGAGAAGAGAATCATGAGCTTCCTTTTGCTCCTCATAAGAGTCTTTTAGAGAGATGTACTCTTTCTTTAAGACTTTAAATTTTGACATCTCTTTTTCAAGATATTCATTTAATTCTTCAAGCATATCCATTAATTCATCATATGAAGGTTCATTATCATTAATGGATTTTACCTTATCTTCTTTTGACCTTAGACAAGTAGGAGTTGAGAATAGCGACGACGCTTCCTTGATGGCGATGCCGACAAGTCCTCTTTTCTTGGAGGACCCTTCATCATTGGAATCGGAGTAAGAATCTGAATACTCTTCGTTGGAATCTCATTCTCCAATATGAGCTTTATTCATTATTCTTTGATGATTTGCCCTTGTTATCCTTCTTGTTGGGGCAATTGGAGGCAATGTGCTCCTTCTCATCACACTTATAGCAACGAATATTGCTACAACGTTTGTTGTCATTGGAGAATTGTTCTTTCTTGCTTTTATCAAAATCAAAGCTTCGATATAGGCGCCTTCTCATGAATTTCTTCATTCTCCTCACAAGAAGAGAAAATTTTTCTTCAAAGCCTTCTTCTTCATCCTCTTCATCACTTGATTCGACTTTTTCCTTGAAAGCGGTAATCCTTTTTTAAGGAGGATGACTCCAAAAGCTCCTCCTTATCTTTCTCGTACAACTCATTTTTTATGAGGTTGCCCAAGAGTCCGGTTAGCGTCATTCTTGGCAACTCGAGAGAGTTGAGAAATAGCGTCTCCAACGTCTCGCATTTGTCTGGTAGGGCCCTAAGCATCTTACGCACAATATCAACATCAAGTAAATTAGTGCCAAGACTTTTGAGTTCATTTACATTGTTGTTGTGTCTAGAATACATCTCAGTGATGTTTTCATGAGAAAACATTGTAAATGTCTCATATTTGATCCGAAGCCTATGCAATTTGGCTTCTTTAACCATGGATGTGCCCTCATGAATTTCGAGAGCGTAGTCCATATCTCATGAGCGGTTTTAAGATTGCTCCCTCGATTGAACTCATTTGCGTTTAAAGCTCCAAATAGAGCGTTCATCGCTTGAGCATTGAGGTGGGAGTTTCATTCCTCAAGATCCGTGGGGTGTGTAGGATCAAGTGCCGTAACAAAACCCTCACTAACAATTCTCCATATGCTTAGGCTCATGGTGTAATACCCCCAAATATCAATTGGAGAAAATATTATTCGGGAGAGGGAAATTTATTCAATATTGATTGTAACAAAGTTTAGAGATGGAATTAAGTTCAAAATTCAGAATCTTAGGAAAGGAATGGGCCGCCAACCCATATTCGAGAGGAGAGGAGCCGGCCATAGTGGCCCAAGGCCCATGAGTGGGCTGGCAGCCCATTAGAAGGCAAGGGAGGGGAGGGGACTAAACCCTAGCCACTCCTTGCTACAGTAGCCACCATGCTACAGTAGCAGCGTGCTACAGTGCTCCGCCTCCTACTGCTCCTCCCCTTCCCAGCGCCACCCTCCCTGCTGCCGGCCATCGGGAAGAAGAAAGGAGAAGGGACTAGGAGAGGAGCTTCTTCGAGGATAGATCATCGTCTTCCCACGGATCTTCAAGAGTAACGAAGTGCTTTGCCCGCTGTTTGCTGATGATTAGAGGCGAATTCGATTAATTTGGTTGGATCATTTTGCTGCCGGTAGATGTTCAATTCTGTCCAGTACTTTGTGGGGTCGATTTAGGGTTCTTAGAGGCCGAATTGGGGATTTCTATCTACCAGAGATATCTAGATAATGTTTTGAGCTTTCCGTGGCCGCCAAGAACACCTAATTCCGACATACGGATCAAAAGTTATGATAGTTTTATTCCTTCTGTCTAGAATTCTGACGTGATTGATCTGTTAATTTATCTTTTAAGATATGTTTATGTTAAAGGCAAATTTAGGATTTCCACCCAACTAGGTTATTTTAGAATTTTTTGTAACCTTTCCATAATGATACAGAACGCCCTAATCGGAGTTGTAGATCAAAAGTTGTGATCTGTTCTTTACTGCTGTCCGTTTCGTCTGGGCAGAATCTGTCTTTTAAGTTCATCTGCCTGTAGTATATTGATTTTGGCCGAATTGGGTTATCTCACCAACTAGGTTTTCGTAGATATGTTCGTTAAGTTTTCATAGGATCTGGGCTCACCTCGTTCCGAGTCTCAGATCGTTAGATATGAGTGATTTCGTGCTGCTATCCAGAATCAGTTCCATGATTGTGTCGTCTGTTTTCATATTAGATCTAATTAGTTAATTGTGGGTTGTCGGGAAGGCATTGTAGAACGTTAATGGAAGTGTCCTGTTATATGTTGTTCTTATTTCGAGTATATATTGTGTAGGCGGAGAGGCTTCAGGTTTAGGAGCACCGCCATTGCCTACTAATGCGTCGCATTGCGGAAGGCAAGTACTTTGATGTTCTGATAATTAGAAAATGTTGAATGCTTGATGTTGATATTGTGTTTTTCTAAGATCCATGATAATATTTAATGTTCATGTTCCTTCCATATGTGTTATCTCCATGATTAGAGAGCATGTCTTTTCAATATACATATTGCATTCCATGCATCCATTATTCATGTTGCATCCACGGGAGTGGATTAAAAAAACCCATCAATTCCAGTATGGTCACGTAAGACCCACCATTCTAATGTGGGAAGATTGGGACACCTGTACGAAACATTCTTCATACGGGACTTGGATCCCTGTATTTTGTTAAATGTGGGCTTAGGTGAACATCGACGGGTGTGTCACTAGCAATACCGGTATATGCATGTGTGTAGTCCCTTCATTTTATTCAATCCATTCATTGCATTCATTTAAATATTCGTTCTGTGATTTATTCATATTCTTCAATGATGTTGGCTTGATCATGTTTGTTATGTGTCTCATTTATTCACTGTACTTGCTGAGTCTCGGACTCATTCTTGCGTTGTTTGTTTATTTTAGGTGATTATTGATGTTGGCTCTATTGAGAGGGAGTAGACACGCACTACCCATTCACTTCACCCTATTCAAGTCCAAGATTATGATTTAGTTTTATCTTTCATTCGTTATTGATGAACTATAATAAATAAATTTAGATGATGAATGATACCTATTGCTATGTTATGGTTAATTCAGAAGTACTTGTGATCTTTGATTATTCCTTCGATAGTTATTGCTTAGATTCGGACTATATTCATGACATGGTCCTATTGAATATTGATATCTTTTGTCATTATATGAGAAGGTGTTCTAATTCTTCGCATTATGGTTGTATGTTAGATTATTTAGGTGACATCTTGGCTTTGAATAGCGAGGTGTTACTGATTAACATCGAGCGGGCTTTAGGTCCGTGGTTAATAGAAATATATTAAAATGACACATTGTGCATGATGGGTGGGGTTGGGTAATCCATTGTTTCCGCATTTCTATTGTTATGTTTCATTTGTTGAGCAATTGTTGAATTGCTTCTGTACTATCTTTCTTGTTGTTAATCTATGATATGATGTGATATCCTATATCTATGTATTTATTCTATGATTATCATGAGATGATCCTATATATTCATAATTGATTACATTGGTTATGCGTGTTGATAACATATGTTAAGAAGTTGAGGTCGTGGTTGTTACTCTGGGATTCACGTGTTACACCACCGTTCGTGGTATGTGGTTAGGGAGTAGTTACCCGAGTACCATAGTTTAGTGTTGGCGTGAGTTGCTTTAGAAAGTTGTTCTCTTCCTTGATTTACGAATCTGCAAATTCTTGTTACGTGGTGGTTGATTGGTCTCAATGGGTCTCTAATGGTTATCTGAAACAATTATTGTTTTTCTTTCGACTATTGAATTGCTTTTACTACTTGTGATTATTGTTAATTGGCGAGAATGAGATTTTCATGGTTGTTCCTTCTTTCTAATTGGAAAAGAATGACTCACTTGATCGTTTGTTATTTTGGGTAATGAAAGTTTTCTATTGCTAGTTCGTTAACGCGACTAGAATCTGTTCGACCACAATGCGATAGACTTGGATCTAGGCGCCCACAGCGCGGTAGCCTATGGTCCAGGCCACCACATCACGACATGGGTGGGTCCGAGCACCTAGGGTGCACCAGGCTAGTGCCGGGCGGTAGCCGCGATAGGCAACACGCGTCACCTGTAGGCTCATCCAGGAGCCATTTTTACCATTTCGCACGGGAGGGGGCTAATTTTGCTATTACGACGCCAAACAGTATCAAATAAGCCAAAAACTCACCAAATAGGACTAGTACAGACATCTAAAGGCACTATTGGGTACGGGATACACCATGTTGACAGAGAAAGCTAGCATCCAAGCTAAGGTAGTGTTTGTGACGGCTTCAGCTTCTGGCTTTTGACCGAAAAAGCTAGAAACCATCCCAAACGGTCAGCCATAAGAAGCCGCTTTTCCCCGAAGCGCGAAGCAATAACAACGGCAGGAAGCGGAAGCCCGAAGCTAGCCGCGAGGGCTTCCTACGCTTCGTCGGTAATGCATTCCGTAAACACCCCTGAAGTTTAACACTTATTACCCGCCGCGTACCACGTATATAGTCGCGGAGGCAGCACGTTCTCCCATTCCCCACCCCACTCGCGGCCACCCCGAGCGATTCGTCCCGAACCCTGGAAAGAGAGGCGGCGGTTGTGCCCCGCGCCCCTCGCCCTCCCCGCCGGCGCCACCCCAGCTCTGCCGCCCTCCCGCTTGCGCCACGCCCCCCGGCCGCCTGTCGGATCCCTAATGTTGAGTTTGAGCTTTGGTCTTTTGTCGAGAAGAGAGCAGAAAATGAAGTCGGCGTCAATCTACCACTTGGCGATTTCACTTAAGTTGCTCGGAGGCTACGATGTGTTCTTTGGTGGGAGGATTGATCCTATGGCTCAAAATACACTTAATATTTCTTGTCATGTCAAAACTGTTGTCGTTTTCCCTGAACTCATTTTTACTTTCACTTCAGTCTGTAACGATGGCTGTAAGAAAAACTGGTTTATAACTAGATGCTGGCGAAGGAAGAAGCAACGAAACTTCCACTTATTCCTTTTTCCTTTAGTTGTTAGCTTAAGCACCGTAGCTTACTTTCCCCTCTCTCGTTCTCCCCTCTATTTCCGCTCAAATCGACATTGGCTGAGTCTTGCTGAACATTCAGGCTCTGTCAATTGGTATCAGAGCATATACACGATCCTTGGAGGGAAATCTGGACGAACAAAGGTTGGAGCAATCGCAAGATTTGCTGTTGTAAAATCCCGGAGTTCAACCAGATTTGGATTTCGGTGGATTGGGTAAATGGTGGTAAGGACAAGGTCTCACGGATCAATTGAAGAGGACGATCTAGAGATGGAGAATTGGGATGAAATAGTGAAGATCCAGGAGAAGTTGAGTGAGTTAGATGCGTTAAAGGCAGGCGTTCTTTGAGATTAAAGCTTTCTTTGCTCTCGATTCGGACCAACAACAAGACTGATCCTCGATGCGAAATCTTTGGGAAACCGGAAGGAGTGGCCAACTCCAGCGGAAGTAGGTATGGGTTCACAATCACAACCTAAGTGCGTAGATCTGACTGGCAACATATTCTCCCAAATGGCCTCAGGATCTGTTCAAATCGGAAGAAACGTAGCGTGGAACCAGGAGCAGCAACGAAGAACCGGGACCTCAACCCCTTTCTTTGTTGAACCAAATACAGTATTGCCTATTCCTCCTCTAGTCTTTCCACCAGCAGTTAGAACAACAGCTCAAGCTAAGATGGCAAACAGACTAGGAGTGAGTCAGAGGGGATCTCAGGGGCCTATAACTATAAACCCAGCGGCTGCGCCAGGCTTCAACCTGGGAATGGGTGTATCACCAGTTCCTCCATGGACTTGGCAAACAGCTATTGTCGGGACCCCGGGTATGCAACCACAGGACCCTCTGTGTATTCTGAACTAGTCCCATGATCAGTAGCTAGCTCACACAGTTGCAACATTGGTGTAATCATATCCACACAACCAAACAATAGATGAAGTAGACAACTTAATAATATTAAGCAAAAGAGACCTTATGGTCAAGTCTTACAACGTTTGCCACACATGGCTTAGCAACAAAAGAGTAGCTTGCAGCAGAAACAAAACAATCTGGTGGAGGTCACCCAATATGCCCACAGGCAATCGAGTGGAGGACGCGACCTAACTATGAGAAACAAATGAATGGGTAGCTCCAGAATCAAATAAAACTGTAGCAGGTGCTGAATTTACTAGGAACTTACCGAGCACGACGTCTGGGCTGTCTGGGCTTCCTCCACCATGACATGGTTCACACGGCCTCTCCCGAAAGTCTGAGGGGTCTTGGCTGGTGCAGCTGGAGTCTGAGGTGCTCCAAGTCTTGCTCCTGGCATGGGAGTTCTAGTCGGGGTAGCTCCTAGGTTGAATTTGACTGGTGATGGTCCTTGCTTTTGCGGGCAGTTGCTGGCATAGTGCCCTAGTTGCTGACAGTTGAAACAGGTGATTCCTGCGGCAGGATTGTTGTTTCTTTGCTGCTGGTTGTTGGTGTTGTTGTTGAAGCTGCGGAATCCTGGAACAGCCGGGCGAGGTGCCGTTGCGGGGGTTTTGAAGGTGACAGGAGGAACAGAACGAGCTGGGTGTTGAGCATTCGTTCTGGCCCTCTGTGGATGACCTTGATAAGTACCATGCTGCATCATCTTCCATTTATGAGATTCCGCCAGTTCACGACGTGACTCGTCTATGAGCATGGCCTTGTTTACTAGCTGCTGGAAATTGGCATAGTCGTTGCCAACGACCTGAACCTTCAAGCTAGGGTTGAGTCCTCGCTTGAAACGCTTCTAACGAGCATCATCGGTGGCAACATCCTCTTGGGCATAGCATGAGAGTTGAGTGAACTTGTTGAGGTATTCACTTACTGACAGGTTCCCTTGTTTCAGCTCACGAAACTCATTTTTCTTCGTTTCTACCTTTCCATTGGGAATATGAGAGAGGCGGAAGGCTTCTGAAAATTCAGTCCAAGTGATGTTCTGGTGGTTTTCATGGGCGTATGATAGTTCTCCCACCATTCTGCTGGCGGTGCCTTCCGGTGGTGTGTGGCGTCTGAGAACTTTCTCATGGTCATCACACCGGGTAATGGCAAGCTTCTTTTCAGTAGAGCGCAGCCAGTCATCTGCATCCAAAAGCTCGGAGGAGCTGGAGAAGGTAGGTGGATGGGTCCTCATATATTTTGCCAACTTTGACTGAGGAAAAGCTGGTGGGGGCGGAGGTGGCATGGCAGCTGCTTGGTTGTTCTGGTTCAGCACGGTGAGTAGAGCGGCAGTTGTCTGATTCTGTTGAGTCATCATCTGGTTCATGTTCTGCATCATTGCATTCATCAAACTGCGTCTGTGCTACCATGAACTATCCCAAACCCTGATCTGTTGTTGCGGCTGGGGGTGGTGACGCAAAGGGGCCCACAGGTTCATCCTGACTTGCCGAGTTGCGGGTCTGAACCATCTGCACAGATCTTCTCAGGTTTAATAGATAAGAGGAGGAAAGCACAATAGGAAAGAGGGAAAAGCACAAAGACGAGCAAGAAAAGGGAGAAAGACGGGACAACCTAATTGGGGAAAGTCGGTTTAACCCAACGAACAATAGCCGGAAAGCTACAAGAGGCAACCACACTCAAGCCACAGATCCTAAACGATCTTTGAACCGAAAAGGGGTATGACACTACTAATTTATCTTATGTGGGTGGGCGACTTCAAGCAAAGCTCGATTCTATAGAGATTATCAAGATAAGAGGGTCACTTTACATTCAGAAACAAAGTTCAGAAAAGATAAGAAGTCACACCTTGAGAATGGAATAAGGAGAGATTAGCATAATTTGAGGAAGAATAGAGTAAGATGAGAGGATAATACAATTCAAGTTAATTGTTGGTTTGATTTATAAAATAAAATTTTAAAGTCTTGACTAAATGACCATGCTAACTATGGTTACGTCCTACAGTCGATATGGCTCTAATACCACCGCTGTCGGGACCCCGGGTATGCAACCCCAGGACACTCTGTGTATTCTGAACTAGTCCCATGATCAGTAGCTAGCTCACACAGTTACAACATTGGTGTAATCATATCCACACAACCAAACTATAGATGAAGCAGACAAATTAATAATATTAAGCAAAAGAGACCTTATGGTCAATTCTTACAATGTTTGCCACACAGGGCTTAGCAACAAAAGAGTAGCTTACAGTGGAAACAAAACATCTGGTGGAGGTCACCAAATATGCCCACAGGCAATCGAGTGGAGGACGCGACCTAATTCGCATAGTCTTCAAAGAAGTCTTCCTCATAGAACTCGTTGCTTCCAGGTTCTTCTTCAGCGACTGATTAACCAGAGGGCACAAAGCCGTGAGTACTTTGAATGTACTCAGCAAGTCACAGAGAAATGTATGCAAGTAATATTCATGCAAGGTTTGACAAGGATAGCTTTATGGCTATTTTGCGGCGATATTTTTGACAAAAGACGAGAAGTAGATTGCAAAGCACAATTTAAAAGATTAATTCATAGGTAATCAATTTTCTTTGAAACAACTAGTGAATACCCTGTTCACTTCCCAACCATCAACCATCTACAAGATTCGACCAACCCATTCCAACATTTTCGATAAAAGTTCTACCCCTTGCGTGAAATCACCAGGCATGTCCATAACCGGGGACACGACTATTCGAATAGTTTTACACTCTACAGAGGTTGTACAGCTTGACCCACAAGACACGAATTCTCTAGTTTGTTCGGCATATATCTATACCACCGCTCACTACCTTAGGTAAGCCATCTAGAGCACGTGACAAGGCTTTTACAAAGTTTCTGTTTTGACTCGATTCTGTTCGCTAAGGTTTCCCTCTATCGGCCCCCTTGCGCTGTTCCCAACCAAAACAGAACCGAGCCAAGACATTGCTAATTAGTCAGCCAGGTCTATCCTAGTCTAGATATGTGGTTGTACGGTTAAGGCCCAGATCAATGGTTCAAAGTTAAGTCCTTAGTTGGTTGCTCAGACGAGACGTCTCCACATTCCAAGTGTGCGTTACGGCACCCACCTTTTACCACGATCCACTCGTCCAAGCATAAATCATTTTCATTCAACCCGGCCAAATGACCACCCTAGTCATGGCACAACATCTTTTATCAAAACTGGCTCCGCCACGGTTCCATAATTCCTTTAGTCAAATTCAAACATTCTTTGAGTATGTGATCGAGAGTCTATCGCATAACTAAAGCATTGGCTAAGCATAACACGCTACCCATGTTGGTATTATCATCATGTCCAACTAATAATTAACCATCCTAGGGTGTGCAAGGATTATGTCATTCAAGGATACATGTCGTTCACAATTTATCAAGGAGGTATAATGGCAATTAGGTAATTAACTACTCCCGAAACCATTTAAGATAAAATTAGGCATGCATGTTTATATCAAACAATATACTTTTATAAAGATGATTTCAATATGATCAAAGGTCTATGACTTACCTTCGTTGAAGAGCAGAGGTGCTTCGGTCGTCGGGTCTGCGAAATCTTCCAAAACGCCGGAATCTATACGTACGAACAAAGCTAAATAAATAAAACAACTCAAAATAAAATCCAAATAAATAACAAATAAATACTACTAGGAAGATAAAGAATTTATATGAATTTAGAAATTTGAATCACTCGAATCGGAGTTCGAATGGGGAAGTTATGGCCAAAGGAAGTTAGAAAAACACATAAAATGATGAATTTAGGGATTTCCTGATTTTTTCGAATTAATTTTCAACAGGAAAATCAGAGAAATGCCACGTGCGGAGGGCGACGGGCACTTGACTAGGCCGACCACGCAATAACCAGCCGTGGAGGGCTAACGTGGCACCATCCAGAGGAAGTGGCGGTGGTGCCACCTCGAGGGCGAAGAAGCGGCAACCGGCGGTTGAGCAAGCGGCGCTCTGGTGAGCTCGGTGAAGAGCTCGCTCAGTGCGCAATCGACTTCGATGCGTGTCGGCAATGGAGGGCAGCGGCGGGTCGTGGAGAGCCACCAATGCACCAAAGAGAGCTAGAGGAAGAAAGAGAGAGAAGGGAGCTCCGGTGCTCACAGATTTGGCGGCGTGGCATGAATGGTGGTGGCAAGTCCGCTTGGCGGAGAAGACGAAGCGAGGCAGGCTTGACAAAGTGGGACAAGGGGGCTAGGTTGAGCGAAACACATAAAATGATGAATTTAGGGATTTCTGATTTTCGAATTAATTTTCGGTGAGGCTCGGTGAAGAGGGGAGGCGCACCTCGGCCAAAGGCGCCTCGGGCGAAGCGATCATGGGTGGTGGTCGGCGGCATGAAGTGGTGGCGTGGCGGAGCGGAGGGCCTTGATGGCGGCGGTGGGTGCGGTGGAGAGCTTCACGGCCGGCGGCGGTGAAAAGTCAAATCGCGGTCGAAAGAGAGCGGGGGAGAGAAGGGGAGGAGAGGGGAAAGAGAGAGGAGAGGGCGAGCTCCACTGTGCTCACTTAAATAGGGCTCGGGGAGGCCCGGAGGAGGAGGAGGAGGAGAGGTGTCTGGCGGCCTTAATGGTGGCGGTGGGGGTCGGCTTGATCGCCTGAGAGAAGAAGCGGGGAAAAGCGAGGCGACGGGGAGGCGAGGCGGGGACAGAAAGTGGGACAAGATAGGGGCTAGGTCTGCGTGGGAGTGGGTGGCTCGGCGAGAAGTGATGAGGAGCGCGAGCGGTGGAGGCGGGAGGTGGCGGCGACCAGGGCGCGGTGGTGACAGGCGAGGCCCATGGTCAGAGAGAGGCAGTGAGCAGGGAAAGCGCGGCGATTGCGAGCCGTCCGATTCGATCGGACGGTGTCCGATGGGGAGGCGGCTGCGTGCGATGCAAAACGGCCAGACAAGCAGGCAAAAAAAAACAACGGCCGAGGGAAAATCGCCCAAGAGGCTTAGGGGATTTTCTAAGGTTTTCAATTTTAGGAAATACCGTAAAAGCAAAAGCATTTTTAGAAAATAGCTTAAGCCATCCAAAAATTCTAGGAAAATTCACGAAATCCTTGAATTATTTAGAACTTAGTAAAAATATTTTCAGCTTAACTATTGCTTTTAGTTTTTGCAATTAATTATTTTTAACATAAGGCAAAAGGAAAAACCAACTCAAGATCCAACAAAACTCAACTTAAACCAACTTTAATTAGTTCAAGTTTTAATTAAGTCAAATTAAACTGCTTTTAAAATTCTAAATTACAAATTAAGCTTTAGCAAATTAATAAAACCAAATGGTTAATTTTTAAAGTTTTCAAAATTTCCAAAAAGCCTTGAAAATAGGGACGTTACAAACCTATACCCCTTAAAGGGAATCTCGACCCCGAGATTCAGGCTGACTAGAGAATAGGTGCGGGAACTCGGCCTTCAGATCCTCTTCACGCTCCCAGGTGGCTTCTTCAGTGTGATTGCTCCACTGAACTTTGCAGAAATAGAGGATCTTGCTTCTTGTCACAAGCTCGGATACTTCCAAGATCTTGATGGGCTACTCCTTGTAGGTTAGATCTTCTTGCAAGTCAACTGCTTCTAACGGCATCTGCTCTTCTGGCACACGCAGGCACTTCTTCAATTGAGACACATGAAAGACATCATGCACATCTGACAACTGAGGCGGGAGCTCTAACTTGTAAGCAACTTCTCCTATTCTGACTAGAACTGGGAAAGGTCCAATGTATCTTGGTGCGAGCTTTCCACTGACTCTGAAGCGACGCATCCCTTTGAGAGGTGAGACCTCACTACCAGGAATTGTGAATCTCCCGAGTGTCACAATTTTTCCCGAGTGTTTTTTGTCGAGCACTCAGGAACTTAACTAGCTTCCCGTGTGTTCCTCCGTGCTCTCGGGAGACTGCCTGAGCACTCGGGAGAATTTAATTTTCCCGAGTACTCAAAATTGTACCGAGTGTTTTTAGTTTGCACTCGGGAGACACATGTGCCGAGGTCGTGAAATTTGGTCAAGGCGCAAGATTTTTTCCATCCGGCGCCAAATTTTTCCGTCGGCGCCAAAATTTTTGGTAAGCGCCAACACCAAATGTGCAACAGTACACACTGTCAAAGTGGGCCTGCCACAACCCACTCATATTCTCCTCCTTACAAACACCTCTCTCTCTCTCTCTCCCTCTCGATTCACAAACTCATCTTCTCCACCCTCTCCACTCCACACAAGCCACGCTCCCCACAGTTCGCATTAGTCCCCGGTGTCCTCTCCACCACCATGAGCCACGGTGCCTCTCCACCACACCATGGGATAGTGGCGGCACCTCCATTAGCTCGTTCCCCTGCTGCCACGAAATCCAACCTCAAAATCACTCAAGCTTGCTCCCAGATCTCCCTCTTCTCCCAAATCTGACCTCCTCTCTCTGATTTGCTTATCTATGGATGGGGCTGCAGTGATTCTTGGCTCAGCTGCTGCAAACTGTGGCAAATCTATTCCCACCTCTGCTCCTTTGAGAAGGATTTGAAGGTCCGGGAAAGAGGTAATAGGAGGTTCTTGATATAATTTATTGTTCAATTTCAATTGCAGGTAGTTTTTTTTAATTAGTAGATGCGCCAGGATATAACATCCCTCTAATTTTTTTTCTTTGAAAGATACTTTCCCAGAGCCAGCTGTGTTTAATTTTAATTTGCTCCCTTTCTTTATATTTATATATATATATATATATATATATATATATATGTATGTATGTATGTATATATATATATATGTATGTATGTATGTATACATATACATGTATATACATATATGTATGTATGTATGTATGTATGTTGGCAAGAAATAGTTGGGAGTCTTGACCAATATAAAAATGGGAGAATTGAAGATTTGCCATTGTACTTTCATGTAATTTAGATTTGCCACTCTTGTGAGGATGACATGTGGGTCTGGACCCACATGTCATCCTTGTGCAAATCCTAGATATCACTTTTAGAAGTGGCAAATCTTAATTATTCTATAAAATTTAGTGGTCAATCTTGTGATTATTGTTCATCATAGAAGAATTGCAGCTATAATATAAGGGCATCTCTTTAATGTATTTTGAGGAATTTTCTAATAGAAAAAAGGTATCGTACTACTTAACAAAGTTATATGTGAAAGTTCTGCTGTGAACTAGAATGCATTAGGCAGCTTTAATTGTGCTCTTTTATTATTTATTTGCATGTATGTAGAAGTTGTTTACGTCAGTATTCTTCTCTGAAATTACATGCAATTATGCGTATGAATTGCATTAAATGTAAGAACTACAGTTGTAATCTGATTGCACTATGTTGTTTGCCTAAATAAAATGTGTCTTTGGTTTTTCTTACATACCAACTATTATTGTGCACCTTGTTGTTCTACTACTACATTACGAATCATTTACCTGAAGTTTTGTATGGATGCAAGTCTCTCCAATATAGATTGCCTCTCAATTGTGCTCTTCTATTATTTATTTGCATTGCTATTTTGCTGTTTGATTGAATGGTTGTCTCTGACTGGACCAGTATGTTTATAGTAAATGCTCCACACAATTATCGAGATGCTCCCTGGATGTTGGCGCAAGCCTTAGTGTATGCAACTAACTGTTCATATTCATGATTTTTTTGGACATTTGACATTTTTTAGATTCTCAAGGCCCTAAGATTTGCCATTTTCTATTGTTTGATAGACTTTAGTTGCAAGGTTGGATTCAAAGGACTGGGTTATGACATGTGAAGCTCTTAATAATGTCTGTCGGTTGGTAATATATCACAAGGAAAGATTGCGAGGAGCTGCTTGTAAGTTGTTCCTCAGATATTCCATCCAAAGTGACTTGTGTTTTTGGACAAACCTTTTGATTATCTCTAATGGAAGAGAGGCCAAAGATTGATTCAATACGACTTGTAGTTCTCTTTTCTTATGTCCCAAGTGCTCAACTAGATAGAGATGGATAATTTGACCTCATTTTCAATTTTCTTTGGCTTAATTTCTACAAAAGTAGGATCCTAAATAATACAAATTCATGGGATTTCTTGAATGCTCGAGTACATTGTAAAGCGCCCAAGTTCGTTTTCAAGCGTAGCCTATCATATAAAGAAGAAACAAAGATGTAAGCATGAGAGCTTACATTTTTCGATTTGAAAGTTGAAACAGGGTATTACTACACAGAGCATTCGATGTAGCTCTCACATGCATATTATTTATTGTCCTCCATTAAGTTAAAGAGCAAAGCATGGTATACTCTTTGATTGTAGTGACTAGCATCTGACAACAATTTTGAAACGACTTAAGATTTTTCAGGGATATGGCATGCATTTTCGACAATGCACTTCACAGTATTTTTAATGTTACAAGTTACATTTTGTATCGATAATATAACCAGTAAACTTTTAAGTTCTTCACAACCATACTTCTTGTTCAAACTTCAATCCCTTTCTCTTATGTTTATTCATAAATTGAATTTCTTGAGATAGTTTTTTTAAAAAAATGCTTTGTTAATGATGCTTTCTTTATATTATTGCCGTATTTTGCATTGTTATTTTCATATTTTGTGATATTTGTTGTTCATCCTGTGAGTTAACCTTAATTTCTGTGAGTTAACCTTAATTTCAATCGACCTTAAGTTTTCTCTCTTGTCATTTAGGTTATGGATAATCAAAACAAGCCAAAAGCCAGGGAAGTAGTTAAAAGATTGATTGTTGAAGATGGATGGAAAGGTTTATACAGAGGATTAGGTCCAAGGTTTTTTTGTATAAGGTGATGCATACATTCTGAGGTGTAGATTTTGTATCATTTGTTTGTTGGTTGTTGATGAAAAGAAAGCATCGCCATTTTGTAAACTTGTATGTGCTAACAATTCATTTCATATGTTGTCAAAATATGTGTTTCAACCTGTATGTACTAATAATTCATTCGTATGTTGTAAAAATATATGTTTTTTAATGATAAAGCGAAGTTTGCATTGCTATACTACTGCGAGATGGATTGTTCTTCACTTTTTAGATGTAGCACATAGTAAATTCGGGATACGAATGATGTATTTTAGTGCTTTACTACTAGTAATCAGTGGTGGCACTTTCCCGAGTGTTTCCTGAGTGTCAACACTCGGTAAAAGTATCATGTTACGGTGGCTAAACCCGGTTGTGGCACTTATTCTCCCGAGTGTTATATGTTTCCCGAGTGTTTAGATTTACACTCGGGAAAGTTATTTTTCCCCAGTGCTGGATGTTTCCCGAGTGTTCAGATTTACACTCGGGAAAGATATTTTTCCCGAGTGTTTAATTGTTTCCCGAGTGTTCAGATTTACACTCGGGAAAGTTATTTTTCCCAAGTGTAAATTTTGAAACACTCGGGAAACTAGTTTTTTCCCGACTAATCTCTCCCGAGTGCTCTTTCCCGACGGCCGACCTTCGGGAAAGTATCTCCCGAGTGTTTTCGCACATTTCCCGAGTGTTTTAGACACTCGGGAAAAATCAGGATTCTGGTAGTGCCTTCAGGTACACATGATCTCCAGGTACAAAAACTAAGTCTCGACGACGGTTATCGGCATAAGTTTTTATGCAGTGCAGAACATTCTCACTTTTCTCGATTGACTTAACTTGATCTTGACCTCCTTTAGGATTTCTGGTCCAAGCACTTGCCCTTCGCTGAATCACCCAATCGAAGGTGTTCGCACTTTCTTCCATAAAGGGCCTCAAATGGGGACATCAGAGACTTGATTGATGGTGTTGTTGTAAGAAAACTCGCATAAGGTAGCATTTGGTCCCGGTGGTGCAGTTCTCTAGAGCTTGAGCTCTCAACATATCTTCTAAGATTTGATTTACTCTTCGGTCGACCATCAATGCGAGGGTGGTAGGTCAGATTGAAATTCAAATTAGTGCCCAAAACTTTGTGTAGCCACGCGCGAATCTTGAGGTGAATCGGGTTCCTCGATCGACACGATCTTCTTAGGTACTCCATGTTGACATACTATCTTTTCCATATACAATTCTGCAAGTCTGTCTCCTGAATAGGTGGTCTTGACTGGGATGAAGTGAGCCACCTTGGTTAGACGATCGACAATTACCCAGATAGAATCATATCCAGCTTTAGTTCTTGACAGACTGGTGATAAAATCCATGCCAATTTCTTCCCATTTCCATTCAGGTATGTCCAAAGGTTGCAAAAGTCCAGTAGGTCTCTGATGCTCAGCTTTAACTCGCTGGCAAACGTCTCATTGAGCAGTATACTCAGCAATTTCAAGCTTCATGCTAGGCCACCAATAAAATTCCTTGAGATCTTGATACATCTTAGTGCTTCGGGGTGAATGGAGTACAATGTTTCATGAGCTTTCTTGAGTATTAACTGTTTCAGCTCTTTTTAAACCGGTACATAAATACGCTTATCGAACCATAGGACACCTTGCTCATCTTTTGAAAATCTTAAGGATTTACCCTACTTCATGTTTCTCTTGATTTCCTTGACATCTGTATCTTCTTCTTGAGCCTTCTTGATCTGATCTTGAAGAGTTGGTTGTACTTCCAGGGCAGCTAACTCGAGCCTGAGCTTTTGAAATTCTTCATGCAGTGCTGGCTGATCTTCCTTGATCATCAGAGTATTGCAGTAGGTCTTTCTACTTAAAGCATCTGCTACAACATTTGCTTTGCCTGGGTGATAATGAATTCTCATGTTGTAATCCTTGATCAACTCCAACCATCTTCTTTGTCTCATGTTCAAATCAGCTTGAGTGAAGATGTACTTTAAGCTCTTATGATCCGTGTAAACTTCACAAATGATTCGATGAGGTAATGGCGCCATATCTTCAAAGCATGCACTCTGACCAATTCTAAGACATGAGTGGGGTAATTGGCTTCATGAGGCTTCAATTGGCATGAAGCATATGCTACTACCTTCCTTTCTTGCATCAAAACACAACAAGAGACCTTGACGAGATGCATCACGAAAATCTCAAAATCCTTAGAACATCCGCGAGAATCGGCCTTTGGGGTGGTGGTCAAGCGCTTCTTTAATTCTTGAAAATTTTGCTCACATTACGGCGTCCAAGTAAATTTCTTTTCCTTCTTGACAATTGGGTAAGGGTCTTGCTATTCTTGAGAATCCTTCTATAAACCGGTAGTAACACGCCATTCAAAAACTTCGATCCGAGGTAGTCTTGACTTGGGTGACTCGATTGAGCACATCCTTGACTTTGCTAGGGTTGTGGCGACTCCTTGTGCAGACATGACATGTCCCAAAAGGTAACTTCCTTCATCCAAAACTCACACTTGTTGAATTTAGCATAGAGTTGATGATCTCTGAGCTTATTCGAACCAAGCGAAGGTGCTCTTCATGCTCTTCTTCACTCTTAGAGTAAACTAGGATATCGTCAATAAAGACAATGACAAATTTATCCAGATACTCCATGAATACTTTATTCATCAAGTTCATAAAATAAGCGGTGCATTGGTTAATCCAAAAGACATGACCGTATACTCATCTGATCCTTATCGGGTTGAAAAGTCGTCTTGGTATATCTTCTTGGCGAATCTTCAAGCGGTGGTAACGACCTTAAATCTATCTTGGAGAACACTCCGGCTCCTTTTAGCGGTCAAACAAATCATCGATTAGGCGAGGGTACTTGTTCTTGATGGTGTCTTCATTGAGAGAGCGGTAATCCACACACATCCGCTGGGTACCATCCTTCTTAGGGACAAAGATCACTGGGGCTCCCCAAGGCGAAGAACTTGGTCGGACAAATCCTTTGTCTTGCATTTCTTCAATCTGCTTCTTCAGCTCGACTAAGTCGTCAACCGACAAACGGTAGGGTCTCTTGGAAATGGGTGCGGTTCCCAGGACTAGGTTAATGAAAAACTCTAGGTCCCTGTCCGGTGGCATTCCAGGTAGGTCATCAGGAAAGACATCTGGAAATTCTCGACCATCGGGCGCATCTTCCTGAGATAAAGCAATCGACACTCGGACTAAGGCTCCATCATACTTTTAGTAGAGGCTTCAAACTTTACTTTGGTTCCATCTGGGCTGACCAGAGTGATGCTTCTACCACCACAATCTAAAATTGCTTGGTGATTAGAAAGCCAATCCATACCCAAAATCACATCTAAAGATTTGGCATTGATGATTATGAGGTTGGCTAGAAATTCTACCCCTTCTATGGTTACTTTAACCTTAAGGCAACCTTGGTTCGTACTCAACTCTGAACCAAGTGAACGAATCAACATAGCATTTTTAAGAGTCAGAACCTTTAGCTGATGCTTTGCAACAAACTTCCGAGAAACAAATGAATGGGTAGCTCCAGAATCAAACAAAAGCATGGCAGTGTTGAATTTACTAGGAACTTACCCAGCATGACGTTTGAAATTTGTCTGGCTTCCTCCACCGTGACATGGTTCACACCTCTCCCGAAAGTCTGAGGGTCTTGGTGGTCTGTTGGAGTCTGAAGTGCTCCACGTCCTGCTCTGGCATGGGAGTTCAGTCGGGTAGCTCGAGTTGAATCGGTGGTGATGATCCTTGCTTTTCTGAGCGATTCTTGGCATAGTGCCCCGATTCTTGACAGTTGAAATAGGTGATTTATGCGGCAGGATAGTTGTTTCTCGGCTTGGTTGTTGGTGTTGTTGTTGAAGCTGCGGAATCCTGGAACAGCTGGGCGAGGTGCCGTTGCGGGGGTTCTGAAGGTGACGGGAGGAACAGAACGAGCTGGGTGTTGAGCATTCGTTCTGGCCCTTTGCGGATGACCTTGATGAGTACCATGCTGCATCATCTTCCTTTTATGAGATTCCGCCAGTTCGCGACGTGACTCTTCTATGAGCATGGCCTTATTTACTAGCTACTGGAAATTGGCATAGTCATTGCCAACAACCTGAACCTTTAAGCTAGGGTTGAGTCATCGCTTGAAACGCTTCTGACGAGCATCATCGGTGGCAACATCCTCTTGGGCATAGCGTGAGAGTTGAGTGAACTTGTTGAGGTATTCACTTCTTGTGATTCCCTTGTTTGACTCACGAAACTCATTTTCTTCATTTCTACCTTTCCATCGGGAATATGAGAGCGGAAGGCTTCGAAAATTCAGTCAAGTGATGTTCGGTGGTTTTCATGCATGCAGATAGTTCTCCCACCATTACTGTGGCGGTGCCTTCCGGTGGTGTGTGGCATCTGAGAACTTTCTCACGGTCATCATACGAGGTAATGGCAAGCTTCTTTTCGAGAGAGCGCTGCCGATCATCTACATCAAAGGCTCGGAGGAGTTGGAGAAGGTAGGTGGATGGGTCCTCATAAATTCTGCCACTTTGGTGAGAAAAAGCTGAGTGAAGCGGAGGTGGCATGGCATTGCTTGGTTGTTCAGTTGACCACGGTGAGCAGAGCGGCCATTGTCTGGTCTGTTGAGTCATCATCTGGTTCATGTTACGCATCATTGCATTCATCAAGCTGCGTCTGTCTTTGCCATGAACTATCCCAAACCCTTATCTGTTGTTCTTGGTGGGGTTGGTGGCGCAAAGGGCCTGAGGTCATCGACTTGCGAGTTCTTGGTCTGAGCCATCTGCCTGAGATCTTCTCGAGTTTAATAGATAAGAGGAGGAAAGCACAATAGGAAAGAGGGAAAAGCACAAAGGCGAGCAAGAAAAGGGAGAAAAGGCGGGACAACCTAATTGGGGAAAGTCGGTTTAACCAAGCGAACAATAGCCAGGAAAGCTACAAGAGGCAACCACACTCAAGCCACAGATCCTAAACGATAGTGGAATTGAAAAGGGTAACAGCACTACTAATTTATCTTATGTGGGTGGGCGACTTCAAGCAAAGCTCGATTCTATAGAGATTATCAAGATAAGAGGGTCACTTTACATTCAGAAACAAAGTTCAGAAAAGATAAGAAGTCACACTTTGAGAATGGAATAAGGAGAGATTAGCATAAGATGAGGAAGAATAGAGTAAGATGAGAGGAGAATACTATTCAAGTTAATTGTTGGTTTGATTTATAAAATAAAATTTTGAAGTCTTGACTAAGCGACCATGCTAACTATGGTTCGTCCTCTGATCGATATGACTCGATACCATCATTGTCGGGACCCGGGTATGCAACCCCAGGACCCTCTGTGTATTCTGAACAAGTCCTATGATCAGTAGCTAGCTCACAAGTTGCAACATTGGTGTAATCATATCCACACAACCAAACTATAGATGAAGCAGACAAATTAATAATATTAAGCAAAAGAGACCTTATGGTCAAGTATTACAACGTTTGCCACACAGGGTTAGCAACAAAAGAGTAGCTTGCAGCGGAAACAAAACATTTGGTGGAGGTCACCTAATATGCCCACAGGCAATCGAGTGGAGGACGCGACCTAATTCGCGTAGTCTTCAAAGAAGTCTTCCTCATAGAACTCGTTGCTTCCAGGTTCTTCTTCAGCGACTGATTAACGGAGGGCACAAAGCCGTGAGTACTTTGAATGTACTCGGCAAGTCATGAAGAAATGTATGCAAGTAATATTCATGCAAGGTTTGACAAGGATAGCTTTATGGCTATTTTGCAGAAAGCGATATTTGACAGTAAATACTGTAAGTAGATTGCAAAGCACAATTTAAAAGATTAATACATAAGTAATCAATTTTCTTTGAAACAACTAGTGAACACCTTGTTCACTTCCCAACCATCAACCATCTACAAGATTCGACCAACTCATTCCAACATTTTCGATAAAAGTTCTACCCCTTGTGTGAAATCACCAAGCATGTCCATAACCGGGGACACGGCTATTGAATAGTTTTACACTCTCTGAGAGGTTATGCGGCTTGACCCACAAGACACGAATTCTCTAGTTTGTTCGGCATATATCTATGCCACCGCCACTACCTTAGGTAAGCGATCTAGAGCACATGACAAGGCTTTTACAAAGTTCTGCTTTTGACTCGATTACATTCGCTAAGGTTTCCCTCTATCTGGCCCCTCTTGTCTTTGTTTCCAACCAAAAGCAGAACCGAACCAAGACATTGCTAATTAGTCACCAAGTCTATCCCGTCTAGACATGTGGTTGTATGCGGTTAAGGCCCGATCAATGGTTCAAGGTTAAGTCCTTAGTTGGTTGCTCAGACGAGACGTCTCCACATTCCAAGTGTGTGTTACGACACCCACCTTTTACCACGATCCACTCGTCCAAGCATAAATTATTTTCGTTCAACCCAGCCAAATGACCACCCTAGTCATGGCACAACATCTTTTATCAAAAGTGGCTCCGCCACTGTTCCATAATTCCTTTAGTCAAATTCAAACATTCTTTGAGTATGTGATCGAGAGTCTATGGCATAACTAAAGCATTGGCTAAGCATAACACGATACCCATGTTGGTATTATCATCATGTCCAACTAATAATTAACCATCTTAGGGTGTCCAAGGATTATGTCATTCAAGGATACATGTCGTTCACAATTTATCAAGGAGGTATAATGGTAATTTGGTAATTAACTACTCCCGAAACCATTTATTATAAAATTAGCCATGCATGTTTATATCAAACAATATACTTTTATAAAGATGGGTTCAATATGATTAAAGGTCTACAACTTGCCTTCGTTGAAGAGTAGAGGTGCTTCAGTCGTCAGTCTGCGAAATCTTCCGAAACGCCGGAATCTATACGTGCGAACAAAGCTAAATAAATAAAACAACTCCAAATAAAATCCAAATAAATACTAATAGGAAGATAAATAATTTAGATGAATTTAGAAATTTGAATCACTCGAATCGGAGTTCGAATGGGGAAGTTATGGCCAAAGGAAGTTGGAAAAACACATAAAATGATGAATTTAGGGATTTCCTGATTTTTTCGAATTAATTTTCAACAGGAAAATCAGAGAAATGCCACGCGGGTTGCTGACTGGGCTGACACGTCAGCGGAGGGCTGACGTGGCACCACGGTGGCAGCGCCACCTCAAGACCTGCAGCGATGCGCCGCCCAATGGCACGCCGTAGCAATGAGCAATGGCTTGCATGTGGCTACCAATGGCCAGCTAGAAAGTCATGAAGGTGGTGCTCATGGTTGGCGACGCTGGCAAGTGGTGGCGGTGGCGAGGACGAAGAGCAGCAAGCCGGCGGTTGAACAAGGCGGCGCTCTGGTGGCTCGGTGAAAGAGGCGCGACCAGTCGCGCCTCGACTTAGCGATGCGAGGTGAGGTCGACGGCGGTGGAGGGCTTGACGGCGGCGGGCGGGCGGAGAGCTTCACGGCCGGCGGCGAAAACTCAAATCGCAAATTAAAGAGAGCGGGAGA
Source organism: Phyllostachys edulis (assembly GCA_036346405.1). Lineage (NCBI taxonomy): Eukaryota > Viridiplantae > Streptophyta > Magnoliopsida > Poales > Poaceae > Phyllostachys > Phyllostachys edulis. The sequence goes on along the minus strand of CM070561.1, from coordinate 4,220,517 downwards.
GAAGGGAGGAGGGGGAGAGAGAGAGAGAGGCGAGCTCCACGTTGCTCGCTTAAATAGGGCTCGAGGAGGCCGGAGGAGGAGGAGGAGAGGTGTCGCGGCCTTAATGGCGGCGGGGGAGTCAGGCTTGACCGCTGGGAGAAGAAGCGGGCGCACAAGGCGCGGGCGGAGGCGGGACGGGCGTGACCGAAGTGGGACAAGATAGGGGCTAGGGTCTGCGAGGGGCGGCGGGCGAGCTCGGCAGCGGGGAGGCGTGGACACTGGCGGAGGCGGGAGGTGGCGACGACCAGGCGGTGGTGGTGACAGGCGGGGCCAGTGGTCGAGAGAGAGAGAGAGGCGGAACGGGGAAATGCGCGGGCGATTGCGAGCCATCCGATTTCGATCGGACGGTGTCCGATGGGGAGGACTCACAAGACACAAAAAGCAGACGCCAAGCGGACATGTGAAAAACAAAGAACTTTGAGGGAAAATTGGCCCAAGAGGCTTAGGGGGATTTTCTAAGGTTTTCGATTTTAGGAAATACCAGAAAAGCAAAAGCATTTTTAGAAAATAGCTTAAGCCATCCAAAAATTCTAGGAAAATTCACAGAAATCCCTTGAATTATTTAGAACTTAGTAAAAATATTTTCAGCTTAACTATTGCTTTTAGTTTTTGCAATGAATTATTTTGAACATAAGGCAAAATGAAAAACCAACTCAAGATCCAACAAAACTCAACTTAAACCAACTTTAATTAGTTCAAGTTTTAATTAAGTCAAATTAAACTGCTTTTAAAATTCTAAATTACAAATTAAGCTTTAGCAAATTAATAAAACCAAATGGTTAATTTTTAAAGTTTTCAAAATTTTCAAAAAGCCCAGAAAATAGGGATGTTACAGCTATCCAACCTGCGGTGCCCCAAACGTATTACCATCCGACACTAAACTTGAACCCGAGTCAGGAAACGGTATGGAATCTGGGTGGTATAGCGGGAAGTATGGGATGGAATATGAACAGTAGCAGACACCACTATGCCGATGTAGTAATTAGAGGACCCAAGCTAGAAATTCCTTTGTTCACGGGTGAAGAACCAATTAGTTGGTTGGAACAGTGTGAGAATTTCTTCGAGATGACTGGAACCCCAAGAGAGCAGTGGGTAAACCTTGCAACCGGTCACTTTTCAGGAAGAGCAAACACATGGTTCAAGGGTATTGGCATAACATGGCAAGTATTGAATTGGCAACAATTATGCTCTATGTTGGTAGATCGTTTCTCCGAAGCTAGTGCACATGAGGTAGTGGAGAAATTGCAAACCATGAAACAAATGAGCAGCGTTAGCAAATATATTGACTACTATGAAAAGTGTGTGGAGTTAGTGAGAAGAGATCACTAGTATTTGCAAGAGGCCTTCCTATTGAGTTGTTTCATTGGAGGATTGAAGGAGGAAATTAAGTATGGGGTCTGCATGCATCAACCAAAAGGGTTGTTGGAGGCTTATTGGTTTGCGAAATTGGAAGAAAAGGCAGCACTGGCGAAAAGAACTAGTCACTCGAATGCTGTTAGTAGGAGTAAAACAATCAGCACTAACTTCAGAACCGGGCCTGTTAGAGGAATGAATGTTGATGGAAATGAAAAAAAGAAAATTCTGGTACAAGATGGTAACAAAAGGACTTGTTGGCATTGTAATGAGCCATGGGTCCCTGGACATAATATGAAATGCAAGGTGAGAAAAGCATTACATGTTATTTTGTCACAAGGAGAGGAAGAGGGAGGTGAGAATTTGGATGAACCCGAGTTGGCTAAAGAGCCAGGGTTTGTCATAGCACTCGGAAGTCCTAAAGAAGTCGAAGAAAAGCAGGAGAAGGAACAATTGTTGATGATCTCTAGCAATGCTATGAGTGGACTAACAGGACCGGCGACATTTTCCTTAAGGACAATGTTTGGGGGAAAACAAGCACTGATGTTAGTTGATAGTGGGAGTACTAATTCCTTTATGGACTATGAGTTCGCTGTCAGGAGTGGTTGTAAACTAATATACCAAACCACAAAGAGAGTAACAGTGGCTGGAGGTGGAGAATTATGTAGCAGTGCTAGAACCGAGCTGGTAAAGTACAGGGTTCAAGGGTGTACATTTGCAACTTCATTTCAGTTGTTGAAGCTTGGAAGTTATGATGTGATTCTTGGGGCAGATTGGATCTATGATCATAGCCCAATTGGGATGAATCTCAAGACAAGGGAATTGACTATATACAAAGAGGGCAAGGTGGAGGTTTTCAAGGATAACTCCATTCCAGAGAAAAATCGTATTGTGGGCGCCACCAAGTTGGGAAAAATCTTGAGAACCGAAATATTGGGTTGTATGATTCAAGTTAATTACACTCAAGAAGAAGGATCTCAGGAGTTTGAAGGATTGCCGAGAGAGGTGCAGGAACTGCTGTAGTAGTATGCTGGGGTTTTTGATGAGCCACAAGGGTTACCAATGAAGAGAGAGTGTGATCACTCGATACCATTAAAGAGCAATGCCGACCCTCCTAGAATCAGGCCATATAGAACCCCCCATCACCAAAGGGATGCCATGGAGAATATTGTCAGACAACTATTGGAGTTAAAAGAGATTCGCACTAGTGTGAGTCCTTACTTGTCTCCGGCTATAATGGTGAGAAAGAAGGATGGGTCCTGGAGGTTATGTGTAGACTATAGACAACTCAACTCAATGACCGTTAAGAACAAATTTCCTATGCCGGTCATAGAGGATTTACTTGATGAGTTGCATGGTGCTACCATTTTTTCCGAGCTAGATCTCAGGTCGGGGTACCATCAAATCCGGATGGTGGAGGAAGATATCTATAAGACAGCTTTTAGAACTCATCTTGGACATTATGAGTACATCGTCATGCCGTTTGGGCTGACCAACGCACCGGCCACCTTCCAGTCCCTCATGAATCAAATATTTGGAGATAAATTGAGGAAGTTTATTCTTGTTTTCTTTGATGATATCTTGGCTTATAGCAAAACTCTAACCGACCATGTTAAGCATTTGCAGCAGGCTTTGCAAATACTGAAGCAGAATCAGTTGAAGGCAAGAAGAAGTAAATGTTGTATTGCTATGTCGGAAATTGGGTACTTAGGTCATGTCATCAGCGGATCTGGAGTGGCTACTGATCCCGGAAAGATTGTGGATGTGGTGAATTGGCCCATTCCTGACTCTGTAACTAAGTTGAGAGGCTTTTTGGGGCTAACCGGTTATTACAGGAGATTTTTAAGAGGGTATGGGAAGATATGCAAACCACGCTTTGATGTGTTGAAGAAAGATGCGTTCAAGTGGGAAGAAGCACAGTCTATCGCTTTTGACATACTAAAAAAAGCTATGACCACCTGTCCAGTTTTGGCCCTCTTGGATTTCTCAAAACCTTTTATACTGGAGATGGATGCATGTGGTACAGGTTTGGGGGCCGTCCTAATGCAAGATGGCCGACCCATTGCTTATTATAGCAAGACCTTGGGGGTAAGGGTAGCAGCTAAATCAATCTATGAGAAAGAAGCTATGGCCATTCTTGAGGCATTAAAGAAATGGAGACACTACTTATTGGGCAATCAAGTGATTATCAAAACTGACCAAAGGAGTTTAAAATTTATTACCACACAAAGATTGGTGGAGGGAATACAACATAAACTGCTTCTTAAGTTAATGGAGTTTGATTATAGAGTGGAGTAGAAAAAGGGGAAGGAAAATGTAGCAGCAGATTCATTATCTAGAAGAATTGGCGTATTACCAGTGGAGGTTGAGATTTGTCAGGCCATGGTTACCGTTTTGCCGGCCTGGGTAGATGATGTGAAGAGCACTATGTGAATGATCCCTGTTATGAAAAGCTAGTGACTGTTGGACCGAGGCCGACTGGAATGGATGACAAATATACACTGGAAGCCGGTTTGGTAAAATACAAGGGCCGAATATATGTGGGAGTTGAAAATGACAGTAGATCAAAAATTCTTGACTCTTTTCATTCCTCACCTTTGGGAGGTCATTCAGGAATGAGGGCGACATACCATAGACTTAAAAAACTGTTTTATTGGCCTAAACTAAAAAGGGATGTGGAGTTATTAGTTGTTCAATGTACTGTCTGCCAAATTACAAAATCAGAACATATTCATATCCCGGGGCTGTTGAACCCTCTAGAGGTACCCGACATGGCATGGTCACAAATCAGCATGGACTTCATAGAAGGTTTACCCAAATCAAGAGGAAAGGAGGTAATTCTAGTGGTGGTTGATATGTTCACGAAGTACGCTCACTTTCTATCCTTGTCCCACCCTTATTCAGTGCAACAAGTTGTGCAATTATTCATGGATAACATATTCAAGCTGCATGGGATGCCTATTGCGATTGTGATGGATAGGGACAGGATTTTCACTAGCCTCTTGTTCAAAGAGATTTTCAAAATGATGAAGATATCTCTAAGATTGAGTAGTGCTTATCATCCACAATCGGACGGGCAAACGGAAAGGGTGAACCAATCCTTAGAGTCATATTTGCGAACTATGACATTTCAAGAACCCAAGGAGTGGATGGGATGGTTAACCATGGCGGAGTGGTGGTATAATACATCCTACCATACTTCTTTGAAGCTAACACCGTTCCAAGCGTTGTATGGGTATCCTCCCCCGAATATTGGAGAACTCACTATCCCGTGCAATGTGTCTGAAGAGGCCCAAGTTACAGTGGAGTAGAAAATGAAGATGATGGAAGAATTAAAGGCCAATCTGCACAAGGCGTAGGAACGGATGAAACATTTTGCTGATAAGAACCGATCGGAGAGACAACTTAAGGTTGGAGACATGGTATATCTAAAAATGCAACCGTACAGGCAAAATGCTTTCGGTTTGAGGGGTTCTTTGAAGCTCAGATCAAGGTTTTACGGACCGTTCAGGGTTCAGGAGAGAATAGGTGCAGTGGCTTACAGATTGCAATTGCCGGAACCTGCTGCAATTCATTCCATTTTCCACGTGAGTCAGCTGAAGAAACATTTGGGATCACATGCGGTTCCTATGCCTGGACTGCCCCTGGTCGGAGAAGATGGCAAGATAAAGACCGAACCTGTGGCGGTGTTGGACAGAAGGGTGGTTCCACGCCGCAATGAACCGATTGCGATGGCTAATCCAAATGGCTCAATTTGGGACTGAGGATGCTACTTGGGAAGATATGGCATTTATTCATGATACTTTTCCAAATTTTGCACCTTGAGGACAAGGATGAATTCAAGTAGGGGGGAGTTGTCAGATCCCTAATGTCCAGAGTTTCAGAGCTTCGGTCTTTTGTCGAGAAGAGGAGCAGGGAAATGAAGTCGGCGTCCAATCTACCACTTCAGCGATTTCACTTAAGTTGCTCTGGAGGGCTACGATGTGTTGTTGGGCTGGGAGGATTGATCCTATGGCTCAAAATACACTTAATATTTACTGTACCGTCAAAACCTGTTGTCGTTTTCCCTGAACTCATTTTTGCTTTCACTTCAGTCTGTAACCATGGCTGTAAGAAAAACTGGTTTATAACCAGATGCTGGCGAAGGAAGAAGCAACGAAACTTCCACTTATTCCTTTTTCCTTTAGTTGTTAGCTTAAGCACCGTAGCTTACTTTCCCCTCTCTCGTTCTCCCCTCTATTTCCGCTCAAATCGACATTGGCTGAGTCTTGCTGAACATTCAGGCTCTGTCACGCCCTCCCGCCCGACAGCGCCTTCCCCAGCCGGGCCCGCCCCCGAGTGCCTGCCTGTGCGTTCGGCCACCTCCGCCGGGCGAATCTGGGGTCCACGCCCGCGCGATCGGCCGCCCACCTCGGCCACCTCCACCAGAAAGGCAGCCGCCGCTTGAGCTCGATCCCAAGGTACAACCTCCGATCTACTCCTCTGAATCCATGATTGTGTTGGTTGAGAGGAACAACACCGATTCATCTCTTGTGGAAATTATGAAGTTCCCCCATTTAGTCGTCAAAGGAACCTCACGAGAAAGACATTGGCACCATTCGCTTTTTCCTTCCAATCTATAGCAGTATTGGCAATTTATGCAAATTTTTCAGTCCAGATAGTCAGCGAACGAACTAGGCATGATACATGTTTTAGTTGTGAATTTGGGATCCCCCTGCTGGTTATGCGGTAGAAAAGTGACAGGTGAATCGTGGAAAATGTTTTTAATTGAAAAATCTATTTGATGTCTATCACTAGATCTAAACTGATGTTGGCATCAGTTGTTCTCAACTAATCATTTGCAGTTGTCGGGGCTACCTTTTTGTCCAATTCCTCCACCTGGCTGCCACTGATAGTTCAAGTCCTAGTAATTTCAAGAGATAATGAATATTTACACAAAAGAAGATCTAAACAAGGCTATTGCATCCTTCAAAATTCCTCTTATCTTTACTCACAGTTTAACATAACACAAACAATATCTCTACTCACTGTGTTGGTTATTGACTCAGAAAGTTCAACAGATAGTATTCGTCTTAGCAATTTTGTACCGATTCTTGGGATAGTCTTGCATGACGATCAAGGTTCAAGAAAGCGCTAGGCGCGGCGGGCGGTGGCCCGGGGCCTAGGCGTACTAGGCGGCCGGCTTGGCTACGGTGTAGATAAGCCTACAACAGGAATAATATGATGAATTGAGCAAGCATTAGGCATCAAAATTGAGCAAGATAGAAGGAAAATTACCTAAAGAAGCAAGATATAGTCAATTTGATGTAGTCATGTGTATTATCTCATCTCCAAGAGCTTGATGTAAACATGTATGTAATCAAATAATGTTGTAAACCTGCATATTTAATCAATGATGAGTTATTTTGCTATTGTGTGAGAAATAATGTATGAATGATTGATGAATGAATGAGTTGGATTGCAAATCATCAACAAAACAAACCAACAAAGTTGGATTGCAAATCATAAATCATACTTGGCAATATTTCAGGACATCCAATACTATTCAGTCCAAATAAGCTACACAAGTACATGACACAACTTAGCATTCAGACATCCATGTAAGCATTCATGAGTAGACATCTAGAGACTAATTGAGAGCCAGAATATGCAAGAGTAGACAATTGGACATCCATCATCCATGTAAGCAGAGTAGTAGACAAGGTCACAAGATACAACATCCAGAATTCAGCAATCAGCCAATCAGCATTCAGGATTCAAAATATAAGCACCACTGCACCACTGTTGGGTCCAACAAACTACACATGACTACACAAGTACATGACACAAGAGTAGAATCAAGAGTAGAGAACATTTAGTAGAATACACATGAGTACAACACTTCTGAATTCACTCATTCAGCAAATCAGCATTCAAGATTCAGCCCAACACTACAACCGTTCAAAGCATTAAGCATATGCTCCCAACTCCCAAGAGTTGTCACACACACACACACACACACACACACACACCTGACCTGAGACACACATTCAGAGTTTGTTTCAGTATTCAGACATTTATATTTCACATTTCAGATTCAGACATTCGATAGAATTCAATAGCAGTAGTAGACTAGCAGAGAAGGGAAGTTGCAGTAGCAGAGCAGTAGACTAGCAAAGAAGGGCATGAGGGGGAGGCGGGGAGTTGCGGTGCTAGGGGGAGCAGATCTGCAGAGAAGGGAAGGGGCAGAGGCAAGAAGAGAGATCGAGGGGAGTGCAGTGCCGACGCTTAGGGAGAAGAAGGGAAGGGATGGGGAAGCGAGAAAGAGCCAAGACTGAGGTGGGGGGGGGCACGAGGGTGTAGCCATGGAGTAGAGAAGGGAAGGGGGCATCAGAGGGGAAGGCGGCGGCGCGGGAGGGGGACCAGATAGGAGCGAGAGCAGAGAGAGGAGGTCGGCGGTGGGGGAGCAGACGGAAGAGGAGTACGTGTACCTCGATTTGATGGCGGGACGACAGCGTTTTAGAGGCGGTGAGCTCGATTCAGCGGCGGAGATGGTGGGGCGAGCTCGATTCGGCGGCGGCGGCGAGCTCGAATCGTTGACACAAGATGGCTGGAAGCCAGCGCGAGCTCAATTTGGCGGCCGAATCCTAGCGCGCCGCAAGATGTGGTCACTGGTCGGGGGCATCGGGGCGCTATTCTCCTTATGTCTCGCCTCGGCGCCCGCCTCACCTATAAGCGCCGCGCGCCGCCTTGGACCACCTAGTTGGTCCAAGGCGTCCATCCCGCCTAGCTTGCTGCCTCGGAGGAAGTCGCCGCGGAAGACCACCGACTAGCGCCCAGGCGACGCCTAGTCGGTGCCTAGGAGCGCCTTCTTGAACCATGATGATGATAGGATAGATGAAAGATATATGTAGTATTTTGTCATTGTATATGTTATGTTGTGATGTTCTGGCTTATTATCTTGTGTATCTTTATTTTCTCGATGTTTGCTGTGTTGTTCACCCTATTGATGCAATCAATGGCCAAAAAAAAACCAGGGTTGTTAGCTGTGTTGTTCACCCTATTGATGCAATCAATGGCCAAAAAAAAACCAGGGTTGTTAGCTTCATTGTGCTTCATGACTAATGATTCTCTTCTGTTGTTCTGATAGGTAAAAGAAGCTTTTAGTTCATCAGGACCACAAATAGGGCCTCCCCCTCCTCCCCTCACAGGTTAAAATTGCGAAAAGAAAATCCTTCAATCATATTTGTTTGGTAGCATTCTATTTAGAGATTCACTTGAACATCTGAAACACAGATGTGTTAATGAATCTCTTTTTCTTGATGCTAGTTTAGCATAGTATCTCTTCAGTCTATATGGTAGATATATTCTGCAAAACTGACATTCAAAATTCTTTAGTTGGTGGTGCGGGATATATTTGTGTCATGGGCAAGATGTTCCTGTATTCTGAACCCTTTTCTCAAGATGCACCTTCTTGTAAAGAGCGTCCAGTGCTCTCCCTGTTCATGCAAATATAGTGTCAAATGAGACCTGAAACCCCGGCTGCTAATGCCTTTCCTTTCATTGTTATTACTTTAGGAATTAGGATCATTCTGAGAATGTATGACTCTCAATTTGACTATTCGGTATCAAAAACTAAATTTCCTTACCTTTTGTCACTGCACAGATAATTGTTGTTCTTGCAAGACTTGTAGTTTGTGTTATCCTGTGTTATTTCAATGCATTGCTATAGCATACATTCACACTTGGATATCTCTGGTTGCTTCTTTTGTATTAAAAGGCCGACACATCAGGTCGACAAGAAGGTTGCTGATGGATTACTGAGGCTCATCCTCCTGAAAGGACCTCTGGGAAGCTGTGTTTTTACTAGCGATTATGACAGGAAAGCCATGGACGAAACCCTTCACGCTTTCTGCAACAACTGATCCTTCTCCGCCGGAACTTCAGTTACTTCTGTTGTATACTAATAGGCTACATATCGTTTCAGATAAGAGAATGCATTGTTTAGTATCCTTATTGATTTTTTTGGTTGAAAATAACGGAATATAGTTAGGGATTGGTTTCAGGTTGTAGAGCATTGTGCCTGATCAATTGTGATCAGTTATCTTTGAATAATAGAGTTTTACTGCATTGTGACTGTCTTCTCGCTGTTACCGGTTCTTGACACGTTAACCTAAAGAGCGTCCAATGCTCTCCTGTTCATGCAAATTGTGGCCAATTGCGTTAGTTCTAGTTAATTATAGTAAATTATTAATTATTGTTAATTTATGCTAAACAGTATCAAATAAGCTGTTACTTGTATCAGGGTATTTTAAACATTTTTCATCTCAAAAGCTGAAACCAGCCTACCTAAAAGTCGGACAGTTAAATATCAAATATTTTCAACTGCAACCATTTAGCTCTACAGCACATCTAAAAGCCGTTTTTCAGAAAAATCACCGTACCGTCCGCCCTGTCCAGCTGAGAAGGAAACCGAAGCACGGAAGAAGGCAGAGGCAGCATAGCACCGTCCTTGGGCTTGTCAGCCCGTAGAAGATGACGCGGGCCGACAAGATTAGGAGTGGCGGGTGGCGGATGGCGGTCTGTAGGCCTCCACCCACGTCACGCCGCCCATAAGCGGCAGCTTGCGGTTCCGCCTGGCTCTGCTACCCGGAGCGGGCGACTTGGTGTCGAAGTGTCCGCCCACCGAGATTTTCCTCGCCAAACCCACGCGTTGCTCTTGCGGCCCGCGTGGTGCGGAGAGGAGGCCGCGGAGCAGGCGACTTGGTGCCTTGGAGGCGAAGTGTCTCGGCCTGTCCAGTGTCCACCGCCGAGATTTTCCTCACCCAACATCCCACGCGCTGCGCTTGAGGCCCGCGCGGCGGTGCGGAGAAGTGGCCGCAGAGCGGAAGACTTGGTGGCGAAGTGTCGCGGCCTGACTCGTACTCTCGTCTCGTGTCCACCCGCCGAGATTTTCCTCGGCCAATCCACGCGCTGCGCTTGCCTGACAACAAAGCGGCCAGGCAGGATGGGATGTGTGATGTGTCAGCAGCACTCAGCGTGGGTTCGGTGTCGCGTCGCGGCGCTAGGTCTGGGTGAAGTGACGCGTTTCTTGTCACAGCCCACGCACTGTGCGTTTGGGATAGAGCGGCGAAGTGACGGTGGTCCCCAGACGAAGCTGTTTAGGTGGAGTGACTCAGCACGGCGGTTTCGTGGGCTCGCCGCGCGATCTTTTCGGCGCAACGCATTGATGAGGTGAGCGTCGCCGCCCAGCATGAGATGTTGGCAATTCTATGGCCCGGCCCGTGTGCGCTGACCCCTGTTCGGACTTGCTTCACGCTTCGCGAGCGAGCGATTATAAACTTGTGACGTGACCGTAGCTGTAGATTTGCCTAGGCTTTAAAAAACTTGCCCGGCCACCGCGCCGTCGTGTACCCAATGTGGTAAATAGAGGGCACAGGTAAACACATACTAATATTCAGTCCCAGTGACTGCCAAGCTTCAATGATTCCACGGCTCATCATTTCGGTTGATGTGCCATTGTGCCCTTATTATTAGCAAACGACAACTGCATTTGTCTCGAAAGAAACTACGAGGCATGTCATTTCAAAATTTGGATACTATTGGCCCTTATACCACCGTAGTTCCTAGACAAGTCTCTAGCCCCAAATTTTCATTTTTGCCCCCACTTTACACATACTACGGCCTAATTTTCATTTTTGCCCCCACTTTACACACATCTTGCCGCATGAGCCAGCTTCTCAACTATTGCGCTCTTCCACCATAGCACCTAGTCGCCACCACCACCACCACGCAGTAGCAACAAAGTTGCGTCGTCCGCTGCTGGCAAGAAGAACATGTGCGCCCCTCCCAAACAGAGGTGTGCTCGACACCACACGCCGCTTGCTGTTCTGCTCGCCCACGCTTGCTCGCCACACACCGCTCGCCGCTTCCTCGCCCAGACGCTCGCCTAACGCCCGATCCTCTACGCGCCCAAGCGATAGCAGTGGATGCGGTGCCCCCACGCAAATTCCCTCACGCATCGATAAAATGAGCCGAACGCGAACGCCAGCGTTGTTTTCACGTTATAGCAGAGAAGAAGAGAGCCAGAGAGGAAGAGAAAGGAGAAGCCAACCAAAGAGCCAAAGAGGAAGAGAAAGGAGAAACCAACTAAAGAGCAGTTAAAGTTTGTCTAGTTGCGGAAGTTGTGCATCGTCTTGTAAGCACCTAGAAAAGGTAATTGTCATTCGCATCCAGCTATAGTTTTAGCAATATGATTAGCATGTAATTAGATGAATGGTAGCTTTTTATTGTAGAAACTGAGTAGTTAGAGTTGTGTGGTCGGTGTATTTTGAATTATTGTTCGGGCGTAAAATTAGAAGACGTAGTGTGATTAGCACGTAATTAGAAGACTTAGTAGTCGATGGAGCACGTGCATCGCGCGCGTGGTCCATGAACCTTTGACTAGGCATGTTGACCTTCCGTCCATGCCCTATGCCATAGACCGAGTGAATGACAAATAGGCCCCACCTATCAGTAGGCTTTTAATTCGTAAATTAAATGCAAAAGAATACTATCCAGTAGACCCCGCATGTGAGTGGAAGAGGCTAGGTTTAGCTCAGGTATAAAAAGTTTAGTGAAACCTATTTTGTTGGTTTCTATTTTTATTGTACTTTAACTTAGAATAGGTTTGAAAGTTGTTCTTGCCTAGAAAATTTCGGAATTAAAATTAAATTTGGTAAATAATTATTTTTACACTAGAAAGTGAATTAACTTCAACATTTAATAGAAAATTCATATGAACTCCAATTGAGATGAATCAATTTTTGTTGGGCATGAAATTTTATTCTCTAGCTAACCATGTAATTTTTATGTCTACTAGTATTCTATAAATTTTTGCAAAATATTTAAATAGAAATAGAATTGTACCTACAACCATGTAATTTTTATGTCCACTAGTACATTAGATTATGAAGAAATTACACAATAGTCTGCACAGTGTCAGGAACTTGAACCTAAAATTTTAAAATATTTTGAGGTGGTTTAACGTGTAATTCAAATGTGCATGAGACGTAACAAAAATAGAATTGAAAACATGGAGTATGAACAGATGGTGTAAAGTGGGCATGACCAAATTTGTAGAAGAATTCATTTGGAAAACCCACAGATAAGTGGATGGTACGAGCATTACATATAAGTGGTTTCATATACACCTGTGTTAGGTACTTCATGGCGGAGATTTAAGATCTCTTCGTGTTCCACGTGAACGCTCTTGTACGCGACGGACCGTACGGGGCGGACCTGTCAAATTGTGACCGTACCATGAAGCAAAAGGGTACCATCCTAACCGCGGTTGTAGCTGATGCGAACAACCAGTTACTCCATGTGGCCTTCGCAATTGTTGAGAGAGAGAACACCGATAGCTGGCTGTGGTTCCTGTCCAATGTGAAGCAGGCGGTGGTCCAAGACCGCCCAAATGTGTGTGTCATCTTGGGCAAAGAATGCTTTGGAGTTCTTTGTCGCGTTGAGCACGATGCAAAATGGGAAACAACCGCTGTTCTAGTGGAATGATGTCAGCAGTCGTTGGTGCATGAGGCATCTCGCGGTGAACTTTCACACAAGGTTTCGGAGCAAGGACCTGATGAAGATATTCAAGAAGCTCTGTATGCAGAACCAAAGGCGGAAGTTCGATGCGGTGTGGAGACAACTTGACGAGGAGACTGGGAAGCATATAAGGAACTCAGCGAACGTCGAGGCAGGGGCAGCGGCAGGAGGGTCCGTGAGAGTTGGGGAGTTCACACAGTGGGTTAACTCGTATGCACCCGATTTGGACAAATGGTCCCTGCTGCATGATACAAGTGGTGCAAGGTACGGGATCATGATGACCAACATGTCCGAGGTATACAACGATGTCCTCAAGGGTGTCCGATCCCTGCCGATCACTGTGATCGTGAAGGAGAGTTGGAACCGTACCGTCGGGTACTTCGTTAATAGAGCCATGATGGCCAAGAAGCATCTGGAGGATGGCAAGCAATTCTCAGAAGTAATGCACGCATACATGGAGAAGAAGATCAGCACGGTGCATTCGCACGTTGCTCGTACCATAGATGGCGTTAGGCAAAAGTTCGAGATCCGGATCAGGGAGAAGTACGTGATGGGCTACACTAGAGGGGATTGGAAGCAGGTCTGCACGATTGGTGACAAAGCGTCGTGCACCTGCAACAAGTCGCGGCTTCTCCACAAACCATGCACCCATGTGTACGCGGCGTGCGCGGCGTGGTGCCAGGCCTCGGAGTATTACATTTCCAAGTACTACGACATCTACCACCTATATGGAACTTGGAGTGCCGAGTTCCATTCGTACGGCCTGGACATGCACTAGAGTGTATCACCAGAAGCAAAGTCATCCGTTCATGCAAAGTCCAATGAAGTAATCATTTAGAAGAAGAAGCCACCTATAAACGAGAAGAAGATTTGAAAGCCGAGTACCCCCACCTCTTTGTTGACCAAGTCTGAATCTCGGGGTCGAGATTCTCTTTAAGGGGGTAGGCTTGTAACAGCCTAATTTTCAATTTCCAGTTGAAACTAAATTATAATTATTTTATCGAATTTTTGGATTTTTTAAGAGCTTTCTCCTAATTATTTCAAGGCCAAAATAAATAAATTGAAAAATTAATTACCAATTATAAGTTGGAAGTATTTTATTTAAGTCCAAAATGACCTAGATAATTTCTGTGAATTTTCTCTTAATTTTTGGACTTATTTTGCTATTTTCTAAAGCTTAAATGAATTATCAAGAATTATTAAATCACAAAAGCATTTAAAATCACAAAATCACCTTTGGGCCGAAACTAGCTCAACCCATTTCCTATTCTCACAAGACACGCCCCACTTCAAAGATGCTTCTCGTCTTGTACTCACCTCCTCTCTCTATCTCGCTGACATGCGTGGTCCACCCGTCAGCCGCTCACTCCTCTCTCTCACGCCTCCCTCTCTTTCTCTGACGTGTGGGGGCCGTTCGTTAGCCTCATGCCCATTCAGACAGTCCGAATGTCACCACATCGCTGCCATGTGGGGCCCATTCGTCAACCTCACGCCCGTTCGGAACGGTTCGATCGTCCCCCCTCACAGCAGCGCTTACACATGGGACCCACAACGCCATGTCAGCACCTCTCCCACCTTCCTTTCTTCTCCACGCGATTTTCGTTGGCTTCGCCGTTAACGACCGTGTTGGAGCTTTGCAAAACCCGGCCAAATCCGTATTCCTTTCCTCATTTTAATGCGCATTAAAACACCGAGACAATTTCGCATCCATTTCCATCTTTTGCTTTCGTAGATGCCGCCCAGACCTTCGTGCGCCACACGTCGTTCTGGCCACGCTCGCATACTATAAATAGGAGCCCCAAATACGCACTCCTCCACTCATCCCAAACCCCAACACCCCCCCTCCGCACCATCTCTCCCTCTAGCACCCGTATTTTGAGTTTTCGCAGTGGCCACCGAGGCTCAGTTCTTCGTCTTCTCCGTCGATGTCAAGCCCTCTTCGGCGACCTAGACCTCGTCATCGGTATAGCGACATCACCGCCCACCTTGTGCGTGCCCCACCTTCACCGGAGAAGCACGGGAACGCCATCGTCGTCGTCAACCTACAACCGCTGCCGCTTCTTCACTTGTTGCTAGCGACTCCTTCACGCTCCTCCGCTGCTAACGCACGCGTAAGGTCCAGCGTCACTCTCTTTCTCTTTTGCGCATAATCGCGTGGCTCGCCATGGTGCGAAGCGTCAGCGAGCCCGAGCCCGTAGCACCGCCGCTCACCGAACCTACGTGGCATGTACACGTAGGTGCCACCCCAGCACCACATAGGCCCTAGAGGCCTAGTTAGTGTTACGTGGACGCCAACCTGGTAGGTTCCGCCAGCACACGCACCCCCCTGTTCACTATTCTATGAGCTGCGTCTACCGTGGATGTTGACCGTTCGTGGACCTAGTCCATTGACTATGTCGGGACCCCGAATAGCACCCCGGGACCCTCTGTGCTCACTAGACCTGTCCCATGATCAGTGGCTGGTCCGCACAGTGATCAACAACGATGTCATCATAACCATACAACAAACTATAGATAAAGCAGATAAATTAACAAGAATAACAACAAAAGACCTTATGGTCAAGCTTTTTACAGAGGTTTGACGCACAGGGCTAACAACAAAAGAGCTCACAACGAAAAGCAAAATTAACACGTGGAGGCCATTCGACATGCCCACAGGCAATCGAGTGGAAGACGTCCTAGCACGAGAGGTCTTCAAGGACCTCCTCTTCAAAGAGCTCGGAGCACCCTGGGAGGTCTTCTTCAGCTGCTGATCAACCAGAGGGCACAAGCCATGAGTACTTTGAATGTACTCAGCAAGCTGTAAGAAAATGTATGCAAATAATATTCATGCAAAGCTCAACAAGGACAACTTTATGGTTACTTTGTAGAAAGCAATATTGAATGGAAATACAGTAAATAGATTGCAAGGCTCAAGTTGAAAGATTAATACATAAGTAAATAAGTTCTTTTTGAAACAACTCGTGACCACCCTGGTCACTTCCCAGACCTCTCGTGACCACCCAGGTCACGAGCCAGACCACTCACGACCACCCTGGTCATGAGCCAGACAACGACAACAAGTTTTAGAAATTCTACCACTTGCGTGAAATTACCAAGCATGTCCATAACCGGGGACACGACTATTCGAATATATTTACACTCAGAGGTTACACAACTTACCCACAAGACACGAGTTCTCTAGTTTGTTTGGCACCGTCGATGCCCCCGCCACTACCTTAGGTAGCGAGGCTAGAGCACGTGACAAATCCTTTACAAGGTTTCGCTTTGACTCGATTACGCTCGCTAAGGTTTCGCCTCTGGCCCCTCTTGCGCCAAGTATGCGTGTCTATCCCATGTCTTACACACTTCCACCAAAACGGAACCGAAGCAAAGCATTGCCAACTAGTTGGCCAGGACCACCCCATAATGGTCTTATGGTTGCATGGTATGGCCCGGATCAATGGCTTACAAGGTTAAGTCCTTAGTGGTTGCTCAAGCGAGACCTCCTCATCCCAATGTGCTTCTTGCACCCCCTTTACTGCACGATCACTCGCCTGAGCGAAAATATTTTGGGTTCAACCCGGCCAATGACCACCCTAGTCATGGCACCACAAATTTTATTAACGACAACACATGTCAGGGCAACGCTTGCCAAGACAACACATGCCAAGACAATACGTGCCACAATTCCATATTCACTTAGTCAAGTTTAACATCTTTGAGACAAGTGATCGAGAGACAGTGCATAACTAAGCAGGTCTAAGCAATATGCACACCCATATTGGTTATCACAAAGAAGTCCAACTAAGAATACCCCAACCTACGGTGGTCCAATGGTACAAGCCAACATGTCAATCACAAATGTCCAAGAAGTCTTACTGCCAAGTAGGGATTTAGTTACTTCCCAAAATCATTTTTATACAAATAGCCATGCATGTTGATATAAAACAAAGTAATTTTGCAAACTAGGTTCAACATGATCAAAGGTCTACGACTTGCCTTCGATGAAGAGTAGAGATGCTTTGGTTGAGGTCGCTAGGTCCACGAACTCTTCAGAGAAGCCAGAATCTACACGAGTGAAAAAGAGCCAAATAAATACAACGAATTCAAATAAAACAAAAACTACCAAACTAGAACAAAAAGAGAAACACTAAAATAAAAACGGACTCTCGGGAGGAGGTCCTGAGGAGGAGGTCCGCAGGAGGAGGCCCTGAGGAGGAGGTCCTGAGGAGAAAGTCCACAGGAGGAGGTCCTGATGAGAAGGTCCACAGGAGGTCCAAAGGAGGATATATACGACTACCCAACGTGGTCATGCAAGGATACAACTACGCAACGTGGTTGCGAGAGATACACAACTACACAACGTGGTTGTGAGAGAAAAAAAAGGAGATCAAGGCACGAGAAACTCACATTTGAGGAGAGAGAGGAGGAGGGAGGAGAGAGAGAGAGAGAGAGAGAGAGAGACTAGAGAAGGATGGCAAACGGCGCAGGTGCTCTGGCGAACTCTTCAGCAGCGAGGAGGTCGAAGATGGCACAAGTTCCAGTGGCTCTTTGGCGACGAAGAGGTAATGGCGCAGCTTCAATGGAGTCCTTGGCGAAACTTTAAGCTCGGTGAAAATAAGATGAGAGCAGAGGAGAGCTGGGTGAGGAAAAGGTGATGATAGAGGGCTGCTCGGGCTTTTATAGCTAGGGAAAACGGGAAGAGCAGCTGAGAGACTCAAAGACACACGTGTTCAAAGGTAGGTGAAGGAGAAGATGGGAGCAGGTTGGGGAGGAAACAAGAGGGGGAACAGGTACTGCAAAAGGTGACAACATTTAATGCGACACAACAGTATTTAATGTGCTAGGACCTTTGCATCAGCAGCGACGCAACGGGAGGAAGGAGAAGAAGAATAGAGCTGACAGGTGGGACTAGTCAAAACTTGGAAAAGTGGTCCAACCAAAGGAGAGGTCGAGACCAATAGAGGAGGTCGTGACCAGGGGAGGTCGTGACCCAAGGGGTGGTCTTTGCAAAAAGGCCAAGAGGGTGGTCTTGACACAAGGAGAGGTCGCGGCCCAAGGGATGGTCGCGGCCCAATGGGTGGTCGTGGCACAAGGGAAGGTCGCTAGGACCACCCGGAGGTCTTGGACTAAAAGGGAGGTCCAAACGAGAGGGAGGTCTAGACTGAGAGGGAGGTCTAGACTGAGAGGGAGGTCCAAATGAGAGGGAGGTCTAGACTGAGAGGGAGGTCCAAACGAGAGGAGGTCTAGAGCGAACAGAGAAAGAGGATTCAGCACTAGAGAACTCCAGCAACTCAAAAGGAACCAAACTCGAATTAGTTGAAGTTGGATTAGTTCATATTAAACCACGACAAATTTTCGAAATCTTCAAGTTAAGCTTGAGCGAATCAATAAACCAAATGGTTATCTTTATTTTCGAAAATCTCAGAAACTCAGGAAAAATTGGGACGTTACAGACTATGGGCCCACTTGTCATAGATAGAAAAAGGATTTTCTTTAGAAAAGAAATTCAGTCGAAAATTGATTTTCCGAGTGCTGACGTTAGCATGCACAATAAAGAGAATTTATTTTAGAAAAATAAATCGAGAAATTCAATAAAATCTGATTTTAGGGTTTTCTTTAGATTTAAACTTCCGTGAGCTCGTATTTCTTCATACGAACTCCGATTTAGATGATTCAAATTTCTAAATTCATATAAAATTAAGATCTAGCCAACTAAACCAAAATTATTTAATTTGGAGTTAATCTGAATTTTTATTTGATGTTATTTGAATTTGGCTTGTTTTCACATTTAGATTTTGACGAATCTAGTGAATTTGAACTAGAAGAAGAAGAGTCCTTCGAGCAAGGCAAGTTATACCTTTGACCATATTGATCTTAATATTTTAAATTATTTAATTCTGTTTTAAATTATTATTGCACGCCTAATTCTATTCAGCTTATTTTAAATTCATGTTTTAAAATTCTTTGTTAATCTAATTCCTTTGTATGGCCAATGTTGACGTTGATTTGCCATTCCCTTATCGCCGTAGATAAAATAAAATAAAATTTAAAAGATTATATGCTTAGACTAAAGTCTTGTACTTGGGAGTTTAGCCAAAGTATTCAATTTTGATTCAAATTGAGTCTATGGTATTGTTTTACCATAGGGAGTTTAGAAAATGATTTACTTGGTGAAATAAAATAAAATGGTTTAGACTTGGGCATAATGGATGTCGCTATGGTGCAAGTTGATGCACATGATCGAGTCTAGGGTTGTGGAATGTTGCCCAAGTCAGTTAAGGACTGGTCTTCGAGCCGCATCTTGCTTAGCCACATCGTACCACTACATACCCTGAGTGGGTATGACTTGGCTAACTAATTTGTAACGTTTCACCTTTGTCATGCCATCCGGTTGTGTGGATGTCTGTACAACCTACTTTTATGTATTCCCACTTGGTGCAAGATGGGGCTTGAATCTGGCAGATGGTTAGTCCAAAGAAAGCGAAACCTTAGCAATGCGTGACTACGGTGGGATGATGCTTTGTAAGGGCCTTGACACATACTCTAGATTGCTTACCTAAGGTACGAAACATAGAGAATCTGGGATCCTTCGCTCCCGGGTTCGACAGACATGACCATTCTCTGCAAAGTAAGACGTGACAACACTCTGTCTCGCCATCTTTTTAGACTCAAAAGACAATACTCTGCAAAATAGGACATGACTTCTCTTTGCAAAGCGGGACTTGACCACCATCTGCAAAGTAAGACATGACAACACTCTGCCTCGCCAGCTTTTCATACCAAAAAGACAATACTCTACAAAGCAGGATATGACTTCTCTCTACAATGTAGGACGTGACCATCCTCTGCAAAGTAAGACATGATAACACTTTGCCTCGCCAGCTTGGGGGGCCGCCAGCAACTTTTCAAAAAGATAATACAACACTTTGCCTCGTAGGCTACTCTCATGAATTTAACCACACCATGCCAACCCTGTGGCTTATAAAAGGAGGTGGATGAGGTATGTGAGAGAACACTATACAACCAAACCCAACGCTGCACTAGAGCTTGCTTCACCACACCGGGATGGACAAGATGAAGAGGCAATGAGACGAGATCCACGAACTAGCAAGGGCTGCTAGGGCCCGGGACGAATAGCAAGGGCTGTTGCGGCCCGAGTCGAACAAGAGGAGCGTGCTAGGAGGGCATCTCTCCACAATGACGGCCCCCATAGCAGCAACCCCTACCAGAATGTTCCAACCGAGCCTTCGTCGCAACACCCACCATAGGGGGAGACGACACCCCTCGGTTGGTGCAGGGACACATGCAAGTTCTTTAAATCCAAGTAGCGGCTCAGCCTGTGCATGCGTTACTAGAGTTGTGCGAACTACTCCTATGACTATCCCGACCGCCGTTGGGACATGAGCAGCTATCGGCAATTTGTTATGACCGATTACACTATGTTCCCCTACCAATTCCCTTTCAAAGTACGCACTAACAATCTCTCCCGTCTACCCGTAGTCCCCGGATCCGCTATGTGGCTACCGCAAGTAGACGACCCAGAGATCCACCCATGCAACCAGTGGCAAATTGACCACGAGGAGTGGGATGCCAAAAGGGCACGAGAGATCTGGGAGGAGGAGCACCGCACCGAAGAGCGCAGCCAGCGTATCTGGTGGGAGATGCAGGCCCATCTCGAGGCATGTAGGTGCAGGGAGCGCGGGGCTCATGAGAGGGAGCGCGAGAAAAAGAGGGAAATTATGGCCGATGCCAATGCGATCGGTGAGGAGTACAACACCAAGCTCGGAAGGAAGGGCAAATGGCCCCGATCCATGCAATAGGTCGGGCCATTCTGTAGTAGTCTTCTGTCCTACCCACCATGTTTTTTTACTATCCCCTAAAGGCATTTATACTTACATGGTCCGAATGCTTGTGTCGTAGTGTACCGTAGTAGTAGCGAGGATGGCTAAAGCAATTATCTGAACCATCATGCCATGTGACCACATGTAACATGCATCTATTCGCGGACTCTAATGTAGTTCTGGTTCCGTGCCTCCGCTAAGCCATCAAAGCAAGCCTATATTGCAAGTATGCCTCTTCTAATGGAATCCCAGAAAGAACCAATCGCGCCGACATCGAATCCTCCATGTTTTAGGGCATCTTCATAATCACAACGAGCGTTCTCAGCCCCTTCAATTGCATTCTGACAAGCTTCATAAAGTACTTTGCTTTAACTCTACCATATTGAAGTAATATGATCAAGAACCGCAGCGATCAAGATATTGTTTCTTTTCGGTTTTCCCATTTTTCAGAGCCTTTTGAAAGCTTAAAAACCATTTGTGTTTTATTGATTAATTGGAAATTTCAGAAAATGAAAAATAATTTAAATGAATAAAATAAACTTCAATTAAATTCAAAAAAATATTAAATATTTTCATGTTCCAAGTTTTTTTGGAATTTTCTCCCTTTTTTTTCCTTTTTTTCACGTTTTTTTTCGTGTCTCCTATTTTCTCTCTCCTCTTTGGACGATCGGGGAAAACCAAAGAAGGTGTCGACATGGGGAGGCGGCACCTTGGTCATTGTCTGTGTGTTGATTAAAGACTAGGTGTCATGAGTGGGGAGGTGCAGCAAGTGAGGACCTATGGTGCATGGCCACAAAGACGCTATGAAAGAGAGGGCTAAAATTGGAATTTTAGAGCTTCGGGGCTAATTTAAGAATTACGGTACTCTCGGAGGCCAATTGTATCCAAAATTCTGTCATTTCAGAAGCGTTTGGTAAGTAAATACATTCCTCAGACTGGTTAGTCAACAGATAATTCAGTAACAGAAACAGAAATTTCAATAGCAATTTGAAATTGACAATGCTGAAGGTGAATCCCAACTCGTCGATACCGTCAGGCTCTAAAGATGCTGGAAAGGGGATTGGGATCCAAATTGCAAGTGCTTTCCTGAACTACTGATGATACTCCATCGTCTACACAACGAGCCTCTGTTTGCTGGCCGAGCTGCTCGAGGACAACGCATTGCCAAGTTGTGCTAATCATTATTCATTCTTGAAGTGTTACCCAATCCTTGTATCAATCTGGTTGAATGAAGAGAGTTCTGGAATTATTGTTGGGTTAGGTTGGAACAAGTATCCTGCTTATAAGAAAGCAAAAAGACAAGCAAATCATGGAATTGGTAAGAAATGATGATATAAAAGAATCACCGAAAATGAAAGTTATTGACGCTGCAACTGTCCATCCATGTTGGGAGCTGTGGCATAGGATATACGTACATGCAAATTTGCGTTTGTATCAGTTTTTTTAACACATGTATGTATCAGTTCAGTTGTTTTCAGTTGAGCAAAACAACACGTTTTTTCCTCTGTCACTGTAAAGTTAAAAAAAGATCTGTTTTTTCTAATCTCTCCAACACATTATTTATGTTATATATGTATAACATTTTTTAGATCAAACCTATACTTGTGTTGTCACCGAAGATTCGGCAACAGCTTGTAAATATCATGCTGATCTGAGAAGGAAAGTTACTAGAGCTTGCCAACTGTCTGAACTTTCTAACAAGTAAACGTACAGTTGGCCTTTAATCGTAATTGCTAGTGGATAACAAAACCAAAGGAACAACTTTCCTAGTTCAGATTCATCACACCTACCAACTATTCCACGGATCCAGTTACGTAGGTTTAGTTTTGTACTCACACAGGAAACAACTACAGAAATGCATGAATCCTAGCCTTCCGTGCTTTTGCGCACCAAACTGTACCAGTCTATAGCATTGTAATGCCAGTTGAAAGGAAAAGAGAAAGAAAAAGAAAGCGAAAATTAAGAACAATCTAAGAGGGAATAGTAGGGATAAAAAGAGCTTTTGTTATCAGAACCTTTCGGCTTTAGAAATGCCAAATAAATTATCACTCATTGAGGTTCCCAGACTGCCCACAGTTGGTCGGCGCCTCTCACTTTTGTGGGCATCATCATCCGGCAATAGAGAATCTAACGCACATAATTTTTACCAACTTACTTCCCGCAGTAGAAAAGCCAACAGGAGGGAGAGAGAAGGAGCAAGGGGATAAGATCCACAAGAAGTACACCGTGGTATGTGAGTAGGCTGGGTGTCCTTGGCGTGTTCACGTAAGGAGACCCAAGTACAAGACTCACTGGATTGTCTCGAAGGTAGAGTCGCACTCCTGCTTGCTCAGTAGTGTTTTGCCGAGGCATCGCAACCTGACGTCCACCTTCATAGCCAATGTCATGTATGGAGAGATAGTGAAGAAGACGGACCTAGAGGCCAAGCACATCATGGTGGCTATCGGCGTAAATTCAAGTACAAGATTAGCTACGAAGGTATGACGTGCTAAGCGAAGGCTTTGGAAAGGAGGTTCGGTTCTTTCGAGGCGCTCGACGACAACCTTCCTCGTATGCTCCAGGTGCTGCAGGACAGGAACCCGGGCACATACATTGCTGTGAAGGACCAGCCACAAAAGACCGCCACTAGGTTTTATGGTATTACAGAGGACCTTCTTAGCATTCGGTCCCTGCATCAATGCATTCAGACACATGTTGCCCGTGATCTCAGTGGACGGGACATTTCTAACTGGAAATACAAGGGCAAGATCCTGACAGCAATTAGTGTTGATGGCAACAATCAGATTCTACCCTTAGCCATTACTTTTGTGGAAAGTGAGAATTACGACATCTGGTTGTGGTTCCTTCAACATTTGAAGGTGGAAGTAGTTGGCACGCCCCGATGTCGCGTGATAATCCTCGACGCCACTTCGGGATGATAAAGGACATCCGACAACTTCAAAGAAGACCTCGATGAGTCGCTCTCGCCGCACTCGAGGAGCAGATGGTGCATTCGCCATCTAGGGGCCAACTTCTTCAAAGCAGATTCAGCAAAGAACCGCTGATGAAGTTGTTCAAGAGGCTTGCTATGCGTAACTAGCAGCCAGAATTTGATGTATTGTGGCAGATGTTGGACGAGCACACCAGGAAGTATGTCGTCGAGAGGAACAAGCATCCCCTCATTCCTAGGGCGGCACAACCCGAGCGCCTCACACCACTGCGAGAGCTCGACCCTCCCCATTTGACGCGGAGGACCTCGAGGGACATCGGGTGTTTTTCTCATTGGATTGAGGCCGAGCCATTGGAGAAGTGGTCCTTACTGCACGACACGGATGGTGCAAGGTATGGCATAATGACCACTAACCTTGCAGAGGTGTACAACTGGGTTATTAGGGGCCTTCGTTCTCAGCCTCTTGTCGCCATCGTCGAAGGCGTTCTGCATAGTACAATTGGATATTTCAGGGAAAGACATGCAAATGCGGTACTTCATGCAGCCAACCCACAGACACCCTATTGCTCGAAGATTACATCATACATGCAGGCCAAGACCGAGAAGGCTCAGTCGCACACGGTCTTCGTAATGGGCAATACGGAGCATCGGTTCGACGTGATCCTCCAAGACAGAGCCGGATTCGGGACGGCTCGGTCTCTTGTTACCCATGAGGTATGCCTTGGAGACCCTGTGAATGAACCTAGCTACACATGCAATAAGCTAAAGCTCCTTCACAAGCCATGCTCTCATGTCCTCGCCGCGTGTGGGACCATCCGCATGTACCCATCGAACTTCGTATCGGAGTACTTCATGAAGGAAAGGGTGCGGTGTGGTGCGGCGAGCTAAGAGGCTTGGGGTTGTGGGTAACTTCACCACGTTGGATCTCGCAAATAGGACTTGGATTCCGAGATCTAGACTCGTTGAAAGGGGAAGGGCTTCGCCAGTCGTCGTGATTCGAACGATATGGACGAAGGGGAAGCGGTGGGTAGCGTCGCAGCCGCCAAGAAGGGCACACTGTCAGAACTTGCAAGGCGCATGTCAACACGTAGGAACTTGTATTACAACTGCTAGTATATTGTAACTTGTACTTCAGTCAGTACTTTGGTCCCTGTAAGCAACTGTGGAACTAATTGTATCGTAATTGCAAATTTCAACTTTATTTGAAGTGTCAATATCTCGTCTTAATTCTAGTGGATAATATCTGGTATGGAATAGCTTAGCTTTCAATACTCGTTCATACAATGCATATTTGTTCAATGCATATAGCTTAAAGCACGCGACACCATTTAGTTACATGCTTTAGGAGATTGAACATCATTTTGCTTACGGAAGGGGAGACTACCGAGGTTCGCCCGTGCCTAATGGTAGAAGATGCCTCTCGCTACCCACATGGAGTGTTCTCCAGTTGGACGCCTCAGACGTGGCTGGCCATCGTTGTAGTGGCACGCACATATGCAGCTAGGGTTAGCGCAGCAGCATGTGGGATCATAGGAGCTTCCTATGTTCACGACCTCCTCGTTGCCTCTCTCGCGCTGCATCTGTTGGCGGAGGTCATCATTTTGCTCTTTGAGATCGTCAATTTGCACCTCCAAATCAAAGATTCGGCTCCACAATGTATCCACGTGCATCAAAACATGTCGTTCATGGAGAGGATCGATCCAGCGGGTAAAGTTGCATTTCGCCATCTGCTGCAAGGGACGATTAGTATGAAGGATGTATTAGCAGTAACATGAACAAAACTATTTACCCCATAGTATGAGCATCGGAAGAAACGCCGTCCGCCATCGAAAAGGCACTCTATGACCTGTACAATAGCATCCTCCCCGTGTCTGCATTTCGGCCATACCGGTTGAGCATGCTTGTTCGGCATCAACCGGTAGTTAGGGCCAAAGTCCTCCCTCCTTTTTAGGAGAAGGTCTGGCTTCGGCGACCCCGGTTGGACTGGTCCCTGGTCGTCTGCCATCGTATGTTACTGTAAGACGGACAAGGTTCTTCTTTCTACGATTTCAAGGGTCGAGTGGTCCTACTTTCGGAGCATGGGGCGTGCATTTTATAGCCCGCGAGGAGAGGCTAACAAAGCGGGTAATGTATTAGCCTGCAGATGACAAGACCAGACGGGGCTGGCTGCTTTGCGCAGAGACAAGACCAAACGAGGCAGCTTTGTGTAGTGACAAGACGAAAGGCTACAGCCTTGCGCAGTGATAAGATCACACGGGGCAGCTTTGCGCAGTGATAAGACCAAAGAAGACAGCTTTCTGGAGTGACAAGACCACACAGGGCAGCTTTGCGCAGTGATAAGACCAAAGGAGACAGCTTTGCGCAGTTTAGGGTTAGGCTTTTCAGATCGACTTGACAACCCTAAGCACCTCGCTAGCTTTTAAGACCGAAAAGACAAGACTCTGCAAAGAAAGACGTGACAACACTCTGCCTCGTCAGCTTTTCAGACCGATAAGATAGCACTCTGCAAAGCAAGCCATGACTTCTCATTGCAAAGTAAGACGTGACAACACTATGCCTCCTCAGCTTTTCAGATGGACATGACAACACTCCACCTCCTTAGCTTTTCAGAACTAAAAGACAGGACTCTGCATGAAATTAACCACACCATGCCAACCATGGGGCTTATAAAAGGGGGTTGAACCAAACCCAACACTACACAACACCGCACAATAGATACCCAACTATGAACTCTTCGCAAACTTCTACGCGAGGATGTTGCGTATAAAAGTGGCTTAAGTAAGAGGAAACAGCTACAATACCCAGATAAATCAATGAAAGATGCTCCAAGACCACCACGTTTTCCGATCCCGCAGGTGTGTGTGGCGAACCGGCAGAGATCATTCATCCACACCCAAACACCGCCGCCTCAAGCATTACACGCGCGGCACCACCGTAAGCGTTTCTTTTCGCGCGCAAGACGATTTTCCTCTCCCAACGTTGAATTCCTTAAATTTTTAACTTCATCCCCACGTGATGGCAGCCCGAGATGCGCTACCACTTTTTCCAGTGGATCGATGGCCCAGAGATGTACGACAGGGCATTCATCCAGCAGAAGTACATGTTGAACTACTCGGTGCCGGGCGAGAACTTCGTGCGGTGGAAACCTTATGTACCGGACCCTGTTGAGGAGGCACCGAAGGAGCCAAGTACTCGCCCGGGCGTAATCCATATCGACGATGTGTTATGAAGAATTTACATCCTTATTACGTTTTTTTCATGACGGTGTACTTACATCATAGAATCGCAGGACATAGACGACTTCGACATACCAGCCCGACGTGGATAGTCCCGCGACAAGGGCAAGGGAAAGGCTCATGCGATCGAGTCTTGCCGCCACAACAGATCCGATCGCTCGGGCGAATCCAGACGACGATGTGAGTTATGAAGAATTTACATCCTTCTTACGATTTTCAATATCGGTGCACTTACATCGTGGAATCGCGGGACATGGACGACTTCGACATACCACCGACGTGGGCAAATTCCGCGACAAGGGCAAGGAAAGGCTCATGCGGCCGAGCCCCACGCCACAACAGATCCGATCGTCTCGGGCGACTCAGATCCACGACGTAAGTTATGAAGAATTTACATCCTTCTTACGATTCTCACTATACTGATTGCACTTACATCATGGAATCGCAGGACATAGACGACTTCGACATACCGGCCCGACGTGGGATGATTCCGCGACAAGGGAAGGGAAGGCGGCGAGGAGTTCAACGCCGAGGTAGCAAGGAAGGAAAATGGCCCCGTCCACGAAGAGGTCGTCATTACGTAGTAGTCCCCGCCCTACCCTCATGTTTTTACTATCCCCAAAGGCATGTATACTTATATGGTCCGGATGCTTGTGTCGCAGATGTACCGTAGTAGTAGCGAGGATGACTAAAGCAATTAGCGGAACCATCATGCCATGTGACTACGTGTAATGTGCTTCTGTCCGCGGACTTTAATGTACTTCTTGTTTCATGTCTCCGTTAAGCCATCAAAGCAAGCCTATATTGCAAGTATGCCTCTTCTAGTGGAATCCCAGAAAGAACCATTCGCACCGCCATCGAATCATCCATGTTTTATGGCATCTTCATAACCACAACGAGCGTTCTCAGCATCTTCATAACTTCATCGAGGAGAGACTCCCTCACGTATCGTAATATCACTTACCTTTCTACTTACCACTCATTACTATCTCAATCGCCCTCACAAAATTCTACGTAAATTTAGCGACTACAACAATATACGACGATCAAAAAATGTTATCATGAGTCTAACAAATTTCGCACTCTTCATATTCTACTGAAAATAACAAATGCATTCAACCAACGTTGTCACCACACTTTTATCTTTTAAAAAATAACATCATATAATACGATTTGCTAAATACAATACCTAAAAAATGTAATATCTATTTTAACACAATTATTCTATTTGGATTTGCATAATTCCAGATTTATGAGCTAAAATCGCTCTTTGGTTAGGTGATTTGAACTAAGTCGCCCAACCATTGCACGACTTCCTAAACTTGCTCTACAAATGGACGATTCCAACACATGTCGCACATCCGTTTGGCGACTAGGTCCACTCAAGTTCTAGTCACCGTTCCATTGGACGACTTGAATATGTGTCAGATCGACTTGTTGGGCGATTTGCAGGACTCGCCCAACCGCATTTGGCGACGGGATTATTTCGTAAAAAAAAATTAAGCAGTATTATTTCGTATTTTTGAATAAAAATAGATTATTTTAAAAATTCGGATTTAATCATGGTGCAGATATATAAACTAAATTTTAACATGGTGAAGATAAATTCTTGAGCAGAAGTTATTGTAAATAAGTTTTTCGTACACAAAAGCATTTGCTTGGAAAACTTTCAATCCGAGTTACTCTATACTCCGAATGTCAAAGGCTTAAACATAGACGAAAACATGATTTCAAATAAATCTTCATTAGAAGATGACACAGAAGTTTATATTGACATAGTTCGGGGAATGAAAACGAATGCAAAACAAGTAAAAAACTACAGAAACACATGAACGATTGGTAATTGCCCCGAACTGCAAAATCTTCCACTTCTCACAGTTTTTAACATGGCCGCTGCTGCTGTTGCTGCTGCTTGGGTTGCTCACCTTGCCAAGCCCAGACTATGTCTTTCAGTGCTGGCCTCATTTCTTGGTTCAAGACCTTCTGGTACTCCAGAGTATCACCATTTGTCTTCTTTATCTCCACAAGATGAAAGGTCGGGGTCACCTCGAATATCTCAGTATCAATACCGATAACACCTTTCCTTCCTGGCTTGGAACCTTCCATCTTCAACAGTCCTCCATCCTTCTTTGTGAGCTTTAGTCGCAAGCTCTTTGCAATATCCTCAACCTTCGATATGATCGTCGAAGCTGTGCTAGTGGATGTGAATTTCGACTCCCTCTTCTTGTCAGACTCCTCAAACATACCAGAGAGGTCAAGTCCATCTGAAAGAGAAATTATATCAAACGCATTCAAGTTGGTTGGCTTCCTTGCTTCTTGCTGCTTGCCCGCCATTGCTGTGTTGCTACTCAAGGAATCAAAAGCTGCACTCATTTCAACAGGAATGGCATCCTTCGTTTGTAAATTATATCTGAGTAGCTTTGCATCTAGACCCTTCCTGAACCAAGGATTTTCCATGATTTTTTCCATTGAGATCCTTGTACTGGGGTTAGGATCGAGAATCCTTAGCAGAAGCCTTCGAACATCTGTAGAAAACCAACTTGGACATTTGAAATCTGCTTTCCCAATCTTCTTATACATATCCATCATGTTCTTATCATGGAACGGGAGATACCTAGCCAATAGCACAAAGAGGATAACCCCACAAGACCATATGTCAGCCTTCACACCGTCATAACCTTTCCTATTGATCACTTCCGGGGCAACATAAGCAGGCGTGCCACAGGTTGTGTGGAGCAGCCCGTCTTGTTTTTTGCATTCAGCAAGAGCACTTAGACCGAAATCTGAAACTTTCAGGTTGCTGTTCTCATCAAGAAGAAGATTTTCTGGCTTCAAATCACGGTGATAGACGCCCCTGCTATGACAAAAATCAACAGCACAAATCAGCTGTTGGAAGTACTTCCTTGCAGCATCTTCCTTAAGTCTCCTCTTTGAACTTTGTCAAACAGCTCTCCACCCTTCACGTGCTCTAACACAAGATATATCTTGGTTTTGGTAGCCATAACCTCGTATAACTGCACAATGTTTGGATGCCTCACCAACTTCATCACAGAAATCTCTCGTTTGATCTGATCGATGAGCCCAAATTTCAAAACCTTCTCTTTGTCGATCACCTTGATGGCAACATTCTGTGAAGTCTCAGTGTTGCGGGCATGGTAAACCTTGGCAAAGGTCCCTTGCCCAAGTAATTTTCCAATCTCGTATTTTTGCATCACAATATTTCTTTTCTGCTCTGCCATCATGCCGGATGTATACGGAACCTTGAAGTGGGGTACCAAGGAGGTTGCAAATGTTAGATGACTTCAGCCGTCTCCGCCGAGATGGCGATCTAGGATGATGGCTGAGCTGCCACGTCGAACCCCATTGTGCGAAAGCACATGGAGCAAGAGTTGTGTATATTGTTGTGCCCCAATGTCATCAAGAGCTACCAAAGCAAAAATATGGCTGGCTACCCTGCCTATTCCCTCACAAGGTAGCTCTCTAGCTTGCAAGCACATCTTTCTGCATTCCCTAAGGTGTTTCCTTCTTATTGAAAGCCCAATACTGCAAAAAGACAAGACACATAAGGTTAGTCATAGAATTATTTTGCGTCAAAAGAAATCCAACAAAAATCAGAAGTTTTAAGCACAAGAATAAATCTTTTCCACATACATGACCAAAAAATAAATCTTTTCCACATACATGACCAAAAAACAAGGTATGTTCTTCTCATAGTAAAAAGTTTTCTATGCCTTCCAATCAGAACTGTCAAAGTTCAACTTTTGTCCCTTAACCGTATCACGAAGAACCTTAACTCAAATTCTGTAAACAGATGAAGTCGTCCAAGTTTCTACGACAGCTAGTTGATCAGAATTTTCCCACGCATACACTACCAACAGATCCTAGTCCTGCGTAATCTAACTTTTTCGACCCCCAAACTGTAGAGACAGTACCATGAAACACTCATCTAACCAAGGAGCTAAACGGAGCAAGTGACATGAACAAACAAAAGAAAGACTAGATCTTTCTTCCATAATCAAACTGGATAGTTAAATCTAGTAGCCCCTGGAGATCGAGTTTTGCATATACATATGAATCAAGAACATCATAGACACCCTACAAATTACAAGACAAAAGAACAAGGAAGAGTTAGTACCAGATCCCGGCGGCTGGGGACGCGAAGAAGACCGCAGCAGTGGAGCTAGATTGCTTCCTTCAAGAATCCCAACTCCCAAGAATTCAAGAACGGCGCAAGCAGGAGTGAAGAGGACGAGGAGGACGGCGGGGAGAGGAGAGGAGACGCCTGAATGCAAATGGAATTGGCTTCGCCTTCGGCGGTGGGCGTAGCAAAATCTGATACTGTTCAGCAAATGGCGAAGCTATAGAGGCGGCTCCTTTTTATACGCGCCGCACACGGGATCCGCAGAGATATTCCGCCCGGAAACCTCCCACTGCCTGACTAATTACCAATTTACGCCCCTAATTAGGGGGCTTCACCAATAATTGGTGGGCTGCCTGCCTGCTTCTAGCCTCGAATGTTTACTCACCGTCCTGCGGCTGCCTTGCTGTGATACAACCGAGTTGCTTCGTTTTGTGCTTGATGATTGTTTTCCCGTCTGTTTTGCTCGGTCGACATGGAATCTGCGTGCCACCAAATCAAAATTTGTTTGTTTCTGCTTTAATTTTTCTCTTCATCATACTGTAGAATTCAGAGCGAGGGAAAATAATTTACGGTTACCTCTTGTAATTTTGAGCATTTGCAAATTGACTTGCACTACTTGCCTATCAAATTATCACCAGTACTTTCAGTTACTATGATTTTATCGACCGTCTCAGCCTTAACTTATACTGTACGGATGTTAAACTGCCAAGTTTAAAAAATATATTTTTTATAGAATACGTCGGAGAACTACGCATCTTGCCATTAAAAGATAGAAATGTTCGAGAACTCTCCGTGGGAACAACGAGTTTTAATCTTTTAGAACTACCATGATTACAAAAACCTGCAAAAAAAATATGGAGTAATAATTAATATGAAAACCGCTGAAATGCAACGTCATTGTTATCCCAGGAATTCTGAGCGAGCTCGTTGTCATACGTCTGAATAACCCACATAAGGTTGCAATTCAAGTCGCGTGGGAGAGAAATATGAATTGGTCTACTCGGGGTAGCTGCCCATGTGCGCATTAGCTAGCTCTTTGCCAGTGGTATGATGTGCGTAGAAAGAAAGTGGAAGGAAGAAACCAACGCGAAATACAGACAGGCATCGCTGTAAGTCTTAAGTAGAAACATGTCATGGTCAGGACTAACAATTGGAAACGTTGAATTTGCTACACGGTGTAATTAAAAGTGAACTTTGCTAAGCAGAGTAGCATTATTAGGGCCATCTTCAATAGTATATTTATTGTCGTCTTTTAGCTATATCATGTCAACAAAATCCTACGTAGAGGAGAAAAGAGAAGGAGAGAGAGCACAGATCGTCTTTTCCTTAAGAGATCTGTCAAGCACGCTAAACAAGATATGATACATTAATCTACTCTAGTTGATATGTAGGCTGCTTCAAAGAAAAATGATAAAATATAAATATGAAGAGTGTCTTTAGAGATTATTTATTAAAGATATTATCTTAAAGATAATATAACATATGTTAAAGATAAAGTTATCGCTAACTATTGAAGATGCGCTTAGCAGTTCAGTTGCAGTCTAGTTGCGTTGCCTGTCTGCCATCCAGAAGCTGCTACTATTAGTTACCCCATTTTTTTAAGAATCTATTAGTTACTCCATTTGCCTGTCTTATCAATTGCTTAATTAGGTTCCTGCCCCTTTTTTCTCCACAAAATATTTTTCAACAAACGAGCACAGTAACAATACTATGAATCGTCCACTAAGCACGTGGGGCATGTATACGGCTGTGTTACTACTTTATAATATCTTTACACACAATAATGCACGCACTTAACTATCAGTATTGAATTCTTAGCATGAATTAGAAGAACTGCCCACGCTACGCCGCACCGTGTAGGCCACTGTGGACCAAGGAAGCAGTATGATACGAGGGTTTTCTTTGGATTATGAGGAACAGATGTTCAGAGTTACTACGATTCCAAAACATTAGGCTTTACAGTTTTTTTAACATCAATATGTAATAAAATGAATACAATAACAGTTCATTTAACCATGAGTTTTTCTAATATAAATCTGTAATAAAATGAATGGAGTAACAGCAGTATGATAAAAAAGTAACCCAATACCGTGCACGCAATCTATATGAAAATTTCACCAAAAACAAAGAAGAAACATGGCAAAGAAAAATTCTTCATATTATTTATTGGTCATACAGCAGCACAATGTATTGTCTATAAAATTACAGTTTACTTTCTCTGAAACCACGAAAAATAGAAACTGCAAAATACTCAAATTCGAGATGAAAGTACTTTCTAATTGTATCAGTGAACCCACGGAGAAACTGAAGTGTGTTCACAATCATCCTCTCCTGCAGAAAGCTAAGTGTCATTTCTCTAAACTTTGAAGATCATGTGTTCATGACAAGATTTTGCTTGCATTGAAATCTAAAGGTGGAGCATTGTTACCATTTCCAAAATATCTAGCCTAGTGTACGCGAGTGAGCAGATTAGGATTAGATCCTCCACGGTAGGAAACACTTCTTCATATTTGCACTCGAGCAACATAGCAATCACAGGAACCAACCGAAGCTTCTTTCCCACCACATTTTCACGAGGCAAGAATCTGTCTATGATATCCACACTAAGGAATAGGGGTTCATCCAACAACGTCTGCGTTGGACAGCAGTAGTATGGAATCTAAGAATTTCCTAACCATATGAAGAATACTATGCTCAATCCACCAAGCATAGGACATAATCCATACCTCTATCAGGCAATCACCAAGAATGCCTCGCATCTTCTCATTTATATCAGTTTGGGTTGACATGTAATTAGGAGAGGCACATACCTTTATCAATTCCATAGCTGCAGGAACATGAAATGCAGCATTTGCATTTCTTCTCTGCCACTCACTTCCAATGGGTGTCTGGAACAATAATTTCATATTCTTTAGTTGACACTTGACTATAGCGCATCTGCATTAGACACAGAAGTATGGAAGCTAAGGATTTCCTAACCATATGAAGAATATTATGCTGAATCCACCAAGCATAGGACATAATCCATACCTCTATCAGGCAATCACCAAGAATACCTCACATCTTCTCATTTATATCAGTTTGGGTTGGCATGTAATTAGGACACACACATACCTTTGTCAATTTCATAGTCGTAGGAGCATGAAATGCACATCTGCATTTCTTTTCTGCTCACTTCCAATGGGTGCTGGAACAATAATTTCATATTTTTAGTTGATACCGACTATTTCTATTTGTTTAAACAAGGTCACATATTCCATTTCTATTTGGTGTACAACACCATGTATAGTAATTTTGCTGTTGTAAACTGACTCAGAATTCTTTAGCTAACACTTCACTATTGTTATCTGTTCAAACAAGGTCACAGATGCCATTGCTATTCGGTGTACAATACTATTCATAATAATATTCATAATAACTTTGCGACTGTGAAATGATTACAAATTGTACAGCATCGTGCATAAAAGGGAATACAACCAGAATATTCTAATTTTGCAGCTACCTCTTCAGACTGCATTAGCATATAAGAGATGCCATTACTACTTGGTGTACAATACCATGGGTAGTAATTTCGCGGCCTACAACATCATACATAAAAGAGAATACAACCAAAATATTCTAATTCTACAACTGCCTATTCAGACTGCATTAGCATATAAGAGATGCCATTGCTATCTGGTGTACAACACCATGGGTAGTAATTTTGCGGCCTACTACATCGTGCATAAAAGGGAATACAACCATAATATTATCATTCTACAGCTGCCTACTAAAACTGCATTAGCATATAAGAGATTCCATTGCTATTTGGTGTACAATACCATGTGTAATAATTTTGTGGCTACAAACCGACTACAAACTGTACATCATTGTGCATAAAAGTGAATGAAACCAGAACATTTAAATTTTACAGCTACCTATTCAAACTGCATTAGCATATAAGAGTACTAAACTCAATCAGAAGCTACAGCTGTAAAGATTAAAAAAAATGGTATGTTGTTTTCAATAGTTGTTTTTTTTTCTCATCTTGAGATACAGTTTAAGCTTCCATGTACTAATTCACACTACATAGAATAAGCATTTGACAGAAATAGCAGCGCATTTATCAGAGCATATAAAACATATGGAATTTCTGTTTGCATTTGAACATAGTAGGAAATTTTAGAGAAAAGAACAGCACTGCATGGAGCAAAACGGCAACAATTTCATTCACTTTCATGACGATTAATAGAGTAGCACCTGTGGTTTGGTCTGTAAGGGCTGCAGTAAATTTCTTGTAAAAATAGTAACATAAAAGCTCCATCAAACTTCCATTACATTCAACTCTGAACGGTAAGTAAAAGGAAGACCAGTGCACAAACCTTATAACTGAACAGTTCCCAGCAAAGCCAGCTTGGTTCTTAGGATTCACATCAACCTGTTTTTTGAATCATGGAAAGAAATTAAAAGCAATAAGAGATGTATAATAATAGTGCGGCTGTAAACCGACCACAAATTGTACAACATTGTGCATAAAAGGAGAGAAAACCAGAATATTATAATTTTGCAGCTACCCATTGAAATTTCATTAGCATATAAGAGCACTCAATTCAATCATAAGATACAACCGCATAGATAAAAATCTGATACACTGTTTGAAATAGAAAACCATAATATTATAATTTGACAGCTACTTATTTAGATTGCATTAGCATATAAGAGCAATCAATGCAATCAGAAGATACATCTGCATAGATAAAAAACTGATATGTTGTTTCCAATAGTTGATTTCATCATCTGGAGATACAGCTGCTTTCATGTACTAATTCATACTACGCAGAATAAGAATTTGACATAAATCGCAGTGCATTTATCAGAGCATATCAAACATGTGGAATTTCTGTTTGCAACCGAACATAGTAGGAAAGTTTAGAGAAAAGAACAACACTGTCTGGGGCAAAACGACAACAACTTCAATCACTTCCATGATGGTTAACAGGGGAGCACCTGCGGGTTGGTTAGCAAGTGGTGCAGAAAATTTCCTAGAAAAATAGTAACACAAGAGCTGCATTAACCTTCCATGACATTCAACTCTAAACAAGTAAGTAAAAGTAAGAATAACGCATAAACCTTATAACCGGATGGTCCCGGCAAAGACAGTGTGGTTCTTAGGATCCATAGTAACCTATTTTATAAATAATGGAAGAAACTAAAAGCAATCAGAGATGTACATTTTTTTGCGGCTGCAAACCTACCACAGAGAATGATAGTTTTACAGCTACCCATTGAAACTGCATTAGCATATAAGAGCACCCAATTCAATTCGAAGATACAGCCGCATAGATAAAAATCTGATATGTTGTTTCAAATAGTTGGCTCTTTCATCTCGAGTTACATTTCAAGATTCTATGTACTAATCCATACTACGACGAACAAGGATTTAATAGAAATAGCAGTGTATCTATCAGAGCATATGAAACATATGGAATTTCTGCCTACATTCGAACTTAGTGGGAAAGCTAAGAGAGAAGAAGAGCAGTGCATGGACCAAAACGACAACAATCTCAATCATTTTCAGAAAGCTTAACAGGGGAACACTTCTGGGTTGGTCTGCAAGTGCCAAAGTAAATTTACTGCCAAAATAGTAAAATAAAATCTCCATTAAGCTTTCTTTACATTCAATTCTTAATGGTAGGTAAAAGTCAGAACATCACGCAAACCTTACAACCGTACGGTTTCCGGCGAAGCCAGCTTGGTTCTTAGGATCCACACCAACTTGTTTTCTAAATCATTGAAAGAAATTCAAAGCAATTAGAGATCCAGTACATGAAAATAAAAATTGAAAGCATTGACGTGGAACCCCTTAGAGCGTCAACCTGAATTGTTTCACCACAGATCTGGCTACTGGCCGCCTCATTTCCTTCCGCTCCATCACTGGTGTAACGTCCCGTTTATTCTAGAGTTCTTGCCAGCTTTCAAAATCAAAAGGAACCATTTGGTTTAATTGCCTATTCAAGCTTAACTTGGTATTTTAGAAGTTGGAGAGTTTAACTTAACCTAACCAAACTTGAACTAAGTCCCTTGTTGGTGTTCTCTGTTGGTTGGGGCTTCTTGTTGTTCTTTGGTGTTCCTTGGTTTGGTTCTCCTCCTAATCCTCTCTGTGTGCCTCTTGGATTAACCTCCCTTCAAACCTCCCTTGTTGGTTTGAATCTCTTTGAGATTGAAACCTCCCTCTCCGTTTAAATCTCATCCTTTGTTTAGACCTCCCCTTGTTTTGGACCTCCTACTGAGGATCAAGCTCGGGTTTGTGTTTCAAAACCCCTTTGGTTTCTCAAAGCCAAGTTTGGCCTTGATTTCTTCCTCCGACCTCCTCGAGGGTGGTTCATTAAGGCTATGATATTACCATCATCCTCTAGCGGTCGACTGCTCGCTTGAGTTATGCACTCTACTCTGGTTTTACCTTCTCCGATTCGGTACTTCCGACCCCCGGTCGTACCGCAGTGATAGTGCCGGAACTACCGCTTTTTGTTAAGACCTCCTTTGAGCCTTTTGAACCTTCCTTGCCCGCTGGGCCTCCTCAAGTCCAAAGGTCCTCCTTGACTCCTTGAAGACCTCCCTTGTGTCCTTATGACCATCATTGTTTTTTGCGGTCGCATCGCTAGGGTTTAGCTTTCTCGCCCAGACCGTTGATGCTTTTCGACGGTCCGATCTTGAAGGTGCGCTCGACGGTTCAACATTCCACCCCTTAAGAGCCACCGACCAGACGGACAAACTCTAATCCATTGAGACCTTCGCCGGTCCGAATGGCCCTTTGTTTGGCCCGCTCGATCTCGATCTAACGCTCTAGCCTTACCACAGATTCTTGTTTCCATGACCTCTCCTTTGCCTTGATCTTGATCGTTGGGATCTCATTTGAGAGATCTAACCTCAGACCTCTTTGTGACCAGGGACCTCTCTGACTCTCGACCTCTCCGTGTCCTTAGGACTTCTCAGTCGGACTTCATCAGCTTGCTTGGCCGACCTACCGCCGAGCATGGTCTTCGCCACTTAAAGACCCTTGATCGATCTCGACCGCTGGGACCTCCTTTTGGAGATATAACCGCCAGACCTCCTTGTTCTTTTGATCTCGACTGCTAGACCTCCTCTTGGAGATCTAACCGTCAGACCTCCCCCCTTGCCTTTGATCTTAACCATTTAGGATCTCCTTTTGAGAATCTAAGCCGTTAAGACCTCTCCTTGGTTTATCACAGCCATCTAGGCCCTTCCCAGATTGCGGTTGTACCACACCTTAAACCCGGAACTACCGTCATCCGGTCGTGCCTCTTCTTAAACACGGTATTACCGCCGCCGGCGATATCGTGACCATCTTTCGGTCCTCTTTGAGTCTCTGGACCTCCTGCCCAGGACCTCCTCTTTGAGTCTTTGGACCCTTGTCCAAGACCTCCTAGTGCCTTTGGACCTCCTGTCCACAGGACCTCTCCAGTGGTCTTTTTGCAAAGCCAATTTGTGTGGTGAGGACCACCTACTTGATGGGTCGTGCACCTCTCTGACTGGCCCCACTTGCCTGCTACACTCACCACATGTTGTTCCTGCCGCCTTGAAACTTTGGGCACATTTAATGCATGTCGGATCACATTAAATGCAGTCACTTCTAGGGTGCTTTGTTTATTTCTTTTTAGGACATGCCCTGTCCTTGCCTTGACCAGGCCACCTCCGATCATTAACACGTTTTGAGGAGCCCTCTCTGTGCCCTTGCCAACCCTGGCTATAAATAGCCTGGGCAACCCCTCCTTTGTCACCTTTGGCTCATTTCTAACTTCTTTGCCTGGGCTTCTCTGTGCTCAAGTCCTCCCCAGGAGCTCTCCAAGCTGAGCTGTGCTCCCAGTTTATTGGCTTCTTTTGGTTGAAGCTTTGTTTAGGTTCTTTTGAGTCTTTGAGTTCTTTTTGCCTTGTGCCTGCTTGCTTATTTCGGTTCTTATGGTCGTGTAGATTCCGATCTTGAGGAGTATTTGGACCCGTAGCTTCAACCGAAGGACTCCAGATCGCTTGATGAAGGCAAGTCACGACTCTTGATCATGTTGAGCCTAGTCTTCTAAATATATTTTGTTTTACTTTATCTTGCATGGCTAATTTTATATGAAAATGTTTGGGCAGTAGCTACTCTTCCTCACTTGATATTATGCCTCCTTTGGACTTGTTGCTGGACATGTTGACATATTTCCTTTGGAAACTCTAGGTTGGGTATTCTAGTTGGCATCTTTTGGTATTACCAACACGGGACCGTAAGTTTATGCTTAGCCTTTCTTTAGATCTGTGGGTTTCGAGAATCATGCTTCATCAATTAATAATCTTGATTAATGATCTATGGAATCTGTGGTCGGTGCCACTGTTAAGCAACTATGGCAGGATGTCGTATGTTATGTTGACTGTGGTGTGAGGCCACTTTGTTTAAAGACTTGTGTGCCAAGACTGGGTGGTCTTTTGGTAGGGTTAATCACCAAATTGGTTTTGCTTGGGCAAGAAGGCAGGGAGTGAGAAGTGGGTGCTTTGCACATGGGGTTGTGGAAGTCTTGCCTGAGCACGATTAAGGACTTAACTTTGTGTCTGTGGATCTGGGTAATCCGTGCAACCACAAGGTCATTTTATGGGGATGGCCTTGGCCGAATAATTAGCAATGAGATGGCTTGGTGCTGTTGTGGTTGAGCAAGTTTTATTGCAACGGCGCAAGAGGGGGCACGAATCCGGTGGCTTTGCAACCCATCCAGAAGAGAAACCTTAGTGGGCAGCTCCGAGCCAAATCAAAGCTTTGTAAAGGTCTTGTCACGCTCTCTAGACTGCTCACCTTCTGAAGTGAGCAAGGGTCTTTCCTAACCCGCCCCGCTAGAGAGATCGTGGATTGTGGGTAAAGTTGTACACCTCGCAGAGTGTAAAATCTATTCAATAGCCAAGTCCTTGGTTATGGACATCTCTGAGAAGTGGTGCAAGGGTAGCTTTGTGAAATATGTGTTCCCTAGGCACTTCGCGAGAGGCCGTGGTCCTTGCCTCAAGAGACCTTGGCCGACTTTAGAGGGTCATGGTCGGCTTGAGATGTGGTCTAGGGATGGGTTCGAGCTCTAGGGTTGGTGCTCTAGAGAGGTCTTGGGAGAGGTCCCGTCAGGTGCAACAGCACCTCCCCAAGTGGTTTGGATGTGAGTTGGTTCTCACTCCCTTCTTTTTAAACAAAAGTATGTATGTATTATTGTTTTAACTTGTTGCCTTACAATCTATTATGTATTTACTGTCAAATTTTGCTTTGTGCAACTAACCATACAACTTCCCCTTGGTAAGCCATTGCATGATTATTAATTGCATAATGTTTCCTGTGATTTGTCGAGTACATTCAAAGTACTCATGGCTTCAAGCCCTGTGGTCAAAGCAAGGTATGAAGATGACCAAGTGCAAGGAAGCTCGACTCTTTGAAGAGGAATTCTTTGATGATCCCACGCTTAGGACGCCCTCCACTCAACAAATTGTGGGCTTGCTTTGCAAGCATCCATGCTTTTGGTGTTTCAAATTGCCAAGGTTCTTTTGTTGCGGCTTGAAAGCCCAAGTGGCAAACCCTCTCAGAATAAGCTTGGACCATAAGGTCTTGTTTAATACTAAGTTTAATTTGTCTGTTTTATCTTTTGTCTTGACCGTGTGGTTGTGATTATACCGAAGTGATTTTGTGCGAGTTAGCACTGGTATCCTGGGACTAGCTCGGTGTGCACAGGGCCAAGACCCCTAGGAGGTCTTGGGATCTCCTAGGAGGTCCTAGCGGACCTCCTCTAGGACTTGCTGAGCGGTCCTCCTGACCTCCTCGAAGTTTCCGCAATGCTTGCTCGCTTAGCTAATGTACTACCGCTCCTCCGGCGGTGGTACCTGGCCAGGTGAGGTACTATCGCCGCCCTTGTCATGGTAGATCGGCCGCAAGATTACCGCAGCTCTTCTTGCGGTAGTACCGCTGCTTAAAAAAAGGTCCTTCCGACTCCTCGATAACCTTAACTCGAGAAGAGGTCCTCACATCGCCATCCCATCCTCGCCGAGGGTACGGATGGGTCGTTGATGGTGCTGCTGACGCCGGCAAGGAGGTAGAGCAAAGCCAGACGAGGGAGAGGGTGAGGAAGGAAGTGGAGCAGAGGGCATGAGAGCTATTCGTCGTCTTCAAAGAAGGGCGACGGTAATGAGAGAAGCGAGGAGGTCGGAAGAAAGAAGAGGGCGGCGTGGAGGCGAGCATCGAGGCGAGCTCGGCAGCAAGAAGAGGTTGGGAGGAAAGAAGAGTGGATAAGGATGAAACCTTTGGCCGCTCGATACGATCAAACATCTTGCAAGCATTGTTTTGTGTGCCCACGGGTCATGGCTTTAATGGAGCAAATTAAACAACCGGGCGCGACACGCACGCAAAGAAACCCGAACATAGCACAAAACACCCACAGAAAATGGGTGAAGCGCGACGATGACCAACGCCGCGAGAGTACACGGGAAGCGAGAGAAGGAAATGCAACACGAAAACAGGCTCCCACCCAAGAGCAAGAGCAGGCAAACCAGAAAGCATGGAGTGGGCAACCTGCTGCATTCCCACGCAGCGCAGGCACCCTTGGCACGCACGAAACCCGAGGCTGTGTGTAGCGCTGTAAACCCAAAAGCATGGCCTATGCAAGCCACCACGTTCACACGATGTGCCCGCGTTCGGAGGCTGGCCGATGCAGCAAACGTGCGAAGACCAAGGCAACGTCGGCCGGGCAAAACGGTTGTGGCACCGAACGATTGAAGAAAGGCTCCTGTGGCTATGTTTGGCAAAAAAAATGGACCAACGAAGGCACGCGGCGCAAGAGCAGTGGAGGACTTAATGTACGGAGTTGCTCTGAGCTCGCCATTTTCACGAGGCTTAATACAAGGTAAGATATCAAATCATCACTAGGCCAGACCAGCTAGGTAAGGTTGCTTCTGCTGGCCAGTTTCTCCTCCATTTCAAGAACCAACGACACACCCCGATGGCTGCAATCTGATGATGTTCTCCTTCGCTTCTTACACTTGTCGTCAAGCTGGTGGTTGCCTCAAGCCTAGAACTCGCCACGTCACAACTTATTTCTCAGGACCAAGAAGGATGGCTTAGGCATAGAGTGCGCTGCACCATAAGAGTAAAAACTAAGTGAGACTTGACACTACTACAGAAAAGA
Source organism: Phyllostachys edulis (assembly GCA_036346405.1). Classification (NCBI taxonomy): domain Eukaryota; kingdom Viridiplantae; phylum Streptophyta; class Magnoliopsida; order Poales; family Poaceae; genus Phyllostachys; species Phyllostachys edulis. Next base: position 4,178,254 of record CM070561.1, on the reverse strand, counting down.
TTTTCATAGACGATTTAAAAACCTCATCACAGATGGTTTCGTGAGTCATCTGAGTCTATGGGTCAATAATGACATGAAGTCATCACAGACGGTTTTCAAACCGTCTGTGATAGTTTGCATCACAGACGGTTATTAACTTAGAACCGCCTATGATAGTTTACTATCACAGACAGTTTGTAGATGCAACTGTCTGTGATAGCTTATGTATCACAGACGGTTTGTAGATGAAATCGCTTCACGACAAATTTGATGTATCACGTATATTGTTAGATGAAACCATCTGTGATGCTTGATGTATCATGCATTTATTTTTCCTAAGGAACCATTTGTGATATTATTTTGTATTGCTAAAACTATTTCTGTTTATTGGCTAGGTTTAGGAAGTGCTAGCTATGCCTTTTAAAACAAGCAGAAACACAACAAGTATATGTATACATCCAATTCACATTCATTTCAAAGACAAACACATTCATTTCACAAATCAATTAACTCAAATGAACTAAAATTAACCACTCATGAACAAATACACACATGTACAATAAGTTCAACCTTATCCCAATCAAGTTCATTCTACATTGTGGAACAACCCTTCAGGGTTTATGACATCACACAATAAGAAGGACGAACCGCCCCTAATTTCGATGAGATCGGCATGTTCCACAGCTAGCTTAAAAGAATGGTCACAACCTATCATTTGGAAGATTAAAGTCATGCATATATAAATTGATAAGTATAAAATAATTATTGCAAGATTGATAAACCTCAGGATCATTGGTCATCATGAAACCGAGGAGTAGTTGCATGTTGTGGCAAACATAGTATCCAAAGATGTTGCCCGACGGCTGCTGGTGGCACTGCAAAAACAGAATTGGTTAGTTTGAGAGGTATTACTATGAAGTTTCATATAGGATTAATGTGTATTAGCGAATACCGAAAAATTTAGATCGTGTCGCAGGATCCTTCCCTTGCATTTCCCTTCTTTAGCAAAGTACACGGCGAACGACCTATGTGATTCCAAAAAGTTAGCCTTAGCCATTGCAAAGGAAGGAAAGACTACAATAGAGTTATCTATGGACGAAATATGTTTACCTGTCGATTAAATGTCGGGCAACTGTGAAGTTGTATTTTTTCTTCTTTAGAGAATCAAGGTATATTACCTTATTCCTTTTTGGTATGGTTACCATTATAATCCAGTAGAACCTACACAGGTATGTCGCCATGGTCATTAAACCTAAGTTCGTGTTGCTTATAAAGTACAAATCAACAAGTATAGCCACTAGTTTAGCACTTACCTCTGGTTGTAGGGTAAAAGTATGAAATCCTTGTCGTGGTGAGCCAGCAATGACTTCGTCGTGTAATCCTCGATGAAGGATGCACTCTATTCGATGCTTTGCATGGAGACCAAGTGTGGTTCGAGGAAACCTACCGCTGATTCACTTGCTTTGGCTACAGAAATCATGTGTACACACACAAAAGTAGGGAGTTATATGTAACATTTATCGGTATTACACGAACGTAGACCGTGATTGATGTACACACTTACAGTGTACAGCATCGCATGAGTGAGGCGTCGAGGGCGTCGAGGTTGAAGAGATTGAACAAGTCCTCAAAGGTCACCGTGAAGACACAGTCTTGAACCTCGCGGTGAAGATGATCTGACCCGAACTTGACATTGACGCCCGAGCGCCGTTGCCTATCCGTCCTATTGGCCTATTCCATGTACCATTCATGCAATCTCGTGCAAGCCATTCCTAGGGTTTTGAGGCGCTCTACCGTCTCGACCAACAGCTCGCCTAGCACGAATTTCTGGGCCAATGGCAAAAAGGGGATATCATCGAGCATCTTCGATTTGGCCTTGCCGCCTCGTTTTTTAGAGGTCGACTTCACGGGTGTAGGTAACTCTGGTGCAGGTAGCTCCCGTGGACTTGGCACCATTGTAGGACTTTCCCATGAAGTTGACACAGGTGCAAATAACTGCAGGCAGATGTCCCTCTTGGGCCACTGGATGAATGTTCTAATGGCTTGCCCTAGAGTCACGACCTCGTCGGTTGGGGGCATCTGCAGTGGGATGACGTCGAAATTGGCATAAACACTATCCACATTCACTTTTGCGAAACTCGGCGCTGGATTTACATCGTGCACCAAGGCCCCGACACCGGATGGATACGCTAGGCCCAAAGCAATGTCCAGGACAACGGAGGCATATCTTACTTGGAGCTTGTACTTCGTAGCCACCTACATAGCGATACAAAATTAGCCACTCCAACAGGCCGAGTCAATGGATCAAGCATTCCGTATAATAATTTTACCGTAATGTCATCGATGTAAAACTTGTCATCGCTTTCCATGATAGGGTTGGACGCCAGCCATCCGATGGTTGGGGGGGCTTGTAATGACCTAAAGTTCTCATACTAAATTAAAATTAAATAAAATTATTATTTTATTGGATTTTCCAAATTTGAAAGAGTTTGATTGCTTTATTTGAATTTCTGAAGTTTTAAAAGTCAAAATTAAAGTTTTATTAAAGTTTTGAAGTTTTATTTGAGTTAAAGTTGAAAAATAAAAATTAATTAATTTCTAAAATTTTCTCGAGATTTTTTTAAAAAACTATCCCTAATTATTTTAAAGCCAAATAAATTATGTGCAAAAATAAAAGCCAACTTTACATTAGAATTATTTTTATTAAGTTCAAAATAATTCTAGGAATTTTTATGAATTTTTCTAGAATTTTTGAACCCTATTTGCTATGTTCTAAAAATATTTGATTTAATGCATTTTCTTTATTTCGAAAATAAAAAAATAAAAATAAAAAACTGTTCGGACCGTAAACAATAGCCAGTGAACAGTAATCCGGAAAAAAATATATTTTTAAAAAAATCTTTTTCATGTGCGGGCGTACCAACTTCCCATCGGGTTACCCTTCCTCACATTACTCCAAGCACAAGACGCTTAACTCCAAGTGACCCATTGCTTAGGCCGCCAACAAAACCTTTTGGTTTCAAATCACTATAGACTTTTTTATTTCCTTTAGTGCTCTCTTTATTTCTCTCTCATCTTCCCCACGGTTCATCTTCGTTGTCTTCGAGAGAACAAAAAATGGCCGGCCACTAAAATGGCAACAATACGCCTTTGCTTGTTTAGCCACCGCCACCACACGCACGTGCCACACTCGTCATACCGGCGGCCACCGCCATCTCTCTCCCTTGCTTCCTCTCTCCTTTATCGCCATTAAAACCAAAGCAAGGAGCTCCAAACTCCATTAATGGTCGCCACCACCTCTCTCCTTTTTCTTTACTCAAGCCATCAAAATTGATTCCGCTGGTTAAACGTCCAGATAACGCCACGACGCGTCGCAGCACCTTCCATTGCACGATTCCCCATCACACGCAGTTAATTTAATCGTTTCATTTCGAACCAAATTGCCGCCTCGTAGTTTCGGGCCCCGACGCTGCCCCTCCGCCTCTATAAAAAGGAGCACCTGTGTGCCTCTCCACAACCACAACCCACCTCAAAATCTCCTCCTCTCCTCATGGTTTGGCCGAATTTGAAGTTGAAGCTCGAGGTCCGAACGCCGCTTTCATCAATTGCGCCCTACTTGAAGCCTGCAAGACCATCGACCACACCACTAGCTTCGCCGACGTGGTTCACGCCGTGCTTCCTCACCTTCGCCGAGCATCGCGAGCACCACTTCCTACATAGTGCCATTTCTTCTTTTTTCCAATAAGCCACGTCATCTGTAGGTTGAAGGTAATGAACAAGGTTCACTTTTAGTCAATACTTCATTCTTTACACTTGTCCATTTTAATCTTCCAAAATTCGTTCTCTCACATACAAAGTCCAAATCCGTTGATTCCTTCACCTAAATTCATCTAAATTCACCTACTATTCCCAGTATTTATTTCATAATTTTTAGATTTTATTTAATTTTCGTTAATTATTTAGTCCATTTTATGCGCTTTTGCCGTCACCAACCGCGGCGCTTTTCACCCCAACCGAGGCGAGTGTTATGCTCTCGGTTCCTCTTCAAATCGCCACCAACCTCACTTGCTAACTCCTCTTCGCTTGTTCTTAGAACGCCAATGTTCCGCTTCGCTGCTCGTCGAATGTTTTCTCGGTTTCTGCAAGGCCGCCATCAAAGATCCTCTCATGAGCCGCCATTGAGTTCGCCTCAACACGCAACATCATACTTTCTCTCCTTGGCCATAAAACTTCTTCTTTGTTCTCAGTTATCCAAACCATAATGTCCGATTAATAGTACAATTTTCGGAATTTTATTATTTCATGTAACATTCAACCTTCCGAATTTCGTTCTCACTCATACGAACTCCGATTGCGCCGATTCAACTTCCTAAATTCATATAAAATCAATACCTTCCTAGCAGTATTTATGTTATAATTTTTGGATTTTATTTGGATTTTATTTGAAAATTATTTGAATTCGGATCGCTTACGCCAGATAGATTTTAATTTACTTTGGACGACCGGATTTCAACGCCGCTTGAGATTAATCCATTAAGCAAGGCAAGTTACATTCTTGACCATATTTGCACCCAGTATTTAAAATTATTTAAATTCTGTTTTAAATTATTATTGCATGCGATTTATATTCAAGTAATTTAAATTCGTTTTAAGCTTTATAGTTATTCCCAATGCCTTTGCATGTCCAATTATTGTCAAGAGAGGTGGTATGGAGACTATTATCGAATGCATATATATTTTGGAGTTTGGATAATAAAAGAAGATTGTGAATGGATGTGTGAAGATAGAGGAAAATTGTTAATAAATAATGAATGATTACAAAAATAGGTGATTATTGGTATTGGATTATGAAAATAGATTATTATTAAGGATCGGATTGTGGTATTATTAGAGTTATATGATTGTTGGATATTAGATGTCAATCATAGATATAGATTATCATTGGATTATTGGATATTGGAATGAATGATGTTGGATTATTAGAAATACATGATTATTATGGTTGTATTGTAGAAATAAATGATTATTGGATACCGGATTTTAGAGGTAGATTGATGTTGATGTTGGATTAATAAAGATTGGATGATAGATAGATACTATAGTCAAATACTGAATTGTTGATATTGGATTCTAGAAATAGATTGTCATTGGATATCAGATTATCTAAAAATTTGATTATAGGATTACATAGTCATTGGATTGATAGATATCGGATTATAAAATTTGAGTATAGATAAATATTTGGATCAATTGAAGTTGGATCATAGAAATAGACTTATACGGTGTAGATTGGACTAATGAATTTTGGATTGCTGAAGGTTGGATTATCATAATGTTGATGGATTACATACTGATCTCGTTCTTGACAAGTCTTGGACATTTAACCCTCACCCTAGATAAAATCTAGTTGATACAATAGTATGAACTAGAACATTTTGAGAAAGATTATGCTTAGCAATGCTTAGACCCAAAAATGTTTGATTTGGGAAACTTTCAGCCAAAAATCAAATATTGTTTAAGAATCTATGGCATTGGTTTGTCATGGAAGTTTTGTCGTAAATGAATCTGAGAAAAATAAAATAAAATTATGGTTTGTACTTGGGCGAAATGGTTGTTTGGATGGTGCATGTTAATGCACGGGATCGAGTCATTTCCATGATCGAGGCCCATGGGTTTTGTGGAAAGTCGCCAAGTCGCTTGAGGACCGGCCTCGAGCTGCCTTTGCTATGCCTATAATGGGCTATGCCTCACCGCACAACCACATGTCCTCGAGAATGGGGCGAGGACCCGCTAATTAATTTGTAAAGTTCCATCGCGGTTGATCCTGTTGTACGTGGGCGGTCTTTCATGGCCATTTCTTTTGACAAAGTCTTTCATGACTATTGTTCCCACCGGCGCAAGAGGGGCTAGGAACTCATGATTTCTATTCCAAAGGGGCGTAAACCTTAGCGAGGGAAATCATGTGGAATGGTGCATTGTAAAGGCCTTGGCACGTGTTTAGATCGCTACCTAAGGTAGTGAGCGGTGGCATAGATATATGCCTGATAAACTAGAGAATTCGTGTCTTGTGGGTAAAGTGTACAACCTCCGCAGAGTGTAAAACTATTCAATAGCTGCGTCATGGTCATGGACATGCTAGCAAAAGCCACTCAAAGTTAGACTTGGAATTTGATTTAAAAAGACTTTATCAATCTGGTTTATCCAAATGGGATTTGGGCGGTTAGCCATTGTGATAGGAGGGTATCCTTCACCATTCATGCGTGAATGTTATCTCGACTATAAAATTGATTTATAAAATGAATTTTAGTTATAGAATAATCGCTTTGGAACTTAGTACAAGTATTTACGTAAAATGTCGTTTATGCAAATTCAACCATATTAAGCTTTCCTTTGAGATATCCATATATGCATGTCATTCGTTACTTGACGGTGTAACTTGCGCAGCACGGTAGTTGTGCTCATTCTTGCTTAATGCAAATAATTTCAGAGGAGAAGGACTTTGCCACCGTGTGGATCTCGACGACTAGGCCGCTTCCTCAACCGATTGCTCGTGGCGATTAATCGACTCTACTACATCTTCGCCTTCCGCCGTGTTTATTTTATTGTTGGCTTGTAAGCCCTCGTTGTAACAAACTCGCTGATTATTAATAAAGTTATGCGATTTATGGACGTTACCATATTTGTTTAACTGCTGTGAATTAGCTATCGATCATGGGACTAGTTCGTAAATGCACAGAGGATTTGGGACGTTAATCCCGGGTCTTACAGGGCTGGCTACCACAGTAGCGGCGGGGGATTCCAACTAATTTCCCTTAAGCCTTCCTCAAGTCTCTCCATCTACCATCGCGTCTCTGCTCGTGCGACATCTCGCATCTCCTCTCTGAGGGATTCATGAATCTCCTCTTGTAGCCGTGCATTGCGCTCGGCTTTGGCTCTCTTCCTACTCTAGTACGCTTCGGAGTCTTATGGGAATCCCTATTGGCAAGGAACATAAAGACCAAGGCCTCTCGTGCGACCCAGTTGCTCCTTGTTTCTCAGGGCTGTGGTGAGTATATCTCTCTCCTTGACTGCCTGGAATGAGCCTTGGGAAGACTCTGCACTCAGCACTTCTTGCAAGAGCCCAACATGTTATTTCACTTCCTATGAAGTTATGGAGTAATTACAAACTAGGTAGTTCGATATCTTACTAGACGCTGGGACACTTCCTCATTTGCGGGGTTCAAAAAGGGGATGGCCCCCGAAGACACGGTAGATGCCCTCGCTCTTATCTAGTTTCAGGCACGCTCATCAGGGATCCCAGCAAATGGTGGGGAGGCGTCCCACACGATTGCCTGCTTATCTTGGTTCTTTCATTGCAGGATTTTACCCGCATACCCAGTGTGCCGAGTCCGGTGGGGTGCGTGTTTTTGCCCGAAGGTCTTATACCGCGACTTTCACTCCTAAAATCATTTGTTGTCTTTCGCCACAAAGTCTTGCCAAGATTTTTCCATTTAACGGATACTTGTGGAAGGCGCCGATCCTTCTCCACGTATTGCTTGGTAAGTGTGCTCTTGAAGTTCTACAACACTTTGCACGCCGCTAGCAACGCGTGTCATCACACGAAGGCATAGTGTTGTTCCGGGATCTCGAAATATTTGAAAATTTCCGTCACCAGCGTATTTTTCTAAACTTTGGTCAACTCTTTCAACGAATCGTAGGTGATCTTGATCCGTTCGTGTGCAACTATTCCGACAGTTCTCCAGAATACGGACGCTGCTCGGGGAGGATTGAGAGGGGTCCCAGACACATCGACATCTATGATGGTAAATCGGCCCTCGGGCCTTTTCGATATTCCTCTTTCCTTGCACTTAGATTTTTCAGAGGACAACACATCAGACGCATGAGGCGACGATGACGAAGAATAAGTGGACGAAATCTTCATAAGAAATAGAAGTTCTGACACACATGAACATATTATTATAAGATTCTCTATGTGTATGGGTACACATACCAATTAATAAATAATTGGGATATAGTTGGGATATGGGGAAGAAATTAGGATACTTTCTTATTAAGTATATAGCTACCATTAAAAAATCCATACATGCTACATATAAGAAGAGGATAAATTTGCAAAGTCATATAATTATTTATTATACTTGATTGCCATCCGCTTGTGAGTACCAATTAAATGACATAATTGACATATAAACATGTAAATCCTCCAAGTCATTTAAAAGGAATAATATACTCAACACAAACATAATGTGAACAAATGAAATCAAAGATAAAGCTAAGATTTAATATTTTGATATTGCTCTCGATGTAGAGTTGCACAAGATTTAATCTTGGTCTTCTCACTACTTTAGTCTATACTCTTCATTAATTGAATTTGACAATATTAATTCAAACTTTGAGCTCTAAAATAGTGTTTTACTTATCTGCCGACGGGATCTTTAAACAAAAGACAACAGATAATACTTTGGGCCAACAATAGATCAAAGCAAAATGATTACCAAAATAACTCTCCAGTCAGCCAACAAAACTTGATCTATTGATAGTATAAAAGATCATAGTTTAATAAGTTCAGCAATAAGCCCAATTGACTTAGAGAATAACATGCATTATTAATTGTTAAGGATCACAAACCCTGGAGTAAGCATTCCAATTAGAGCTCAAATTCAAACCTGTTTATCAAAACAATTTCAGTACAAGACTATTATCATCATAGAGCATTCATCTCAAGCCCACTACACCACGTTGTAATATATTCCAGTAGCAGTATCAAAACAAATACAATATGAATCACTAACTATAACATATCAAATGCAATGGGGCAATTAAATTAAAATGCTGTGATACTTACGAAGTAGATGGCAATCAAAGCCACTGAGAAATGTGAGGAATGTGTGAGGGGAAGGGGTGTCGAGGTCAGCAACTCGGCATCTGTTACATTTGGGAGTCGAGAAGGACGAGCAGGGAGCACCGGAGTAGCAGGGCAACGTCGAAGGGGAGGCACGCTAGGCTCGGGGGAGGAGGAGGCGACGCGTGCTCAGGGAGGAGGGGCGCGGGTTCGGGGAGGTGGTAGCTCATGCTCGGGGAGGAGGCAGCGAGCTCGGGGGAGCAGGCGCGTTGGGCTCGAGGAGGAGGCGGCGTCGAGGATCATAGGACTTGAGAATTCCCATGAATCTCTCGAACGGGTATATGCTATGTAGGAACACAGGCACACACATCTTTATCTCCCTCACAATGCGAACAATGAGATGGACCATGATATCAAAAAACGACGGAGAGAAATACATCTCAAGATGACATAGAGTCGCCACCACCTCGTCCTGCAGAGCATCTAGTCCTTCGGGATCGATGACATTCTGAGCAATTGTGTTAAAGAAATAACACAACCTCATGATTGTCTCTCGGACATTGATCGACAAAATACTTCTAATTACAATAGGGAGCATCTGTATCATCAGCACATGACAATCATGAGACTTCATGCCAATTAACTTTAAATCTTCCATCGAAACAAGTTTCTTCATGTTGGCGGAGTAACCGGATAGAACTTTCACGCCATACAAACATTGGTACAATTCAGTTCTCTCAGCCTTGGACAAAGTGTAACAAGCAGGGGGAATGTACGTTCGTCTTTTATCGGTCTTTGTCGGTGCTAACTCGGGTCTCATGTCCATAGCAACCAAGTCAAGCCGTGCGTTGACACCATCCTTTGTTTTGTCATGAATGTTCAATAAGAGACCAATCAAACTATCACATACATTCTTTTCTACGTGCATGACGTCGATGCAGTGACGAACTTCTAGGTACTCCCAATAAGGTAAGTTCCAAAATATTGATCTCTTCTTCTAGGTGTTCTTCTCACGGGTCCTCGATTTACGTCCTTTTTGAGCACAACATCTAAATCCTTAACCATATCATAGACCTCTTTTTCGATTAAATGCCTTGGAGTTGAACTATCCTCCTTCTCTCCATCGAATTATTTCTTCATCCTGCGGTATGGGTGAGCCCTCCGAAGGAACATAGGTGACGCATGTACACGGTTTTACACGAGTGCTTCAGCCACACACTCTCGGTATCATCTAAGCAGTGAGTACATGCTTTTGCCCCTTTTGTACTCTGGCCCGACGGGTTAGCAAGGGCAGGATAATCATTTATGGTGCAGAACAACAAGGAGTGTAAAGTGAAGTTCTCTCATTTGTACACATCACATACATGTACCCCTTCGATCCACAGTATTTTTAGATCTTCCATCAATGGTGCTAGGCATACATCAATATCATTCCCAGGTTGCTTTGGCTCTTGGATAAGTATCGATAGCAAAATATACTTCCACTTCATAAACAAACAAGGAGGAAGGTTGTAGATACAGAGAGTCATGGGCCAAGTTCTATGTCGGTTGCTCATATTACCGAAAGGATTCATTCCATCGGTACTCAATCAAAACCTTATATTTCTCAGTTCCGCATCGAAGTCTACAAACCTCCTATCGATGTTTCTCCACTAGGCGGAATCAGCAGGGTGTCTTAGCTTTCCATCCTGCTTATGCTCCTCCGAGTGCCAACGTAGTAGTTTTGCCTCCTTTAGGTTCGCAAAAAACCATTTCAAAAGGGGAATTACAGGAAGATACAATGCCACCTTAGCAGGAGGTCATTTCTTCACCTGGATTCTCTCATCATCATCTGATTGATTCTTATGCTTGTATCGGGATGCATTGCACATCGGACATACATGCATATCTGCGTACTCTTTACGGTGGATGATACAGTCGTTCGGACATGCATGTATTATTTCTAATTCCACTCTCAATTGACAAAGAACTTTCTTGGCTTTGTGGGTGGTCTTGGGCAACTCGTTTCCATCCAGAAGCATGTCCACTAAGAGACCTAACAGCGCCGTGAAACTCTTGTCGGACCAACCGTTGCTTGCCTTCAATTTCTGCTGTTCAAGCGCGGATGACAACCTTATGTATTTTGGCTTGCAGCCTAGGAATAAAGGCTTCTCCAAGTGCTCCATCAAGTCCTCAAATTTACTAAACCCTCTCTCACTATAGTTCCCTTCTGCAGCGCGAAGCATCTAATCCAGATTGTCATTGTGCAGCCTATCCGAATCGGAACCACAATCGATATCATCTGGTGGCATATCGTTGACTTCGTCAGCGATGTCGTCATTACTACCTTCCTGTATAATCTACTCTTCATCATGATTGGTCCAATGTGTATACCCCCTTTTGAAACCCCTTCGAATCAAGTGTGCATCGATCTGCGCTCGGTTCTTAAACATCTTCATATTCTCGCAGTCAATGCATGGACAGTATATATATTCAACCCCCTTATTCAACATATCCTCCTCGACAGCTATTGTAAAAGCAAACACACCATTAATGTACTCTTCACTCACATGGTTCTCAGCGTACATCTAGCTTCGGTCCAATTACAAGTATATAACAATTTAGTGTTAAATATTGAATTAAATAATTTGATATATATATATATATATATATATATATATATATATATATATATATATATATATATATATATATATATATATATATATATATATGATCAAAAGTAGCTATATGTAGCAAGAATTAATTAAATTGAATTAAGTAGAAATAGGCTATGAATTGGCTAAACCCTAAACCATGCTAATGTAAATAATATTTTCTCTCTACATCAAGCTAGATCTAAAACCATCTCTAATTCTCTCTTTACCGAGCGAGATCTAGAATATAATGCAATTAGGAACAAATTGCAATCATCAAGAACAAATGGATATACAATCAAAAGAGTGAACTAACAGAGAGAAGGTGTTTGGATTAGGACAATGAGCTAATAAAAAATTTCCTTTAAAAGAATGTAAGAATAGAGAGAAGGTGTTTGGATTAGCACAGTGAGCTAAAATGTACCATGCTAGATGTAAATAATCCCAAATCCGCGGTCTCCTTTCACCAAATCGCCTCAAAGCACCACCTCCTCAAAGCAGCTACCGGTTCTCCTCAAAGAACATATCTGGAATTTAAGACAGATCTACGATGGTCGTGTGTGCAACAAGTGAATTTATCACAGACAGTTTTTTTAAAATACAAAACGTCTGTGATGAGGACGAGAAGTCACAGATGGTTCATGTTGAAAACCGTCTGTGCAGTATCACAGACAGTTATGAACAAGAACCATTTGTGATATTACTAAATGTCACAGACGGTTCTTGTTAAGAACTTCACAGACGGTTTTCAACATGACCCGTCTGTGATATTACCTCTACATAGACAGTTCCTAGCACAGCTAGTAACACAGATGATCGCTAAACAAAAACCGTCTGTGACTGTATTTAATACTGACGGTTTTGGTCAATCGTCTATGTGAGGCATCCAGTATTAGCCTTTTTGTAGTAGTGTGATATACATGTGTTATACTCCGATCTCTCTTTTTATGCACAACAACTCTTAAATCGGATTAGTGTTGGAGATACCGCACGAGCGTACACGATATCAAGAATGAAGTAGATAAATGTTAGACCCCAAATTTATAATTTGGAATCCTCTGGGTAAAACGACACTATTCCCTAGATCACTAGATAGCACACACAGATACATCATTGATTCATTCACATACATCACATTCACACCACAATTCAAGACTTCATTAGATAAATAGACCATACGGTCAACTGTTTTACAAAAGTGGCCAAGCAGACCAATTTAATATACATAGTATTTAGTACAGAAGATAGAGATGCAAGCGGAAGCAAAAAGCAAAAGGTGGATCCATCCGCTCGGCCTAAGCTCCTCCATCATCTTCACCATCTTGTCCGGACGCCACGAAGTAGGCATATGGGTCTTGATTGAATGTCTGAGTTTTTTTTTTATAATAAGCGAGTGTGGGTACACAACCGTATTTTGCGAGCCAACACACTGAATGCAATTATGATAGATGCAAGGTTATTCAAAGGAAGGCTTATGGTTCTTTTATTTGCACAAAGCTACATTTGAATTAGAATAAGTAGTAGGCAATTTCTAAGACCTGACATTTTGACTAAATCAGTTTTGAATGAAATTGAGTTTTATTATGAAATATTAGAGGAGGCTCCAACCTCCATATATCATTGGGTGATCCATCCACCCATTGTAGTGCTTTTATCCTCAAAGCTACCATTGCATTTTTCCACTGGCTCCAACCAGTACAAATCCAATCTTCAGGCTCTAACCCGGCATTTCATCCCATCCACAAATTGTTTTATAAAAACTGAGTCTACATCAAGTAAGTTCTCAGCACCACCCATGACCATGGACACGGCTATTCAAATAGTTTTATACTCTGCAGAGGTCACACAACTTTGCCCACAAGAGATAATCGTCTTATACTGTCAATACACGACTGTAGGCATGAGACTAAGATAATCATCACAAAGCCTTTACAATGCACCACCTCAACGCAATCCCACTCGCTAAGGTTTCACCATCTTTGGACTATAATCCCCTGGCCCCCTCTAGCACCTTTAGTAGTTTCCTGTAACATCCCAAAATTTGGAGTCTTTTGAAGCCTTTTAAAATAAAATAACCATTTCAATTTCCTTGGTTAATTTAATGCTTAATTTGAATTTTTAGAAATTAAAAATATTTAATATGAATAATATAAACCTCAATTAAATTAAAAACTCTTTTATTTGAGTTCTAGAGTATTTTATGGAATTTTCTTGAATTGTTTGAATTTATTTGGTATTTCTTTGAGCTCAATTTGGTTTAATCCAATTTCTAAAATACCTAAATCGTTTTTTTCCTAAATCTTCCTTGGGCTGAATTTGGTCTAGCCCAATCTCTTTCCCCGCTTCCTATTTGGGCTACTCCCACCAAATCCTACCTTTCTCCTCGCTCAAGACTTCCGGCCCACTTGGCCAAGCCGCTCCTATTTGGTATTTCTTTGAGCTCAATTTGGTTTAATCCAATTTCTAAAATCCCTAAATCCTTTATTTTTCCTAAATCTTCCTTGGGCTGAATTTGGTCTAGCCCAATCTCTTTCCCTGCTTCCCCACTGGCCTGCCCCGCCAAATCCCTATATTTCTCCCCGCTTATGCAGCTCCGCTTCGGCCATCGCGAGCCCACTACCTCTACCGCTTTCACCTCCACGCACCACCTCACCACCGCCTCCCGCCTCCCACTGCCTGGTCCCACCTGCCAACACCATCCTTCCCATCCCCATCTTTATCTCCGACACGACGACGCCACCGTGTTTGCTTTGGTCTCCACCTCTGTCGCCTTTAAAAGTCACCCGACCCCCTGCTTCTGCACCCCATGTTGCGCCACCTTCGTAAACCCTAGTCGTTGTAAGATCGAGAAGGCCGACTAGAGGGGGGGGGGGTGAATAGGCGGTTTTAAAATCTTCTTTGGCTAAAACCGATTTCTAATGCGGAATTATGAACAAATCGATTTTGCACAATAAAAGCCTAAATCAACTAGTCTTTACTATGTGCACCAACAATATGAGACTATATAGAGATAGCAATCATACACAAGCAAGTAAGCAATTTAATACAAGGAATATAAATTGCACGAAGTAAAGCACAAGAATGCAAACAACAATTGACACGATGATGTTTTACCGTGGTGTTCGGAGACTTGGCAGTCTCCCCTAATCCACGTTGGACCGGCTCCACAACTTGAGCCAACACCTCCGAGGTAAGTCCAACCACTTGGATCGGTTCCAAACCGAACCAACGCCTCGCTCCACTAGGGTTGCTCTTTCCTCCACTCCAGAGATGGCGAGCACCACACCACTCACAAACCGACTGGGTCTTCTCACAATCTTCTTTGAGAAGCTCACCAGCGCAACGACGCCATCACACCGTCTAGGTGTCGGCAAACACCAAGAGTAACAAATATTAGACTCCCACTTGAACTAATCAAGTGTCTAAGCTCAAGTGGATATACAATCCACTACCTAAGGCAACACATGTACTTAGGGTTTGCCTCTCAAGCTCATTAAGTGCAATACATGCACAAATGAGAGTAGAGGGCTTGCTCTTTGCTCAAGAGAGTGTATAATGGCACCAGTAACTTGCCCACACACAGCCAAGGTGGGTATTTATAGCCCACACACAAAAACTAGCCATTGGACAAAGAACTGCTGAAAATTCAGCACGCACAGTCATACCGCCAAGTACCGAGCGGTGCTACGCACCTCCTCCAACAGCTATAAAACTAGCCGTTGGACATCGATGTGCACGCACCGCCAACCAACACGTGGTACAACCGCCGAGGTCGGTCAGATCTTTGCTCAAGGAGTGCGGTACTACTGATTGTCAAGGGGAGGCACTGTCCCAAAAACACCGGTACTGTTTTAAACGAACCGCCAACTGGAAATCAGAACAACCGATGTGTGGTCATACCGTACCAAGATCTGGTTGTACCGTAGAGCGGTTGTACCGCAGACAACACGCCGGTACAACCAATTTTCCTGAGAAATCAGCAGTTTGCATCCAAAACAAATTCAATTGCAAAACACATTTGACAATTGACAAGGTGATGCAAACACGGGTTCAAAGGCAAGATTCTTACCAAGTTGCAAAACACATTTGCCAACTTTTAGAATCAATGCCTTAAGGAATAAGGTACATGAACTTAAACCATTTGCAAAACACATTCGCAAACTAAAGTCACATGCTACAAGGATTATGCATGAGCTTCAACTATTTGCAAAACACATTTGCAAATAATAGAAACATGCTAACGAGAGCTAGAGCAAACACAATGAGCTATTAACACATGACTAACTCAAGCTACTGGTCAAAGACCCCTTTTAATAGTACGACAACCTATACTAGCAATCCGGTCTTCCAACTAAACACCAAGACCAGTAAAAGACTAGGAACACATCCTTAGCCCTAGCTAGTCATACGTTTGCCTTAAGCAACCACTTGAAGCTTGATGACGCACATCTTCGCTTCAAGTTCGGGTCATTGACTTGATATGCATCAACTCATGATGTATTCTTCACTTGACTTCCATCAACACATGATGGGTTTTCTTTTGACTTGATGATCAACTCATGATCATCTCTTGATACACATCAACACATGATGCATCCTTTACTCTAAGCTCTTGACTTCAATATCATCAACACATGATGATCTTCTAAAGTCTCCAACTATGGAACTCAACCTATTCATCCAACTCATGAAAATATTAGTTTCACAATGTGATTGTCATTAATTACCACAACATACCATTAACTCATAATGGTGGGACAAGATGCCACAATCTTTCCCTCTTTGGTAATTGATGACAATCATCCAAAGCTTAATAATTGAATATTTAAGTCATATGAGTATATATGAACTACACAAGTCTTATATACTCATATGATATGTTTCAAGAGTACATATGTAAAATACACAAGTTTTATATACTCATAGGATTTGTTTCATCGTAAAGATCCTTAATGTATGCGGAAATGGAATATGGATCAATACGAATGAAACCACAAAACAAAGAGTGAACTCCCCTAAATGTGTGTATACACAAATGTGTAGAAAGAACATATGCATATATTCAAGTTAGATTTTTTGGTGGAGTTCAACCTATATTTTGGATCCGAGGAATGCAACAAGTATGGGAGTATAATGTAGAATGCATAACTCTTTGATTTTTCACCCTTATATCCAATTTAGACTAAGTAATAGGTATATCAATAAACATATTAGTCTCACAATTAGATTTGTCATTAATAACTAAAATACTCCATTAACTCATAGTGGCAGGTCTAGATTCTTCAGTCGTCGCCCCGGTCTCGCCCCAAAGTTGCCGGAATCGCGAGGAGAAGCCTGAACTCCGCCGTCATCTCCATCACTATTTTACTCCACCGCTAGTGAGCTCCAAGCCTTGTCGCCGCCACCCTCAGGTTTGCAACACCCAGATTTATCCCGCCACCTCCTTGGTTTTGCCAGAGTGCCACTATAGCCCGTTGCCGCTGAGAGCCGTAGCCCCGCTGCTGCTTTTCCTCGACGTGCTGCCGTCTCTGATAACCCTCGGTCTTTGTGAGTTGTGCACCTAGTTCGTCATCACCTCCTCTCCCGTTTGCACCGCTCCAAGCCCACCGAGCTGCAGTCGTTCACTATCAACATCGTCGTTGGAGTTGTGCCACCACTGCCGTTGTCTTCTAATCCTAGTTAGCCTCCACCTCAGCCTCATTGTCGCCATGTCGTCCCCGTCACCACCGTGTGGCAGCACGCGTGTCAACCCGAGCTAGCCCCGAGCCCTAACCCCATGGACGTAGTTCACCATGGATTGTGTCACCGACATGTGGACCCCACCTATCAATCCCTATTCTATGAACCCCGTGCACCGTGCGCCATGAACCCTTCTTCCGTGGACTTGGTCTATAGACCATGGGCCCATCTGGTAGTGATTGAATTTCTCTTCCTTTAGAAATTTAATTCCGGACAAAATCCTTTTTTCTTGATGACGTCATCTAACGTAGTAATCTGGAATTTCCACCGGCTTATATATATTTTTGTTTTATTTCTTAATTGGAAATTCTTACTGTGACTGACAGGTGGGGCCCCTGGTATTTTAATTTCTTTTCTTGATTTATTGTCTAATTAATAAATGCTATAGTCATTGATAACTGGGCCCTAGCCCAGGCTGGCTCATGGGAATAGTGTATGGACCGAGGGCCCACGTGTCATTGAGGCCGGTCTATAGACCGGGTCTATACTGTTCCATAAAAGTGGTAGGACCCACATGTGACCCACATGTCATAGGCTTATAACTAATTTTTAGTTTTAATTACGTTTTACTAATGGATCTGGGCCCACATGACATACTAACATTATTCCCTAATTAACGTATCCTAATAACTCCATTACGACTTAATGACTTAGCTACAGGAGCTACAGCATGCCTCGCCCAAATCCGACTGCAGCAAGGGAGGATGCGCCAGAGCACACTCTGGCCGCGTTCGCCACCTACGAGCTAGGCCTCGGCGGCGACCCAGGAGGCCCAAATGGAACCCCACCACCAGGCCAACCCCGATGGTGTCTTTGGTGGCAAGGGCAGTGGTGGCATGTGGCGGTGGTGCGGTTTTGTGAAGCGACGGTGGCGGCGTTCATGCCCATGGTGGAGCCGTTTAGCTGACGGGCAATCATGCCTGGTGCAGTGTGCATTAGCGCCTACTCCCTGAGGGGGTTCTAGGCGTATCACTTGCACGGCTCAAGGAGCTCTGTGCGAGTCCATCCACGGCGACCGGCACCAACGACGAAGGAACTACGGTGCGACGGCACCGTGTGGCGGCACGAGTTTGTCAGTGCCGAAGAGGAAGACGTCGTCGTTCCGAGCGGCTCTATTGGAGAGAGTGAAGAAGGAGGTGAACATCCGATAGAGGAGGGTGAGGCGATGCTAAAGGACAAGGTGCTAAGGCTGGAGCTCACCCGAGGGGGCTAGTGCGTCACGATGAAGTGGAGCGGCGCAACCTGCTCATCGTTGGAGAGGAAGAAGATGGGACAGTAACAACGACCCTGTGGGGGAAAACGAACGAATGGGGGTGAGCACGAGGTGAAGGGGGACATTGCGGATCCGAAGGGATGATCCGAGGCAACGAGGACTCACCCGGGTGGTGCAACGGGCTCGACGGTGGTGATGGTGCCAAAGTAGAGCTCGTGGGCTCGTTGCTGCTCTTGCTCTTTGGGGCTCGGAGGAGAAGGAGAAAGTTAGGGGAATGCAGAGGGGGTGATGGAGATCGCGCGACGATGCTTATATACCCGCGAGAGCGAGAGGGAGATGGTCAAGGTGGCGTTTTTGCGTGCGATAGAGAGACGAGGGCAAGCGAGGCGTGGCGGTGCAAAGATGGGAACATCGTAGCGGATGGGACAGGTCGTGGGTTGAGCGACAGGAGTTGGCTACCAACTCCCTCGCGGCACTGTGGCGGCGTGGATGACGCACGACATGGTGGCAACGATGGCCTAATGGCAGCATGGCGACAGGACGGTGGCACAACGTGTCAACACGAGGGGGTGCGTGGGCTGCAGCCGGGTCGATGGAAGAATGAAATCGAGCAAGCCGACCCACACGCGGGGGAAAGAAAAAAGAAAGAAAAAGAAGGGAAAGAGAAAGAGAAAAGAAAAGAGAAAAACGTGGGGATGGCCTGGTTTTGGCCCAATTCACCGTTTGGGATTTCTATGTAGTCTTTTTGCATTTTAAATTCAAATTCAGATTTGAATTTCTGATTTAGGGTTTTTGTAATTAAGTGCTGCTTTTAATGTTGCTTTGGATTTGATATTCTTAGCCTAATTATAATTTGATGATTGTTGTTGGGAAAACTCCAAAGCACAAATATGAATCAAATGAACCTTAAGAACCCAAATGAGTCAATAAAACATTAACAAACAAAAAGTTTTAAAATCCCACATTTTTAACCTTGGGATTCTTGGCTAAAATTTTTGGGGTGTTACAAACTTAATCCCTTAAAAAGAATCTTGACCCCGAGATTCGGGAAAACTACAAAATAACTGGGGATACTTGGCTTTTAGCAGGTCTTCGCGTCCCCAGGTAGCTTCTCCTTCCAAGTGATTGCTCCACTAAACTCGGTGCATACGGTGTGTGCTATTCCTTGTTTGTTTTTCCAACACATCTAGGATTTTGACAGGATATTTGGGCTACGATAAGTCTTTGCCGAGCTCGATGTTCTTTAACGGGGTCCGCTCCTCGGGCACCTTGAGGCACTTCTTGAGTTGCGACATGTGGAACATGTCATGTACGTCTGCCAGCTCCACAGGTAACTCTAGTTGATAAGCTACATTTCCCAACCTGGCAGTGATTGGGAATGGTCCTACGTACATTCAGATGGACAAATTTTCCAACTTCAAAATTCACTTCAAGTCGGCTCTACCTTTTTTGTTTCCCCCATTTTTTGTTTTTCCTCCCACCATAGGGGTCGTGAACATCACTGCAATGTATGCGTCGATGTCTAGGCTAGCCTACTCGGACTCTCCACCTGAGAGCTCATTTGTTGTGCAGTTTGGTTAACCACACCTCCTGTTCCTACAACCCTTCATATCATACGTTTGTACCACCTTCAAGCTCCACCTACTCGTCGGTACTGTGTGATTGGTCCTACCACGTCTTTCTTCTTCCAACAACTCACACCTTCGCCTTTGCGACTGCTAGATTTTGTAACCATCATTGCAGTTCCACGTATAACTGCAAATGAGATTTGAGTAACTACCGCTAACAAGATGGTTTTCTTCTCCTGATCAGAATTTTTTATTAGACCTCCCATTGGTTGCTCTTCCCTGATGATTACCCATCAATCGGTATCCTCCATTGCTCCAGATATTTTCATGATTAACTGCCCTTTGCAAGTAACTCGCATGACTCCACCTCGAAGTGATACCTTACAACCTTTGAGTTTAGCGACCTCACAGATATTATATTATTCTCTTAAGCTGGGAACATATTGAACTCATGTCAATGTTTGTTGTGGTCCATTATACATCTCCAATGTAACTGTTCCCACCTTAGTAATTGCATACTCCTTGCAATCCTCTAAGTGAATAGTTTCATGTGCCGGGCATATAGATCCTTCATCAAACATCTCCCTCGCCGAGCATATATGGAAGCAACAATATGAATCTAATATTCATTCATGAGAAGTACCTTATTGATTGACGACTAGTACGCTCGAATCATCTTTCGCTACCGCCATTGAGCATGTACACCTCATTTGCTTCAAATTTGGATAATCCTTTATCATATAACATTCCTCGTCACATAGATAGCATACATGTGTGCCCTTTCTCTTGCCCTTCTTCTTCCTGTGACTTTCGCTTTGGCCTGCAACACCTATGACAGTCAATGCTTGATCACCCGATGATGAAGAATCTGATCACTTCTTCAAGGACTCCGCCTCTAATAGATATGTCAATGCCTCATTAAAGTTGAGAGTGCTTTTTTCGACTAGAATATTCATCATCAATTGCTCCCATGATAGTGGTAGAGATGACACCAATATGAAGACATTGTCGTTCTCCTCAATTTTCTCATCCACACTAGTCATCTATGTGATAAGATTATTGAAAATATTGAGATGGCTAATGAACCGTGTACCTTCCTCCATGCGCAACCTATACAGTTGCCGCTTTAGCACCTACCAGTTTGTTAGCGACTTTGCCATATATAATTCTTCTAGGTTGTTCTATAATTTCTTTAGCCAATTCTCCTTAATCACTGGGTATTGACAGTCTTCTACTCCATCATCTTCCAGTCTTCATTGGACGTATTTTCCAATTTGTCCCCTTCAAGAGCATCAATTAACCCTTACTAGATAAGGGCATCCTTCACCACACATTGCCACACGCTGAAATTTCCTCCGTCATCAGATTTCTCCACTTGATTCCACATCATAGACATTGATCTTGATTTTGTGCCACCGACGCTTTGGCGACCTTCTCGCATAAGGCGATTAATCCGACCATGGCTCTAATATCGCTTGTTATACTCTAATACCCCTTCTTATGTGCTGCAGTCGCCAAATCGAATCAGAATTGCGAGATACCACATGAACGTGCACGGTATCAAGAACGAAGTAGATGAATCTCGTAGAGAGAACCAAATAACGATGATGAAATAATCACGACGAGAGAAAGATTTGGCCAAGCCTACCACAAATTCATTAAGCACAACCTCAAAAGAGTATAAGAAATTGTTGCAGTCTCACATTCCTCTCGAACCTTTTAGGACTCTCGAATCCTTGTCTTATATAAGAATCTAGTGCTAAAAAATAACCCTCAGAAGGCAGGTTGTGCATTCGTTTCTTTATGGAGTCATGCTCATTTTGAAGGAAAACACGTCATAGGAAAATGTTGTGAGAGATGCAATTTTCAGACGCTTTTCTGAATAGGAAATAGGGGCAGGCAGGTAGGCAGGCCACTAAGGTTGTTTTCGTCTGCGAATGGACGGACACGGGATGGCCGGATTCGATTCTTTCTTTACGGGAGATATACACCACTCAAGATCGAGTAAAGAGGGAGACATAGAAACCTTCGTGGAAAATGAAGCCGGAGAGGGACCTGGACCATCTTATGTCGTGATCAGCGAGGATCCATCAAGAACAGTTGGATTTCTCCCCGAGATGAATAGGACGCGTCAAATACATACCACCCAGCAGTTTGTGCGGTCGTTAAGTCGTGGTTTTGTTTGAGGTCTAGCTTCCACTGAGGATATAGTACTCAGTAACTGTAATCAAGAACATCAATAATTGGATTGAAATTCGAAATGTTTTAGATTATATATAGCCAGTTCAACCTTTTTGAAGGAAAAAAAAATGAATTCTCATTTTAACTCTGCCAGAGAAACACCAGCGGAGCTTTGTGCAATCCAGTACTCAGCTAAATCCTAGGAAAATTAGAGCGACGTCATCTACTTCTTTGCAATCTTCTTAAGAGTAGCCCTAACATATGCTTGAAGCTCCGCCACTGCAGAGAAGCAATAGAAATTTATGCAGCAAGATGTCATTAATTCAAATAAAACCAAGATCCTGAAAAGGAGAATAATATATACAGAGAGACGGAGGAGAAAACAAAGCCATGGGGCATGTGGACACTCGGGTCTAAGCCATTTGTTGGTTCATGGCACGTCTACCTCAACCTTTGCTCCTCACCAAAGGTAAAAGGCCCACGCTCTGCCCCTGTGCAATCTGGGCGTTCGCCTGCAATCTGGGCGTTGTTGTGGTCGTCTGCTCTACACAAATTGCTTCAACTTCATATCATAGTGTTATCTTCGAGTTATCTCTGATATTTGTATGATCATCATCATCGCAAGATCGAGTCACTCCTATCATAGGATAGTAGCTCGGACACCCACCACGCGTCACCCATTGCGTCTGCGAGTTAGGCCCCCTGCGGTTAACCGTAAATTAGTGAAACGTAAATCTATTATATAATAAAAGCTCATAAGAGGTGGTCAAAAGCTCTAAGACAAAAGGATGAAAGTCAAGAAATTATCACGAAAAAGAAAAGCATCTATCCCTCAATTTTGTGGAACCTAATTACAATTATAAACCACAATCGCTGGATTTTACAAAGGAAAAAAAGTGAAATATGCTAGAAAATTCCACAAAAAAGAAAAGGGTGCTACTACGGCTCGGACGTACAGTGGGAGCTTCCCACCGTACGGTCCTAATGCAACTCAGAGAAAAGCCAGGTGCAACATTTTTTTTGGCTTGCTGCAACATATCAAATATACATATATAACATTGTCTCAAAATCTCAGGATCAAACAAACAAACAAACATCCTCATAATAAAAAACAACACAACTATTATCAGAAATCAGGCACACAAACACATCTGGAGATGCCAAACATATAAAAAATGCAACATCTCATAATTTTGTATGCAACATTTTTTCCGTTGTATGCAACAAATTTTCCCCTCGTGTGCAACAATTTTTTCCACGGTTGCAACAATTTTCCCTCCGGCTCTCTTGCTCTGCTCCCGCGACCACCTTGCAGGGGACGGAGGAGACACGAGGGAGAGGGAGAGGGAGTCAGCGGGATGGGAGGGGAGGCCAGCGCGGAGGAGGTAGGCTGGCACGGAGGGTGTTCAACAGCAACTTATATGATTCATTCAACAACAATAGAAGATGAAATTTCAGATCTGAAATTTGTGTGAGGGGAGGTGGAGTCTTACCTCGCGGATTTGTGGATCTGTGAGCGTGCCGGAGGAGGAGGAACGCGCTGGGAGAGGAGAGGACGGCGGCGGACGAGCCAGTGGCCGTCGTCGGGGACGATGATGGGCGGGCGGAGCAGCTGCCTCCTGGCGTGGGTCGGCGCGGTCCGGGAAGGCGAATCCGTGTTGGGGGGCGACGCGAGGCGGAAGGGTAGAAACTAGCGTCGGTGACCAGGCAGGAGGGAGGCGGGCGGAGGGGGAGGCACGAAGTAGACGACGCCCGCTGGGTAGTGGTGAGAGAAGGCGACCGGGTGAGGGGAGCAGCCGGCGTCAGCGATTGGGTTGGAGGGGCGGCGTGTGAGAGATGAGCGTGGGAAGAGGAAAGCAGTGGGGATAAGAACGGGTGGTAAAGCGTGAGTCGGTGGTGAGGATGAATGTGTGGCTGTGAGAGCACGTGGAGAAAGAGGGCGAAGTAGGCGTCTGTTCCACTGGACATTTGACACGTATCATTACTCAAAAGAAAAACATCTGTCACTTGATTATGTGGACCCTAATTATAATTATATGCACCAACCATTGGATGTTATTTAAACATCTAATCTTCAGTTGATCTCGTGGACTCTAGCAAAAAGGAAAATATAACCAAAGAAGAAGGTGTGGATACAAACTCTATATATCAACCGAAATACATAAAAAATTAAATATGAAAACAAGCTAGCTCTAGATATCATTGTTTCGTTGTAAGGCAACAAATTGCCAAAATCCTAAAAAAATAAAAGGCCTAAAAATACTCTCATTAATTGAGAAAAGAGAATAATCTACCTATTTTATTTTTAGGACTAGATTATAGTGACTTAGATTAATAAGATATATATAGATAATATAGTTGCTACACACAGTTGTATAACAAATAGCACTGATTTTTAAATCATAGCTACTAAAGTTGTATAGCAATAAGAATTATATTTTCATATCGTAATATCTAGCCGCGCAATTGTGCCGGCAATTCGGATAGTTCTAAATTAATAGGGGTGCAAACCACCGTCGTTAGAGATGCAGGACGTCATGATACAAATCTATGTAAAATTCACAACCAATATGTTTGCTAAATATATGTGCTATATTGAAATTACTTACTTTAGCATGCATTCCTGGGCTGGGTCTTTCTGAACATTTCAATCTGTCGCGGCATGTGCACCTTGCTGCTGCTGTGATAAATTATGCCTCCAGGCAGGCTTGACCAACAGCATCCAACAAGCATCTAAATCCGAATAAACGGTTCCTAGAATGCATGCATGATGCTTGTTTCTTTCTCCTGTGATTAATTCGGGCTCGAGAAACGGTAGACTGATTGCATCAATAGGTCAAATTGTACACTAGCAAATAGGACTTGTAAGCTGATCACATTTTTCTCCATCACATGTTTGTTTGCTGCTAGAAAATCGATCATGACTAAGTCGATCGAACAATAGCAGCATCTAAATCCGAACAATTAAACGGAACCTAAATACATGCTACTATTTGTTTATGCTGTTTATACTTTCCCATAAGACAAGGGAAAAATGCTGCTAAAACTTAACCCTACATAATGCAGACTAAACAATCAAATTGTGGCTGTCAAAGCTTTCTTAAACCGATATGCCATGGATATATATATGGAGCCCCTTCCGCTATGAGCAAGGAGGACAAATGGTAGCCACATCATATGACCTTGGCTTGGGCGGGCCTACATGCCTTGCTCAACAAAACTCTGCGAGCCACATATGCACCCACGTGGCAAGAATGGCTAAGCTCATTCTGATACCGTGGGCCCGGCTCCTGTTGCAGCTTGACACCTATACGCCCTTGTGTAGGCCTAGTAATGAGTTAGGAACAGCCCGAGTTCTATCCTATCCTAGCCTAAGAATTCTAATAATTAGTCCAATTCCAACATAGTTCAACCGAATTTATTAAAATCCCATCCTGTCGAGCCTAACATGGTCCATTTCAACCCTAAAGGTCGGCCTGTAGTTTAGTAATGCAATATTGCCAATGTGGCCTTTTCATGTTGCTCCCCTACTGCTTCATAACTTCATGTAAAGTAATTAGGGAGAAGAACAACTTAGTTCTAAACAAGTCCATCTAAAAGAAGAACAAGTCCATCTAAAAGAAGAGACCAAGAACCAGACATGATTGTACCGTCAAGAGTTCAGAGTGCTTACGAATCCCCATCCGCTCTTGGAGATCTCCTGCCCAATCGTCTTGAACTGGCAGTTGGTGGAGAGGAAGAGCTCGACGTAGGGCAGCTTGTCGACGAGGCAGCCACCCCTCCGTTGTGCGGGCCGAGCTAGAGGCTGGTGGCGTACTCGTTGACGTGTAGCTTGAGTTGATGATCAGCACCACGAACAGCCAGATGATCAGCACGAACCGACCAAGAGTGCTCACATTGTTCTCTCCTGATCATTTCACCCATTGTTCAGTTCAGCTCAGCTCAGTTTAGACATGGATGGACATGATTGATTCTGACAAGTGCACAAGTGCTTACTGTGCGCGAAGAACATGGTGGAGAAGCTGAACCAGAAGATGGTGACGATCTGCTTCCTGGGCGAGCCCCGGAAGTTCGGGTTGAAGCGGTGCTCGAAGATCCAAACAACGACGCCGACGAAGAGGAAGAAGGCACCGATGGCGACCCACATCCCCAGACTGAAGGGCTTGAGGAAGGCCTAGGCGTTGGAGCTCTTCTCATTCACGGGGGACACGATCACCAGCCCCGACTCTCCACATACGGTTGCGTGATGTCCACGATCCTCGTCCGGCTCGTCACGATCGAGATGTCGCCGACCGCAGCGTCGAAGTACTGAAGAAATCAGAGCTAAAGTTGTTATTTGCCATGAATTCTCCATGATCAAAACAAGTATCTGAAAGGATAAACACTGAACTGCAGCGAGGAATTCAGAAGTCTGAAGCCAATTCAGAAGTCTGAAGCCTTTTCGTATATTCTACAGTGTATATTCCGAGAACTCCAGAGAACAAAGAAACACACACGATTGTGCCGCGCGCAACCAACCACGGCTTTTCCGGTTTTCCATCCATTTATAGCTGACTGATTACAGGGATCAGTTACATGCGAATTAGTGGCTCCATGATCCGAAGTAATCGGTAGGAGTTGGTCCACTGAACAACAACAGAAGCAAACATGCAGGACACATTCAGAAAAACACTACATGCAAAGTACTACATGCAGAGCCGACTAGAAACTGAAGATTAAACACAAATGTGACTAAGCAAAATGCAAACAAGCAAAGTGCAAGATGAAATTAACTAACAATCACTCCCTAATTTCATTGCACCTCAATCAGTCCGAGCTTGCTCCGCAGTTCCAAAAATCTGACTCGGCCAAGTGGTTTAGTCAAGATATCTGCTAGCTGATGCTCTGAACTGATGTGCTCGATCTCAACCTTCCCTTCTTCAACACACTGTCTAACAAAATGATAGCGTGTGTCTATATGCTTACTACGATCATGGAAGACTGGATTCTTGGACAATGCAATGGCAGATTTATTGTCCACCCACAGCTTAATACTTTTTGGTTCTTCATTCATCATATCACCGAGCAACCGGGCAAGCCAAATGCCCTGACAAGCTGCAGTAGTTGCTGCAATGTACTCCGCTTCACAAGATGACAACGCCACCACCTTTTGTTTTTGCGATTGCCAAGCGGTGGATTCTCTCCCATCATGAACAACACTCGAAGTGCTTTTAGATCATCTAGATCACCACCATATCCTTTGTCACTATACCCAATTAGATTCACTCCTCATTTCGATTCCTTTTATAGCAACAACGAAGCCCATTGTACCCTTGATGTATCGCAAGATTTGCTTCTGACGACCATATGCTCGCTTGTTGGTGCCTCCATAAACCGACTTACATAGCCAACCGAATAGGATATGTCGGTCTAGTATTTACCAAATATCTGAGGCTACCAATTAAGCTCCTGAAGGAACTAACATCAGCAGGGGGCTGGTTGCTCACCTTACTCAACTTGAGCCTTGCATCCATCGAGACTTGACATGGATTGCAGTCAATCAACCCGGCCTTTTCCAATACCTTGTGTGCATACGCCATCTGATTCACTGTTATAGCTTCTTCAGATTGATGAACTTCCATGCCTAGGTAGTAGCTTAACAAGCCTAGATCACTCATGCTGAAAAGCTTCTTCATCTCCTGCTTGAATTTGTGAATCTCTTGTGGCTGGGCTCCCATGATAATGAGGTCATCAACATAAACTCCTACAAGCAAACTTGATGATCTCATACCTCTTCTATACACAGCATGTTCAGAAGAACTTTTCTCAAATCCAAGCGAAATAAGGCTGCTGTCAAGCTTCACGTTCCAAGCCCTTGGTGCTTGCCGCAAGCCATACAAAGCTTTGTTGAGTCGATACACCTTGTGAGGGTTCCCTTTGTCCACAAAACCAGGTGGTTGAGACACATATACCTCCTCTCGAAGATCACCATTCAAGAATGCGGACTTCACATCCATATGATGGACCTCCCACCCTTGATTGGCTACAACAGCAAGCATCAACCTCACTGACTCCATTCTTGCCACAGGAGCAAAGACATCTTCAAAATCCACACCATGTTGTTGGACATAGCCTTTTGCGACTAGGCGCGCCTTGTACTTCACAATCTCTGCTTGAGCATTCTTCTTAACTTTGAACACCCACTTCAAACCTATTGAACGGTGCCCCACAGGAAGATTGACAAGATGCCAAGTCTGATTTTCCTCAATGGATTTCAGCTCCTCCAACATGGCTTGCTTCCAACACTTGTGTCTTTCTGCTTCAGCAAAGGAATTGGGCTCCTCTGAGGCCATCAAACCTGACTTCATTGAAATGTTCACTAAGTCTTGTACTCTGTGTTGTCATAGAGGTTTTGTCTGATCGATACCTCCGTGGCTTCTCATCGAGATGTTGGTGAAGCATTTCTTTGGTGGTGATGCCCATTGCACTCCGATGGGAGCATCTACTAGGCTGTGAGGATGATGCGGTTTGTCCGTGGTATCGTTGGTGACAAGGCCCCACCAGTTGGTGTTTCACTTGGCGTTGAGGATGAAGGGGACTCGTCACTGCAGGACTTCTGTGCACAAGCTTGAGAATTTCTTGCATTGTGATATGAAGTGTGATGAACTGTGAACATCTCACCCGATGTCAGTTCATCCTGGTCCTCTGCGGCTGTGCCCCAGTCCCATTTCCTCCCTTCATCAAAGACCACATCTCGTGTGACATGGAGTTTCTTGCTAGCTGGATCAAACATCCTGTAGGCCTTGCTACCCGATTCGTACCCGATGAGCACCATGGGCACACTTCTATCATCAAGCTTCCTTTGATTTGGTTTCACAACCTTGACAAAACCAACACACCCGAATGTGCGGAAGTAATGCACAGTTGGACGTCTTCCAAACCATGCCTCAAATGGAGTTTTGCCATCAACGCTCTTCGTGGGAGATCGGTTCAGGATATGGACAGCCGTAGTGACCGCCTCCCCCCAGAACCTACCCGTCTTGACTTGGCCTTGAGAGACTCTCGCCATAGCCACCACATCTGGTTTAGTCTCTCGACAACACCATTTTGTTGTGGTGAATATGGCGCCGTGAGATCCGTTCAACACCTTGCTCAGCCCGATAAGTGCCGAACTCTGTGAGGTGAATTCACCACCACAATCCGACGTAGGAAAACCTTCAATTTGGCACCACTCTCCATTTCGGCCTTCACGAAAGATCTTGATGCGATGGCGGCTTCTCCTTTCTCCTTGAGCAAAGTCACCCACATATAGCGGGATAAGTCATCAACAAGGAGAAGAAAGAATCGCCTATTTCACGGTGTCATTTGGTGTGATGGGGCCACAAAGATCACCATGTACAAGCTCAAGTTGTTCTTTGCAAGACGGTAGTTTCGCTTCTTGAGGAAAAGCGTTCGTATTTGTTTCCCAACAAGACATGCATCACAAACTCGCTCCACATTTCGTATTTCCGTGCCCTCGCACCATAGATTGTTGGTGTAGAGTGCGCAGCGCCCGAAATTGAGATGTCCAAAGCGCGCGTGCCAAAGCCATGCTTCTTCTGAACATCTAGTAGCCAGACAGATTGGAGCTGCCAAATCAAGGTTTAGAACATATAACCGACTGTTTGTTCTCTTTACCTTGGCTACTAGATTCTTCTCCTGGTCACGTATCCAAAGAACTCCATCTTCAATCAGTACTTGACACCCGTGCTCATCAAGTTGGCCAACACTAATGATGTTGCTGCGGAGTCTTGGGATATAATAGACATCAGTTAGGAGACGGTGCTCAGCACTTTTGCAACTGAACATGACCACACCACGCCCACAAATGTCAACGACCGATCCATCGCCAAACTTTACTTTGCCTCTCACATTAGTGTCGGCTCGGCAAAGAAAGTTCTCTTCGACCGATCATATGATTTGTTGCTCGGTATCAAGATACCAAGCCCCATCGATGTCTCCTTTTCGATCCAAGGTACACTTGTGCATGCACCTCGTTTAGGAAAATTTCTTCTGCACTTCTCCTGACCTCTGCAAGTGCACATACTTGTGCCATGAGAAGAGTAGGCTCCTCCACCACGGCTTGGGTCAAATTAGCTTGCTCCTTGCGCTCCCAAGCGAGGTTTGCGACGATCCTTGCAAAATGCCCAAAATGGTTGCAATTGAAGCATTTTACCTTAGACTTGTCGCGCTTGTTTCTTCTTGATCTTGATAGCATTCCCATCAGACTCCTTTGGCTGGAACCCTTGCTTGGCATGGCCTTGATTATGGCTTGGTCCCTGACCTTTGGCGCCAATTGAGGAAGCAAAATCTGCTTGCTTGTTTCTAGACCGTGCAGCCCACTCTTCCTCCGTGAGAAGGAGCCGGCCTCCACCATCTCCACTTTCATTGACATCCCACCGGTCTTCAACGGACTTTAGGCGTCCAGTGACCTCCTCGATTGACAAGGAGTCAAGATCAAGGAACTGTTCAATGGGGATGGCCACCTGGGAGTATTTCGGAGTCACCACTCGCAAATACTTCCGGACGACTTGCCCTTCCTCCAGGGAGTCTCCCAGAGAGCGTAGTTCATTCACCAGCCCGGTCAGGCGCATGGCAAAATCATCTACAGTTTCTGTATCCCTCATGCGTATTGCCCCAAAATCACGACGCAGTGTTTGCATTCTTACCTCCCGAACTCGGTCGCTCCCCATTCGCATAGTGCGGATGGCCTCCCACGCCGACTTCGCCGTGTTCTTTGCCGCCAACGAAGCGAGCATCTCCGGTGGGACGGCCTGAAGAATCGCAGCCAGAGCCATCCGGTCCAGGCGATATTCGGCACCGCCCGGCTCGATGGCTCCCCAAACTCCCTGAGCTTGGAGATTGACCCTCATCAAGAGAGCCCATTCATGGTAATTGGTGCGTGAGAGGATCGGGTATCGCAGCGAGACCCCGGCTTCCTTTGGCGCCGTCTGCACCACCAAGTCCTGTCCACCACCGAGAATCACCGCGCGACGGCCGCCGCCGCTGGTCGATCTTGTGGATGGAGGAGACGTCGATCTTGCACCACGCGGCATCGTCGCAGGATCCTCTCAAGTACCGCTCTGATACCAAATGAAAGGATAAACATCGAATCGCTGCGGCGAGGAATTGAAGTCGAAGCCAATTGAAGTCTGAAGCCTTTTTCAGTATATTCTCGATGTATATTCCGAGAACTCCAGAGAAGAAAAAAACACACACGATTGTGCAGCGCAACCAACCGCGGCTTTTCGGTTTTCCATCCATTTATAGTGATCGATTCGAGGGATCGATTACATGCGAATTAGTGGCTCCATGATCCGGTAATCGGTAGGAGTTGGTCCTTCGAACAACAACGAAGCAAACATGCGAGACACATTGAAAAACACTACATGCAAAGTACTACATGCGAGCCGACTAAGCGAAGATTAAACACAAATGTGACTAAGCAAAATGCAAACAAGCAAAGTGCAAGATGAAATTAACTAACAATATCCATCTAGTATAAGCTGAAAGTGAAAGTGCTCCTGTACATTGTGCGTGACCTTACGCGATGTCGCCAGTGTATTTGGGGTTCTTAATATTTGTCGCCAAGAGACGAAGAGATGGGCACCGTGCGAGGAGCAAGCACCACGGCTGCCTTGAAGACGGCGATCACGATACCATTGGCGCCGTCAGTGGCGTCCTTGGACCTGGCTGCTTATGCTGTTATGCGTCGTCCGATAAGGCACCCGATCCTCGATGGCTGCCGTTGTTCGAGAACACCCACCCGTCTGGCGTCGTCGTCGTCTCCCCGACCAGATCATCTTTGTCTGTTGCTGCGGTCAGCTCTTTGATGGAGAGCGATCACAGTAGGCCTATCGTCATTTAAAATGGCGGCGAAACCACATACCTTTGGGAAGCGATTTACATTGCCGCCATTTCAATAAGCGATAGGAATATATGAATTTTTAAATATAGCAAATAAACTTTTAAAAATTACAAAATTTTTTGTGGAGTATCCTGATAGAGTGTTCTTGTTTGTGTAATTTTTCATAAATTTATCCATTATGAATTTATCTCTAAAATTTATTTAACTATACTATTTGTAGAATTTGTAAATATACCAAATGAAGTCCAACAATTATGAAATTTTTGTGAACACTTCTTACATAGTTTAATTGTTTGTGTAATTTTTTCAGAATTTTATATGCTATGAAATTATCTCTAAAATTCTGAATTTAGGTTTACGATCTGAGTGTACTTAATTGTGTACCCTTAATTGTTGAGATAATTTCATAGCATATAAAATTCTAAAAAATACAAAAACAATTTCACTATGTAAGAAGCATTCACAAAAATTTCATAATTTTGGACCTCATTTGGTATATTTACAAATTCTACAAATAGTATACTTAAATGAATTTTAGAGACAAATTAATAATGGATAAAATTATGAAAAAATTACACAAGCAAGAACACTCTATCTGATACTCCACAAAAATTTTGTAATTTTTGAGTTTATTTATATATTTAAAATTCATATATTCTGTCGCCAATTGAAATGGCGTGAACCTCATGTCTGGGGTTCTGCCGCCATTTCAAATGGCGATAGGTTCTGTCGCCATTTGAAATGGCTGCAGGTTCTGTCGCCATTTGAAATGGCGACAGAACCTATTTTGTAATTTTTGAGATGATAACCTAGTTTTGTAATTTTTTTAAAAAAATGTATTATTTTTTAAAAAAATTCTAAGTCCTACGCTTCCCAAAAAACAACCCCCATTTCAGTCCTAACCCAACAATGTTTACCGAACCCAACTATGTTTAAAGGCCATCCAACCCTATTTTAGCCTATTTTTATTTTGGCACATTTAAATGCGACCCAAAGTTAGTCCATACAAGGACCCAACCCTCCTAGCCCTTTAAATTCTGACTCATTACTAGGCCTACTTGTGTGTCCCCTGAGACCGACCTTCCACTGCTCACCATCACACCTCATGTCATCAAGGCATAAAAAAACATTTAGCTGAGTTAAGCATCACAATTAACTATAGCTTAAGCAACTTTGACAAAGTCACAGTGAATAGTAGATACAAGATCAGAACATTGGTTTCTCATTTTCTTCCTCGTTTTTTCCTCAAGAAAGTGTGCTCTCTAATTTGTCAGACAGAAAAAAACAGGATAAGTGACCTCAAATGCCTGGATGTAGTGTTTCAGAACTACGTCCAAGCTTTCAAAGAAACTTCTTGATGTGGACATCCTTAGTTATGTTGTTCCATATAATGTTTTTAATCCATCAAGTACCTCAAAATAACATAAGATCACAAAAATAGCTGAAGAGCAAGTCGGTGAATCTTGTGCAAAGCAGCTTAACATTGAGGTGAATTTGTTTCAAGCTGTTCCTAATAATGTTATTGATAATAAATTGATACTACCTAATAATGTTTCTTTACTTGTGCTTAGATTTCCTGAGTGGCGAGGGAATAATGAGCAAGCTCTTTGTTCAAGAGTTTTGTTTAATGGCGCATGGAGTTGGAACCAAGAGAGAGGTGTGGGAGGCTAGGGCCAACAACACAAGGGAAAGAGAGGAACATGCTAGACATTCAAGGGAAGAAAGGAGGCAATGTCATGCACCAACAAAAGATGGCGCGATTACATGCGTGAAGTTCATAATGATATCTGCGGCTCGGAAGGTTCAAGCATGCACAATGCATACATTTGGAAATTTTACCAAGTCTACTTTCCAACAGATCAAACGACATGTGATTTAGAGCTTTCTACACAAAGTTATGGTAAGTTACTTTGAGGCTACACAGGCTGTCAGGGCGTCACATGAGGATTGCTAAACAAGGGGAGTCCATGGCATGTGGGGCACCTATGCGTGCTCTCCTACTATCCTAAGACTTTTCAAAGGTTTAAAAGGCTTAATTTTACATGTCTCTCCTGGATTCAAGTCATTTCAAACAAGAAAATTGAAGATAAGAAAGATTTGATTCAATTGATTTGGTTCTTCACACTCAACAAGAGGTCGTATTAAAAGTCCATAACTTTCTAAGCAGAGTCTGTTTTAAGCATATGAGTACTTGTTGAAAAGCTTATTCTAAGGCCCACGTGATAGATGAAGTGCCAACAACATATTCAACACGTCGCATTCCATAATAGAGACAAATCGATGGTTGTAAAGTTTGTGTTTCCATTTTGCTTGTATTGGAGTCCAAGTCTATTTTAGATGTCTTAGGAGGGCTATATAAGCCATTGTATCATGTCCATGTGACTTAGACCATGTTTAGTTCAGAAATAGATTGCTATTTGTATCTACGTAGAGCCTAGTGCCTATCCTTCCTTGTTGATTGGCACAACCACATCTAGAGGGGAATTGGGTGTTGTTTCATCCAAAGAACATTATTGTTTTTCTGCTGGGAATTGAGTGTTTGATATAATCCACTTGGCGGTCTCGATGGATTTATCGTCATGCGTGTGATTAGGTAAATTAAAGAGCTGCAAGTCCATTTGCGTTTAGCGATAGGTGAGCAACTACAATTCATCAAGTCTCGTGCAAGCTATCTTTGATCCTACACCGAGAAGATCGTGCACCCCATTTCATCATGGTATCAGAGCTTCATTCAGTTGGTTGGATCTTTACCCTTAAATACATATTTATCGTTTTATGTCCTATACACAAAAACCTTCAAATTTTCTTTAGCATGTAGTTCAATATGTAATTTTAGTGAGATTGGTTAGGTTTTAGTCCATTAGAAACTTTGTTTTAGTTGTCGGTCGAGTTCTTTCGCGTCACTTTAATTTTGTTCAACAATTTGTGCATTGTTCAGTAAATCTATCGTAACTTTTGCATCCGAAGTCCAATTTAGGTGTCCAATAGCTCTGCTGCATCTATCATGTCCAAATTCAGCTTTCTTTTAGGTGTTTTCGGCCAGACAATTTTCAACACCCGTGCCAGTCGATCGTGAGTTGTTCTTTTTACATTTTCATTTGTTCCAAAATGTGTGATCTTAGTTTCCAGTACCCTAGTTAGAGTTTGCTATCTTTGCCAAGTTCATATATTAAAAAAAATAGAAGCCCTAATTTACTTTATGAACCAATCTGCCCTTTGCGAACACTTTGATCCGATTGAAACTAGCTATTTGATATTGCTCTAGAGCTCCACATATATATCATCTAAGTGCGCAATCTTGTGAGTTATTCTTGCTGAACTAGAGGGGGTATATTGTTGCTGCTCATTGTTTCATCTGGTTGGTCGAGGTATAAAAAAAGAACAGAAAAGAGAAAAGAAAACAATCCAAAAATAGAAAAGAAAATAGTGCTTTGGCCAACTTCTCTTGTGAGCTATACCCTAATTATCACTAAAGTTCAGATTGTGCATGATTTATTTTGAGCAATCTTGTGCCCTATTTTACTGTTCAAGCAATCAGCTAGCGTCTCTCCATAACTTGTGCAATATAAGTTATTTGTTGCTATTCACTTATATCTTGTTTAGCTCATTCATTTGATTGCATCAAGTTACATTATCTTTGCGTGTGAGTTGCTTTGTTCATCACTTATATCTTGAGATCAACAAGTAAGCATTGATTTCTAGTTTGGATTGCTACCTAGCTTTACAATATCTAGAATTTTAGATTGAGTAGGTAAACACTATCCATACCAAGCTACACTAAATAACTATTGTTGTGCAATTGACTTGCTCTTGAATTAAGCTTAATCATCACCATTGTTGTGTCTACCACTACCAAGTGTGAGTTTTGACCTTAATTCACTTGAAGCGGTAAAGAATTTTGCTTGGTAAGAAGGGTGAACTTGAGTGATTACCACATATATGCCACATATATTTTTCATGTGTTCGCACAACTAACCATGATAGGTCCGAATATTTGTATCTTCCATTATATGGGAGTCTTGATCCTGAGGAGAATACCGTAATTGGGTACATAGCATGGAGGTGGAGCTTGCATTCGAAGCTTTCCAAAGGTAATGAAGTGATCGTGCCACCGTGGAGTTAGAAGAATATGCTTATGGTTGGTGGAGACATCACCCTAAAAGGTCATTCGTGAAGACTTTGGAAGACTTGAAGCGGATCATGAGGCGAGTTTGTGCCATCCTCTTATGATCATGAGCTATTTAAGAAATTGAAGCATATTAAGCAAGGATCCAAATCTGTTCAAGATTATTGGGAAGATCTATGTAACAGCCCAAAAGTCATAATTGTAAAAATGAGGATTTTTAAAAACTTTTTGTATAATGTGTATTGTCGTTCGGTTTGCTGCATTTTTTAGCTTAACTTAAAGACATTTTGCATCTCTTACGTCCCCGTGACTTTATCTACCATCTGTCAATTTGCCTTTTCTTAAGTCTATCTAATTTTCCTTCTTTTCCCCTACCTCCTTTAGTTAAAATATTGATCGGCCAGTGTCCAATCGACACGCCGCACTTTCCTGCACCCCCTTTTCTGTTCCTCCGACCGGCCGGTGGTCATCTTTGGGCGGCCGTGCCTCTAACTAGTGCGCTGCGTGCACCGGGTCAAACCACGGCCTGGTGCTATCCATCAGCCATTAATAGCCATCCCCTCGGATGTCATTCAGCTGCCCCTACCGTCCACAGCCTCACCCACTCCTCCTCGCCGAATGTGTCGTGGTGCAGGCACATATTTTGCTCCAAGCCTCGTAGCGCCCTCCCTTGCCATTCCAGTGTTAGTCTCACTTCCTTCCTCTCCCAAGAGAGCTTGAGCTCTAGCCCGGCTCCGACGCTCTTCTCTGTCAAGCGCCACCTAGTCGCAGCCTTCGCTGCCGAACCCCATCGAATACTACAAGACCTCCCTGAAGGACCAGCTGCCTGCCCCATGGCGCTACGCTGAAGATTGAAGACCACCCCTTTTTCCTCAAGCCGCTCCTGTAGCGCGGAGTTTCTCTCCTTGCCTTGGTCCACCGACGATGGCTCAACTTCGGCCAGCTCATTCACCAGTTCTGTACTGGTAAGTTCCTAGTAGTCAGATACTCTTCCTAGTTCGAGCTGCCTTGTTCTCTCGTGGATTTTTCCTCTGGTTCTTCCTTTGGCTTTTTCGCTGGTTTATTCGATTGCAACAATACAACCAAATCCTTGTGTCTTTTGACCTTTGCTGCGTAGTCGAACATTTATCTCATTCTACTACGCATGGTTAACACTTCCATGACCTCCCTCCTTGCACGGACCTCCCATTTTACAAAGACCACCCTCTTGGTCACGACTGTTGGAATTAATCCTTCATGTATTGGAATTTATTCAATCCTATTTTGAGTCGAAGTCAGTTAGTAGACGAGTCCAAGGCATACTCGTAGAAAATGTGTCCAAGTCTGGTGTTGAGTCCTTGTACTCAAGCCTATATAAGAGTCTTGTATCGAGTTAAGAAGTCGAGAGTTGAGAAAAGCAGTAAAACCAAAAAGTGGAGCCATCGCTCTCGAAACCAATCGCATATTTTCTTCCGCCACGAGTACTATTCACCCGAAAACTATTTATCCGAGTACTGTTCATCCCGGATGCTGGTTGAAAGGTCACGAGCTGCTCGTGGTCGTAGGGAGAGGTGGATCGACTACATCCTGGATATAAGAGTTGGGGTTGGTTGCAGAGAGTTCCGACCACTCGGTCGAAGGTGGTACGACCACAACGACCTCCCTTTTTGCAAAGACCACCCCTCTGGTCATAACACTCGCACGACCTCCTCAAGTCGTAGCGCTCTCATGACCTCCTCTGGTCGTAACACTCGCACGACCCCCTCAAGTCGTAGCACTCTCACGACCTCCTCTAGTCCTAACACTCGCACGACCTCCTCAAGTTGTAGCGCTCTCACGACCTCCTCTGGTCATAACACTCACACGACCTCCTCAAGTCGTAGCGCTCTCACGACCTCCTCTGGTCGTAACACTCGCACGACCCCCTCAAGTCATAGCATTCTCATGACCTCTGGTCATAACACTCACACGACCTCCTCAAGTCGTAGCGCTCTCACGACCTCCTCTGGTCATAACACTCGCATGACCTCCTCAAGTCGTAGCGCTCTCACGACCTCCTCTGGTCATAACACTCGCACGACCCCCTCAAGTCGTAGCGCTCTCACGACCTCTTCTGGTCATAACACTCGCATGACCTCCTCAAGTCGTAGCGCTCCCACGACCTCTTCTGGTCGTGACGCTCTCAAGACCTCCCACAGTATGGCTTCCAAGACCTCCCCAGTAATGGCTTCCAAGACCTCCCCTAGCTACAGTGATTCCAGGACCTCCCCAAGTCACAGTACTTCCACGACTTTCCCTAGTTATAGTACTTCCACGACATCCCTGTCGTATCCTTTTAGAAACACACTAGTTTCTACGACCACCACAGGTCCGACGACCACTGAGTTTTCATCTGTGCTGGTCTCATATTTCTAATCTATGACCATGCATTATTTGGAGTTCTTTGCATATTGAATACGATTTGAGGTTGAGTATATGCTTATTTTCCATTCTGTTTGTTTGGCGATTATAGAAGCTGAGGCAATTGAAGAACCGTTCATTGATCAGGGTCACGATCAGCAGCACTCTGAACAAGGCGAGTCAATCCTTTGACCATGTTGCACCCACTTTTTGCAAATTATGTTGCTTTAAATTATGAAACTACATTGCTACGTTTTATCAAACTAAATTGGTCTAGATCGTAGTTAATGCCCTAACATATACTTGTGTATAAACTTCCAACCCTTGAACTTGGACACTATCTTTTGTCACCCTAGACTTAATAGATTACATACTAGTTACTAAGTCCGTATCTAAGTGTCATGCTTAGCCTTGCTTAGATACAATGTCATGCGGGTATTAAATTGTCCAACCGCAATCATTAAAAACTTCGGAAAATGATTTGGGCAGCAAGGCTGGGAGCCTGGCTGGTATGTTGAGGTAAATGGTTATTTTAAAACAAACAAAACCTAAAAACTATTTTCGATTAGGCGGTTGGAAAGAAGGGTTGGTCCGGGCACGAGAAGATGTTGGTATGTGGATGTACCATACTGGTCAAGTAAGGACCGAATCTTGTGATGGCCTCTCATGCAAAAACAGTGCAACCACAAGTCCATTATGGGTACGACCTGGCCAACTAATTTGCTCACCTCGGCGTGGCCTCACCATTGGAGGAATGTGGCGTGGGTAAAGGGGAAAGGGAGCCACAGAGAAACCACATGGTGCAAGAGGGGGTCTCCTAGAAGTGCTTGGCACCGGGCGGTGGAAACCTTAGTGGGTGGGGTTGCGTCGAGGAATGGGCATTGTAAAGGCCTTGTGGTAATCTCCCCTTGATTCGCATGTCCAAGGAAACGTGTGTGTATATCAAGGCGATTACCTCTTGTGGGTAAAGTGTGTGAACTCTACAGAGTAAGAAAACTATCATGATAGCCGTGCTCACGGTCAAGAGCGATGCTGAGAACTTGCTAGATATAGCTTTCATTTTCTACAAGACCATTTGTGATGAAAAGGGAAAGCTGGTGTCGGTGTTTTAGAACCGATCTTACGTAAAGATTGTTTGATTCGGGGGGTCTCCTAGAATAGAATCACGCAAAGAGATTGACACGGGTATTTTTATACAGGTTCAGGCCTTCTCCAGAGAGAATAACAACCCTACTCCTGTGTGTGTATGGTATTGAGTGTGTTTCGTATAATCGGGAGAAAAGACTAAGGCTATTACAGAAGATAGTGTCTAGCTGTCTTCCTGATTGCTTGTTGTCTCCTCCGATCGCCCCTTTTCCCTCTCTGGCTGCTGCCTTTATATAGTCGTGAAGGAATAGCCGTTTTCTCCTGATGAAGAGGCGCCTTATCAAATCCAGTAACGGGCGCATGTTTGCAGTAATCATCGGAGTGGTAACTCCTTCACACCGCCTGGCAGTTACTTGTCAGAGATAATGGGGTATTACGTACTATTACTTCGTATAATAACAGCGTATACTGACTGCTTGGATTCCTTAATCAATTGGACCCACTCATCTGTAGGTTTTATTGATCATGAGGTAGTCGTGGCTGACCTGGTCATAGAAGAGCTTACGACTATGAGGTAGTCGTAAAATAACTTACGACTGGATAGTGATCGTAGAAGAACTTACGACCATAGGGTAGTCGTAGCAAGACTTACGACTATGGGGGTGGTCGTAGAAGAACTTACGACCACCTGGTAGGCTTCTCCCTTGTAAGTATAAGGGGTATACCTAGGGACCACATGACATCATATTTACCCATAATAAGAATTATAGATAAAAGATAAAATGAGGATTACTAGATCCTCGTCAGCTGGGGTGGGACCCTAGGGATTTGGGAAAGGCCTGGTCAGAGACCAGTGGTAATTACGGGATAGCCCGAGCATTGGGTGGATGGAGCCACTCAATGGTATAGGAGGTGGGACCTCCACTAGTACTTTCAAATGAAAACTCATTTATGAAAACAGATTTGTTAAAATGCTAGGTCTCAGGATTTTTCTAATTTAGTTTAATTCAAACTTGGCTTTGTGCAAATAAAAGAACTCTGAACCTCCCTTGACTAGTCTTGCATCTATAAGAACTGCATTGTGGGTTGGCTCATGAGTGCGGTTGTGTACTCGAGCTCGCCAATATAATCTTTTCGCACTGGCGATCAAGACCCTACCATACTTCACGGAGGATGAACCGGATGGTGGTGATGATAATCAAGCTTAGGCCGGGACCCCGATCGCTTGTTCGTGGGCGAGTGAATGGATCCACTACAACTTGTTTTGCTTCCGCACTTGCCTTCTATTCTGTACTCTTGACTTTTGTAAAACTCTTGCCTAAGTGATGCTTTTGTAAACAGTTGGCCGCACGGCCAGATCTTTATGTAACATATTATGGGCTTGCATTGTTCATATCAAGTACTGCACATATTAAGTAAGGTCCACGATCAGTTGTGCACAACCACCCCTAGATAGTCTAAGACCACTACCTGCTATCTCACGACCACCTCTAGATGGTCTAAGACCACAACCAGATGTCTCATGATCACCTCTAGGCAGTCTAAGACCCCTACCAGATGTCTCATGACCACCTCTAGATGGTCTAACACCACAACCATATGTCTCAGGACCACCCCTAGATAGTCTAAGACCACCACTAGATGTCTCAGGACCAACTCTAGATGGTCTAAGACCACTACCAGATGTCTCAGGACCACCTCCAGATGGTCTAAGACAATAACCAGATGTCTCACGACCACCCCACATAGTCTAAGACAACCATCAGATGTCTCACGACCACCTCTAGATGGTCTAAGACCACAACCATACGTCTCAAGACCACCCCTAGATAGTCTAAGACCACCATTAGATGTCTCAGGACCAACTCTA
This sequence comes from Phyllostachys edulis, assembly GCA_036346405.1. Taxonomy (NCBI): domain Eukaryota; kingdom Viridiplantae; phylum Streptophyta; class Magnoliopsida; order Poales; family Poaceae; genus Phyllostachys; species Phyllostachys edulis. The sequence goes on along the minus strand of CM070561.1, from coordinate 4,136,749 downwards.
GATGGTCTAAGATCACTACCAACTGTCTCACGACCACCTCTAGATGGTCTAAGACCATAACCATACGTCTCAAGACCATCCCTAGATAGTCTAAGACCACCACTAGATGTCTCAGGACCAACTCTAGATGGTCAAAGACCACTACCAGATATCTCAGGACCATCTCCAGATGGTCTAAGACAACAACCAGATGTCTCACAACCACCCTAGATAGTTTAAGACAACAATCGGATGTCTCACGATCACCCCGGATGGTCTAAGACCACAATCATACGTCTCAAGACCACCCTGAGATAGTCTAAGACCACCACTAGATGTCTCAGGACCAACTCTAGATGGTCTAAGACCACTACCAGATGTCTCAGGACCACCTCCAGATGGTCTAAGACAACAACCAGATGTCTCACGACCATCCCAGATAGTCTAAGACAACAATCAGATGTCTCACGACCACTCCCAGATAGTCTAAAACTACTACCAGATGTCTTAGGACCACCTCTAGATGGTCTAGGATGACAACTAGATGTCTCACGACCACCCCTAGATGGTCTAAGACCACAACCCAATGTCTCACGACCACCCCTAGATAGTCCAAGATCACTACCAGATGTCCCACGCCACCTCTGGATGGTTTAAGACCACAACCAGCTGTCTCACGACCACCCCTATATGGTCTAAAGATCACTTCCAGATGTCACAAGACCTCCTTAGGACCCCCCCCTCGGGACCACCCTGGGCTCTTAGGACCTCCCCGGGAACCCCACCCAGGACCCTCTTTAAGACCTTCCCAGATGTCCTTCATGTCCAAATGTGGTCGCGGCTAAGAACCCAAATGTGTGTTTGTTGTGAGCTTCCGTAGTTATGCGAGTGAACTTAATTATAACTGTGCTTGTCAGCTACTAATCCAGGGAATGACACCTTATGCACAGTGAATCCCAAGCACCAAATTTGGGGTCCGACAATCTGAAGCGTGCTCTCCTTCATGCCAATGTCATGTTGGATGGAGGGTAGTAGAGAAGAGGTTTTTTTAAAGAATGTTTGAATTCTAAGATTGCTACTATTGCTCGTTTGAAATATGATGGTAGTATGCATGATCTTGTGAAATATGTTGTGGAGGAGAGGAGAGAATTAAGGACAGGCATACACCGCAGTGCAATCTGAGTTGGCACTTTAGTTCTTATTCTTCTACTAGTGTGTCACATGAGAATACGGTCGAGCATGGGACTTTCCCTTCGACCAAGGTGATGAGTAGTGATGTCCCATCGCTACCCATGATACATGAGGAGGTCGTGATTGATGGTAATTGTATTGTTGCTGGCCCATGATCTTTCGAGAATGAGATGCATCAAAACTCATGTGAGGATGAGAGCCACATAGCCAAATTGAGTTAGAGTGATATATAGAGTGGTGTGTGATTCCACCATATGTGAGGTTGAGAGCATGCAAATTGAGAGTATGAGAGATACACCACAAGAAAAGAGAGAAGTAGATGATAGGATAAGTGAGATTATGTATGAAACTAACGACTTACTCTCTACTTCTAGTGTTGTTTCTCACATTATGTAGGTTGACCAAGAAGATGAGGAGCTGAACGCTACACAACCCGCACCATTTGAGAAGAAACATGAGATAGCCATGGGTGAAGGTATAATGCTTGTTGTCCCCATGGTTACATCATGAATACATGATACCTACAATGCCTACATTAATTGAGGAGGTCGATAAAGGTAACAATATTGGTGTTGAATTGGTCGTTCATCAAGAAAAGGTGAGTAAAAGTAAGAACTCTTGTGTTCCATGTTCTGAATTTAATGAACTTAATTTACATAATGTGGAATTGATTACTCATAAGGAAGTTCCTACTAGAATATCCCCCAACAATTCTTTATGTTATATCATGTTCGATGAACCTGTAGAGCTATCTGGTGTGACAGGGAGAGTTTATGAAATTGCATGTTTAAAATCATAAGTTAGTAGCTACGCATACACTTATAAATTCAATTTGATTGGAGATTATAGTGTATATAGCACGTTCTATGTTAATTGAAAATGCATAAATTGTGACAAGTTTGCTGAATTGAGATTACATGTTTTTGGTGAATAATCTTTTGTACATTCTTTTGATCACTTTGATATGAAACCAATTAAAGGTGATTAATGTTTGGAAAAAGTCCATATTACACCCCTAAACTTTGCGTAGAGTCCAAAATACCCCCTAACTACAAAACCGTTTGGTTTACACCCTCCAACTCCGAAAACCATGTCACCCGACCCCCTCGGGACGAAACCAGCTGGTTTTGGTCCTAGCTGGCATCCACGTTGGCAAATACAAATTCAGACCAAGCACCAGCCATCCGCACCGACCGATTCGCCTTAGTTGGACTCGACACCGATGTCTTTGAGGACAAACCGCTGCACGACTCGGATTAACTCATTGGCTGCCTCGCCCCATGGTTGGAGGGCAAAGAACGCATGTTGCTCCCCCTCGAAGGTGACGAGCTATACCGGCTTCCCCATCTCCTTCAGCTTTGCTGCGTAGCCCAACACACGGTCACAGAGAATGTCACGCCCGGCCACCGTGACGAGCACTAGCGGGAAGCCCACGGGCTCGTGGTGGTATCGAAAACGGGTTCACCAACGGTGGTCCCTACTTGCCCCCACCGGAAGTGATTGGCGCCATCGCTTGTCGGACATCTCGGCGTGTAGAGCATGCCGGCGGTGGGTCGACCTCAATGCAAGACGCTCGGCCCGCCAAAGAACGGTGTCAGCGGCACATACCGGCGATGCACAATGGGTCAAGGGCGAGTTGCTCGAGCCAAATCGTCTTCGCGACGTGATGGGCCATGTTCGCGATCGCCAACTCGCGGCGATGAACATGCGGGCAAAATCGGTTGATTCGGCGAGCGATGTCGCCGCCCGTCTTGAGCAAAGCTTGACTACGCGGCGAGACAAGACAAGTGCAGTGTCTTCAATGGCGGCGGGAGGCAAGGTTTTTCGGTCGAGGCGGTAGTCCGTGGAAACACAATGACAGGAGCTCCGACGCGAGGCGGAGTTAGTAGGAGTGGAAGTTGCTGCTTTCGAATGTGCCGAGGCGAAGCCGCCGCCGTGAAAGTACACGAGCACCGGCGGCTTCTTGTCGTCGCCACCGGCGGCGAATATGGCATGATCGGCCTATACATGCGAGCTTGAGCTCGTCGTCCGTCGTACACGACGTCCTTCCACCGGACGCTGGGGCGTCGAGGAAGCGCTTCGGCGGTGAAGGACAGCGGCGTCGGAGCGAACGATGGTGCCATCGCTGAGGAGCTAGATGATGCCGCGGTAGTCCTCGATGGTGTGCAGTGCCGTGTCCCCAAACATGGTGCTAGCTTGACTGCTATGATGATAGGCTTCAGTGTTGACCAATGTTTGGTGCTGAATAAACAGTTGGTGCAGACGGCCGAGACATGCGGTGTTTTAAGTGGGCGCTGACGCGACGAAACCAGCCAACGTGGATGCCAGCTAGGACCAAAACCAGCTGGTTTCGTCCCGAGGGGGTCGGGTGACATGGTTTTCGGAGTTGGAGGGTGTAAACCAAACAGTTTTGTAGTTTAGGGGGTATTTTGGACTCTATGCAAATTGCAAAGTTCAGGGGTGTAATATGGACTTTTTCCTTAATGTTTTGAAAGAATTTTGTTGCCTACTAGTTCATATGTTGCATCTAAATCACCTATTGATAATCAGAGTAGCGTAATTTAAGCATGGAAACCCACATTGGAGGAGTTTTGTCTTAGGGCGACTCGTAGTTAATACCCAATATTGAAAATGTCTCGTAGAACTTAGCCTTGCCGGCATACCTTCGAAAGTGTGCTTGATCTAGTGGCAACAAAGGCGGTCTGACGTGTGGGTACATTGGTACACCCCTGTAGGGTTTAAACTATTCGAATAGCCTCGTCCTAGGTTATGGACATGCTTAGTAAGGTCGTGCAAGAACTAGACTATAACATTTAATTAAAACTTGATGTGGGTGGTATGAATGGGGAATTCATGCTATTGTTGTGGTGGCTATTGGGTTAGCCACTTCGGTGATGTTTTTATTATTGTTACTTGTATCTCATTGTTTTTGTCAAATAAAAATAGATTGTAAAAGCGCTTTAAATCTATTACATTATTGCAAATGAAAACTTGCTTTATCTTTGAAAATGAGTCTAGAGCCTCCTCCACTTAAATCGGCTTGCATGTAGCTATGTATAGGTCGTTACCCTACGTAAGTCTTGCGAGTACATTTTGTACTCATTTGCTTTGCTTAACTAAATGTTGCAGAGGAGGAAGTCGATCCCCAAGGATCCACTTTTGTGTTGTCTTGGTGGGTTTGACGACTAGGTTAGCGGCCGATTGGTTGCCTTGTGGGTTAAAGGCACACTAATTGGCTCTTGTTTATCGCCATCTTATGGCTTTTGCTTCCGCTGTTTATTTATCTCTTTAGCTGTTATTTGGCCGGTCGGCCCCTTTTGTAATATCTCTATTATGTATGTCTTTTGGTTTGCTTAGTTGTGCTTCGGTTCTATGTGTGGACTGGAATTGATGCATAATTTTGTAAAGGGGTATGTGTACTGCAAGTTCTTGGGAAGTACATGTATCTCGAGGTACAGGATATTTTGTTTGCGATGCTAGGACCAAGTGGATGGTTAAGCATCACAAGCCAAATTTTTCGGGTCCTCGCATGCTGGCAGAAACAAGTATGCTTGGGTGCCGCCCTATTGCTTCACCTGTTGATAGGAATCATAAGCTATGTGTTGAGTCGGGAGATTCAGTTAACAAGGAAGCTTATCAAAGGCTTGTTAGGCGTCTCATCTATTTGTGCCATACAAGACCTGATATTTGATATGCAATGAGTGTAGTTAGTCGATATATGTATAATCCTAGATTAGGACACATGGATGTTGTCTATCGAATCCTGCGGTATTTGAAGAGTAGCTCTAGGAAAGGCCTTTGGTTCAGGAAGAATCAATACCTGAATGTGGAAGGGTATTATGATGCTGATTGGGCAAGCAATGTGGATGACAGGTCTACCTCTGGATATTGCATATTTGTGGGGAGGTAACCTTGTGTCATAAAGGAGCAAGAAGCACGAGGTTGTGGCTCAATCAACTGCAGAGGCAGAGTACAGAGCAATGGCGTTGAGTGTGAGTGAAATGATATGGATGAATGGTTTATTGTCTGAGCTTCAGGTATAGAAGAATAATCTCTTGGTGTTGCATTGCGACAATAAATCTGTAATCAACATTGCTAACAATACAGTACAGCATAATTGTACCAAGCATGTTGAGATTGGTAGGCTCTTCATCAAGAAAAAACTCGATGGTAGGATGTTGAAGTTGGAGTATGTCAAGTTTGGTGAATAGTTAACTGACGGTTTCACTAAAAGTTTAGGTCCTAGCGAGAGTGCTACGATATGTAACAAGATGAGTATGATTGATATAAAGTCGGATTTAATGTTGTGTTAGAGTCAGATTCAATATTTAGATTATAAATAAAAGGTGTGAGGATCCTACCAAAGACACACGATTATTCCCAAAAAAATCCACAGAAACCTTGTTATTTATATCCAGAACTACCAGCCAAATTAAAGCAATCCCTTCCCGGTGCTTTCACCTGAAGCAATGAACTAGTTAGGCTCAAAACAAACAAATATAAAGGATTTATAAATCTCTCTATTGAGAGCCTCAGAAGTTGGTGCCATAATGATCGATTAAAATAGGAAAGCCGAAAGGAATAGTCATTTAGTCTCCTGCCAAAACACCCATCTCTTATACCCCCGCCTCACATGCAGAATATGGTGGGGTACCACACAAGTCTCTGTATAACACTACCAACTCCATAATTGTTGTTGTTTAATGCTCCTTTGTCCTACGAGCTCTTGTGCTCTCAAGCAGCTACGAACTGGAGCAGGCTTCTACTAATCTATTCCTTCACCACATGTTCAGTTGCATGCTGCAATGAAAAGACGACGATTTTTTTTTTTTTGGGAAACCAAAAAAGACAAGGAAAAACTGTCTGGTACTTTGATTCAGCAAGAATTTGCCAGTTTGTTGAGCAATTGTTTCACCCAAACAACTTAAACAGTGGGTTTCTAATCATACATCTGTTTAAGGATGCCTAACTTCTTGTCATACTTGTAGAAGATTATCTTCAAAACACAACGCTTGCCAGAGCCTGAAATCAAGGTAGAACCTTTTTTTACAATGTAGTACCAAAATCACTTAAAAAACAATGCAAGATTCTCGTATTTCGTGATTTGTTTCGTTTGTTCTCCGAGTTTTCCTCCCTCTTAATTTGCTTGGAGCTAAGGAAATGTAACTACTACTAGAAGGATACTTAACTGAAGCAAGTGTTGTATGTTGCATCTGTAATCAATTGACCAAATACCATCTCCTAGTCAGCTAAAAATTTAAGATACATAATTATGTCACTCCATGGTCTTTGGATGTAATGATTGTTGATTAGATAAAGAGATACTTTAGCACGGCCTTTACCCACAACCAATTAATCATGCTCTTAAAATCTGAAAACAATGCTGCACATCAGAGAAGGCTTCTCACCAAAGGGGTAGGTCAGTAACCTTATTCTCACCCAGCAGCTCAGCGCCGAACGACAAAAACAAGAGCTTTGCAGTGCGTTGGTTACCGGTGACTGCGCTGCATCGGACGGCGGAGACGAGGCGAGGATGGCAGGAGGGGAGTGCGGCGAGAAGGAGGGCGGGCAAATGGACGATGTCATTGCGGGATTCTCGCGCTCAGGAGTTCGAATTCAGAACGAGATGGAGAAGATGAGACGAGATGGAAATCGTCGTGTCAGTTTTCAAGGATGATTGGACGAGCAATTCTGGGCTTAAGTGGGCCGACCCAGCGTAAAAGCACGTTAAAGTTTGCGGCCCGTTTTGAGTACTCTATCTCCTTTTGTAGTTTTGTCTAGTTACATTTCTCCGGTTATTTTAAATGGGAATTGCCGTACATTTTGGAAGGAAAAAATTGCAATTCCGAACTCTGATGATGATCGGATACGGTTTGTGCCCTTCAGTGCATGGTAAAACCACCATCGGTGTCTGGTTAGGTGGCCACATAACCTCACTGGCAAGTACAGTGAACCGGAGAAAATATTGTGCTGTTTTTTTTTCCGAGAATACGCAGAATCAGCTGCGTAGCTTCGCGTTAATAGAAAGAATATTTTGATAATCTAATAAAGTGCATGTACAATGTAATGTAGGATGGTAATCGTTTATAAAGTGTTCAGATCAATAAGAGACAATCTAATAGATATTGTGTACAATAATCTGTCTTTAATATAGTATATAGTATAGGAGCCACTAGAGAGTGGACATACGGGTGGAGGCTCCACCTGTACGGTTCAAGCCCAGTGTAAAATCTCCGACTTTTTCAGTGAGCGTGTATATACGTGTGTTGCCACCAAAGTGGCACTTCCCATGGAGTTGGCGTGAGACCCACGTGCAGAGAAAAGCGTGTATCCCAATAGAGGTGTCAAATAGCCGGCTTACGGCACGGGACTTTTTTCTTTCTTAAACGAGTACATGATGGACCATCTTTGCTCGAACATAACACAAAACCAACCCAGCGCGCATGAGGAAGAACGGAGGTGGGATACTTGCACTCTTGGTATATACACACACGTATATATAGAGTTACATTGGAACAGAAAGGATACGTACATACGTACGTAGACAATAATAGGACAATGGTTACAATATCATAAATTAAAAAACAAAATATCTGAAAAAAATGCATTGAAAAATTGCAACATCGCTGTGAACAGTATGAAACATTTTTTTCTACGGATGCAACACTTGCAACATCCCCGAACAATGGTTACAACATTCCAAGACAATAGTTGCAACATCTCCGGATAACGGTTGCAACATCTTTAGACAACGGTTGCAACATCACCGAACAATGGGTGCAACATCACCTAGGACAACGGTTGCAACATCCCCAGACAACGGTTGCAACATCCCCGGACAACTGTTGTAACATCTCCGGACAACGGTTGCAACATCACCGGACAACGGTTGCAACATCACAAATAAAAAAAAAACAAAGCATCCGAAAGAAAACACGTTAAAAAAAATTATAACTCGCTGTGAACAGTAGACGGTTACCTCCAAGGATTATCCTTTCCATCTGATTTATTATTTATTCAAGGAAGGTCCGCAAGGCCAATTCATTATCAGTAACGAAGAATACTACATGCACATGCGTATGGGCAGAGGTTGTCCAAGTGCTACAAAGACATCTTGATCAGAAGCGTTGGACCTTAACTCCTGCGATGTTATCGGAAGGTTGGTCGAATGGGTAGAAATGATCAAGAGACATGGCAGGCAGGCAGGCACATTTGCACATGGCAGCTGGTACGTACTTGTGCCCAACCCAACCATGCATGCCATAAAGGCTTCACCAACAAGTCAACAAAGGTGCTCCTACTACTGGCTATATCACACCATACAAGAGTATGAGATTGTTAAAATATGATCCAAATTTTAACAATCCAAGGTGTGTGTGGTGACGGTGAGTGACTAAGGCGAGACACCTGATAAGGCCAAGAGTTTGGTTGTCTTTTCTCCCTCGCAATGGGCCGACGATCGGACGTGCGACTTACGCTTAGTCATTACCAATTTTGTTGATTTGTGACGTCAGGAGCCAGCGTCGAACTTTTACTTTCCTTCGGACGTATGCCTTCAAGGATTATCCATATAGTATTTATCATTTTTTATGTTTCTAACAGTCAAATATTAAATTTCTCTTCCACCTCATACATTCTTCTCTCTCCTCCCGACTCTCACCATCCACACAGTCATGGCACCACCGACACACCATGCTCTCTTCCTCCTCCCACCGACATCCCCTTTCTCCACGCTGCCGTGCTGGCCTCCCATCCTCGTTGCATAGCTTGTCTCCACCCCCGCCACTGCGTCAGCCGCTCGTCCACCACCGGCGCGTCGGCCACTCGCCTCTACCTCCCTCGCCACCACGATGGTCACTCGCCTCCACCTCCCTCGCCACCCACCTCCACCACCCTCATTGCCGTGCCGGTTGCTCACCTCATGACCGACGCCATGGGAGGCTCGACCCGGTGACCACGACTCAGATCCGGCTAGATCCAGACTGCCAGCGTCCAGATTTAGCCGGATTTGGGCCGTGGATGCCGAATCGTGGCTATAGCCTCGTCCCTCCGGCGTCTTGTTCAACTCCGGTGTCTTTTTTGTCAGCCCACTGTGGTCGCCATCACCATCCCATTCGTCATCCTGATGGCTATTGTCCTGGTCGCCCGTCGCCACCACCTTTGCACACATGGTGGCGATGGCCCCAACACCTGGATTCAAACTGCGTGAGGAGTAGACGATCTATGTACAATGGGTGTCGAAGCCGTCTGTTCGTGCCTTCATTCACACGTCAAAGCCGTCTTCAGATTTGTCGATGACCTCCCCTGTCTCCTCCAGGTGAGCACAAATCCAAGGTGGCATAGGCTGTAGACGACCTAAGTGGAACGGTTGTACATGACGTTACACCAGCGAGTTCTATGAATTTACATTTGATTTTTTGCGCCCTTGCTAGAAGATTGTGCTGGTTATCTTTGGTGTTCGTGTTTTAACGAGAAGTATAGAAGTTGATAAAGCTGTAGAGAAAGATGTTATTCCTGCTGATTAATGAAATCAAGAGGTTAGCAAGAATTTTTCTTCTTTTAACATTGTGCATGTAAGGCGCGCTGCAAATTTAGCGGCATATATCCTCTCTAAACATGCATTGTCATCTAGTCCTGCTTATACTTGACTAGGCCAGGTACTAGACTTTCTTGTCTCGTGCATTCATAACAACGTTTCTCCTGCTGATGAATGAAATCTAACCTCTTGATTCTCAAAAGGACAAGATGCTACTCAAATTTATATGCACGTGGATTTGGAAATTCGCCCTATCTCGCACGGATCTTTTCGGTCAAAAAGAACTGATCATATATATATACTTTGTTTAAAAATAGAGAGATAGGAGGACATAAATTTTTACGTGAAAAATCTTTGCGAAAAAAAATCATAGACGCACAAGGCGAAAATCATTACACTAGGAGAGATAACAAGCACGTGACGACACGACGTCTAAAACGTGCGACTACAGAGGCATATATATATAGGGTGAGAAAAAAAGTTATGAACGGAGAATGAACAGAATCAGAGATGGTTGCACTAGGTCGATACCACAATATCTGGTGTGCCCATGCCTGGCCCTAGCACCAGTCATACCACATCTGGCATGGGATGGTGCAGTCTCCTATATGGACATAGTATGAATTTGGATCAAACTTCAACAATCTTCGCTTTGAGCTGAATTCCCTCAAGTAGTCGAAGAACGCAATAAACTCATCCAATCAAATCAGCATGAACACCTTTTGCGCCAAAAGTCCATATGACTAGAGAGTGATACCAGACTTAGCAGTAGGAACTAACTTTATTACATATTAGTTGTATTATCATGAGTACTTATCTTGCTGACTTTAATACCACCTTAAGCAATGACACTTCGAATATAGTGATATTTGGCATCAATGTGCTTCGTTATTTTATGGAACATCTGATCTTTCGTAAGACAAATAGCACTTTGACTATCACAGATAATTCTAATGCAAGACATACTTCCACAAAGCTCAGTAAACCATCCTCTCAGCTAAATCAATGTTTTACAAGCCTCGAAAATAGCCATATACTTGGTTTTTGTAGTGGACAAGGTAACAGTAGCTTGCAAACTTGCTTTCCAAATAACGGCACATCCTCTCACAGTGAACACATAACCAGTAAGAGATATTATCTTATCGAAATCTCCAACAAAATATGAATTCACACAACTAACGTGTCCATATCTAGTCTTCCCAAATTGTAAACAAGCATCAGAAGTGCTCCACAACTATATGAAAATCCATTGAACTGCTTTCTAATGCTCTTTTCTAGGATTAGTTATGTATCTATGGACAACACTCGGTGGATGAGATAAATCATGAAGATAACATAACATGGTATACATAAGCGAACCAACCGCACTAACATATAGAACTCTACACATGTAGTCAACTTTAACATCTGAATGTGTACATGACGTTGAAGAAAGTTTTACATGTGCAGCTAACGGAATACTCACCGATTTAGCTTTATGCATGTTGAAACATTGAAGAACTTTATCACTATACTCTTTCTAACTTAGGTAAAATTTTTCAAATTGTCTATCTCTAGTAATTTCCATACTAAGAATCTTCTTTGTTGTATTGAGATCCTTCATCTCAAATTCATTCCTTAAGTGTGCTTTCAACTTTGAAATTTATGTCTTATCTTTTACAGCAATCAGCGTATCATCAACATATAGAAGCAAGTAAATAACTGAACCATTAACAATCTTCAAATAAACACAACTATCGTAATCGGATCTTTTAAAATCTTGAGAGATCATAAAGGAGTCAAATCTCTTGTACCACTGTCTGGGTGACAGTTTCAAACCATAAAGAGTTTTATTCAATTTTCAAGCAAAATTCTCTTTTCCCGAAATGACAAAACCTTCTGGGTGCTCTATATAAATATCTTCTTTCAACTCTCCATGTAAGAACGCGGTTTTGACATCCAAATTTTCAAGCTCATAATCATGCATAGTCACAATGCTAAGTAAAGTGCGAATAGAACAATGCTTCACAACAGGGGGAAAAGACATCTGCAAACCAATACCTGGAATTTGGTTGTTTCCTTTAACGACAACCATTTCTTTTTACATAACCTGTTCGGTTGGTGAAACACATTCCTTCTTCTCGAAGATCCATTTGCAGCGAATAGCCTTCTTCTCAATTGGTAACTTGACCAGCTCTCAAGTGTCATTCTTCTCAAGAGATTGCATCTCATCATAAATGATAGTCATCCATCTTTCTGAATCATCAGAAGAGATATCCTCTGAATAAATTGAAGGTTCTACAGTACCTTCAATTTCTTCTGCCACATTCAAACAATAACCCACAATATTTTCTTCTTCAATCAATCTCTTAGGCTTCTAGATTAGCCTCCTCTCTCTCTATCCACTGCAATAGAATGTTGCGTCGGCGTCGCAACAACAACATAAACTTCATGTATGTTTTCCTTTTCACCTTTTGGTGTGGATCATGAATCAATAACATTTTGTTGCAGAGTACCAAGGACGGTGTAATATCTTACAATGCCCTCTGATCTGCATAAAGCTTCAAATTCCTCACAACAAAACTCCAAGCCATTGTCGGTACGTAGATTCTTGTCATGTTTGCCAGTTTATTTTTCAATCATAATTTTCAATTCCTTGAATGTCTTGAATACATCCGATTTATGCTTCACGAAGTATGCCCAAACTCTTCTCGAGTAATTATCAACGTTGGTCAACACGTAGCTAACACCTCCAAGCGATAGAACATGGGACTCTCTCCACAAACCAAAGTGAACATAATCTACTATGCCTTTTGTAGAGTGAGTTACAGTGATGAATTTCACCCTTTTTGCTTGCCGAATATACAGTGTTCACAAAACTTCAACTTGTCGATGCTTTGACCATCAAGAAATCCTCATTTGCATAACTCCATCATGTGAGCTTCACTCTTATGCCTCAGATGTATATGCCAAAGATTAGTAGCATAGTAATTGGATAATTTATTTCAGGCCACATCAGCATTACCTGAAATTATAGTGCCTCTCAGATGACATAGGTTGGCAGCCTTCATATCACCTTTCATCACAAACAAGGGAACCTTTTGATACCTTCATAACTCCACCTCCAACTAAACACTTGTACCCTTTAGCATCAAGAGTACTCAATAGGATAAGACTTCTATTCAAATTTGGAATGTGTCGAACATATGTCGAAGTTCTAATGACACCATCAAACATCTTGATCTGAATAGAAATAATGCATGCAATCTTACATGATAAATTATCACCCATCAACATAGATCCACTTGGCATAGTTTCATAGGTAACAAACCACTCATAGTTCAGGCTCATGTGGAAAGTATAGGCAGGATAAAGAATCAATTAATCAATGTTTTTGGAATCACTGGTAAACGCAACCATAACATCTCTATCAAAAGCTTGATTAGTAACAACAGTGGCTTTGGCTTAATTGTCTTGTTGATACTTCTTGAAATTGGTATTTCTTCTTTCCTTATTCCGCAACTTCCAGCACTCGGATATATCGTGACCATTCTTCTTGCAATACTTGCATGATTTTCTATTCCTAGACTTAGATCTGCCTCTATAACTACTCGAACTTCTTCCTATGGAATTGTCGTTTGAACCCTTCTCCTATTGTCTACCGCAGACAGACAAACCCTCTGCATGCATGGAAGAGCTTTCACTCGAAACCATAAGTTTCATCTTCTCCTTAGTATACAATGCTTCATAAACTTCACTAAGAGTAAGAGTATCTCGGTGACGAGGTTCTAATAATCCTCATTTGATTATTTATTTATAATTCTTATTATGGATATTCATACCATCATATGGTTCTTGAGTATACCCCTTAACGTTCGTAAGGGAGGAGCTGGAAGTCGTAAGTTCTTCTACGACCACCCCATAGTCGTAAGTCCTTCTACGACTACCTCATGGTCGTAAGTTCTACGACCATTCCCTAGTCGTAAGCTCTTCTACAACTATCCCCTGATCGTAAATCCTCCTACGATCAGTCTGTGGTCGTAAGCTTTACTACGACCACCACATGGTCGTAAGCTCTTCTACGACCAGTCCTTAGTCGATGGGGCTTACAGACATGTAGGTATGGTCAATCAGGTGGCTTTGAGTTCCTCTTTGTGGCTATTGATATGTTCACAAAATGGGTCGAAGCCGAACCTATAACTGGGATAACAACGGAAGCAGCAAAACGGTTCATGATGAGAAATGTGATTACTCGATTTGGCATCCCAAGTCGAATAATCACAGATAATGGTAAGCAATTTTTAAGCGCAAAATTCTAAGAATTTTACGACGAGTTGGGAACCAAACTGTGTTACGCCTCTGTTGCCCATCCTCAAAGTAATGGAGCAGTTGAAAGAGCGAATGGCCAAATAATGCAAGGAATCAAAACTCGAGTCTTCGACCAGCTTGTCAAGCGCTCGGGGGCTTGGGTACAAGAATTACCCTTAGTATTATGAGCAGTTCGTACGATTGCTAGTCGGGCTACAGGTGAAACACCTTTTTTCCTAGTTTTTGGTACCGAAGCCATGCTTCCACCAAAACAAAAGATCAGGTCAAAAAGAGTCGAAACTTTCAACGACTCTATCCAGGAACAACTTCGAGCGAATGACATTAACCTGCTCGAAGAGAAGAGAAATTAATCCTTAATCCGTTCAGCAATCTACCAGCAAGCCCTGCGCAAATACTATGATCGTAAGGTCCAACCTCGCAGCCTTGCTGTAGGTGACTTGGTATTGAAGAAAATTCAATCCCAGTCTAATCGGGACAAACTTTCCCCTAAGTGGGAAGGTCCTTACACAATGGTCGAAGTTACGCGACCAGGTTTGGTACGACTAGCAATGGAAGACGGCCTAATTCTCTCCTATTCTTGGAACATCGACCAGTTACGCAAATTTTATGTGTAACCGACCAACCCTACAATAAAGTACCAGGTTCTTTCTATCTTTATTGTCTTACTTTGAGTAGCGCTTTGATAATTTTCAAACATTACTTGGTAGTAAGTTCTTCTACGACCAGTACCCAACTTTCTTTACACGGGTCGAAAGGATGGTGACATCACCTGGTCGAAGTCTTTCCTTTCTGCACGTGGTCCTGTCCACTAGAAGGAACTTCCTAGTGTCGACTCGTTCCTCCCTTTTTGTTTCCAACACAAAGAGCTTGGGTTCAATACACATGGTCAAAATATTTTCAAAGTCAACTCTTAGTACCTAAGTTTATTTCTTCATTCATTTTGAAAAATACTCTAAGCAGAATACACTTTTGAAATTTGTTCGACTACTTTCGATAAACTTGCTTCGTTCAAACTGGTCGGAGAAAAACACAACACCTAGCCGAAGTCTTTCCTCTCTGCACATGGTCTCGCCCACTAGAAGGAACTTCCTAGTGTCGTCCTGTTTCTAACTCTTGCTACCAGAAGCGAACCTACCGAGTGTACTGGAATAGGTCGAACGAATTTTTAAGGTACTACAGATATTTGTCTAACTCAAGTTGTCGTTCTTGATTTGATTAACCTGGTTGAAGAAGGTAACATCACCTAATCGAAGTATTTCCTTTCTGCACGTGGTCCTGCCCACTAGAAGGAACTTTCTAGTGTCGACTTGTTCTTACTCGTTCGACCAATGCATGATAATCGTGACCGAAAACTATAAGTTAGCTAAACCTCTCTCTTTTTTAAGAAAGCCCATTTCACACTATTTCCTTAGTTTATATAAATAAACTAAGCAAATAGTCGAGGGCTAGGATAAAGTTATTAATATAACTTCAATTCTTAGTCTTAATTTCTTTTTCTATTCATTATCTTATGAGTTACTAACTACTCGACAAGATGATTTGCAGGAAGAAGAAATGATTATATATATCAACAAAAACTTGTCTTTACAGATTTCTAGTATAAACTACTCTGATGAGGGAGACCCTATTTGCATCTCCTCCGTGACTTCCTTGCTGATCGACTGCATATCTTCCATCAACCGTTCCTCTTCTGCTTCAGAGCAGTCGAAGTCGGTTTTGATTAGTTGCAGATTAAGATTGGGGTCATGAGCTTTAAGTTTTGCTAGAACAAAACTTATTGCACCTTCGACTGCCTCTTTTATTGAATCAACTTGGTTGGTCTTCAGAATAGTCACCAACTCTTGCAAAGTCTCGACTTGTTCTCCAATGGTACTCGTGTGAGCAATCATCGTGTCTTCACGAGGAGTGATTTCCTCAGCACGTAGCCCATCGAGTACATTGTTCAAGAGAGAAATGTTGTCCTGAAGGGTAACCTTCATCGACTTCATCTTCTCCTGGTTACGAGTCGAAGCCTCACGGAGTTGTTTTATTTCGACTGCTTGCTCTGCAAAAAGTAAGACTAGTCTGATAAAATGACCCCAAAAGGAAAACAAAACTGGTCATATGTAAAGACTGGCTTACCTGCTAGTCGAGAATCTAACTTCTTGACTTTATCGTCATGATAGGCAGTGCTCTTTGCATAGCGCTCCTTCCACGACTTGATCTCCTGATCTTTTTCTTTGGCGATACGGGAAATCTCGTGAACAACCATGGTCTTTTCTTTAACCTCGGTTTTGAGCTTCCCCATTTCAACCTCTTTTTCTAAAAATGAATAAGAGTTAGAAAAACAAAAGAATGTCATAAGCGGTCTTAAGTTCAACACTTACTGTTTATTCGTTCCTGCAACTTTCGAATTGCAGAGTCTGCCTCCTGACACTTATTCAGAAGGTCTTCTTTCTCCTCGCTTAGCTTTTTCGTCTTAACTTTCTCGTAGTCGAGCGAATCAGCCAAGGTCTTTTCGTCGCTCTTGAACCTATAGAGGTAAAGAGTAGATATAAGCATATAATAACTGGTTGTAAGTTCACTTATGACCAGTACCTAGTCATAAGTTTTTCTATGACAGTCCTCTAGTCGTAAGTTTTTCTATGACAGTTCTCTGGTCGTAAGTTCCCCTATGATCAGTACCTAGTCGTAAGTTTTTCTACGACAATTTCTTGGTCGTAAGTCCTTCTACGACCAATATCTAGTCGTAAGTTCTTCTACGACAACCCCCATAAACATTGTGCAAGTAGTCAAAACATAAATGACTACGAGTAGCAGTAACTAACCATCTCTCTACCTACTCACAGAGTTTTACTTTCTCCTGTCGCATCTGCACAAGTTGTCGGTTGTACTCTACAACAGTGACAACTTGCTCTAGAGTTCTCTGCATAAAGAAAGACAGTAAGAAGCGAGAAAAGCCACATATATAAATGTTGGGCGACAAGTACTTACATTAATGCTCGTTCGAACAAACATGGAAAATACTCTGGTGGGGTTCTTCAGTTCGTCGATCTTTTCAACCCGATTCCACCATGCCTTTTTGAGACGCTCGTCATCAAAAATATTCTCTCTGTTTGGAATATCCTTGGGGTGGGGAACTCGGTTACGAGATCTAAAAGCAGAAGATCCCACAATAGAAGCTGGGCCGAAGAACTAAGAAAAGAAATTGTTGTATTCTTCTTCTTCTGATTCGGCAACGGCAGCTCCTCCTTGGGGACCGGGAGGAACGTCTACGACGACTTCCTTCCCAGCACTGTGGCCCAACGATCCATCGCCTTGGCCTGATGCCTCTGCTGCATCATGCGTCGTTTTCGCCTCAGCCTCCATGACCGCTCCCATGATCGCAGTTGCTTCAAAGCAGAACGACTTCTTCCACCACTTGGACGGTGGACGATCCTTCGACCACTGTCACTATCATTTCTCCAACTACCAGAGAAGTAGCAGTGGATTCCTCAACAGGAACGGCTAAGATCACAAAAAGGAAAACACGTCAGATGGTAAAAAGCAAAAGGTAAATGCTGTTCTTACACTTTTGTCTTTTTATATACCTTCGTTTCCCAAATTTGATCTTGAATCTGAAAGCAACCTTCCCTAAAGAAGATTTCTTCGACTTCTTCACTTCGACCATGTTTGGTCGAAAATCGAGCTAGGGGATGAGGTCAGCCACGACCACATCTGGTCGTGGGTCTTGAGCAAGAACTACTGCTCCTTGAGCCTCCTGGCTCTCTGGGTGGCTGAGACCTATCTCGACCACCCCAAGGGCAGCACTACCCTCGACCATAGGCACTGCTGGTGCAGCGGTTTCCTTCATAAAAGATATAAAACTCTTCCAATTCTCCTTTTCTTGTTACTTGACAAAGCCACGGGAGGCAGAAACTGTGAAAGTCTTATTGTCATAGTAGAATGGTACATTGGTCTTAAGGGCTTTGTGTTTGAGAACTTCAGTCACTTCGACCGTCTTTGCCTTCTCTACAGCACCATGTCCGCAGCAAATTTTGCAAAAGGCTTGGTCGAAGCAGCATAGCTTGAACCTACGCCTCCCTTGTCGGCGACTTTCACGAGTCGACGTTTTCTGGCCGGAGGAACCTTGACTTGCTCCACCACCGCGCCAACGACCATCAGTTCGACCTCTTCGTTGTCCTGACGGTCTTCCATGCCTACTTTCTGTAGAAATCAGAAAAAGAAATATTACTAAGCGGTCGTAAGTTTTCCTACGACCAGCACTTAGTCGTAAGCTTTTCTACGACAATTCTCTGGTCATAAGTCTTCCTATGACCAGTACCTAGTCGTAAGTTTTTCTATGACTACAAGATCCTGAAGATGAAATCAATTCTTGATTACCTTTAGGCATTCCATCTTGTCCTCTGCGGACAGGACTACCAGGATTTGAGGAGCCACCACATTGGGTGGCAGGGATTTCTCACAAATAAGCTTGACTCAAGTGTCAATTTCCGCTTGTGAGAGATCTGTAGGAGCAAGTAAATTTTCAATAGCCAAGTTCGAAATCAACAGAAAGAAGGCTAAGATTGAAAATTTACTTACCCTTCTCGTAATCCCTGATCGGATCTTTTGGCCCCAAATACCTCCACATGGGATGAGCCCTCCTCTTCAGAGGGCTAATGTGGCACGTGATAAAATTCTTCACCACATGCCATCCGGTAAGCCCCTATTCCTTCAAGTCTTTGATGGCTTGAATGTAAGGGGCGATCCAGCCAAGATCTCCGGGAGTTGAATCCCAGGAAGAACTCTTCTCGGCGGCAATCCCGGCGAAAGAGAGGCTGTCTTCACTGGTCGTCTCCCAATAGAACCACCTCTTCTTCCATCCCGGCCATGATGACCGGGTGAACATCTAAATGTACTCCTTCAACTTCCAGTCGTGGAGCTTGGACTCTGACTCTCGATAATTCCCCGCTAACTTTGGTCATCCCAGAGAAATCTTTGGAATAATTTCAAGTCGACCAGAATCCCCAGGTAGGCCTCGCACAAGTAAACGAACATGCCCAACATCGTGATGGAATTAGGAACAAGGTTCACCAACTCCACCTCGAAGTGCTCGAGTACGAATCTAAGGAAAGGGTGAGTAGGCAATCGAAGGCCACACTCACAGTACACCTGGAAGACGGGAATCTGCGTAATATCCCCGACGGCCAATGTTGCCCAGCAGTCTCAATCCACTTGACAAACTCCCTATTCGGGATCTTCTCGGCGGCGACCAAAGCCTTCATCTTGGTCGCATCTATCTCTGATTCAGCCCACTGGGAAGCAGCTCCGGCCATGTTTCTCAAGAAAGGGAGATTTGGACTTGGAAAGGTCTCAAGAGGGCGTACGATTTGGTCGACAGTAGAGAATACAAGAGCTCGATGAACAGTTAGAGTGATTGCGGAAAAGTAATAACCCTAAAATCACACCCACGGTAAATTTTTATAACCGCGCACTTGGGTTAAAGATGTGGCAACCCAACAGTTGTCACCTCTTCGGGAACTGCTCCAACAGACAGGTCTATGAGAGTCGATTAAGATTCTTAAATTTGTCTGTTCGAGAAAACCGAGTCTGTCTTTACACCTCAAACGAAATTACCTTCTTGACTAAGTCTATTTCTGGTCAAATGAAATACCAATCGGAAATGTTTTACTTCCGATCACCATACTACGACCACTTTGTAGTCGTAAGATTTTCTACAACCTTCTTGAACAAGTCAATTTCTGGTTAAATGAAATACCAATCGAAAAGTCTTTCCTTCGACCACTGTTCTACGACCGTCTTCTGGTCATTAGATCATCTATGGCTCCTTTTCCAAGTAAGTTATTTTCACTTGAAACTGGAGGGCTAGATGACGATGATCTAATAATACTCATTTAATTATTTATCTATAATTATTATTATGGATAATCGTACCATCATATGGTTCTTGAGTATACCCCTTAACGTTCGTAAGGGAGGAGCTGGAGGTCGTAAGTTCTTCTACGACCACCCCATAGTCGTAAATCCTTCTACGACTACCTCATGGTCGTAAGTTCTTCTACAACCATTCCCTAGTCGTAAGCTCTTCTACGACGATCCCCTGATCGTAAGTCCCCCTATGATCAGTCTGTGGTCATAAGCTTTACTACGACCATCACTTGGTCGTAAGTTCTTCTACGACCAGTCCCTAATCGATGGATCTTACAAACATGTTGGCCTGGTCGATTATGAAATCTTCTATACCATATTTAAAGATATGGGTAGTTAATTATGCAGTTATTCTCTGGAATAACTGCACATTTAACCCTCTGTCCTGATGATAACTGCCTGGCGACGTGAGAACGTTTACAACTCCAGTAATAATCTCAAGTAACTGCTCCAACATCTAAAGCGTTGAGGCGACCTTTGGACTGGAGAAATGGACGCCCACTTCAAGTACTATATAAAAGACAAGATCATCAGGAGAGAGAAGGAGAGAGGGGCAATCAAGAGCACAAGACATGACATTTGAGTCTTTCTCTTAATCTATAACCAACATACTCAATATATCCACACAGGAGTAGGGTTGCTATTCTCTTGGAAGAAGGCCTGAACCTATATAAAAATCCATGTGTCATTCTCTCTGCGTGATTTGAGTCTTCGAGACCCCCCGAATCAAATAATCATTACGTAAGATCGGTCCTAAAACACCGACACTCAGCTATATAGAACAGTATCTCTAAATGTGGAGTACAAATTAGCAGCAAACATAGTAGAATAAGATCCAAATCCTTATCATCATGTTTTACATCCATAAGTTCGAGGTCAACAACTTTTTTGAACACTATCAAGTGGTTCAACACTGATTTGTCCTCCATCATCTTGTGCGAATAAAGCTTCTAATTTAGATGCATCTTGCCTCCTTAGTCATACAAATATGCTCTAGCTTCAACCATAACGCGGCGGTAGTCATCTCCTTCAAAACCTCTAGCAAAATATTGTGTAACGCCTCGACCAGGAGGCCTCCAGACCTAGCTGCAACAGGACCCAGGAGGTCCTATCATGGCCAAACCAGGAGGTCTCCAAGTCTGGCATAGCCGGGCCTGTGGAGGACCCAAACACGACTAGACTCGAGAGGTCCTCAAGACACGAGAGGTCCTCAAGACCACCCGGAGGTCCGAAGGTGGGCGTGGGACATGGGGTGATCCCAAATGCCACGACCTGTCCCAGGGGAAGTCAAGAGACCAAGCCTGAGGAGGTCGTGAGACTTGGCATGACTCTAAGTCCTCTGTGCAAACCGAACTAGTCCTAAGGATCAGTGGCTAGCTCGCACAGCATACAACAGTGGTAACAAACATCCAACATGTACTTTATTAATAACAAAGGAGTTGATTACAAGAGGGCTTACATGCCAGAAAACAAATTACATCAGAAGATTATACAGGCAGGTCACCCGATACACCATAGGCAATCGGCTAGAGGACGCATCCTAGTCGACCAGGACCTCTTGGTCCCCTACGCAGGCCACCTCAAGCTCTCTTTCCCCTGCTAAAAACAATATCAAGAAAGAGTGAGCACAACAACCATGCTCGCAAGTTACACCCGTCAGATAACAGAATGGCATGCGTATGTGGATATCTCAAAGGATGGCTTAATATGGTTGATTTGCATAAAGCCAAGTTTCATTAAAATACAACTACTAAGTTCCAAGGCAGTTACACATATAATTAAAATTCATTTTCCAAAAATTTAATTTTATAGTTGGATAACTTTCATCAGCAAGTGGTGAAGGATACTGTCGGTGTTTTAGAACCGATATTATGTAAAGATTGTTTGATTCACGGGGTCTCCTAGAATGGAATCACGCAGAGAGATTGACACGGGTATTTTTATATGAGTTCAGCCTTCTCCGGGAGAATAACAACCCTACTCTGTGTGTGTATGATATTGAGTGTATCTTGTACAATCGGGAGAAAAGACTAAGACTATTACGAAGGCGATTGCATGTCTTCGGTTTACTCTTTGTGTTCTCCGATTGCCTCCTCCTTTCATCTCGATCGCCGCCTTTATATAATCATGAAGGAGTAGCCGTTTCTCCAGTGAAGAGGCGCCTCATCATGTCTCAGAATGAGCGCATGTTTGCGATAATCTCCGAGTGTTAACTCCTTCATGCCGCCTCGCGATTATTTGTCGAGATAATGGGATATTACGTGCTATTACTCAGTAGAATAACGGTATGTTGATCGCTTGGATTCCTTAATCAATTGGACCCACTCGTCTCAGAGGTTTTATTGATCATAAGGTGGTCTTAGGCGACACGGTCGAGAAGAGCTTACTGACGATGGGGTAGTCGTAGAATAACTTACGATGGATAATGATCGAGAAGAACTTACAACCATAAGGTAGTCGTAGCAAGACTTACGACTATGGGGGTGGTCGTAAAAGAACTTACGACCACCTGGTAGGCTTCTCCCTTGTAAATATAAGGGATATACCTAGGGACCACATGACATCATATTTATCCATAACAAGAATTATAGATACAAGATAAAATGAGGATTAATAGATCCTCGTCAGATACTCTCCTATCACAAGGTTCCCCGCCCAAACCCACAGGATAGAAATCCCAAAACCATTTCACCAAACCTTTTGAAAACAAAACCAAGTCTAACTTTGAGTGGCTTTGCCAGCATGTCCATGACCATGGACACAACTATTCGAATAGTTTTCACTCTGCAGAGGTTGTACACTTTATCCACATGACATGATTCCTCTAGTTTGTTTGGCATTCGTCAATACTACCTCTCCTGCCGAAGGTAAGAGGTCTAGAGTTCATAACAAGGCCTTTACAATGCTCCATTCCACCGTAGCCCCTCCTCGCTAAGGTTTCACTTCCATTGGATAGAAACCCACCGGAAAAGCCCCCTCTTGCGCTAGTGGGAATGCATGTACGTAGGTCATGAAGGACCACCCAACTCAACCATTGGAACAACCGCGGTGGAACTTTGCAAATTAATTAGCTAGGTCCCCTCCCCATACTCAGGACATGTGGTTGCACGGTGAGGCATAGCCCATTATAGTCACAGCAAAGGAACGCTCAAAGGCCTGTCCTCAATTGACCTAGGCGACTTCCACAAACCCTGGGCACGGGCCATAGAGATGACACGATCCCGTGCATAGACATGCACCAACCAGACAGCTAATTCGCCTAAGTCCAAACCAATTTTCTTTTTTCCTTGTTGTTCAAAACATTTGCAAACTACCACGACAACCCAATGTCATGGATTAAAATATTTAGACAACATTGGTCTTTTGGCAATAAGATATCCCAAAACAAGAATTTTAGTCTAAGCATGTCTAAGCTCAAAGTTTAGCAACACATGCTGGTTTATACTAATGTACCAACCAGCCTTTACTATGGTGACAAGGGGGTGATCAATTCATCAATCAAATCTGGTTGTGCAAAGGAATTAGGAATAACTACAAAGTTAAAACATGGATATAAATTACTTGAATTGAAATAAGCATGGAGTAATAATTTAAAACACAACTTAATTAATTTGAAATACTGGGTTCAATATGATCAAGGGTGTAACTTGCCTTGCTCGAAAGCTTAAGGATATATTCCTTCACAAAGCTCGGGCACCCTGGAGACGACGCAATCTACACGAGAATGAAGCAAAGCAAAACCAAATAACAACCAAATAAGACCCAAATAAACTCCAATCAAACCGAATAGCAAAGAACAAAACAAGAAAAATTAGAAAAGGGCTCTCCAGAGGAGGTCCGATGGGAGGGTGGTCTTTACAAGAAAGGCCAAAATGGGTGGTCTTTGCAAAAGACCAGCTAAGGCCAAGAGGGTGGTCTTTGCAAAAAGGACCGAGGAGGTGGTCCATGCAGAAGACCGAGAGGGTGGTCTTTGCAAAACGACCAAGGAGGTGGTCTATGCAAAAGACCAGGGAGGTGGTCTTTGCACACAGACCGAGAGAGTGATCTTTGCAAAAAGACCACGCGATGGTTCTGAGGAGGATACGACTACACGGTGCAGTCGTAGAAATAAAAGAAAGAACAAGGTATGAAGGAACTTACCAAGGCCGAGAACGAGTTTGAGGACAAGATGAAGGAGCTGGTCCAATAGCTGGACGGTAATCCAGCTGGCGGTGGCAGCGAGGATGTCGCAGAAGCTCCGGTGGAATCGCTGACGGCAAGGAGGCGGCGAAGGAGGTTCTGTTAGAGTCCTTGGCGACGAAGCTTCAACGCAAAGCAACTGAGCAGGAGCAAAAAGAGATAAGTGTGGAAATATGGTGATGAGAGGGGCTGCTCAAGTTGTTTATAAAGAGAATCACTGAAAACCTTAGAGACGGATGAGTCAAAGGTAGGTAGGAGTCAGGGCAGGTGTCACAACCGATCTGGTGAAAGACAACAAACCAAGACATGCTGAGAAAGAAGGGAACAAGGAGAGAGAACAAGGTGCCACACAAGTGACCACGTAAGTGACCGTATTTAATGTGACACAACCAGCATTAAATGCACAAGGGGCTTATGTGGCGGAGAAAAATAAAGGTGAGCAGGACTGACATGTGGAGCCAGTCAAACTGGGGAAACAGTCTAGTCAAGAGGAGGGTCCTGACCCAAGGGGAGGTCGTGACTGCAGGGTGGTCTTTGCAAAAAAGACCACAAGGGGTGGTCTTCGCAAAGAGACCACAGAGGGTGGTCTTTGCAAAAACCATAGAGGAGGTCCGCTGGACAGGGAGATCCTACGAGATCAAGGGAGATCTTTGAGGAGGTCTGAAAGGCTAAGAGGTCCAAAGGACAAGGAGGTATAAAGGATAAAGAGGTCCTGCAGACAGGGGGGTCTTGACCCACAAGGGTGGTCTTGCGAAAAGACTAAGGGGTGGTCTTTTACAAAAAGACCAGAGGTCGGGAGGACAAAGAGGTCCTGAGGAAATCCCACAAAGGTGGTCTTTACAAATAGACCACGAGATCCTGAAGGGAAGGAGGTCGAAAGGGCAAAAAGAAAGGCGCAGTGAAACAGAGCCGTCTGATTCAGATCGGGTGGCTCAAAAAGGATGGGACGTTCAGACTAGCCGAATGTGCCATAAGATCAGGCCGTCCAATGCAAATTGGGCGGTTCCAAACGAAGGCGTGAAGCTGAGCCGCGCGGGGAGATCTTAGACTGGAAGGAGGTCTAAGCCACGGGGAGGTCTAGGCCCTCAAATCCAAATGAAGGGAGGTCTGGACCATCAGATCCAAACGAAGGGAGGTCTAGGCGGAGGGGTTCCAAAGGGAGAGGGTTCCAACGGAGGAGATGCACAGAAGATGGTTCAAATGAGGTCTTGGCGACAAGGATGAACTCAAAGGAGATCTCGACGGTCAAGAGAAGATCAAGGAGGTCTCAACGGTCAAGACTCAACGGTCAAGATGAACTCGAAGGAGGTCTTGACGGTTAAGATGGAAATCAAAGAAGGTCCTGACGGTCAGGATGAACTCAAAGGAGATCCTGACGGCCAAGATGGAATCAAAGGGAGGTCCTGACGGCCAGGATGAAGCCGAGGGAGATCTCGACGATCAAGACCAATACAGGGGAGATCTCAATGGTCAAGATGAAGCCGAAGGAGATCTCGACGGTCAAGACCAACACAAAGGAGGTCTCAACAGTCAAGATAAAGCCAAAGGAGATCGCAACGGTCAAGACCAACACAGAGGAGATCTCAATGGTCAAGATGAAGCCAAATGAGATCTCGACGGTCAAGACCAACACAGTGGAGGTCTCAACGGTCGAGATGGAACAAGGGGAGGTGGAGCAACAGAGAGGAAAGGTGCGGAGGAGCGGGGGCTGCCAGATTACGATTGGACGGAACAAAGTGATGAGGATGTTCAGACCAGCCAATTGTGCCAACAAGATCGGGCCGTCCAACATGGATCGGACGGTCCACAAGAGATGAAGGTCTGGAACACGCGGGAGGTCCGAACGGACGCGAGGGAGGTTCAAGAGAGGTTCAGATGGACACGGAGAGGTCCAAATGAACACAGGGAGCTCCAATTGAGCTTGAGGAAATTCAAATGAACACGAGGAGGTTCAAACAAAGGGGGAATTCAACCCAAATTTGAATCTTGGATTTCAAAGGCATTTGAAACACAAACCCGAGATTGGAACACCTCGAGGGTGGTCGTGACCCAAAGGAGAGGTCAAAACCAAGGGAGGATTTAAACGGAGAAGGAGGTCTAGACCACAAGTAGGTCTAAACAATGAAGGTGGTTTAGATCAAGAGGAGGCTTAAAACCCGAAAAGAGATTCAAACCAACAAAGAGGAGGTTTAGACACAAGGGAAATCTAGATACAAGAGAGGTCTAAACACATAGGAGGGTTCTAGACACCAGGAGATCTGGGCATTAAGGAATGCCCAAACAAACAAGAAAGGGGGTCTGGCCACAAAGGAAGTCTGGACACGAGGAGAGGTCCAAACTCAAGGAGATCTGGATAGAAAGAGTAGGGCTAAAAGGAGAGTAGAACTAGCAGAGAAAAGGGGGAGACAGCTCCAGGGCTTGAACAACTCCAAATAAACCAAGCTTTAGGATTAGTTGAAGTTCGGTTTAGTCATTTTAAGCACCCAAATTCTGAAAATATCAAGTTAAGCTTTGAACTCTCATCAAAACCAAATGGTTCTTTTTATTTTGAAAATTTTCAAAAAGGCTTAGAAAACCAGGGTGTTACAAACCTATCTCTCTTAAGGGAATCTCGACCCCGAGATTCGGAGAGGCTAGAAAGAAAAGGGGTGGCGGAGTGCTTCAACTGGGACTGGTCTTGAACAGGTGATTTGGAGGTGCAAGAGCTGGTCTTGGAGTTCTTCTTATTGACTCGCACTTGATCTTCCATCTTCCTCTTGCGACTCCTGGGTCCTGTTGCAACTAAGTCTGGAGGCCTCCTGGTCGAGGCGTTACATATTATTTGCTAGATGAAGATGAATTTGAGATAAGGCCTTATGATCTTTTCGTTGCTTCTCAGCAACGGATAGTGTCGCTGACATCTTGTCGATCCCCAAAAGAGTCGTCAAAATTGAGCTATGATAGAACAGCTCGTATCTTGACTTTCCGTAGAGAAAACCTTGTATCTCGATCCAACAGCGAAAAATCAGACTTCAGAGACGCCACGTGAAAGAAATTCTGAATTTGGTAGTACAATTTCGTATGTACGTAGTAATATTGTACGAACTCCTAGTAGTCTTCTTTGTGTGGATGTAGCAAAGCTCTTTGAAAGGACCTGGTAGGGTCTTTGTGTTCACTTGCTCTGATACCAGCTCTGTCTGACCCAGATTTCTGCACTATTCCCTGAATCAGTAGATAGTGCTCACAGATACATCACTAAATCATTTCATACAGGACGTAAACCATACCATACATTAATTATACAACATCAGAGCTCACATAGACCGCATCGGGTCAAGTTTATAATAAGGCCGACAGGCCAAATGGGTACATTACATAAAAGCGGAAGCGGTAGCGGAAGAAAAAGGGGAAGGCATATCTCGCCTCAGGCAAGCGACTGGGGTAACCTGTGTGCGACCTATATTGCCCAAAGACTTGGTTAATATTGGTGCGCGCAAGCACCGACTTAGCGAGCTAGACTGGGGTGAGGCCTAGACTACTATTGACTAAACTAATATCCACCGTCTTCATTGCCATCAACTTCTGGATCTTCATAAAACGCGTAGTGTCCTTGGTCCACAGGCTCTGAGGGGTTTGGGGAGCAAGAGTCAGCACAAGCAACAGTGCTCCGCTAGCCAACACACATAATGCAATAATTATACATGCAAGGCTTAACAAGGATAGCTCAGGTTCTTTTATTTGCTAAAATCAATATTTTTATTACAATAATTAGAAACTCATATGATTTAGCAATTTAACCAAATCATATTTTATTAAAGAGAGTAAAAGTGTGCAATATTTATAACGGTGCAAGTTACATCCACCACATGCTTAATTTTGATTACTAAGGTTACATCCACCAATCTCAACATCACTAGGGTACATCCACCCAGGAAAATCAAAAATCCAGGTTACGTCCACCCGACGAGTTTTTATCCCACCCACAAAGGTTTATAACATAGAAACTAACTCGAGAAAGTTCTCATGCCTGCCCTTGATCGTGGGCACAGCTGTTCAAATAGTTTATACTCTGCAGAGTCTGTATATTTTACCTACAAGAGATAATCAGCTTGTTGTGTTTCACATGTTTCCTTAGACATGTGAATCAAGGAAATCATCACAAGGCCTTTACAATGCATCCCCTAGTGTAAGTTACACCCGCTAAGGTTTCATGTGAGGGTGGTTACGTCTACCACACCCAGACCCCTCTTGTGCCACACGGTGGCTTACAGCAACGACACGACCCGTGTCCACGACGGCTTAAAACCAGCGACACGACTCGTGGGTCACTCCAATGGTGCAACTCGCACTGGTGGATACAAATTATTTAGTCAAGTCAACACCATTATAGACTTGTGATTGCACTGTTTTATATTGGGAGGTCATCAGAGGATTAAGTCATTAAAGTTATCAGGGCGGTGTATACCACATACCATCATTTCTCGTGCTACATCTGCACCAACTATCATATCATCCGCCTAGATGTGGTAACAACAAGTTGTTAGAGTTTTGAGAAGTATAAAACTAGGTTATCTCAAATATACCAGTCATTTCCCTCCAATGACTGCCCAAAACAAGTTTCATGATTTAAAGATGATGATTAGGGCAATTACTGCCCTAGTACTTAAGCAAGACTAGCATGGCGCTTAAGTATGACCTATAGCTAGCAAACTTACCAATAAATTATCTAGGGTGACAAGGGTTATGTGATTCAAATGCCCAGGGATAGTATAATAATACTAAGTACCAGGTAGGTATGTAACTACCTTAAAGTTTTACATTTGCATAATGAATTAAACATGCAATTTGATAATTTAAATAAATATATATTTGCACAAATGTAGGTTCAATATGATCAAAATATTGACTCACCTGGCTCAAAAGCAGGTGGGACTTGCAAGTCTTGTGCTTGCTCGAACAGGGGCTCTTCCGCGTCTTCGAACTCTACTCGGACGATCGCGCTGAAAAAGAACAAACAAACGAGCAAACCAAATAAATACTAAATAAAATTCAAATGAACTCTAAATTGAACAAAACCACTACCAACAGATAGATCTGAATTTTAGAAACAAATTTCATTAAATTTGGAGCTAAAACGAGCGAGAATAGGCTCTCCAAAGTTTAAATTTGGATTAAATCTAGAAATAAATAGATGAGAGAGAAATTCTCTCTCTAACAGGTGGGGTCCACTGAACAGTAATTTTATTTCCTTTAATTTTCTAAAGAAATCCATTTACTGATAGGTGGGGCCTTACTGTCATAGGCTTGGCTCACGTGAATAGTGCATGGACCGAAGGTCCACAAGCACTGTGCTAGTCCACAAGGTGGTACAATGTGCACTTAAGGTGGTGGGACCCTATCGTCATTGACTCACAGTGAACAACCAGATTTAATTACCCCCGTTAAATCTTTCGGGCCCAACGACAGTCTAACATAGCCTCATTAACTCAACCTTAATACTACGCTTTGCCCTAACGACCAAGATTTGGTCTTAATGACGACTGCAACAGTGCTTGTCCGATTCCGACCAAACAGAGGAGCTCTCGGGCGGTCCCTCGCCGCGCTCGCCGCGGCCGAGCCAGACTACGGGGGCGTTTTGGAATGCCCAAAATGGGACCCCACGACTCGGGCGATCCTAGGGGTACCAACGGCAAGGCCCACGAAGGCTCATCGCAGTGAAAAAGAGCGGCGGTGGTGCTCGGTGCTACGGCGGCAACCCAGTGGTGCCCTTGATAAAAACTCGCACGCATGAGCATCTACGAGTAGTAGGGAACCTACCGGAGTGAATAGGGAAGGTAGAGGTGGACGAAGGGTGGCCGGCAACGACGACCCGAGGCGGCGACGGGGCTTCCTAGTGGCGATGATCACCTGAGAGAAAAAAGGCACCGAGAAAGGTCAGAGAAGCTCTGGGATGTCGACAAGGTGCTCGAGGAGGGAGGAATCGAGAAGGGAATTATCGGAGGTGGCGCGGCGGCGGCAATGGCTATTTTGGCCGGGGACGAGGAAGAAGCGGATTCCAACGGTTCCTACGGACCAATGGAGAAATTAAGTAGGGGGGAGAGAGTTCCTTATGCTCCGGAACACAAGATGACGCGGGTGGCGAGGGGAGGGGCTCATTAGAGCGGTGGAAATGACGACGGCGGTGCGGCGGCCGAAAGCGGAGCTCGCGCTTTTCTGGCGAAAGAGAGGGAGAGAAGGGGAAATGGAGAGGAGGAGGGGGGCAAGGGCGAGGGTGGACTGTCTTATAAAGCCAGGGGTAAGGGAGCCGTTGAGGGCATGCCTTCTGTTGTGCATGCTGATGGTGGTGTGGGGGGCTCGGCGTCTTGGCGTGGGGCGCCTGGCGGGGAGCGGTCAGAGCACACAGAAGGAGAGGAGGGAACAGGGGGGTCCGGGCGAGGGGTAGATGTGGAGTTGGGGCTCTGGCGAGGCGGCGCGGTGCGACGGGCACAGCCTAGCCAGGTCCAAAGCACGCTCTACGGGCTCTGGACGCATGAGGCGCGGGCGGGTGGTGGCATGGGCCATTCTAGGCAGGGCCAGGGGAGGCAGGGAAAATGGGCTGGGCTGAGCCCAAGGAAGAAATGAAATCAGAAATTTTGAAATTGAGGGAAAAAATTTGAGTTGCACTTTTGAATTCAAATCCAAATTCGGCCAAACCAAACTGGGATGTTACATCAAACTCCGCGGAAATCACAAATGAGAACAAGTCACGAACAAATTCGCTTCTCCTCGATTTCGATACTTGGCAGCTACACCTTGCCGGTCCTACTGCAGTTATATTATATACAAGTAAAATGAGTTTAAAAAATTACAAGCAAAAGAAGAAAGGATATACAAAGATCATGAAGATCAAGGACAGAAGAGATTATCTAGCCATTCTTGAATTTGCAGAAAATATTTCTTTTTCGCACGATGGATAACCATGGTGAAATCCACTTTGAACCGAGCTTTCTAACCATCCATTGAGGGATCTATATTCAGGAATATCTTGTTATTCCGAACAATCCAGAGACTCCAGCAAGCAAGAATGGTTATTTCCATACTGAATGGCAAATTGAGAGCCACTTTAATGAACTCCAAAGCTTCAAAAGTTGATATTCCAACTTGTCAGGTAGGGCAGAGAGATTCCCAACAAGATTGTGCAAAATCACACCCAAAAAACAAATGGTACAGGGTTTCCTTCGCCTGACGATTGCATAAGACAGAGATAGCTTTGCAAAGTACATTACTTCCTCCTGAGCAAGTTTCTGGTATTTAGACGATCGTTCAATAAAAGCCAGAAAAACACTTTATGTGGAGATTGACATGACCTTTTCCAAATCCAAGTGAACAAAGCATGAAATTATTGTTGACCAATAAGTACTTTATAAGCTTTAACCGAGGAATAACTGTCATGCTGCCAAATGTATGTCCATACATCATTTGCCTCCATCAACATCAAATCTTGCAGGTAAGTTAGCAAGGAACCGAATTGCGCAAAAGCTTGGACTAATAGTGGCAAGTGAAACAAATCTTGAAGATGATCAGTAAGATACAGCTGTGCCACCGTCAGATTAGTCGATATAGCAAACGAGTATTGAGGGCTATGTATAGAGAGAAACTGATTATTCCAAATATCTTGCTAGAAGCACACTAATCTACCATCTTATATAGAGCATTTTGAAACTTCCTTATATATATTAAGAAGCCTGAGGTATACTTTCACCAAAAATACCCATCATCACACATTGTAGGAAGTTTGTTATCCGGATGATAGGTCGATCAAATAAGCTTCACCCAAGGCAATTTTGCCCTATTGAAAAATTTATGAAGGTTCTTAAGCAAAAGAGCATCATCTTGCGTACCAATGTGAAGAACTCCTAATCCTCCCTGTTTCTTAGGCCGACAAACCATTTTCCAAGCTGCTAAAGGGGGACTTTTGGCATTGATGTTAGATCCTCTCCATAAACAATGCTTTCTGTATTTGTCAATCTGTTGGAGTACTGACTGTGAGACTTTAAGGCTACATAGGTAGAATGTCGACACTTGAGTACATCCTTTCTTCTTCTGGCTCAAAAAAACCAGCACAACTGACTAGTCTCCTTTCAATTCTTTGCACTAATGGAAAATAATCTCCCACTTTAGGTCTTGTGAGACCTAAAGATAAGCCCAAGTAAGTAAAAGGGAAGAACAAGTAGGGACCAGTCCGAAACCTCACCAAGAGAGGTGCCGCCAGCTGCCTTAGGTCTCCGACTGGGAAACGAAAATGGATCTTCTTCTGCTTCGGATTCACCGAGACGCTGGGCCTGTTTGGAACGGTTGTGGTTTTCCTGAAAAGCGGCTTCCAACTGGGCTGAACAGCTGCAGGACTGAATGGCTAGGCTAAAGAGATTTGGTGTTTGGCTGTCTGGTTTTTAGGTAGGCTGGCTGCAGTTTTCGAGATAGGAAATGTCTGAAATGCCCCTGAAGACATTAATGGTTTGTTTGATGTCATTTAACGCAATTAACAACATTTAACGACAATTAACAATAATTGACGGCGAGTAACGCAATTAACGACAATTTAATGGACTGAAATCACTGATAAACAGAGAAAAGACAAGCGTATAAAAGAATATACGGTGCAAATAATCTTGTTGAGAATTGTACCAATCACAATTGTCCACAAGAACATCAACCCTTTGACACATCACAACTATTTCTTGTACAGACAAAAACTGATTATTGCCCAGCACTTGAATTCCAACATCTAGAACCACCGATGAACTGCGTTAACTAGTCCAAACTAGTAATGTTAATCTTCAGAGTCATACACAAAGAATAATTAATAAGATCAAACAGCAAGCCCTCGAGGAGAAAGATTTCTTTCATAGAGACCGTTCATCCAAGGGCATATCTGCGGTAAAGAGGATATCAAAAACCAGCCGTGTTGATCCCTCATATGCATCAGCAATCATCTCCAGTAGTAGAGCAGATTTGCAATCTGTTTCAAATCATGATCACCTCAGGCAATGAATTTTCAGAAATATAATCACCGTCCTGTTTTCACATGTTTCATCCCAGTGGAGTTGAAGGGGGGATACACTTGGACTAAGGTGGGAGCTTGGACTTCCCTCCCTTAGAGTGCCATTCAAGATGCCAATTTCTCACTGTTGCTTCTTGTAGTAGTCCATGGACTCATCTTGACAATAACACCGGTTAAGCGGGATAGGTAATGCCAAGTTAGAAGTAAGTGGAGCAGATTCATGTCATTTTATCGGTGAATTTTTTTAAAATAATCTATTTTTATTCAAATACGTAAATAATACCGCTTAATTTTTTACAGAAATAATCGCGTGTCGCCCTACGGTTGGCGATTTCCTCAAGTCGCCCAACCATGAGGAGACAATCATTCAAGTCACCCAATAGGACGGCGATTTAAAGTTTCAAAGGCCGTCACTTTTTGGATTGGCGACTTGGTGGCAGCTCAACCCAAGTCGCCCAACCGTATGGCGACTTCTTTGGCAGCTCAACCCAAGTCGCCATACGGTTGGGCGACTTGGGGCAGCTATAAAACACACATGGCCGAACTGCCGCCATTCCAACGCTGAATCGCGAAACACAACCGAGACGAAAGGAAAAGAGGAGAAAGAAAAAATAGGAGGAAGAAAAAATAAAAGGGAAGATCAAGATTAGGACGGTAAGTTTGTAGTATTAATTTGTACAAGTTTATTTTTAAAACCATGGTAGGTTAGCAAGCAACTTTATGTATAGTGACATATTGTTAGCAAATATTTAGAGATGGCATGATTAATTAGTAACCATGGTGCGTTAGCAAATGTTGAGAGATAACATGGTAGGTTAGCAATATGTCACTATAACATGATAGGATAACCATGATACGTTAGCAAATGTTGAGAGATAACATGAAGGAAAAATGAGTTAGTAAAAATAAATTTAGTTGTACTATTCTGCATGCTGCGCTAATTGCGTACATGTTACTTTTCTAAATGCTAGTTTATATAATGATAAACATGTCGATAACGCGTGCATTCGCAAATGCTAGTTTATAGAATGTTAAATACGATACATGGTTCCAAACACGTTGGATTATCAAACATGTCAAATTTTGTTTTTCCCTAAAGCTTCACCCATTATAAATATGCATAGTAACGATGATGTATTAAATATTTCACAATCCATAGCAGTCGGTATAGGCGTTAACGTAATATAGCCTTCGTAGGAAAAATTATGTCATTGTGTTGGGGCAAAGTGTAATGCCATTGGAGTATAATTTAAATCGTAAGTAATATGAATGCTTTTAATTTCTTAATTTGCGGTATGGCTCAAGACCACAGTGGTTCGGATTGGCATTTGGTCTGCTAGACGGTTGGTCGACGTCAAAGACCGCTGTGAGCCGTCGTGTGCCGCATGCGGTTGGCGGGGACGACGCGGCTGAGTTGGGGGTGGTTCGTACGCGGACACCCCGACGGGCTTGGAGACTAGACCCACACTGGGTAGAGAGGTTTGTCCGCAAATTTGTCACTTTTTGTATCAGAGCAAGACTATGTACTTACTTCTTCGTGCTTTGTAGGTGAGCTGTTCCGGCCTTCTACCTCTCGCGACAGATGGTAGAGGCCACCGAAGAGGACGGCGGTCCGTCGACGACGATGGGGAGGTTCAGCCGGTCCGGAGCGGTCACGACGATTCCCATTCGACCGTCGCTCTGGCCCGCCTGGTGGACCGTTGGCGCCCGAGACGCACACCTTCCACCTCCCTTTCGGGAGATGGCCCGACTTCTGCAGGATGTCGCGATGTCGCTCGGCTTGCCTATCGCGAGGCGCTGCATTCTCACGGACGCTTGGTGTGGATGGCGACGCCTGTTGGCGTGTTTGAGGGGTTCTTGGGGTGGAGGCTGCGCCTCCGTGCCGACTTCTCGGGCGGCAATGGCATGGCCCGCCCTGCGGTGGCTTCGCGATTCCGGTAAGTATAGTACCTATTTTCCATGTTTAGCGATTCATTGAGGCCTAGCCATATGGCGGGCTTACTAATTATTCGTTCACTGCGTGTCGTCGGCGGATGGTCCTCTGACCTCATCGTCGACCGGTGTCGCGACACCGGAGGCGTACTATTGTGGCTCTTCACCGGCATCGTTTACCGGCAGACCACGGTGACTCCGTCGACGCCCGCCTCGTGGGGTATGCGAGGGCCATCGCCGACGGCGAGGAGCTAGAGATCGATTGGGTATCGGCCAGTACTTGCCGCGACGCATCGCGGCATGTGCGATCGTCGGTCAGAGGGAAGCCGCATCTATCCTCACAGTCGCCCCTCATGCTGCTTTGTTGTGGTCGTTCGGCGCTTCTCTCCGGACGGCCCATGCCGATAGACTCCGGACCGTCTGGCGCGGACATGTACCATGGGGACGCGGTGGACCGACCGACCGTAGGGTCCCTTTGGTGCCGTAGACAGGTACATATTTCCTTATATATTTTCTTGATCGTATTCATGGTAATCCTTTGTAACCACCGTTTTGGCTCATGAGTACAAGATGCACACGTCACGAGTCACACGCGTCTGAGCACTTTGTGGAGCAACCGACCGTCTCACCGCTGACGACGTGCGCTTGGAGCCGTACTCCGATCAGAGACGGAGGCCGTGCTCCGGGTCTGTCTTCACTGTCTTTGGCGCGACCAGGCGTCTTGGCGACGCAGAGGAAGCTTCGTCTTCGGCGTGTTCGTGGAGGACTACGCGATGCATGCAGGTGATGCGCCAGCCGCCTCCGCCAGTTGTTCCGATTCCGCCGGGACAAGGGTGCTGAGTCGACCCACGCGTGAGTTACATGCAACACATGTTAACATATGTTTTGACATTTACGTAACGATGACTTCCAATTGCAATGGTACGTTTGCGAGCATAGTAGGAGGGTGGCACTAGGACGCGATGGCGGGCAAGATGGAGCCGTGGGTGGCACATGGGCTTAACGCCCATGAGGATTGCGTGGCGAAGGGCGCCCATACGACAAAGTCGTCTGACGAGTACCTTATTTGGTATGCCCGTGAACACGCACCAGTGGTGCATGTCGTCGACCCTCCCCGCAAGGCGTGCCGGCGATCGGCCAAGCGCCTACCCTCGTGACTTAGCGCGAGAATGTGCACCTCGTGGTACGTAAAATCATGTTTGAAAATGTCTTCGATCTTGTTACAGAATTATAGGTTTGACGCTTTGACATACTCCTTGTGAAGCGAGACATCAATGTCGGGGTTGCTACAGACGGTCGATCTGGACAGGATCGGCATTGGTCGAGAGAGTCACGCAGCGCGACGAGCTAGTGTAGTTTGTTCGTCGGGCCCTCTGATCTGGTAAGGGCGTCGCGCGGGCGTCATGCATGCAGAATCTGAGAGGTGGCCTCGTCGGTGCAGGAGGTGGGCTCGTCGGTTTGGGAGGTGGCCTCGTCGGTGCATAGGTCGAGGACGCCATGTCCTACACCACCCATGGCGAAGCTCGGGAGGGCACGTCCACGTGCCCGCTGCTGCCTAACGCCTCTCTCTTGCGCTGCGCGGGCGGCTGGAGGGTCCGGGTGGGCACGTGGGTACACACCCCCACCGCCACAGCAGAGAGCGTCAGGGCAGTATGTTTTCATCGCCGACCCGTCCGGACAGTATGGTGGGTATGACAGCCCGCACTATGCGTACCAGTCAGGTGCGTTTCCTCTCTTCAGGTTGGCGATCGTCGATATATTGTAGAAATTAACATTATTTGCCATGCAGGTACTGTTTTACGGCCGGCACGTGCCTTCTCCCCGCACGAGGACGTGCACGAGGACATGGATCTTTACTTCGCGGAAGCACCCGGGGAGGTCTAGGGGCAACCGAGCGAGCGCACTGTCGAGGTTATTTCATTGAGCAATTTTAGCGGGCCCCAGTGTTCACGCGACAATCGGTGGAGTCGACCCCACGGGACCACGGACCAGCCAGGCTCTGGCGCCTTTCCTGTCTGGGGCCCGGCCTAGGCACCCAGGCCAAAGCCCAAGCGGGGCGTATTCTTTGGTATGAGACCGGGTGTGGGGCGTGGCGGCAGCGGAGGAGGTGTTGCTTGGTGGCGATGGGGGTTTACATCATCTGTGTTTACGTATTGTCTTTCGTAGGTACTATGACATGGTTGTCTATACCATTGTTCTATAACTTGTATTATGTGTTAACGTATTCTCCTTCGTAACTACTATGACATGGTTGTCTATGCATTCCCTCTAGCATTGTTCTATTACTTATTAATATATTAGTTTCGAATCGTTAAGTGACTGGTTGGGCGGCACTTCACCGCCAAGTCGCCCAACGGTTCAGCGACTAGTCACGTGTCGCTCAGCAGTTGGGCGGCGCAGTTCTGCCAAGTCGTCCAACGGTTGAGCGACTACACGGTCATATAGAAAGCCAGCCCAGGTCCCCTCATGGTTTCTTTCACCATTTCTCTCGGCGGACAAGCATAGCAGATCTGGTTAAGGAGGAGAGGAGCTTGGGAGAGGTACACAGTGAGGAGCTCGAGTGAGGGAGACAAGAAGAGAGGAGGAGAGGAGCTTGAGAGAGGTACAATGAGGAGCAGAGGGGGGAGAGGCGGTTTGGAGGAAAGGAGCTTGTTCATACGAAGAGAAGGTCTCCGCGTGAAGGTAATACTCTTGTTTGTTCTTGTTCTCGGCTACTTGTTTGTTTAGCAAGTGTATGGGGAATGTATGTTGAGAAATCACTAGTTGCAACATTTGTAATATTTGTAGTCATGTCGGAGCCCACAAGATTGAAAGTGCATTACGGTGTTGGTGCGGTTCGTGAAGGTCCGTACGGTGTTGACCTAAGTGATTTCCAGCAAGTCGATTTGGTACACCCGAATCTGGAGAATGCCCGAATCGGAGATGTCCTAGACTGGCTCACCAGAACCTTCTCATTGGACCCCGAGGTGTGGAGTGTCGTGATACAAGGGGTTTGGAGTAGGTCTCCCACGCACATTCGGTGGGAGTTGAGCAGAGTGATGCGCACGGTTGCATGGAAGGCATAT
Organism: Phyllostachys edulis; assembly: GCA_036346405.1. Taxonomy (NCBI): domain Eukaryota; kingdom Viridiplantae; phylum Streptophyta; class Magnoliopsida; order Poales; family Poaceae; genus Phyllostachys; species Phyllostachys edulis. Next base: position 4,098,630 of record CM070561.1, on the reverse strand, counting down.
CTGGAAGGTCAGTGGCGCCGTGGCTACGATCGTGTGCTACTCGTGCGAGCATGTCGAAGAACTCTTCGCGAGCCCTTCCGAGCGGCTCCGTCGGGTTGGTGGAGCAGCTTCGGACCTTGATGCGTGTGGTTCATGACGAACACGCGGTGGCGATGTTCTTGAAGCGTAAGAGGAGGCCGAGGCGAAGAGGAAGCGGAGGCGAATATCGTCGGCGCATGCTCGAGCAAGTGCTCAGCAGATGCAGGGAGCATGTCCACATAATCGTCGCCGATGGAGATTGATGACTTGCGGCTCGGAGGAGGAAGCTTCACAAGAGGATGGTGATAACTCTTCCGAGGAGGGCGAAGGTCCCATCCCGAGAATGGAATAGGGTGGACGTTGAGGGTCTTGCTGTGCACGACGAGCACGAATCACCGTGGGAGTACAATGGGACGGAGGTTCGGCTTCGTGCAATGTTTGCTGACAAGGGATCACTGCAGGATGCCATTAAGCTGTGGGCCTTGTCCATGCAACGGCCGTTTCGTGTACTCAAATCCAGTCAGGAGCAGTACACCGTGGTATGCGAGCAGGCTGGGTGTCCTTGGCGTGTGCACGCAAGGAGACCCAAGTACGAGACTCACTGGATTGTCTCGAAGGTGGAGCCGCACTCCTGCTTGCTCAGTAGTGTTTCGCCGAAGCATCGCAACCTGACATCCACCTTCATAGCCAATGTCATGTACGGAGAGATAGTGAAGAAGACGGACCAAGCACATCATGGTGGCTATCGAGTAGAAATTCAAGTACAAGATTAGCTACGCGAAGGCATGGCGTGCTAAGCAGAAGGCTTTGGAAAGGAGGTTCGGTTCGTTCGAGGCATCTTACGACAACCTTCCTCGTATGCTCTAGGTCTTTGCAAGGCAGAACCGGGCACATACATTCTTTGTGAAGGACCGCCACCAAAAGACCACTGCTAGGTTTTATGGTCTTGCAGAGGGCCTTCTTAGCATTCGGTCCATGCATCAATGCATTCAGACACATGTTGCCCGTGATCTCAGTGGACAGGACATTTCTAACTGGGAAATACAAGGGCATGATCCTGACAGCAATTGGCGTTGATGGCAACAATCAGATTCTACCCTTAGCCATCGCTTTCGTGGAAAGTGAGAATTACGACAGCTAGTTGTGGTTCCTTCGTCATCTGAAGGAGGGAGTAGTTGGGGCACATCCTGATGTCTACATAATCCATGATCGCCACTCCGGGATGATGAAGGCCATCTGACAACTTCAGCAAGACCCCAATGAGCCGTTCCTGGCCAGACCTGAGGAACAGATGGTGCATTCGCCATCTGGGGGCCAACTTCTTCAAGCGATTCGGCATCAACCTTTGATGAAAGCTGTTCAAGAGGCTTGCCATGCAGAACCAGCAACGTAAATTTGATGCATTGTGGCAGATATTGGACGAGCACACCAAGAAGCATGTCGTCGAGAGAAACAAGCGTCCCCTCATTCCTGGGGAGGCACAACCGGAGCGCCTCACACCACTGCGGGAGCTCGACCCTCCCCATTTGACGCGAAGGACCTCGAGGGACATCGGGTGTTTCTCTCATTGGATTGAGGCTGAGCCATTGGAAAAGTGGTCCTTACTTCACGACACGGACAGCGCAAGGTATGGCATAATGACCACAAACCTTGCAGAGGTGTACAACTGGGTTATTAGGGGCCTCCGTTATCGACCTCTTATCGCCATTGTTGAAGGCGTTACGCATGGTACTGTCGGATATTTCAGGAAAGACATGCAAATCGGCACTTCATGCATCAACCCACAGACCCCTATTGCTCGAAGATTACTACATACATGCGAGGCCAAGACCGAGAAAGGCTCGATCGACACGGTCTTCGTAATGGGCATCACGGACATCGATTCGGCGTGATCCTCCGAGACAGAGCCGGATTCGGAACGGCTCGGTCTCTTGTTACCCATGAGGTATGCCTTGGAGACCATGTGAATGAACCTAGCTGCACATGCAACAAGCTAAAGCTCCTTCACAAGCCATGCTCTCATGTCCTCGCCACGTGTGGGACCATCCGCATGGACCCATTGAACTTCGTATCGAAGTACTTCATGAAGAAAAGGGTGCAGCAGGTGTGGTGCGGCGAGCTAAGAGGCTTCAGGGTTGTCGGTAACTTCTCCACATTGGATATTACAAATAGGACTTGGATTCCGGATCTAGACCTATTGAGAGGGGGGAAGGGCCGTCGGCAGAGTCGTCGCGTTCGGAACGATATGGACGAAGGGAAGCTGCGGCGGGGTAGGCGTTCTGATACATTGCCGCCGGAAGGGCACACTGTGAGAACTTGCAAGGCGCCTGCTGACACTTAGGAACTTGTATTACAACTGCTACTATGTTGTAACTTGTAGTTCAGTCAGTACTTTGGTTTTGTAAGCAACTGCCGAACTAATTGTGTCGTAATTGTACTTTGGTTCTTGTAAGCAACTACCGAACTGCTAGTATGTTGTATCGTAATTCTAGCGGACAATATCTGGTATGGAATAGCTTGGTTTTCAGAACTCGTTCATACAATGCATATTTGTTCGATGCATATAACTTAAAGCACGCGACACATCAATACAACATGTCAACTCAATAAAAGGCAACCGCAATAACGCGTCCACCATTTCGTTACATGCTTTAGGAGATTGAACATAAGTGCGTCAGAAGGGGACACTACCGTGCCTAATTGTAGAAGGGACACTACCGTGCCTAATTGTAGAAGGTGCCTCTCACTACCCACATAGAGTGTTCTCGGTTAGGCGCCTCGGGCGTGGTGGTCATCGTTGTAGTAGCACGCACATATGCGACTAGGGTTGGCACGGTGACATGTGGGATCATAGGAACTTCCTATGTTCACGACCTCCTCATTGCCCTCTCATGTTGCATCTGTTGGCGGAGGTCATCATTTTGCTCCTTGAGATCGTCAATTTGCGCCTCCAAATGAAAGATCCGGTTCTACAATACATCCACGTACCTCACAACATGTCGTTCATGGGGAGGATCGATCCAGCGGGTGAAGTTGCATTTCGCCATCTGCTATAAGTGACAATTAGTATGGAGGATGTATTACCAGTAACATGAATAAAACTATTTACCCCAGAGTATGGGCATCGGAAGAAACGCCGTCCACCATCGAAAGGGCCATCTATGACCTGCGATAGCGTTGTCCCGATGTCGCATTTCGCCATACCGGTTGAGCACGCTTCTTCGGCATCAGCAGGAAGTTAGGCAAGTCCTCCCTCCTTCGAGGCCAAGGTGCGCCCGGCGACCGGTTATCTTGGTCCTGGCGTTTGCCATCGTATATTCTTGAAGGCGGAGATGGTTCTTCTTCCTCGGTTTGAAGGGTCGACTAGTCCTAACTTCGGAGCGTGGGGCGTGCATTTTATAGCCCCACGGGGGGAGACTAACAAAGCGGGTAATGTATTACCTTGCAGATGACAAGACCAGACAAGGTAGCTTTCTGCAGTGACAAGACCACACGAGGCAGCTTTGCGCAGTGCTAAGACCAAAGGAGACAGATTTACTGCGGTGACAAGACCACACGGGCGACTTTGCGCATGATAAGACCAAAGGAAACGACTTTACTGCGGTGACAAGACCACAGGGGCAGCTTTGCGCGATGATAAGACCAAAGGAGATAGCTTTACGTAGTGATAAGACCACACGGGCAGCTTTTTGCGATGACAAGACCAAAGGAGACGACTTTTTTGATTCGGGGTTTAGGTATAGGTTAGGCTTTTCAGATCGACTTGACTACCCCGACCACCTCCCGACTTTTAAGACCGAAAAGACAAGACTCTGCAGAGAAAGGCGTGACAACACTACGCCTCGCCAACTTTTCGGACCGATAAGACGACAAGACTGCAAAAGCAAGCGTATATTGCAAGTATGCCTCTTCTCTGAAATCCCGAAAGAACCATTCGCACCGCCATCGAATCCCGGGTTCTATATAAGCTTCATAAAGTACTTCATCGACTACCGCCAATATACGAATATCGTTGAACGACTTCATTCAGGAGAGACTCCCGGACGCATCGTAATATCACTTACCTATCTACTTACCATTCATTACTATCTCAATCGTCCTCACAAAATTCTACAGAAATTTAACGCACTACAACAATATACGACGATCACAAAATGTTATTGCGAGTCTGACATATTTCGTACCCTTCATATTCTACGAAAATAAGAAACAGACCAACCAACGTTGTCACCACACTTTTATCTTTACAAAAAATAACATCATATTATACGATTTGCTAAATACAATACCTACAAAATGTAATATCTAATTTAACACAATTATTCCAATTGGATTTACATAATTTCAGGTTTAGCAGCTTGAATCGCCCACTGGTTGGGCGACTTGAACTAAGTCGCCCACCAACTGCGCGACTTATTAAACTCGCTCTACAAATCAGCGATACGGACAAATGTCGCACATCCGTTTGGCGACTACATCCACCAGGCTCTAGTCGCCCAATGGGAGGGCGACTTGGAGGATTGTTGCACTGCGGTTGGGCGACTTGAGAAACTCGCCCAACCGTAGGGCAACACGCGATTATTTCTGTAAAAAAAAATTTAAGCGGTATTATTTCTGTACTTCGGAATAAAAAATAGATTATTTAAAAAAAATTCTTTTATCAGTATGCACAATTTGGCTTCAGAAAGGATTACATATAGTCATCACATCAGGATACTCATCACCATCAACCACAGATTGACTTAATTGTTGCGTTCGCCACCAGTTACACGGACAAGTTTATGCAAGAACTAAATTCTTCAGCAATGAGTGACACAAATGTGGCCCATGAGTCTTACCTTACATGAGTATAGGAAAGTAACAGAACTTTGATTGCACAGGTTTACTCAATTGTAGCAGTTACTGAACTTTGAGCCTACAAAGACAATAGGACGTTGAATTGAAGCATTACCTCATTCAAGATGTTATCAAAGAGATGTGAGTGCAGAAAGTCTGGAACAGTGTCCCAGGTGGCCATCAAATATTGCAAACAAACCCAAATCATGCTCGCTAACTTTCCTGTACTCTGCCAGATGACGAGCACAACACTAAACAAAGCAAATATATAAGTTGTTGAAAACATCAAGCACAATGAAGCTAACAACCTTTTTTTGTGCCATTGATTGCATCAAAAGAGTGAACGTCACAGCAAACATCGAGAAAATAAAGATACACAAGATAATAAGCCAGAACATCATAGAATTCTTGCTATCATGAGACCTCTCCACAATATCCACCAAACGCTTCAATTGCACGTCTTTGAATGTCTTCTTCCCACTTGGTGAGTCATGGACAGCTCTCTTCGATCTTGTTGTCTTCTTGCCCTTGTCCACATGGGGTGACTCCTTCGGTGTAGTGGTTTCCTCCTCACCCGCAAGCTCATCACCCTCACCCTCATCATCCCCAAGATTCACATGGGTGGCACCCTTTGCTCCAGGTACAAGAGCAGATTCATTCGTACAACTTGCACCATCATAAATAATGTCAAGATTATCCTCATGCTGCAGGGGTGCTTTCTTGAACTTGCCACACTATGGTATGGCCTGCAATTAAAGAAATGCAAGTATCCATTACAAAGTTAGAACAATTGAACTCTCATGCACATACATGGACATTAAAGATTGCATGCCTTAGTTTGTTCAACCCACCACTCATCACTTGCCTTAATGAATCCAGTCTTAGGATCGATGCCTAGCGCCGATGAATGGAGCTTCAATGTTTTTCAATTGGAATAGTACTTTTTCAAGCTATCCCAATGGTTCTTAAATTGCTTACGACTGTACTCTCTATTAGTGCGTTCTTTGAACTTGGTCATAAGGTTGTGATACCCTTTGTTATTCAAACATTGCAGGGGTCTATTTTTTGTTAGCACCTCTTCTACACAGATGTCAATGAACACTTCATTTGTAAATGCATCCCATATTATAGTGTTCAAGGCTTGTGCTTTATCCATCTACAAGTGTTATGCATATAAGCATATATGAAACTATATCATGCAAATCATGCAACAACGCATCTAACTTCAACTTGGAAGCCGAAATCTGCTTTTCAGTTTATTCAGATGGAACGAAGTGATATGGTAAGCTCAACTCAACTCAAGGGAAATAAAAACAATGTGCTTCCTAGATCCTGGAATTTGGAACCGAAGAAATGACCACTGTAGTACATCAGGTGAGAGCTGATTTGATCATGCAACCAGCAGCACGCTCTTTCTTTTGCTAGCAGTAGTAGCAGTCAATACCGATCATGTTCAGGGGGGAATGACAAGGTAGCCAACCTGCTTAATCGAACTCTGGTAGTGGTGAACTAATGCTAAATTGACCATTCACTGCGGAAAAAAGTGTGCCTTTTTTTCCTGCAAAGTGCAGGACTAATGCTAAATCGAACATTCATCGGGGGAAAGAATGGCATGTCTATGTACAATCAACGGTGTCAATTAAACTGACTTTTTGAACACATTTTTAACTACCAAAACAGCAACAAACCAAGTACTTCAAGGAGAAGTGCCTGCAAGGATATACCTTGGGTTGGAGGAAGGATGTGTGGCCGGGCAGTTCGGTGGAGAAGGCCGAAAGCATGGGCGTGCAACTCCGTCACTACTACAGAAAAGGTCATCATAGAAAGTTCAAAAACGTCATCACAGATAGTATCGTGAGCCGTCTGAGTTTATGATTCAGAAATGACATGAGGTAATCACAGACAGTTTTTGAATCATCTGTGATACACACTATCACAAATGGTTATTCATTCAAAACCGTCTGTGATAAACCGTTTGTGATATCTTATGTATCACAGACGGTTTGCATATGAAACTGCCTGTGATAGCTCAAAGTATTATAGATGGTTTATATATGAAACTCTATGTGATAGGTCAAGTATTACAAACGGTTTGTCCTACGGAACCGTCTATGATGATCTCTTCTCTACTCTATAAAATCTCCAAGCAGTGGTTGCTTGTGCCTTTAAAACCGGCTTCACACACACACACACACACACACACACACACACACACACACACACACACACACACACACATATATATATATAGTTCCGTAGTCTCTTGCCCTTGTTAGCTAACTCGAGGTCTGAATTCAGCTAGCTAGCTCGCTCCTTTGGCGCTCATCATAAACATGCAGGTGAACCATGGCCTACTTCATTGAACATGACACACTGGAGTGTGTAATTTGTTTCATGCCAATCCTCCAAGTGCTTGTAGAATCCTCCTAAACCACGGCCTTAGAAGTAATAGCAAAAGAACTGAAGTTGAAGTTATTAATTACAAGCATATGTAATTGTCTTTAAACCCAACAAGAACACCAAGCAACTTGAGTTCTGTTTATACATAAGCATGGCCTCACCGTAGAACTTGACATCAAGGAATAGCTGGTTGCTGATACATGATGTCACTTCCCAGTCAGAGTACTTGCGCGTTCATGCCACTTTCTGAACATAGCGATGTCCAATTACCTATCGACGATATCCAGGTAACTAGATGTCCATGCGCTCTCCTGGCAGCCATACTTCTTGAACTTGCAGGCTCAATGAAGTAGGTCGTGGCTGCTGTCTCATCCTGCTCATGCTGTGTGGACGACCCCGAAAAAAAAACATGCTTCATGGTGGGCTTGGTTGCTTTCGGAGGGTCGTCCACGTAGCATGAGGTAACGCTCGTTGTCCAGCCACTTCATCACCTCCTCCCGCTTCTTGGACACCTTGTATATGGCCATGCAACTAAAATTCAAGACGACAGAATCTTAATACAAGAATTACTCCATAAGAGAAAATTAAAAGGCAAAAATAAGATCATTGTTGCTAGTCAGATTGGTGACATGTTTGTTGAAACAAAAACCAGAATCGATGTTTCTGTCGAAACTAAATTTGCCAATATTTCAGACGGAACAAACACAACCGAGACTTTCTCCTTCAGTTCAGAACTGGATATTGGACACAAAATGAAATCAACACGTGATTATTTTGCGCCGTATCAACTGATACAACTTTTTGGTTTTTCTCCTTTTTATAGATTTTCAGAGGAATTACAATCAAGTTCTCTATCGATCTCTGAAACTAAAACAAACACCTAAATCTTTCCGACAGCTAGGATGATATGCTACAGTCATCGTCAGAAACTGACTCTGGACAAAAACAGAACAGAATACTGAATCCTTTCAGACCTACCAAAAACAAAAGAACAGAATACGTACGTGTCTCGTAGGCTACAGAGGTCAGCCATGGGCTGAGGAGAGCTCGTGGCCATGATGCCGACGATGTGGACGACGACATCGTGAGAAAGAGCGACGACGACGATCTCCGACCTCCTCACCTTGGTCCTCGTCGTCATGCTCCGCGTGCTCACCATAGCGTACGTATTCAATACCGTGCGTGCTCACCATAGTGCACGATGATCATTCTTATAAAATGTCGAAAAGACGCATCGTAACGTCGGTGTGTGAGATGAAGAGACGCATCATAACTATTTGAATATAGTCACTTGTATATTCCAATGGGCCAAAGGACAATATATAACATGTACAAGGTTAGAACAAATGCAAATAACACCCTACACAATATATATATCTAACACCCTCCTCAAACTCATGGTGGATCAACAACACTGAGTTTGGAGAGGTAGAAGTTATACTGAGCTCGAGTCTGTGCCTTAGTGAAGAAATCTGCTAACTGAAGCTCCGAAGGCACATATTGAAGAGCAATAACTTGGTCTTGCACCTGCGATCGCATGTATGAAGCATCCACTCCAATGTGCTTGGTAAGCTCATGCTTCACGGGATCACGAGCAATGCTGATCGCACCAGTACTATCTGATAAAAGAGGAGTCGGTCGCGAAGCGTAAACGCCAAAATCTGCAAGGAGCCACCGAAGCCAGGTGATCTCAGCTGTCAACAGTGCCATGGCTCTCAACTTAGCCTTAGCGCTCAAACGAGAAACTGCAACCTGCTTCTTAGTCTTCCAGGCAATCAAGGAGGAACCAAGGAAAACACAATAGGCAGAAGAGGCGGCGATCGAATGATCGCTAGCCCAATCGCATCGTAGTACGTCTAAAGTCAGTAAAGAATGGAGCGAGGAAAGAAAAGGCGTCAGTGAGGGTTCCATGAAGATATCGAAGAACACGAAGAAGGTGACTATAGTGGGTGAGTGGGAGCAGAGACAAACCGACTCGGGATGTGGTGGGTGAGAAATGTCGGTCGAGTAATCCCAAGGTAGACGAGACTCCCAACAATATGGCGATAGCGAGTGGGATCCTCAAGAGGCTCACCATCAGTAGGCCGAAGGTGAACACCTAACTCCATAGGAGTATCCACTACGCGTTGATCAGTGAGACAAGCATGAGTAAGGATATCTTGAATGTACTTCTCCTGGGAGAGATAGTAGCCCTCAGGCGTAGAAGTGATCTCAATCCCAAGGAAGTAACGAAGAGGACCCAAATCAAACATCAAAAACTGCTTACTGAGATACTCCTTCACAAAGGCAATGTACTGAGAGTCATCTCCAGTAATGATCATGTCATCCACATATAGAAGGAGGAGCGTCCGACCCCATGGAGAGGTGTGAACAAAGAGAGCAGGGTCGTGATCACTGGCAGAGAAGCCGGCAGTAGTGACAACAGAGGAGAAGCAGTCAAACCAAGCACGCGGGGCTTGTTTGAGCCCATAGAGAGAACGACGAAGGCGACAAACCATACCATCAGGGACAGAATACCCAGGGGGTGGCTGCATGTAGACCTCCTCACGCAACTCACCATTGAGAAAGGCATTCTTAACATCCAACTGAGAGATGGGCCCTTTGGCGTAACAGATGCCACAAAGAAGAAAAGTACAAGCAGTGGTCATGTGAGTAGCAGGGCAAAGTCTCATCGTAGTCGCGACCATGCTCTCGCTGAAAACCACGCGCTACAAGGCGAGCCTTGTAGCGCTCAAGGGAACCATCCGGCGGGTCTTGATCTTGTACACCCATTTACACGTGATAGGAGTAACACGCGCAGTAAGGGCACAAGATCCCAAGTGCTAGTGCGCCAAGCGACAATCTCCTCAGACATCGCGAGCTGCCACTCAGGGTGAGAAGCGGCCTCATGGTAGGTCGAGGCTTAGAAAGAGCAGCGGCGGCAAAGCCGTAGTCTTGCAGTGACTGATGGTGTGACGATTCTGAAGAGCATATCGGGAGGAGAAGACGGAATTTGGACCCGGCAATGATGGAGAGTCAGGACTGGGAACAGGGCCCAGCAGAGACGGAGGCTCAAGAGAGGAAGTAGGAGGCCGAGGACGGCGAGAGTAGTGCAAGGGTAAAGATGGAGCCTCAACAAAAGATCGGGAAGGAAAATCCGGTGGAGGCGGAACAGATGGAGCCGGAGGAGGAGTAAATGGAGGATGAGGCGAAACAGTCGTGGAAAGCTGAGAGTCAGAAAAAATTAGAAAGGAGATCGACTTAGCAAGAGAATCCGGGCTGACAGTGGGGGAATGAGGGTAGTAAGGGTGGGACTCGTCAAAAGTGACATCCCAAGAAATCCTCATCCTACGAGCAACAGGGTCATAACAACGATAACCCTTATGCTCAAGACTATAGCCAAGAAAAACACACTCAACTGACTAAGCAGTCAACTTGGTGCGCTCATGTAACAGCCCCAAAGTTCTGTTACCAATTTAAAATTAATTAAAGTTATTATTTTGCTGGACTTTCTGAAATTTGAAAGAGTTTGATTGCTTTATTTGAATTTATGAAGTCTTAAAAGTCAAAAATAAAATTTATTAAAGTTTTTGAAGTTTTATTTGAGTTTAAGTTGAAAAAAAAAATTAAATCAATTTATAAAATTTTCTGGAATTTTAAAAGCTTTTTCCTAAATATTTTAAAACCAAAATAATTTTTTTGCAAAATTAAAAGCCAACTTTAAGTTGGGAATAATTTTATTAAGTCCAAAATGACTCTAGGAATTTCTGTGAATTTTCCTAGATTTTTTGGATTTATGTTGCTATTTTCTAAAAGTCTAAATCAATTAGTTCAATTTCAGAAATTGAAAAGCAAATAAAAACCTTCATTTCTTTGTGTGCCAAAATCCCGTTGAACCGGCCCACTTCCTCCCCATTTCGGCCCACCCGGAGCCAAGCCCACCGCACCCCTTTCTCACTCTCACCGACCAAATGACCCCACCGGTCATCGTCTCTCTCCTCTCTCTCCCAAACCCCGGCCCACCCGCTAGCCACCCGGCCTCACTGCCGCGTGGGCCCGCTCGCGCTCCTTTCTTTCTCCCCCACCCCTTTCTTCCTCGCGCAACCGTCCGCACACCGCCCGCCATTGCCGCACGGACGAAGCTTCGTGGCGCTTGATTTCCTCCACGTTTTCCGCGCGCGTCTTGCGCTCGCTCCCACGTTCTACCGCCCCGCTCCTCGCCGCCCCTCTCCTCGCGTCGGTTTAGCGAGAAACCGCCATGGCCGCCACGATCGCCCGCGCCCACGATCTCCACGCCCCGGCCTCCCCATGGCCTATAAAAGGGAGCACAGTGAGCCTCTTCTCACCCGCATCAAGACCCCCCAAGTGCTCTACCCTATCTCCTTCTCAATCGCCGGCGATTTGAGTTCTCCACCGCGCCATTGAAGCTCAGTTTTTCTTCGTCTCCGGCGCCATCAAGCTCTCCCCAGCCGCTCTGACCTCACCAACGGCATCGCCGCCACCTCGCCGACCTCGTGCGCGCCTTCCCCCGGCCCGAAGACCACCGGAGCTCCATCGCGCCTCCGGACCATAGCCGCCGCCTAATCTCTCGCGCCGCAAGCAAACCACTCGCGCTGACCAAAACACAGGTGAGCCACGAGATTCCCACATCCTCCCGCTTCACTGGTACCCTCACCACGCCGTAGCCGCATGCCGTCGCCCGATGCCATGCGCGCCCGAGCCGCCCGGTGACAAGGTGGCGTGGCCGGCCACCTCACGCCACGTGGGCGCCACGTCGCCAATTCGGCCCATGTGGCGCCAAATCAGCGCCACCTCAGCGCCAAAGGCCGCGTGGCAGCCTGGTCAGCGCCCGCGTGGCCAGTCCACCGCCCCGACGTTCCCTTGGCTCGGTGGAACCAGTCCACCGTGAGCCGTGTCTATGACACGTGGGGCCCACACGTCAGAAATGATTTTTAATCCGTTAATCCCGAAAATATCAGGGCTGACGTCATCCTTGCGCAATAATTAGAATTTCCTTTAGAAAAATAATTCGGGAAATCCTTTTAATTTACAAATTTAGTTTAAAACTTGTAAAATTCATATCTTTTTCATCCCAACTTCAAATTGAGTGATTCCAAATTCTAAAATCTTATAAAATTAAAATCTAGCTAAATAAAATATAAATATTTGATTTGGAGTAAGTTTAAACTGTCTATTTGAATTTGAAATGACTTAAACTACAAATTTTGGGATTTAAATCCGTAAAATTCATATCTTCTGAACCCTAATTCCAAATTGAGTTATTCAAATTGCTAAAATCTTAGAAAACTATTATCTATCTAAATAAAATAAAATTATTTCATTTGGAGTTATTTTAAATTGTCTTTTTGAATTTATTCAAATTTCATTTGAATTTGTCGTACTTTCGCGTATAGACTTCGACGATTCCGGAGAGTTAGATCCTTCGGAGGATTTAGAGAGTCAAGACTTCAACGAAGGCAAGTTATACCCTTGAACATATTGCCCCTAGTATTTTAAAGTTATTTAATTCGGTTTTTAAAATTATTATTGCATGCATATTTTTAGTCAATTATTTTAATGCCCTGTTTAAAAGCTTAGTTATTCCAATTGTTATTGTATGGCCAATTTTGAATATTGAAATGTCATCCCTTTGTCACCATAGATAAATTGTTTGGAAATGCTTAGCAAATGCTTAGACCATGATTTGATTTTGGGAGGATTTAGCCAAACCATTACAAAATTGTTTAAAATTAAATCTATGGTATTGTTTTACCATAGAGAATTTGTAAAGGTGGTTTTACTTAAATAAAATCAAAATGGTTTGGACTTGGTAAAACGGATGAATGGTGGGTGCAGGTTTATGCACGGGTTTAATCTGGTTAGGATTAAAACCCAGGGTTTGATTTTGAAAGACGCCCAAGTCAATTAAGGACCGGTCTTCAAGTCGCATCTTGCTATGCCTTACCGTACCACCACATGTCCTGTATGGGCAGGACCTGGCTTAATAATTTGTAATACCTCTTAGTATTTGTGCTATGTTGTACATGTGGGTGTTGGTTAGACAGTTTTCCCACCTGGCGCAAGAGGGGGCTTCTGGAGGATGGATAGTCCAATGGAAGTGAAACCTTAGCGGGCACGAATACTTTAGGGTAGAGCATTGTAAAAGCCTCATCACGTACTCTAGACCGCTTACCTAAGGTAGTGGCGGTGGCATAGATATATGCTTGGGACAAACTAGAGAATTAAGTGTCATGTGGGTAAGTTGTACAAACTCTGCAGAGTAGAAACTATTCGAATAGCCGCGTCCGCAGTCATGGACATGCTAGCAAAGCCACTCTAAGTTAGACTTGTTTTTGGTTTTTAAAAGTGTTTTCAACAGGTGTTTTCAGGATGGTTAGTCCTGTGGGAAAAATTGGGCGGTTAGCCATTGTGATAGGAGGGTATCCTTCACCATTCAAATATGGAGGTTATCCACACTATAAAATTGTCATTTAAAATCTGATTTTAAATATAGTATAAAAATGGCCTTGGAAATTAATATGATTATTTAAACTTGAAAATGCTGCTTTACGCAAATAAACCCTACCAATACCCTTGTTTAGTTTATGCATGCATTCAATCATTATTTGCGGGTGTAACTTGCGAGCACGGTAGTAGTGCTCACTCTTGCTGAATAATCTTTATTCAGGAGAAGACTTCTATTAGGACGGTGAGGACCCAAACGCTTAGGCTACGCCCCAGACGATTGTCTGTGGCAAGTCGTGTGGCCTGCTACTATTGCTTTGCTTCCGTTGTGTTTTACTTTATTTGGCCTCGGGCCCTTTGTAATAAACTCTGATTTACTATTAATGCAATGCGAGATATGTTTATGATGTCATTTTGTATGCGTATGTACACCGGAAATCTCGGTGGTGTATGAACACAGAGGATTCGAGATCTTTCGTTCCGGGTCTAACGACTCACGAGGTGGAAGAAGGGCAAAGCAGAACTGACCAAAACTACGAAGATGTACTCTGGAGCTCGACCAAAGGGCGCTCAACAGAGTAGAACCTCGAAGAGCGAGAGAAGGTCAGAGGTTGATGAGAAAAGCGGCGGAGAAAGCGACCTCGGCCTAGAAGTGAGGGGGAACAGAGGAGGCAAGCATGAGAGCGCGTGCGGTCTCAAGCAAGTGACGATGTTTACGCTTAGAGACACCATTCTGAGCGTGAGCACCAGGACAAGAGTACTGAGGAAGAGTGCCCTGCTCAGCGAGAAAGCGACGCAAAGCAACAGAGAGATACTCACCGCAGAGAGTCAAGACGAAAAACACGAATGGTGAATCAAAGCGAGTCACGAACCATGGTGGTGAACATCGATAAATAGAAAGAACCTAGGCAAGCACTTTCGGACATGAAGTAGATCCAAGTATAACGAGAATAATCATCAATAAAGATCACATAATAGCGATGACCCCCTTTCGAAACGAAGGGAGCCGGACCCCAAACATCAGAGTGAACAAGATCAAAAGGACAAGTAGAAATAGAATCACTAGTGGGATAGGGGAGCTACAGTTGCTTGCCAAGCTTGCAACCCATACAATGTAAAGAGGTGTCCCTAGAAACAGACCCAAGAACACCACGACCGACTAAAGACGATAGACGCAAGCCACAAAGATGACTGAGACGATGGTGCCACTGAGCAAAAGATGTAGTGGAGGACGCAGCAAGAGCAGAGGTAGTGGTAGTGGCCGACTGGCTGGTGGAGACAACGGAAGGAAGATGAAGCTAGTCGAGCTCCCAAAGACGCTGCGAATCATGACGCTGAGGGCTAGTACCAAGCAGAGTCTCCGTGCGGCGGTCCTGAACACAATAAGAGTCAGACTCAAGAACAAACGACAGTCGTGATCAGTGATCGACCGGTAGACATAAAATTGCAAAGATGGTGAGAAACATGAGAGACTACAGGAACATGAAAAGAAGAAGTGAAAAGGGTGCCTCGGCCTGTAACAGGAAGGGAGGTACCATCTGCAGTCTAAACAGTGGAAGAAAAATCGGTGGACCGCACAGAAGTAAGGTGGGTAGAATCTGGTGTCATGTGAAAAGAAGCACCAGAGTCCAAGATCCACGGAGACAAGATACCTGACGAGGGAGGAGGCGGAGGCGAGGAAGACTGCTGAGAAGCAAGAGCCAGACGAGCAGAACCCGAGGAGTCCGAGGATGAGCCGACACCGAGGCGCTGAAGCAGTCAGAGAAGCTGCTGCGTGGCGTCACCAGAGGAGCCCTGGCGAGAGGGGCCATCCCCTGAGGAAGAGGAACCTCCAGAGCCCTTCGGGGGACGTCCGCCCTGATGACTTTGGTCCCTCCTCTGCTTGTAACAATCCTAATACTGTGGCTTCAAGCCTGCGGCGATGTGAGGGTGCAATGGAGACCAGAGTAGAAGCAAACAACCACTGGAGGAGCTGGAGGAGGGGTCACGGTCGGTCTTCAAGAGAGCGGCAACGAGGCGGATCTTTGAAGCATAACACAGACAGTTGCATCGAGCCATGCCACGGTGACGAGTCTCCTTAGCACACACACTCGTGAGGACCTCCACCAAGCTTGGGCGCGGGTGGCGAGTCAGGAGCTGAGCGCGCACAGTCTCGAACTCAGTGGAGATCGTCGCCAGAAGTCGAGAGGCGGTGGAGTCTCTGGTGGCGTGAGCCGCACACAGCAGGGACAGGTCCGGCAGACATCCTGCCCCAGAGAGTCAAGCTGACGCCACACCTCTGACAACTTCTGGTAGAAGTCATCAACGGTGACATCGAGCTGCTGAAGAGAATGTGCCTGGTGCACAACTGAGAGATACATAGCATCGCTCGTCGGCTGGTAGTGAGCTCGGAGGCGCTCCCACATGAGCTGTGTCGTCGGCAGCTCCGCCACATCCATAGAGATGGTCACGGGCATGCTACCCACTAGGATGGCGGTAGCACGAGCCTCAGCCTCCTGCCAGCGCTCGTAGGCGTGTATCTCAGACTGGTAGAGCTCTAGCGCCTCCTCCAGTGCAACATTGTTGACCTCCTGAGCCGCCCCATCTGCACAAGCAGAGAGAGCGGGCAGTGCTGGCGGTGTAGGACGAGGCGGACATGGCTGCTCACCAGTGAGATGACCCCAGAGACGCTGGCTGTTGAGGTGGATCCTCAGGTGAACGGCCCACTCCCGGAAGTTCGTCCCATCAAAACGAACTGGGGGGAGCAGGATGGCGAAGGAGCCTCCGGTAGAAGCCATCAACTTTTTTCCTTTTTTTCCTTTTTTTTTTTTTTTTTTTTTTTTTTTTTTTTTTCTTCTCTTCTTCTCGGCTGGGCCGGCTCACTCAGCCCAGCTAGAAAAACCCGTGCCCATGAGATGCACGGGACTTTAGGGTTCCTCGGCGGGCGGAGCAGGCAGCGGGCGGCAAGGCGGCGGCGGCGGCAAGCACCGAGATCCGATCTTTGGCGGCTAGCTCCGAGATCCGGTATGGGCGCCAGCGATCCTCGGGTGATGGGGCGACACTCGACCCGGCGTCGACCCGGCGCGAGGGCGGCGGCGCTTCGACTGGCGTGGAGGGCGGCGTTGACGGCGAGAGCGGCCACGAGACGATGGAGGCTTCGACGGCGTGGATCTAGAGGCGGCAAGAAGCTGACGGAGAGGCGGCGGCGGAAGGGAGGAAGGCGTGGAGGCGGCGCTGGAGGTGGCCCAGGGAGAGTGGCGGCGGCTACTACGGGAGCGGCGGCGGCGGCTACGGGAGCGGCGGCGGCTGGTGGCTAAGAGGTAGGGTTTCAAAACCCTAGCTCTGATACCATGTTTGAATATAGCCACTTGTATATTCCAATGGGCCAAAGGCCAATATATAACATGTACAAGGTTGGAACAAATGCAAATAACACCCTACACAATATATATATCTAACAGTAACGTCGACGCGCGAGACGCATCACGTGGAAGCCGAAGCATTGAACATATTACAGAAGGTTTTAATACAAACCGTCTGTGATGAGTTAATTATCTCAGACGGTTTGTATTAAACACCGTCTGTAAAGTATCACAGATAGTTTCTGTGATAATTAACTTATCATAGACGGTTTTTAGCGCAGCCAGTAACACAGATGGACGGTAAACCAAAACCGTCTGTGATTGTATTTAATACTGACGGTTTTGGTCAACCGTTTGTGATGAGGCGTCCAATATTAGCCTTTTTGTAGTAGTGTGTGGAGGTGACCTGAGGCGCGGGCGGGCAACCGAGAGCGGTGTGGAGGTGGTCGGAGGGCGAAGGGGGCGGACCCGGTTGGAGGAGAGAAGCAGTACGCGGCAGGCTAGAGGATGGAGACAACGCGCGGTCCTGGTCGGAGGTGGAGATCTGGCGCGCGGTAGGTCGGAGATAGTGCCAACCACAGGAGGGAGACTGGGCGCACTCACGGCCAGAGGCAGAGCTCAGGGGCACGGTAGTCCGGTGGCGCGGTCGGGCTGTTGGGGAAGGAGCTGTGGGGCGGGAGGGCGACGCGGGGCACAGTCGAGCACGCTAGGGTTGGGGGCGACGGCACAGGGTGCGTGAGTGGGTGGGGAACAGGAGGATTTGGGTGCCGCTGGGGACTTATACTGGGTAGGAGGCGGGTAATTTCCAGCGAACTTCGGGGGCATTTTTGGAACGAGGAGTTGAGGAAGCGGCGGGAAGTAGACCTGTTCATGGGCGGGGCCCGCCGGCCCGGCTCGAGCCTGACGCTATTCGGGCCGGGCTTGGGACTCCAAAACCGGCTCGATAGAAGCCCAGCCCGGCCCGAAATTCTGATAAAACCAATTAAAAAACGAAAATCTATTTATTTAATGCTGAAAATGAATTAAATATTAGTTTTTTATTCCAAAAAATGATTAAAATAACACTTTTAAACCGAAAATCCCGTTTTCGGGCTCGGGCCGGATGATTTTCGGCCGGGCTTGAAAGACCCGGCATTTGAATAGGTCTAGCGGGAAGCCTCTCGTGGCCGGCTTCCAGCTTTCAGCTTTCATACGTTGTGATGGCTTCTGGCTTCAAGGGAAAGCTAGAGAAGAAAGCTGGCCGTTTGGAACGGCTTTTGGCTTTTCCGGGTGAAAGCTGAAAGCTGAAGCTATCCTAAACACCCCACTGATGCACTGAAAAACTCCAACTCATGGGGCCGTCAAATTTTTTTTTTATGATCGAATTTTTCATACTTTGATACCACTTGTTAAAAAAATAGAGATACGGATTTTGACGTGCAAAACCTACGTGGAAAAAAAATGTGGACGAAAATCGTTATACGAGGGATTATAAGCACGAGCCGACAGGACGACTAAATCGTACGACTAAAAAATACATATATAGGGTGAGGAGAAATAGTTATGGACAGAGAAGAAAACCAAAACAGTGACGGTTGCACTGGATCTTGCACAGGACGGTGCAGTGTCCTAAACGGACACAGTACAAATTCAGGTCAGACTTCAGCATACTTGTGGATTTATAGAGCCACAGTCAAATAGTAGGGCATCGCTGCATCGCATTACAATTTACATCGATCAGCAAGTTAATTAGAATCTGCTTATTGTAAAAGCAGGGAGATCCATAGCTTAAGCAGTAGAAAATCGCGCTCCAATCGTCTCATGGATCATAGCACGTACACCATGCCGACCTCGAGCAGCGACGCCGGCGGCACGCGCAGCACCACGTCCGGGCCGCGGCAGTTCCGCCGCAGGAAGTTGTACCCGACGCCGACGGCCAGCTTCTTCAGCAGCGACGACCCGGGCTTCGTCTGCACGTGCGAGTGCCCCAGTATGAACGCCGTGCCGGCCTCCCTCGCCTCGCACAGTTCATGCAGCTCCTCGAGCACGCGCTTGTCCACGTCGGGGCTCGCCGCCTCCACCACGAACCTCACCTTCTTCACCACCGCCGGCGCCGCCGGCGAGGCGAGCTCTATCCCGTTCGGGCTGACCACGCGTATCTCGACGGACGACGCGCCCTCGTGGGAGGAGTCGTAGTTGAGGCGGCGCCGGAGCGGGTTGCTCCCGATGACCGTGAGCGCGTTCTCGCGCTCGCAGTTGTCGAGCTGCTCGCCGCCGGCGTCGCTGCACCGGTACAGAACGTCCAGCTTGATGAAGGTGGCCAGGCTCTCGACGAGCTCCGTCTCGAACGAGTCCACGTCCTGGTGCACATCGCGGTACCCGTACCGCACGATGCACCGGTACGACCGGTGGCCCGGCGGGCCGACGCGGCCGACAAGGTAGCGCTCGGCGGGGAGCACGTGAGGCACAGGGACGGACTTGACACAGACGAAGACGAGCACGCGGTGGAACGCCGGGAGGTTGGTCACGAAGCGGGAGAAGTTGGCGGGGACGCCGGAGGTGAGGTCGGTGTAGACGAGGCCGATGCCCGGGACGCGCACCATGCCGAGCTTGTCGCCGAGGGC
Source organism: Phyllostachys edulis (assembly GCA_036346405.1). Lineage (NCBI taxonomy): Eukaryota > Viridiplantae > Streptophyta > Magnoliopsida > Poales > Poaceae > Phyllostachys > Phyllostachys edulis. The sequence goes on along the minus strand of CM070561.1, from coordinate 4,078,988 downwards.
GAGCAGCCACTCCAGGGTCACCTTGTTGTCCAGGTCGAACTCGTACTTCTTGATGGTCGTGTGGTGCCACACGAACATGACGGCGACCAGGATGAGCGCCAGGAGGATCGGCAGCCACGCGCCCTCCCGGAACTTGATCAGCGACGCCGAGAAGTAGAGCGCCTCGATGGAGCCAAAGACGAGGAAGAAAACGAGGGCCAGCGCCGGCGGCCGGTGCCAGCACAGCATGATCGCCAGGGATGTGAGGCATGTCGTCACCAGCATCACTGTGATCACTGCCAAGCCTACACAACAATTCAGAAAGCAGCATGAGCGTCTAATGTGTCCTCTGCAAGAACAACAGCCATGTACTGCAAAGGTTCAGGCACAAGGTTTAATCATGTTTTGTACATTGTTGCAGAAAGTTGTGAAGAAAAAATATTGAAATTACTGTCGGGTATCTGATAGGACAGTAAGATGCAACTTACCAGATGCATTTCCCATGTGCTTCGTATCGCGAAATCCGACAGTTACTGCAACGCAAAGGATCATGAGCAGCCAGTTGATCTCAGGGATGTAAATCTGGCCATGAATTTTCTCAGATGTGTGCACGACTTTCACTCTAGGGAAGCAGCTGAGGGACTGGCTCTGGTTGATGATGGAGAATGTTCCACTGATGATTGCTTGGCTTCCAACCACCGACGCCAAAATCGCCAGCACAAGCACAGGCCACCTTACACTCTCTGTATTTTTGCAAAAAAACGCTGCAACTTTAGTGACTACTCAAATGGTAAACGCAGAGCAGTGCAACTCTACGATAGGTACCGTAAGAATCATCAGCTAGTAACAGTATACATATTCTTAGAGAAGCATTAAGTACCTGGAACTGAGATGTAGAATCCAATTTGGTAGCTTGAGTCAAAGTTATGATGTTTTGATAAATAAGCAGCTTGGCCCATGTATCCCAAAATCAGTGCAGGGTAAACTAAAGAAGTAAAAGCAAGCTGCAAAATCAAGGATCAGACTTAAGATTTGTCCAAACAAAATAATGAATGAAACAGAGGTAAGATAGGAACCGAAATGCAGGAGCAGTGAATTACCTGTATTGCACTGTAGGAGAAGTGGCCAAGATCTGCAAACATTGCTTCAGATCCTGCAATGTCAAACATGTCAGACTGTAACTTCATCCAATAATCCCATCTCACAACTGTTGGAAAGGTAAGGAATTAACTTGATCTCAAGAGAGGCATACTGTACTTTACCTGTCATGCAAAGCAAGATTCCTCCCAGGGACATCCAACCAGACTTCCTAGTCTTCTTCAAGAAATTGAGCATGTAATAAGGATTAAGAGCCTGGTAAACTTGAGGGTTCCAGTGGATGATATTATACAAGCCGAGTGCACTCATGCATAATAGCCAGGCTAAAACTATCGGAGCAAAGAGAAATCCAACACGATGGGTACCGTAATGCTGGAGAGCAAACAGAAACACTAATATGACACATGTTATTGGAATGACGGCATCTGCATTAAAAAAACAGAAATGGTCATGGCAGGAGTCAGGACAAGTAAAATGTGTATGTAACAGCAGTGGCGGATCAGGATTAAAATGAAGGGGGTGCTCATAGAACCCTAGTCTTGTTCTACCTCCAAACCTCACTCCCTCTCTAATGGCTGATGGATGCCGATGCTACAGGGGGTACCCAGGGTCTGGCCAGTGAAGGGGGATGCTGCCGCCCCGGCTGCCTCCTGTTGGGTCCGCCCTTGGGCAACAGATGATGGATACCTAATGTAGTCATATGGTTAACACCAGTATTTTACCAGTTGACAGTTCCATCCTTCTCTCTTTCATATTCAGTTTATGCAGAAATTCCGAAATCCAGACATGCAAGTCATGATATAGCCCTGCCAGAGAAGTGGTAAGTGGGACCTATAGTTAACTGATTGTAGGAATGGTACTGTAATCTAGGAACCAGATCCTCCAATCATGTAAATTATTTTGTCATGATCCAATTATTTAGCAGTTTGCAAAGTTTGTTTTGGGGACTATTCTTGTGTTATAGCTAAATGACCTCACCAAAAAAGAGCTGCCCAAAGCTTAGCTACTGTGCTAAGGCTATTGGTAATTTCGCATCATGATGTAGTATATGAACTAGCAGTAACTCAAGTGTGTGCTTGTGGTCAGTATTCAGTAGTCGTCTCATCAGTTGCATGCAACACATGGCAAAACTTTAAACAAATAATTACACTTGAAAACTTACATTCATGTTGATCCCTGGATAAGGAGAGCTCAAGCCCTGAAACAGCTGAGAACACTGCAACAGACAAAATGAACAACACAAAGCCAATTGTAAGTTGCTGATCCTCAACTTTTGAAGAACAACATGTCAAAGCTAAATAAACCGTGGACTGAAGATACCGGATATCGCCGGCGTGAGGACGCCGTCCCCAATCACCATGCAGGTTCCAATCATCACCATGATCAGCAGAGCGATCTGCAGGTTCTTGTGCTTCTCGAGCCACTCCTTGATGCGAGACTTCCTGGTAACTTCAGGCGGGCACTCCAACTTGTACGTCGAGAGCTCCTCATCGGCAACCTGCCTATTTGGGAGAAGGCTCACATTGGCGTGCCTGCAGATCAGGGAGTACAGGGCAAACGTCCCTCCTGCCAAATCCAAGCCCCAACAAGAACACATGAAGACTTTGCACAGGTGAAATCTTGCAGTAGGAGAAGTTAAGATTCTTACCCTCGCCGTTGTCGTCGGCTCGTAGAACGATGGAGACGTACTTGATGAGAGGGATCAGGGTGAGCGTCCAGAACACGAAGGAGAGCACGCCCAAGATCTCCTCGTTGGTCTCCGAGTGCTTGATGTCCTCGGCGAAGGTGCTCTTGTACACGTACAGGGGGGAGATGCTCAGGTCACCGTACACAACCCCCAGGCTCTGGTAGGCCAGCAGCAAGGTCCTCCTCCATGACTCCCTCTGCAACAATGAATACCAAACCACTCTAAGCAGCTCAGTTCAGCATTGATTCGAGTTGATTGTACCACAGGTTTAGGTTGGAAATTGCTGACCTTTCGGGGTGACATGCCTCTCCGAAACTCAGCATCCATTGCTCAGCAAGAAACTAGCTAGCAGCCTCTGATCAATTTATCATAAGTACAACACTATGCTGTCCTGTTCCAAGAAAAAACACCAGCATACAGCACTGTCATTACTTGGACATATTGAATCGGCTAAGAAGAAGATAGACACTAATATACACACGCACACCTCGAAACTGATAATGTGAGGATAGTAGTACTAGGGAATCAAGAGATAAAGCATAAATGCAACAAGGGGAAAGCGCGAAGAGAGCAGGAAATAAGTAAGCACAGGGCATACATATCCAAGGTGAAAATACGGTGGAGCCCCCGGGGATCACTAGTGCGAGAGGATATTTTTTAAAAACGGCACTGTTTATACGCGGAACAGCAAATCTATCTGTAATTATTTAGTCGTGATTAATCATAATTAATTTGTTGTAATTTAGTTGTAATTAATTAGATGTAATTATTTAGTTCGAATTAATTAGTCGAAATTAATTTAATCATGATTAATTAGTCGAAATCAATTTAGTAATAACTAATTATTGGTTCTAATTAGTTAGTCCTAATTATTTAGTCATAATCAATTTAATTGTAATTAATTAGCAGTACGAGAGAAGTCATCTCCCTCAAGGATGAGAGGGGACGAAGGCACGTGTCGGAAGTCCTCTCTCCAAGAGAGGGGTGAGGGCACGTGTCGGAAGTCCCATCTTCAGAAGAGGGGACGAGAGATTCCGCGCACCCGTGGCATAGACAAACATACATGTCTCGCCGAGTCCACGATATCATTTTTTAATTTGATCTCCAGAGTAGATTATATTTGCTATTTTACGTATAAACAGTGTCATTTAAACCGAAAACTCATGAGAGGTAGGAGATAAGGTAATGGAAGCAATATGGTCACCTAGGGTGGGGAATAGCAGACCTACAACTCAACTAGTGCTCACTCCTCTGCCTAACTGAAAAGTGATAATCAGATAAAGTTGACATATCATGAGATACGATGATTCAGACAACTGCATCCTTTCTTTACCAAGTTACATCGGCCTGCGTGTTATAAATCCGTGGATGGCAATGGCGATGGCAATGTGCAGACAAGAATGAAGCTTTTGGGCATCACCAAGTGCACCAAGGCCGGTAGGGAGTGGAGGAGGAGCAGGCCATGTGGAGCCGAGAGGACAAAAGCATGTGATCTCACATTCTCACAGGCTCACAGCGCTGCCGACTCCAGCAACTTTAGTTTTCAGAATGCAGACCAGGACAGCCTCCCCTAGATCACTACTGTGTTAAAGGTGGGACTAATGATATCATGGCTTGTACCTAAAAATTTAGTAGTTTTCTTTTTGCCACAAACCAGTAGCAAGATGCCAAGAATTTAGTGAGGCCTAAAATATCCAGTCAATTCTTCAGAGTTTGGCAGGGAGATGGGTCCAAATCGACAAGAAACTGCTGATGACGAATTAGTAACAACTCCAGCAACTACGAAGCAAAGCAAGAGACTTGCCCAAGTGTCATACTCCTTCCTCTCAATAAAATTGAGTTTGCTACACCTGTCTACCTTCTGTAAGCTAGAGAAAGCGAAAGAATCTCGACATTCTTATATTTTCTTGCTGAAAGGAGGTGCAAGGGAACAACGGCAAGTAACAGCACAACACCCAACAACAGATTGAACGCCGATTTCTGGCCTTCTTTTACAACATGATGCGGGTAATGCAAGAAACATCAGAAGAATCGATGCAAGGAACTAATTATTTTTAGCAGCTCAGGACAGAAAAGGCTTCTTGTAGTCCCTGTACCCAACTCATGTAGCACTAATTATTTTTAGCAGGCTTGGATCTATCTGATGCACCACATTGTCTACATCTCACCTCCTGCATTCTGCTTCTACACCTGAAAATATCCCATTCTCTCCGACCGGGAACGAATTCAAGAAAATACAACTGTGATGCAACAGAAAGCATTAAACATTAAAACGGCCGGCCACACAAGCTGCTTCTACCACATAACCAAGTACCGAGAACAATGGGTTATCTCCTCGAGGAAAGCATCAAAACGGCCGGCCACACAAGCTGCTTTTACCACATAAAGAAACATACCAAGTACCAAGAACACATGGGTTATCTCCTCGAGGATCTCGCGATGCGCCCTCCATCCACACGAAGAGAAGAGGAGAGAAGCGAATCGTATCGTTTCGTATCTAGCACAAGTAGATAGAGTACTCACTCCTTTCTTTTTTTTACTCGACGTCTTATAATCCGTACCATCGGACGACGGTCAATAGTACTAAAACTATATTAGCTATAAAAATTTATATTATTAGATTTATCGTTAAAATATTTTTATAATATTATAATTTTATTAGTATATCTTATTATGAAGTTATAAAGAGTTACGGTTAAAGTTTCACATTAAAAACCATGAAAAATCATAAACAAGTAAAAAAGAAGATAAAATTGGCTACAGGATACCTAACTTTTGTGTCATTGGCCAGTAGATATCTAAATTTTGTGTCTTTGCCAGAAGACATTAAAATTTTATGGCTCTTTGTTGTAAGACACTAAGGCCAATATAATAGCATTTTCGGATTGAAGATGAGAGAGAAGGCTAGTGAAAAGTCCATTTTGCCTTTTCTCTTCTTTCTTCCAATTCTCTCCTCTTCTCTTCCTCCCTAGCCAAATTGGCCTAGATCCGGCCATGGGCCACCCCCCTGGTCCAACCGACACCACCGCCGCTACCCACGACGTCCATATCGCACTCATCACCTAAGCCTATAAATAGCCCCAGGGATCCTTACGTTGCGCTTTGCGACTGCGCGCCTCTGATGCCCTAGCGTCGTCGCTGGAAGACCTTGCTGTTGTACCACGCAAGCTCACTGGAGTTGGAGCTTCCCCATCACCGCCAGTGATGCCACCCTCAAGCTCTTCATCATCGTTTGCGCCACCACGGGTGAGGCTCTGATCCTGCCGTCGTTATCCCCAAGATCCCCTCGTTGAGCTCTACCTCGTACAACCATCGCCTTTCCCGATCGGTGGTCGTCGTGTCGTCCTTGTCAAGATTCGAGCGCCACCATCTGCCATTTCTACTATCAAACCCGGATTTCGCAATCCAGAATCCTTTGTGAACAATACTGCTCTATTCCCTGGATCAACAAATAGTGCTCATAGAATACATTACTGAATTATTTCATACATATCTTAGACCAAACCATGCATTAATTAAACAATATCAAAGTTTACATAGACCGCATCGAGTCAAGTTTTACAGTAGGGCCGAACAAGGCCAAATGATTACATTACATAAATTGCGGAAGCGGACGCAAAAGGGGTAGGGCACATCTTGTCACGGGCAAGCGACTGGGAAAACCAATGTACGACCGATATTACCCAAAGACCGGGGTAATATTGGTAGTACACGAGTACCAAGGAGTTAGCTAGACTGGGGCAAGACTAGAATAACAAAAGACTAAACTAGTCTTCATCAACCCCTTGGCCTTCAACGTCTAGATCCTCATAGTATGCATAATGACCTTGATGCACAGGCTCTGAAGGGTTTTGGGGAGAGCGAGAATGAGCACAACTTCGTGCTCGCGAGCCAATATGCAATGCAATATTTATACATGCAAGGCTTTATCAAGGATGGCTCGGGTTCTTTTATTTGATAAAGCAATATTTTCAATTATTATAGATAGAAATTCTTATCACTTAGCATTTTGACTAAATCACATTTTATTAAAGAGATTAATTGTGCAATATTTATAACAGCAGAGGTTACGTCCACCTGATGCTTATTTTGATTAGGGTTACATCCACCTATTAATAACACTAGGGTACTTCCACCCAGGAAAAATCCAAATTCAAGGTTACATCAGCCCGACAAGTTTTCATGCCACCTACAAAGTTTTATAAATAGAACTAACTCAAGTAAGTTCACATGCCTACCCTTGACCATGGGCATGGTTGTTCAAATATTTTATACTCTGCAGAGACTGTACACTTTACCCACAAGAGATGATCGTCTTGATATGTATACACATTTCCTTAGACATGTGAATCAAGAGGAGATTACCACAAGGCCTTTACAAAGCATCCCTCGGTATTAGTTACACCCGCTAAGGTTTCACCTGAGAAGGGTTACGCTCCCACACTGCGTCAACACTTACCCAGACCCCCACTTGCGCCTTCACGACTTACGCTCACACAAATGCGTAAGCGGTGTACCCCAACCCGTAGCCACGAAGGCTTACGGCGTCACGGGTCATCTACCTGGTGCAACCAGTACTGATGGATACAAATTATTTAGCCAGGTCGACACCATTATAGACTTGTGGTTGTACTGTTTTACATTGGGAGGTCATCACAGGATTAAGTCCTTAAAGTTATCTGGACAGTTCATACCACATTCCACACATTCTTGTACTACGTCCGCACCAACCAACATACCATCCGCCCAGATGTGATAACAGAAAGTTATTAGGGTTTTGAGAAGCATCAAATTAATTTATCCCAATATTTTAGTCATTTACATCCAATGACTGCCCAAAACACATTTTATGTTTTAAAGATGATGATTGGGGTAAATAAATACCTTTTGGTACTTAAGCAAGACTAGCATGGCGCTTAAGTACGACTATAGCTAGTAAGTTACCACATAGTTACTAGGGTGACAAGGATTTAGTATTTCAATTATCAAGGATGGCATAATATTATTTAATTTATCAAGTTGGTATTTAACTACCTTAAGACCATTTGATATACATTTGTATAACGAAATTAAAGCATGCAATTTGATATTTTAACCGAATATAATTTGCATAAAATATAGGTTCAATATGACCAAAGTATTAACTCGCCTGTGTCTAAGGCAAGAGGGTCTTGATATTCTTGGGCTTGATCAAACTAAGGAGTGAGGTCCTTTCACGTTCTCGAACTCTACTCGGGTGGTCGCGCCGGAAAAAGAAACAACATACAAACAAAACAAATAAATACAAGAGGAATATCAAGTGAACTCCAAAATAAACAAAACCTCTACCAATAGAAAGCTACTGATTTTAGAAATTTTTAGAAACAAATTTCACTCGAATCAGACTTAAAACGAGGGAGATCGAGATGTCCGAAGTTCAGGTTTTGAAATAAAATCAGATAAAAAGAAAGAGGAGAGCACACTTCATGGACCAAGGTTCATGCGCACGGTCCATGAGTTCATGGGAGCCTCCACAGTGCAACATATTTCTTCGGGCCCACACGCCATAGAGTCACCTGAGCGGAAATGGGTTAATGAGCTTTATCAACTTACCTCAGGTCCACACGGCAAAGAGACACGGCAGCACTTATACCAAGATTAATTAAGCAATCATTAATCCTTTAGGACAAAGATTTAGTTGATTAATGTCAACGCACAGCAACATTGAACTTAGCGAGTTTCATTAGTTAATTACCAAGCCCACATGGCATAGAGTTAGCAACAAATAACCCATGTGCTCTTTAAAGCTAACCCCTAAGGACAATGTTTTGGGGAATTAAAAGCGCTGCTACAGTAGCTGTCTTGAGCTCAGACCAATAGAGGGAGGGAGCAGAGTGCAGGGGAGAGCAGCGCTGCCAGCGAGGCGGCCGGCAAACAGGCGAAATGGGTTCCCCACGAGGACGGGGACCCCATGGGTGGAGGCGGCGGCGCCGAAGAGGGATGGGCGCGGCGATGGCGGTGGGTGCACGGGCCACGTGCGACGCCAGCGATGAAGTGGTGCGGAGAGAAGGGAATTGCACGCATGGGCAGTGCCTAAGGAAGGGAAAGCTAGAGGGGGGTCAAGGTGGCTTGGGGATGGTTGTGGTGGTAGGGCGGCGGCGGCCGGGGACGGAGGAGGAGCTACAGCGACGGCGCTCCTTGGTGGCGGAGAGGGAGAATGGGGGTGGGGAAAAGTAGAGGGCCAAGGGGGACGTGCAGTGACGAGGTTGGCTGGGGAAGACGCTTGCCAAAGTGACCAAACGGGGAGAGGGGGCGTGGCGGCAGCGCGGAGCAGAGAGTGGCGGCTTTGGGCGTGGAGCGCGGCGACGACGCGTCAAGAGCATGTCCCGGGCGCATGTGGTAGGGAGGAGGAGGGGAGAAGAGGGGTCCAGGTGAAATAGCTCACCGGGGGGGTGGTTTGTCGGCGACGGCGCATGGCGGGAGGGAGCTCAAGTGCTGTAGATTTGCTCGATGGAGTAGAAGGGGAATGGTGGGGGAGGGGGAGAAGGGAGGTGCAGGGGGCCTCTTATAGCCATGGGGGAGAGAGCAACCTGGGGGAGGCTTGAGTTGGGCGGTGCCAGGCCCGTGCGACGAAGCAAAGCATAGGAGTGAGTTCTCAATGTGGAGATCGTGCATACTGAGGGTGGCAAGGAAAAGCAGGGCAGAAGGGGAAGGCAAAGGCCAAGGCTTTGGGCGAGTAACAATGAAATTTGAGCCTGAAGGATTTGAAAAGGGTTTTGAACTTGAACCGAGATTTGAAAGGATTTGAAATTGAGAGAAGTTTGAAATCAAACCTGATTTTGAAATCCTTTACAAAAACCGAAAACAGGCTGCTACAAATTCTACCCTCCTTAAACAGAATCTCGACCCTGAGATTCAAACTACTCCGGGAACAAGAACGAGAAGTCTAACTTCAGCTGATCTTTGTGCTCCCAGGTTGCTTCTCTTTTCGAGTGGTTGCTCCACTGAACCTTGCAGATACAGAAGGTCTGCCGTCTGGTTTGCTTCTCCACGACATCGAGGATTTTGATCGGATACTCTGGATGCGTCAAATATTTCTAAAGGGCGATTGTAACGCCCCGGCCAGAGGTCACCCGAGAGGTCCTCTAGGATCTCCTCGGAAGTCCATCAGGACCTCCGAGGAGATCTGGTAGGACCGCCCAGGGGCATCTCCACGACCGCCCAGGAGGTCCAGCAAGATCTCCTGGAGGTCTGGAGACCTGACCGAGAGGGAGAGTGAGGCACAGGGAGATCACCACAGCCACGAGCCAACTCAGGAGAGGTCGAAGGACCAATCCTGAGGAGGTCATGAGACCTGGGGTGGCCCAAGTCCTCCCACGACCAATCCCGAGGGAGGTCGTGGAGGGCTGGGATTACCCCCAAAGACCTCCCACGACCAGACCCGAGGGTGGTCGTGGTGGTCAGGGATCACCCCATGCTTCCCCGTGTGAACCGAGCTAGTCCTAAGGATCAACAACTAGCTCTTCACAGCATACAACAGTAGTAACATACACTTCAATGAGAGCTTTATTAATATCAACAAAGTTGTTTACAAAGGGGAGGCATACAAGCCAACAAACAAGAACACAGCGGAAGATAAACATAAAGGCCATCCGATACACCGCAGGCAATCGGCTGGAGGGCGCATCCTAGTCGTCCAGGACCACTTGGTCCACTACACAGCTCATCTAAAGGCTTCCTTCCTGCTCAAAAGATTATTTCAAGCAAGACTGAGCACAACAACCGTGCTCGCAAGTTACACCCATCAATTAACAGAATGGCATGCATAAATGGATATCTCAAGAGAAGGCATAATATGGTTGATTAGCATAAAACCAAGTTTCTTTCAATTACATATACTAAGTTCCAAGGCAGTTATACAATATCTAAAATTCATTTTGTAAATCTCAGTTTTCAGTTGGATAACACTTATCATCAAGATGGTGAAGGATACCCTCTTGTCACAAGGCTCCCTGCCCAAACCCATGGGATAGAAATCCTAAAACCAGTTTATCAAAGCCTTTTGAAAACAAAACCAAGTCTAACTTTGAGTGGCTTTTGCTAGCACGTCCATGACCGTGGACACGGTTATTCGAATAGTTTTCACTCTGCAGAGATTGTACACTTTACCCACATGACATGATTCCTCTAGTTTGTTTGGCATTTGTCAATGCCACCTCTCACTACCAAAGGTAAGAGGTCTAGAGTTCATGACAAGGCCTTTACAATGCATTGTCCCACCGCAGCCCCTCCTCGCTAAGGATTCGCTTCCTTTGGGTAGAAACCCACGGAAAAGCCCCCTCTTGCGCTAGTGGGAACATAGGTTATAAAAGACCATAGGCCATGAAAGACCTCCCACACATCAAAGTGGAACAACCGCGGTGAAACTTTGCAAATTATTCAGCCAGGTCCCACGCCCCATTCTGGAGACATGTGGTTGTACTGTGAGGCAACACCCATTATAGGCATAGCAAGTTGCGGCTCAAAGACCGGTCCTCAAATGGCTAGGGCGACATCCACAGAACCCTGGGACTCGACCATAGAAATGGATCAATCTCGTGCATTGACATGCACCAACCAAGCAACCAATTCGCCTCAGTCCAAACCAATTTTCCTTTCATTTGCTTTTCAAAAACATTTAGAAGCTTCCATGACAACCCAATGCCATGGTTTAAAACCTTTAAACAGCAGTTGATCATGTTAGTAAAATTTTCCCAAATCAAATACTTTTGGTCTAAGTGAGACTAAGCATAAGTTTTTCAAATGATCCCAGTTCATACTAATGTACCAACCAGTTTTTCCTATGGTGACAAAATGTTCGGTTCAAGGTCAACAGTGGCCATACAAAGGATTTAGGTATAGCTATGAATTTAAAGACAGGTATTGAAATAACTTAGTAAAGTAAGCATGCATTAACACTTAAAATGGAACATATATAGGGTGCAATAATGGGTGCAATATGATCAAGGGTGTAACTTGCATTCTGCTTGAAAGCTTTACATGCCTTCTCCCTCACAAAGCTTAGGCTCACCAGCGACATCGAGGTCTACACGTTAAAACAGTGCAAATCAAACCAAATCCAAGTAAAAACCAAAAGAACTCCAAAGAAACATAAAACTAGAGCCAACAGAGAGGTTTGATGGGTTTGGAGGAGGTCCAAAGAGCTTGCTGGAGGAGGTTCGACGGCTTGGGAGAGGATCCAGAGAGCTGGCCAAATGAGGCTCAATGGTTAGAGGGAGGTCCAGAGAACTGGTTGGGTGAGCAAAAGAGTGAGAATGGGAAAAAAGGTAAAGATGAAGGGCTGCCCCAGCTTATATAGCTGGAGAGTCCAGAGACAAATGTGTTCAAGAGTAGGTAAAAGAAGAGATGGGAGCAGGTAAAAGATGAGACTGAAGATAGCTCGGTGCTGCCAAAAGGTGGTAGCATTTAATGCGACACAACATGCATTAAATGCTTGGAGACTTCCAAGTGCAAAGGACATAGTCAAAGGATAAAGAAAGATGTCGTGACTGACAAATAAGGCCAGTCAAAGCTCAAGGGGAGGTCCTACGGAGACCTAGAGGAGGTCCCGCAGAGGTCAAGGGAGGTCTTCACCCACGGGGGAGGTCCAAGCACAGGACCGGAGGTCCAAAGACACAACAATGAGGAGGTCCTATAGACAAAAGGTCCAAAAGACACAACAATGAGGAGGTCCAAAAGACAAAACAATGAGGAGGTCCTATGGACAAGAGGTCCAAAAGACTTGCTCACGGGAGGTCCGAAGGTCAAGATCAAAAACAACGAGGAGGTCCTGACGGTTAGATCTCCAAAATGAGATCCCAACGGTCAAGATTGAGAGCAAGGGAAGGTTCTGACGGTTAGATCCTCAAAACGAGATCCTAACGGCCAAGATCAAAAGCAGGGGAGGTCTTGACGGTCAGATCCACAGAAGGGAGGTCCTAACGGTCAGATCCACAAGGGGAAGTCCTGACGGTCAGATCCTCAAGGGGGAGGTCTGAACGGTTAAGATCTCTAAAGGGGATGTCTTTAGTGGTCAGATCTAACAAATGGGAGGTCTGAATGGTTAAGATCTCCAAAGGGGAGGTCTTAACGGTCAGATCTAACAAAGGGGAGGTCTGAACGGTTAAGATCTCCAAAGGGGAGGTCTTAACGGTCAGATCTAACAAAGGGAGGTGTAACAATCTGGGTGTGTGTTTCAAATGTACAAAAATGAGGAGAAAATAAAACTTTTCTTACATCTTAAAGTTTTTGAACTTTTCTGTAATTCTTGTAAAGGAATTGTGGTAAATCAAAAACCTAAATCTCCAATTGACTAAAGTCATGACCTCCTTGTTGAGAATCTTGTGTTCAACCCTCGAAATATTTTTCCTTGGTTCTAGGGATCTTTGTGTGACTCCTCTGAAAAATTTCATAATTTTTAGAAATTATTTGATAATTTTTGGAGGCCAGTCAAATCAGTTGACTCTTGGTCAAACCCTAGAACAAACCTTGAGGAATTTCTTGAGAAAAATGATGTGCATAAAAATCTCTAGAAATTTTATGTAAGGTTGATCCTGGAGTGTGGAACCTCTAGTTAAAATTTTAGAATTTTTGGAGTTAGTTACTACCTCTAAAAATTCTTCCAAACTCAGCTTTGAATTCAAACCCTAGTCTTGTTCCTGTTCCTTGGGTCCGAGTCAGACTCGAGCCCGACCCCTGTTCTTGGTTCCACCCAACCCCGTTCGCACGCAGTCCCGGCTGTTGAAACCATGCGTGGCATTTGGACCATTGGATCCCCATCGGACCGTCCGCATCGTGCTCGGGTCAGCCCATTCAAACCGCGCAAACGTTTTCAACCGTTGGATCTCGATCCAACCGTCGGAACGTTTGGACTCGTGACTTGGGGCCCAGCTCAACCCTTTCGCCCTGTTGAACTCGAGCCGCTTTGCGTTGTCTCTCTGGCTGGTGGGCCGCGCGTCGCTGGTCATCCCCTTCCTCGCACCCGCGCCATGGCCAGCGCACGAACGTGGGAGAGATAGTGCTTTGTCACCTCCTTGGCGTCCTGCAACGACTCTTAGCATTGAATGCTTGTCAGTGGTCGCCCCCAAAGTCTCCTTCTTACCTGCTCCCATCGCGCTCGACATGTCCATGGTAGGCTTGACCGTGGTGGAGCATTGTCGTTGCTCTCCTTGCCTCTCTCGGCTATAAGTAGCCACTGAGCCTCCTTTGCATTCCTTTTAGCACCCTTTAGCTTTGCCAAGCATCCCCTCTGCTTGTTTGAGCTTAACCACCAAAAACCCTAATACGCCATTGGAAGCCGCAAGCAAGCTTCTTCCTCTTCAAGGTTCCAGTGATTCCCGTGCCTATCTCTTTTGCTTCGCCTTATGCCTCTCTTTACCCTAATCAAAATCCCTAACTTGATTTTAGGTTGCTTTCACAGGAGTGGCCTAATTTTGAGTTCTTGCTCGCTGCGGCCGTGTTCATCCCTTTCTTCCTCAATGCCGGTAAGCACCTTAGCGTTTTCAATTGCTTGCTCATGGACCTTCTGTGAGTCCTATTGAAGCTATTGTGATGACCCGGTCGTGTTTTTGATGCTCGACCGCCTTCTCCGCATCATCTTCTCTGTCGCCGGCGCGGTGCTTCGTTGCTGGAGCAGCTCCGGTCTTCTCTGTGCCTCTCTGTGCTAAGGTAACCTTCTTGGTAGTCCCTAGCAGCTATGGCACCACTTCTCTGAACTGCTACGGAGCTCCTCTTACTTTTCATCGTTTGGCCGTGCTTGCGCCGCCGCTCATCGCAGACTCGCCGCCGTTCTAGGCCGGCGCAGCCGTTGTGAGTGCTCTCGATGTGTGCTCAAAGCTATTGCGGTCATGCTCGTGCCCTTGGTTTACGCTGGCAAGGTCCTTATCGCCGGCGATGAGCCAATCTATGCATTGGGCTTTTGTCGGACGCGGCACAGCATAGTGTGTTGTCGATTTAGGACACAGATCTTGTCATTATGGCGCTAATCATTGTTAATCAATTGCTTAATCATTAATGGCTGTCCCAAGTGAGCTCCTATGTCGCTGGCTTGTGGGCCTGCGCATTTAAACCCGCACTATGCGCGTGCGCAGCGCCGCGTTCTTTGTGAGCCGTCCATCTGAGATCAACAGCCCAGATCTGTTGAGACTTTCGGACCTCCGAATCTCTCAAATCATCGTGGGCCGTTCATTTCTTGATCTGTGGCTCAGATCTCGTGGAACGTTCGGACCACTGAACCTCCACCGTCCGATCTAGATCGCTGTGAACGTTCGGACCGCCGAACCTCAGCCATCCATTTGGAGATCTACGACGAGATCTAAGGGACTTTCGGACCCCCGGACCTCCCCGTAGCTTTGGGCCATCCATTTTGAGATCAACGGCTCAGATCGAGTGGAACGTTCGGACTGTCGAACGATGCCTCGCTCTGAGCCGCTCGTTTCTTGATCAACGGCCTAGATCGCGTGGGACGTTCGGATCGTCCGAAGTCGCCTCCACGTGGACCGTTGGATCTCAATCCAACGGTTGGCTCTGTTGGGCTATGCGCGCAGCTATGCTTCGGTGCGCGTGGGCCGTTGGATTCAATCTCAGCAGCCCAGGCTTTTCCACGTTGTTTCAGTTTAAAAGAAAGCCCAAAAGCTTTTATTTGTAAACTGAAAATTGTATTAAACTTCAAAATTGCATAACTATTTCGTTTTAACTCCTTTTCGGTTGGTTCAAATTTTGTTAGTTCTGGTCTTAACTAAGCTTTAACATAAATATGGTTGGAAGCTTAGTTTGGTTCCATAAAAATTTGTTAGTAGATTTAATTTGTGTTTAGGCTTTATTTGTCGCGTTAAAAATTCTTTTAACTTGAAAAATGCATAAGTTTTTCTCTGTAGCTCCTGTTTGAGTGAAATCAACTTTGTTGGTTTCCTCTGTTAGTGTGCTTAATTGTAGAATAGGTTTTAGGCATGGTGCTGCTCTTAAGTTTTTTTTTGTGATTGCATTTGTTTTGTGCTCTTTTTCTTGTCTTTGAAAAATCATAGAAGATGCATCCTAACTCCAAATGATGTGAATTAAATTGTGTTGTTCATCTCATGTGGTGCTTTATTTTCCATAAAATTTTCAGATGCAACACCTCTCTGGAAATTTGTGCTAAAGATTTTATTTCGATGAACAGTACCCGAGATGAATTTTTCAGCTTTTTTCCAACAGACCAAACTTGTTTTGGCCATAACTTTAGCATTGAGAATCCAAATCAATTGGTTCCTATTGCTAAATTCCTTAAAAATCATGCTCTACTTGATGTAAAAATTTCGTAGCTGTTGGCTGAAGTTGGTTTTTGAGTCTTTTCGGTGTTCTTCGTTCTTATCGGTTCTTTTCGTTCTTTCGTTAGGTGCCGACGAGTTCGTTGAGTTCGAAAGTGATCCTCTGCAACAAGAAAGCTACTATCAAGGCAAGCAGTTTGATCGTGCTGATCTCATTACTTTCAAAGTCTAAATATCTTGTTTGCAAAGTGTATGTATGCATGCTCTATTTTGTTGTTAAACTATCAATCGATTAGTTGATCCTCTAGATGTATAATCTATAGGTAAATGTTTATCCTCTACTACTGAGCCTAGGATTATCTTGTTGTGATTTAAAGCTCGCTGGATGAGCTCTTATCACTTAGTAGTTTACGTGTTGTTGTTGCTTAGTCATGCTTAGCTACCGGTAGAATTGGGCGGTTATCGACTTAGTCGATAACTTTGATCACACAAATCTTAATATTACCTTATGTCCAGCACCTTGTGCTTTGTTACTTTGTAAAGTATAAAACTGAAAATCAAATGTTTGAGACTTGGGCATATGGTATGATGGTGTGATTATCTGGTGTGTGGTGGTATGCCTGAGTCAACAAGGACCGAACATCTTGTTACACTAAACCAAGCATTCTTGCGTGCTAACCACATGAGGGGAATATGGGACCTCTCTTGACTTAGTACTTTGGCGTGTGTTAGCTCCGAGTCGTAGGAGGTTGTGGGTGGTGTGTTGTGTTGAAAAAGAAACTTGTGTTTTTGTGTGGGTGAGCGGGAGTGGAATCATGTCTAGGTTCTCCACACCGAAGGGCATTGTAGTTGTCCGGGAGCTTTACCCTATAGTGGTAGTTGACTTTCGGCTTTACAATGACTCTGTCTTAACGTATGGGTTTCTATCCATACGGGCGACTCGTAGTTAATGCACAATATTGGAAATGTCTCGTAGGACTTAGCCGTGCCGGCATACCAAAGGAAGTGTGCTTAATCTTGTGGCAAAAAGGCGGTCTGACGTGTGGGTACATTGGTACACCCCTGCGGGGTATAATCTATTCAAATAGTCTCGTCCTAGGTTATGGACATGCTTGGGGAAGTATTTCGAGAGTTAGACTACAACCTTTAATTAAAACTTGATGTGGGTGGTCGCGCCGACTCAGTCCTTTCTCATGGGCATGGCTCAGATTACTCCTCAAGACCGCTTGGCTCTAGTACTCTCCTCGCGCCAGACTCCAGTGAAGTCGTCCCCCTCACGCCTTGGCTTTGGCTTTGCTTGTGAAGTTGTAATTTGTGAATGTGATACACTGAGTGACTGAGAATTGGATTGTTAGTATGTATGTTAGATTGTTAGTCCAGAATGGAGGATTGGAGGTTGCATGTGTACTGGACTACTGATGCTTTGCTTGTGAATTGTGATACACTGAGACTTAGTATGTACTGTACTGATGCTATACTGGTGATACATAAAAGTTGCATTGACGTCAATACATCAATGCAACTTTTATGTATCACAAGCATAGCATCAGTACATAAATGGTGCATTGATACTTGTTCTCATGTTAATATATTCCGAGTTTATTTTGTACTTTATAAAATTTCAGCTCGACAAGCATGAAGAAACATATCGCCGTATTGGTATTTTTGGGAAAATGGCGAATTCCGTGTCGTATCGTGTCGGTCGACGTATCCGTGTCCGTACATCACAGCTTTCAAGTATTAAAGGTTAAAAACAATAGAGATTGCTTGTATAGAAATTCATAGCCAATCTGTATCTATCATCACTCGTCGAAAGGCTGAAAATAACAAAGATGATGTGGTTGCACTAGCGAAGAGAATATTGGCAATAATTACAGTTAGTGTGGACCAAATGTACAGAGATACATATAGGATTAGAATTGGCCTATGTCTCACAGACGGCTGAACAGTAAATTCGCTCAATAGATTTGCTGCATCTTCTTCTAACTGCCACTCACCATATGCTCGACAAAATCAGAGAAATGAAATTCATTTCTCTCAATCAGTCATTAGGCAGTCTCCATGTGGCTCCATCGACGTCCATCAATACATTCTACGTACGTACCAGGAATGCTGAAGTCTGAAGGTAGGCAATGGCGTCTGAAGATGTCAAACGGGACCCGTGCATCACTTCACTACTAGTCTTGTCCTTCCCCCGTTCAAGAAGCCCACCGCATCGGCTGGTTCCCCTGCACCAAACTGTGAAATATTTCGACATGTACAAGCTTGGCTGCGCCTCTGATCGTATCATATGGTAAGCGTTAGTGATTTGGTCCCCACATGACTTCATTCAGCGGCTGGTGAGCTCCATGTCAATTGACCGGTAGAAGCAACCACTCCATATCGGATCTGTATTAGCAATTGCTTCCGATATTATGTGGCTTATCTGTGCACGAATCACGGTGATTTGCTTGCGTCACTGGAGATTGTGGAATAGCCCAAAAGGCCAGTAAACAAATTGGGCCGTCCAATCCAAGGGCAGGGCAACCACCTTCTGATGTCAGTCCAAGATCCAACCAAAGCTTAGAGAAGACACGCAGAAGAATTAAGTCTCAAAAAAACTGTAGTCCAATGGTCAACGAAGAGGAAGGGCATAGACAGTAGATTCTACAATCTACATTGTGTTAGATTGGTTTATTGAGACCTGCCTAGGGCTAAAAGGGAATTTTGGATAAGTAGATAGTGCTACAACTTTGCCACTGGATAACCATTCATAACATAAAGTCAGGCTGCAACTTACAAGCTAGCTACGAAGCTATATATACCAACTATATCGATCATGGCCTTTATGTGTTAGATATGATGGTATAGTAGGATATAGTGGCTGTCATAGTCTTGATCAAAGCATTGCAGACTGCAGTCCAGAATTGAGTAGTCCTGTTGGAAATCATGCAAGAACCGAATAATCAAGGATCCAGTACGTGCTAGCTCAAGTGGACACAAACAGGTCGCCGGTTTCAGACTTTCAGTCACTACATCATGCATTGGGCATTTGGGCCAAAAGGTAAAACCCTTTTTTTTGTTGCTGCAAAACACAGGATTCCGAAAACCGGTTGAAAATGGGCCAAAAATCGCTCCTACCGGACCCCCCGTTAAAAGTTCAAAACCAGCCGAAATTACTGTTCTCAATTGAATTTTATCTCTTTTCATTTTAACTTCGAAAATTTTAAATTTTGATTTGAAAATTTCACCGATTTTCAGCCATTTCGGTGCTACGGGTGACCCGAAACGATAAGATGTACATACTGAAGCATTACGCATCAGAAACCTGCATGAAACTGGTTTAAGCTGTAAGACAGCTAAATAGATGCATGTGTTAGCGCCTGTATGCCACAGAATAACGAAACATAAAAAACGGTCAAAACATATATAAAAAATCCCAAATGATCCCGAATCCCAAAGTCAAATAGTCAAATCCTCAGACGACTCAGATGGCACGCCGGCGTCGCGGCCGGAGAACAGGTCCATGCAGAGCTCGCCGTAGAAGCAGCCGACGAGCTGGACGAACACCGGGCACCTGAGCTTCTCCCAGCAGCAGAGCAGCTCCTCGACGTCCATGAGGTCCCTCACCTTCCTCTCCTCCACCAGCATCTCCATCAGGTGCTTCTCGAAGCTTCTACACGCCTCCTCCACGTCGACGTAGTCACAGGCGCCAGCGTTACCGAGACCACCTGCCGCGCTGCTCGGCTTCGTCGACGACGCTAATGCCGCAGCCTCGCCGAGCTGGGCCTGCAGCGCGAGCACCCGTGCGGCTGTCGTCGACGCGGCGGCGGGCGTGTCGAGGGACGGCGACGGCACGCGCACGGCGCCGCCGGCGTCGGTGGAGGAGCTCGACGGCAGCCGGTCGACGAAGTCGTTGCGGTCGGTATCGGACCGCATGGACATGAGCGGCCAGAAGACGGCGCGGACAGAGCTGAAGCTGCGGGCTCGGCGGCGGCCGTTCTTCATCCTTTCTAACGCGCGGCGGAGCAGTGCTGGATGCTGCAGCGCCCGCGGCCGCCTCTTGAAGAGCGCGAGCATGCCACTGCATGGATTGCACTCCAAGCAAGAAGACGGCATTGGCAGTGCATGCAGTGACGCTACTGCTTACTGTTCAGGCCGTTTGGTGTAGGTGATCGAGTTCTTGAGCTATACGCCTAGCTTCTTTTCCTGTAGTAGATTGCTATATAGTACTCTAGCTAGCTAGGAGATTTGCATTGCATTGAGCGTTGCTGGTTGCGACTTGCGAGAGCTTGGAGGATCGATTTGGTTGTTGATTTGGGTGCGATGGATGATTGAAACGTGGGATTCTTATGGGTGCTGATGATGAGGGCGTGAGCGGCGGAGGTGGTGTTCACGTAGATCGGCAAAGTGGGAGGACACGATGAGCCGAAATTATAGGTGGCCAAAGCTAGCAAAATTACGCCGGGTACGTGCGACATTGATCGACCAGGGCATGATGCATTACAGAAATGCATAATTATGTGGAATGGCGATCGTCAGCGGAGTTTAAAATGACTTGGTGACCAATAATTGATTAGAAGACGGCACAAATAGACTGATTAACTATTGCTGCCACAGTTGGTTGCTAGCTAGCTAGCTGCAGCCTTTGCAGACGGAGCTGGAGTAAGAGGCGTCCATGTAGCGCGAAAGCTGTCTCTTCTTCTATATGTAACTACAGCGTGAGAATTTATATCTGTGAGTGCAGATTCGTCCATAGATATACGTGCAAAGCATCACACTTTTTGCAGGAAAGTTCAAAGGTGTGAATTTGTTTGCTGTGACTGAATATGAAAACAAGCACTGACACGCTCCAGCTGATAACATTTTTCCACCACACAGCACGCAGCTAGCTCTACTCGAAGATGTAAGGTTGTACAATTTAGCTCGTTATAAACCTGCCCAAACATTCTCTTTTGTGAGTTCGTCCGGTCTGTCGAGACAAACTAACGAAACCCCTTTTGAAATGTGGGAATTTGAGGACGAGCTGTTGCTCGGTTGGTCTCTCGCCAGGTGAAGCGAGCGCCACGTCCTGGGTTCGATCCTCCGGATTGCAACCTTGTGCGCCTCATGGATGGGTGTGTGTGTGTGTTAGGGGGGGAGGGGTGTGTGTGTGTGTGGGGGGTTGAGGACCGAGCTGGGGCTCGGTTGATCGAGGACTGAGCTGGAGCTCAGCTGGCAAAAATGAGGGGAGCTATAGGGGCTGTTTGGTTCCCTGGATCTGCTTGACTCGCATCAACTCATGCCTGGAATCAGCTGTTTGGTTGCCTGCGTCGTCGAGCTGGCGAGCCGTCCTCGTGCAAAAGGCCGAACTGGCTGGTGAAAGGAAACGCAGTCGCGAGGATCTCAAGTGAGCGAGCCATCGCGTGCATCTCGCTCGCCGTTGTCCTCGCTCGCGTGCATCCCCACGCGGAGGCCGCATCCGCCTCGGCGCCTCCTCCACTCCGCCTCGGCGCCGCCCTCCTACTCCGGCCGCCTCATTGCTACCTCCCCTCCGCCTCGGCGCCGCCCTCCTACTCACTTGGCCGCCTCCATTGCTACCTCCCCTCCGCCTCCGGCATTAGGGTTGCTCAGATCCGACTCAGCACCGCTTCCCTCCCCCTGGTGGCGGGCACCCTCGGGCTCCTCCTAGCAAGGCCGCACTCTGCTCATTGCTATCCATCGCTCTCGCCGGCAGAGGTAAGACCGACGGATGGTCTTTGCAATGGTTACCACTTGGCTGCCCCGTTGCCCCCTCTCCTCATATTCCTCCCCCTCTCCCATTTGTGCCTAGATCTGAACTTGTTGCATTCTGGAATGATTGGATCTTGAATTATTTTTACTTGATTCAACCCTTGATCTGTTATCTTTGTTATACATGTTCTTGATATGCATACATACATACATACTTGATATGCATACATACATGTTATGCCGACAATTTGGCGACCATCGAGTCAAGGTCTTTGTTATGCCACTGGATATGCTGTTCTTGATCTGTTGTGTTGTTCTTGATCTGCATACTTGATATGCATACATGTGTAATATGAAGCATCAAATATTTGTCTAGTTGATATGCATACTTGATCTGTTATGCTGTTCTTGATATGCATACTTGATCTGTTGTCTAGTTGATATGCATACTTGATATGCATGATCTGTTATGCATATTGTTCTTGATCTGTTATGCATATTGTTCTTGATATGCATACTTGATGCTGTTATGCCTCGGAGTCCATCTTTTAATTTTTGTAACAGGAAGCTATCTCTAAAAACTGTTTTGATGCTTGCTGATCAAAATGTTTGAATGATTGATAGAATCTGGATAGCATTCTAGCCCTTTTGCTCTCGCTCTATCAATATAATTCTATACACGTAATATTTACTTTCGCAATTGTTATGTATAGTATAAAGGATAATCATACTATATCACAAATTCACATTTAGTAGTGTAAAATGAATTGTGACCAAAGAATATGTATATATGTTTTGTCCTAATTGGTTGAATGAGGTAACCTGATCTTTCTTCCTTTTGGTTGAGATGCCCCTGTTTTACCCTGAATTGGTTGATGTTGTTTGGGTTGCCTTGAGTAATCTGATATGCATATTGTTCTTGATCTGCATACTTGATATGCACATATATGTTTAATATGAAGCATCCTTAGGACGTGGCAGCCGTGAAGGGTGCTAGTCTAGTTGGTTTATGTATAACTGATATATTGATTTATGTATTTTGTTCGTAGATGGATGACTTGGCACGTAAACGACAACTCCTAATTGTGAGGGGTGCTGGTTTAGTTGCTGCCCTGTGTGCTTACATGCTTGCCATAGTTAGAAGAGCTCGTGCTAGCAGGTCCACTCTCGGGATTACGTATGGACCTATGGTAGAAAGGGACATAGCTCGCCAATCGAACCTCCAATGGATCTACAATTCTGATGACATACATTGTTTAGAGCAACTTAGAATGAGGAGAGCCCCCTTTTTCCATCTCTGTAATTTGTTTCGTGCAAGACAACTGCTTCGAGACAGCATTAATACCTGCGTTGAGGAACAAGTGGCCATGTTTCTCCTCGTTGTTGGCCACAACCATAGGTTTAGGGCTTTGCAGCCAACATTTAGGAGATCCATTGAGACCATTAGCCGGTACTTTCAGGAGGTTCTATTTGCTGTTGGGGAGTTGCGTAACGAGATGATCCGACCACCCTCCACTGAAATCCCCACTAAAATCCAAACAAATAGGAGGTTCAATCCCTATTTCAAGGTAACAATATGCTTGCTCAACTTGTAGATAGGTTTCAGCTGGCCTAAATTGCTTCCATGTATGTTAGGACTGCATTGGTGCAATTGATGGAACTCATGTGCTCGCAAGGGTTCCTACAAAGTCTCAAAGACCTTGAGGGTAGGAAGGGCACTACTACCCGTAATGTCATGGTCTTTGTTGACTTTGATCTTAAGTTTACTTATGTCCTTCTTTGGTTGGGAAGGGTCACCCATGATGCTCTCATACTTGCGATGCATTGGAGAGGGACGATGGCCTAAGGGTCCCCAAGGTATAGTAGATAAGCACGAGAAATTTTGCTTGTTAAAATTTTGTCACACTTATGGTAGTAATGTTTAGAGTTCTCTTATCATTTGGTAGGCAAATACTACCTTGTGGATGCGGGCTATCTTTGCCGACTGGCTTCCTTCCACCATACCGAGCCACTCGGTACCACTTGAGAGAGTATGGTGGAAGGAATTACCCTCTGATCGAGAGAGAGTTGTTCAACCTCGACACTCTTCTCTCGAGGGTTTCGGTTGAAAGGGCCTTGACGCTCAAGAACCGTTCAAGATTGTTTACAATAAACCTTTCCACCCATTCAAGACCCAAGTCAAGTTAGTTCTTGCATGTGCTATCCTACACAATTGGATCCTTCAATATGGAATGGACGAGTGTGTCCCACCGGAGTCTACGTGGGATGCGAACCCTATCGATGAGGAAGGACACAACGACATTGCACAAGATAATAGGGCTTGGGCTCAGATGAGGGATGACTTGGCTAGGGAGATGTGGCAGAATAGGGGGTCCTATCGTGTGTGATGGTGTTGCACTTTGTCATTTGTACTTTATCATTTGCACTTTGTCATTTGTACTTTGTCTATTAACTGAGACTATTGGATGCATGCAATGGTGATGATTTCCGTATTACCTCCATCGTTGTATATGTTCTTCAGCATTGTATTTGATTCCTACTTTTATTATTATTATTGTGTGTGCTAACTTGTTCCTTGTTGCACTAAAGGGGATGGCTGACTTTGGTGATGATTTGGGGGGAAACAATGGGCGGGGAGTAGGCATGCTCTTATTTGGACAAATGCAATGTTTGGCTTCATGCTTCGACGCATGGTTGAGCTCATAGGGCAAGGTGTTAAGACCGACAAGGGGTTCAAAGAGGTCCACCTAAATCAGGTTGCTAGGTCTTTGACTGAGGACACGGGTGTTGAGGTCAGTGGAACTCAGTCTACAATCATCTTCGCAAGTGGCGTGCAAAGTGGGTGAAGATTACTAGGCTTAGAGACATTAGCGGTCACTTTGGGATGACAACCTTTGCATGATCCACCTTGATGAAGAGCACTATAAGGGATACATCAAGGTCAATACAACACTTTGTTTGCTTGTTTGTTTGTCTCTAACACTAACATCTAACCTCCAATCCAACTTATAATCTTATAGGACCACCCCAAGGATGTGGACTACCTCAATGTCCCACCGACAACTACGCTCAGATGGCCACTATCTTTGGTTCAGACAAGCCACGTGGAGGTATGCCATGGCATCAAATGAAGCTCTAGGGTTCCATCCGAGCTTTCGATACCTCCGTCAACAATGGTATGGAAACTGAAACAACTCATGAAGGTGTGTCATTTGGTGATGGGTGGGAGGTGCTAGTGGTCTTGGCATGGGAGGTGCTCTTGGTGCTAGTGTTTGTTGGCATGGGAGGTGCTAGTGGTCTTGAATTTAGTGGCAAAGAGACCTCGAGCAAAGTGGGAAGAGGAAGAGAACTCCTCTTGTGTCCGAAGAGGAAGCTATGATCTTGAACAACATGTCGATGTCAGACGTGAGATGGCGGTGCCATTAAGTACACCGTGCATGCCGAGTGTCATCCAGACCTGTATAATGCTGTCATGGATCTCCAAGGCTTTGATGAGGAGGCACTGTTGGCTGTTCTTACCTATCTGACTAACCACAAAGCTCTAAGCCTGGTTTTTATCCAAATGAGTGAGTCTAGGCGTGCGATGTGGGTTAGTTCTTACCTGGCCGCTCACACCTCCAACTGATCCTAACTAACTATCACTATTTTGGACTACTTATGGACTACTTATGTTTCTGCTAGAATCTGGATGTAATACTTATGGACTACTTATGTTTCTGCTAGAATCTGGATGTAATACTTATGGACTACTTATGTTTGAATGATGGAGCATTCTGGATGTATTACAAAATCTGGATGTAATACTTATGTTTGAATGATGAATACTTATGGACTACTTATGTTTCTGCTAAAATCTGGATGGGTTTGCTATTGATCTGTTGATGATGCACCGGGAGTCCATCTTTTAATTTGTGTCTTTGTCAACCGCAGGTAAGATCTGCTGATGATGCAACTTTGGGTAAGATCTGTTGATGATTCAACCTAACCCGATTACATAGCATCATTTTTTATGAATATTAGTTAATTAGTAGTTCTACTTACCATGCATGCTAAATAATTTTTAGTGGTGGAAAACATGTTTTACTAGTTTTAGTGTTGCTTCTCGGGCATGCGGTTTGAGCACCGACTTTTTGCTCACTTCTTTCCCATCATCTGCTGCAGATGTTTCTGTATGGCTCCTTTAATGCATCCATCTTGTAAGCTATTTTATCCCTCTCTTGTTTGGTATGCCTTGAGCATTATGGAAGAATGCTTCTTGCCTATTTTCTTTTCCAGGTCTGACTTTGCATTTTCAGTTTAAACTTACTTATGTTGGTTGACATGTAGATAACTTCATGTTTAAACTTACTTATGAACAGATCTTGCAAATATCGATTTTCAGGTCCCATTAGGGCCTGCCAAGCTCTATGCAGTTGGAACTGCAATGGTCATGACAAATAGCAATTAGAGGCTTTTAGAGGATCAGGTTTAGCTAGTAACTGTCATTTCTTACATCCCAGTACATGTTAATAAGCATTTTCACCTTAATAATCTGCTCTCGAGGTTTGGGATGTTCATTTGAACCAAGTTTTCAATCGATTGACAAATGAAATGTTATGCACAGCCCTTAATTGTCGGGCCTACGATATATCTATAGCTGTGTGTCTTTCATAATTCAAGGTTGTTAACTTATGAAATGTTATGCATGAGCCCTTAATTGTCGACCTACTGAGATATAGCAGTGTTTTCGAAAGATACTTCACCTTTGTACTCTGTCCATTTTGGTTAAATTCTCGCTACCCCATTCCCACCTCATTTAGCTTCTATATCTTAATATCTAGTGTGCAAATCTTTGCCTCATGGCGCTTATCGGTGCATAAACCTGCCTTATCTCGATTTTGCCTTGTGAGATCTGTTGATGCTTTCTAACTTTCTTGTTCTTTTTCTCGCAGCTTAGTGCATACTCGGGCCTTTTGGAAGAAAATGGAACCAATGCTAACTTTCATAAACTCTGAAAATTTAGCTTTCTTAAAACACTGTGGAAGGACTCCTCTAACTACTGATGTCGATTCTCAACCAGCTTTGAGTTTGTGACAAGTGCATGGTAATGGCCTATCGATGTTGTGATTTTTCTATTCATATAGCTTCCAACCTCATTTAGGAATTTTAGATGCTTGTGGAAGTATGATAATTCAATCGATTCTCCATCTTTTTCTAGCGTGTCGACTTGAAGCCCTTGCCGAGCTAGGCTCTTGAGGGTGGCAAATCTTGATGTTCTTCACACTGATTGGCATACAGGTTACAGGTATACAAAAAAAAAACCCGTTAGAATTGACCATCATGTATTAGATGTTCCTTGGTCATGAATCTTTTTTATTTTATTTTGACTGAATTATCAAGTTGCTCATGGTGTTACTCAATAAATGATTCTTCCAGTTTTCCTAGGACAGGATAGATCATGGATGGATTGTTCCAGCTTTGCATGCTGTTGTTTAAAAAAGGATCACCTACTCATGTGTGTGTGTAGTTGCTGTTAAATTGTTTCCTACATTCTCCATCTTTTTCTAGTACCATACTACTAAGTATAAATTCTTACTGGCTGGTAGTTCATGAAGTGATAGATATTGGTATGTGCATTGCCTTACTAAATAAAGCATCCACTTGAAGATGATACAAGATCTGTCAAGAATTTGTGTGCTCTGTACTTTCAAAGATCACATGTACATTGAAAGGAAGCAAATCTTGTGTTGTCTTTGCCGATAGTACTACTCAAATCTGGACTATGGGGACTACTCTAATCTTGATGTACCACATTATAATCCCCGAATGCACCATGTGATGGCCCAACTCAATGGATACTACTCTCAATCCTTTGTTAAGCCGGTTCATCCATGCAATGCAATCTATTGTTCAAGAACTAGTTTTAAGGACCATGTATTCAGATCGCACCAATTTTTATGAATAGTAGTTAATTAGTAGTTCTACTTACCATGCATGCTAAATGAGTATCAAGATCACACACTTGTTTGTAATATTCAAATAATTTTTAGTCGGTGGAAAACATGTTTTACTAGTTTTAGTGTTGCTTCTCGGGCATGCCGTTTGAGCACCACTTTTTGCTCACTTCTTACCATCATCTGCTGCAGATGTTTCAAGTATGGCTCCTTTAATGCATCCACCGTAAGCTATTTTATCCCTCTCTTGTTTCCTAGTTTGTATACTTGTTATAAACTCGATTCTTTTAAGTAAGACGATTAACTGAAATGCTTATTCATCCGGTGCACATACTTGTATTATACTCGAGGCCGAGATCGATATATGAAGGCTATTACGCCTTTTGCAAAGATTCTCTCAAACTTTTGGTGTTAAAATGGGACAAGATGTAGACCGATATATGAGCTGCTTTTATTTGAATCTTGATGAGTTTTTGAAATTTGTCGAATTTAGAAATTAGATCAGTATGTTTTGGTGCTTAGTCGCCTGCATTTGTATGATAAATACCAGAGAGCAGAGTTTGATAGGAAATCAGACCGCGACAACTTGAGTTCTAATTGTTTGCAAAATTTTGAACGAGTATTGGAACGAGTAGAGACGATTTCACTCCATTGGAATTCAAGTTTACAAAATTTTGATTTTATTTAGCACAAAAATTTTGGCCCAACAGAAACAACCAACCAAACAACATCTCAAAGACACTGCCCAATGTAAACAAACTAACCAAACAACATCTCAAAGACGGCACGGCTCAATGAAAAAACCAACCAAACACCCCATCTTGCATGAACTCACTGCTCAACTCGGCTGTCAGATGACTCAGACGGACAAAGCTAGTCTCATGCAGGAACCAAACACACCCATAGGCTCTCCACCCATTGCGAGTTCGGCGGCTCCGTGGTGCCTCGCGAGTATGGGTGCTCTCTTCTTTAACGCGGACCGGATGTGGTTAAATCCCGGGCTTTCAAAAAAAAATGTGGGAATTTGACGCGAATCTCGACGTTCCAAACAGGCCTAACAATTTCCGTCCTGGCCTATTATTTTCCTAAGCCCGTATCTACCAGGGCACACCGTTGGCGATGTGATGCATGCTGTATTTTTCCGTAATGTTCTTTCTGGGCTGTATTTTTTAGCACTCTCCGGCCTACCAATTTATTGGACCGCTCTGAGTGCCATGGGAAGGCCTGTGTAGCAAGAGAATTGGTCCATATGGGCATTGCCAAAATTTGGGCAGAACAGAAAGTACGGACACGGCAGCCAATCCTGTATGCAATGTAAGAAAGCTGGGTAAAATTCGACGCGGACTCCAAAGTTGACTTTGCCCTGGACAGGCGAGTAGGCGACAACGGTGTAATAATTCTGTCGTTGGCAGCAGCAGTTGCCAACGAACTCACTGTATAAAATACATCATCGGCAGCAGCAGCAGGCCACTTATTGCTCTCTCCCTCCTTCTTTTCTGCCTTCATTTCACTGCGCTTTTGCTCTCTCATATCCATCTGGATCGATGGCGCTGTATCACTGCAATGCATTGCAGACGGCCAGACGCACATCATGGCACATTGACACTACCGATCGACCGATGTCATTCTGAAAAAGACTGAGCACGTTGACACTACCGATCGACCGATGTCATTCTGAAAAGACAAATTGAGTGGAAACCGAACTGTGAACCCGATGCCATTGTATTTCCAGTTTTTAATGGTGAGATTATGACTTACCTGAGCTCGATCTCGGGTGGCGTAGAATTGAAACACTTCAACTGATCCAAGACAAAAATTAACTAACCTTGCTCTCAACCAAGAGATCGATCCAAACCGATCAATCATCCACGCCCCATGCATGGCCAGAAATACTACTCCTTCAGATGCTAGCTCGACACAAGCTAGCGCGGATTGACTGACTTGCAGCCATGTACTATGTGCGTAAGCCTGCCCAACCTCCCCCTTTTTAATTCCGTTGTCCCATATATCACTAACCTAATCGGTGCATTTGTCGATGTTGCGTGGCCAAATCTCGGCACGGACACCGAAAAAAGTCACCTCACAGCGAAAGAAAATTCTATGGAACGGAACCTTAATGAGACTTTGCCCCCTGAGCCCTTGGACCAGGGAGATGATGATGGACGGTGATGGGGCGGGGCCTCACGGTGAAGCCTCGTCCCATAGCATTTTCTTCCCCTCGCAGCAAGCCAGCAACGACCGATCGAGCAGCACGCACGCGCGTACGTACATGCGTTCGACGTGATGCGCGCGACCTCTCGACGTCAGAAATTTCCACCGCGTACTGATCGAAACGACCCCTCCGTGCATGCCGTTGCCAAAATGCCAAGCTACAAACAAAAACCGAAACACGCCGCGTTTCATTCGCGTGTTGGCACCAGGGATCACGGCTCGATCGGCGCAAAAAAAAACAGCAGCTTTAAAGCCGCGTGCGTGGTCCGGCACCGAACTGTCCGGCTAAAGCCGGGCGCATGGGCATCTGGCGCCCGGCGTTCGGCCGCGCTCGATCAAGCACCGACCGGTCCCCGTCGGAATCATGCACAGGCAAACATGCGTCGTTTCTTGATCTCTTCTCCCCCATCCATCCATGCATGCACAGCACGATCGAGCACGCACTTGACACGGCGTGTAGACGTGGTTGGCTGCGGTGTATATGTACGTGTATACTGGGACGCATGCACACGTGTGGCACGAACACACGAAATGAACACGGATGGATAATGCTCCGGGCTTCGGCCGACCGTAGGACAGGGGATTCCACGTCAATCTTAATTGCTGGTCCAACATGTACTATTGCATCGCCAGTCGATCTGTTTGTTTAAGAATTATTAAATCACTACTACAAGTATGCATCGCCGCAAAGGTAGACATTTTTTTGTCCTGCCCGTGTCAGGAACTCAGGATCAATAAAATTTGCTGCACGATTCTACGAATGTCAGAGAACAACGCCACCGTAATTAGACTGGACGTGTGAGAAATACTTTTGTATAACGATACTCCTACGTTCCTATTCACGCATGTGTCCCGCAACGCGCACGTACAACTTGAAGTGGCCTAGTGTTGGTGGCATTATTTAATTGACAGAGTTAGATTACTTGCTGCATGATTGATTACTACAAATGATCCCCATGACACTGAACCTAGCTTTCGCATAAACTTTGTCATTTGGGTACACTACAATGATGGCATTCGAGTATGATTTGCAAAGCTACAATCATGGCGTGAGTCTTAACTAATTCTCCTTTTCTCTTCAATCGATTGTACCTAACCGAACACACCATCTTAATTAATTATCCACCTGCCTAGCTACCTCCAAGGTCTAAATGTCTCAATACCTGTACTCAGAGAGAAATTAAGGACGTTGTTTCTACTTCTTGTCAAGCAGGCAGGCAGGTGGTTGCTTGCTAGCTCCCTGCAATTCTAATCGCCAATTTGGTATTGCACGAACTAACTTGGCACGACCGAGCACTGATCTGCACTTGTCTAGTCTCACAGAAATAAACTCCTAGTGTTCCCGCAACCGCTGGCAGAATAATCCCGTGAGGCGAGGCTCGTCTCGTCGGCCGGCAAAACGCACCGCGAAATCACGAGCGCGATCATATATACCTGCTCAAGGAAATGCGTGCCAAACGAATGATTCCTCTGCTCTTGGCGCTCCCAAATTGAAGCAGCTCTTAAGCTGATCGAATCAGTATACAGGAAAGAAAAAGGAACTGGAATTCGTAAGCAATACAAGTGTCCTCAAATTTAAAGACGTGAATAGTGGGAAGCTAGCATGTAGCACGAAAGTGTCTGATGATTGCAGTGCAGACATATGTCATACCTGAATATCTGATCAGTACTCCGTACCAGTCATGGGCGGAGCTGGGTGCCCGGTGGGCACGCCCAAAAGTTGAAAAAAATTACAGGACCAGTCATTTTTTTATTATCATATTCCAGGTATCAACCCATGGCCCACTCGTGCCCCACCAGCCCACAACCACCTCACCACTCAAAGTTAAAACCATCTCCATCTTCAATACTCCAACTCCTCCTCAATCTCCAACCCTAATCCCTGATCCTCTCCTCCCTACTTGACCCTTACGGCTCGGCGGCTCTGCAACCGACGCAAGGCGAAGAGGAGCGGAAGTGGCGTGGCGTGGGAGCAACATGCAAGAAGATGGCGGTAGCAAGACTCACCAAATAAGACAACCACGAGATGTCAATGCTCAATTTCTTGATTTCGATTGGAAAAGATCCCTCCCTAAAGAATGAATGGGGAAAGCCCATGCTATGATGGTAGCATTTGGGTCCTTTGATTTTGTTTTCATGGCAAACTTGATGCTATTCAATTGGATTGAAATTGGATGCAGACATTGGTGTGCACACGTCTCGACCGTCAATACATCACAGCAAGGCGACGCAGGGCGGCCAGTAGGGCGAGTGGGCGGATGGCGACCTCACTAAGGCCAGCAGTTCTGCAGGTGTGCATGGTGGTGAGTTCACGGGAAGGGATCCGTTCCTCACAAGTCACATCCATTCATTTCGCCCTCTCTTCTATTGATTTAAGATTTAATAGTGAAATGCAGTTGCAATACAAAATCAATACAGGGAGCAACTTCCATTTTTTTCATGTTCAAATTATTATGCAAGTCATTTTCCAATTTGATTACTATAGTAATGACATGTGAAAAGGTGTTAGTAGACTATTTCATTCGTTCTTTTTTACTTGACGTTTTTTTTTTTACTTTTAACGGGTAAATTCCTAGCTCCATTGGATGATACGTAGTTTGAACTAATTATACCGAGCATTGCTTCGTGTGTGCACCCAACGCCGAACTCGCCACTGGTACTAGTAAAAATATTTGTGGTAGCATGGCAAACCTTGGATGCGGCAAGAACTGTAGAGATAACAGCTTTTTTAGGTTTTATGTCCGAAAAAAATTGCAGGGCCCATTAATCTGTTACCGTTGTACATGTTCTGTAATCACTACAGTGGAGGATCCTGCCGGTCTGCACAGTCAAATCTTATACGGCAACCAAAAATTCCCAAAAGTTAGTTAATCCAAGTGGTGTATATGACATCCGGTTTCCTTGCTGAAGATTTAGAGTCTGGTTCCAATGACTCTACGTTAGGTGGTTACTTGTGTGGTTTTTCCGAAATTTGATCTTGTAGTCTGTTGGTGCTAAGTCTTTCCACGGTACATCTCTTTTTATTTAGAAATGAAATGCATCCTTCAACCTATTGGAACCCTGTATAGTACATTGCTAGTTAGATATGCTAATGTTCCTAAATACATATAGCCTTTTGTAAGATGAACGCGAGCTACAAGCAGTGCAACTGTGCAGAGCATTTAGGTGCCTGACTGACTGCGTTATGGGGCCTATGAGCTTGTGTTCAATTAAGCTGCCCCACATGAGGATCAAAGCAAATCCCTTTTCATTTGAATACAGTGATGCGCGGTGGACCAAGTTTGGACTTTTGGAAGTCCTCATGTCCCCTGCAAGCACCGTGTCATGGCTGCCTGCCTCAGGAAATGGCTTGGTTCACACTCCAACCTAACAATTCATTGATTCATTCACCCCCTGCTAAAAACTCATGTGCAAAGTCGTCCTGGTTTAGTTGCAGAGATGGCCAAATCGAGCTTAGGGTAGAGACAATTAGTAGTACTTGTTGCAGGCTTGTGGTAAAAAGCCCCATGCCTGTCCTGAATCACTGTGTGGTCTGCATCCCCACCTCTCATTCCCCGGTCTTCGGTCCCCACAACTCTCCAGAGTGCAGTCTCCATTTCAAACATTTTGACTTTGTGTCATGTTGTATTGCTATCAAATGAATCCACTGTCAAAGTAAAACTGAAGTTTCATAGATGAACAAACACTTGAATTTTCACTGTGCAGCTCCCCTCTCCCCACGCATCTTTTTGCATTCGACAATGTCTGTTTGTTCTAATAATTTACAATTGTAATATATTGTGCAAGGGACAGTTGCATTGTAGACTGTCCTGGATAAGTTTTGATGAGAAGAACATAAGATAAGCACCCAGGCACACTGAGAGAGATGACAGATTCTTATAAAGCGCCGCTTACGCTTTTCCACCGCAACTTCTCTCGCCTTCCACCCGCGGCAAACTTTTTCGTAATAAAAAGTGCTGCACGCACGGCAGCTCACTCCACACTCCCTCCCTACTGCAAGCCTGCGCAACACGAGGCAGAGAGGAGTGTGAACTTTCAAGTGTGCGCGAGTGTGCCGCGCGCTCTCCTCCCGCTCCCGCACGGCACGATGCCATTGCCGAGCTCCTGGTTCTACAAGCTCCGGCGCAAGAGAAGCACGACGAGAGGCGAAGCTAACGACGCCGCGGAGCTCACGAGCCAGCCGAGAAGGCATCAAGCTCCGATGGCTGTGCTGCCACCCTGCTCCCCGAACAGAGCGTCCTACTACGTCCCGAGCAGAGACCGCCGCCTCCCTCCAAGCCCGGCCAAGGACAACCCCAAGCTCCGGGACACTCACTTCCCGCGCAGCCCGCAGCCCAACGACATCGTCTTCGACGTCGTCGCAGTCTCCGCCGCCCGCCGCGCCGAGTTCGACGGCCTCAAGGCAATGCCGGAGCTCAAGCTGCGGCCCATCCTCACCAGGCCCGCCGCCAAGAAGGACGGGAACGAGGCATCGGACAGCGGCACCAGCGCGGCCGCGTCGCCGACGGCCAGGGTTCGGCGGTTCCACGTGAAGCCCAGCGGGAGGCGGAAGGGGCGGGTGGCGTCGCTGCCGGCGGAGGCCAGGCTGCAGAGGCGGCGGCGGTGGCTGTACGAGAGCCTGGTGATGGTGAAGGAGTCGGTCGACCCCGAGGAGGACTTCCTGGAGAGCATGGCGGAGATGATCGCCGAGAATGACGTCCGTTCGGCGCGGGACCTCGAGGAGCTGCTCGCGTGCTACCTCGTCCTCAACAACGCCGAGCACCACCGCGCCATCGTCGGCGCGTTCCGGCGCGCGTGGCTCGATACCAACAACGCCAAGCAAAGGTCGCAGGGCTAGTTATTACTTAGCTCGGTCACCGATTACTACAAGCAAGCGCAATATTGCTACGCGCCTGTGTACAGTATGACCCCTCTCGCGCGCGCGCGCGCGCGCGTCCATGTGAATTATGGCGGTGATATGCATGCATGGTTATGACGGTTTCTGCACAGATCGTTTGTTTGCTTGATTGGTTTGGTTGTTGCTGCAGTCAGTCGTGGAAAGCTGAAGGATCGATGAGTGTGTGCATTGCGCGTCACGGGGTATCCCGCTTTGGTTTCAGTCTTTCAGAAGGGAATCGATCGCATGCTGTCTTTACAGATCGGAGTAGGCCTACTTGCGTCAGAAAAAAAAAGGGGGAAGAACTTTTTTTTGTTCTGTTAATGCTATGGACTAGCTAATTAGGGAAGCATCTATGCATAGGGTCATGCATCGTACAGATTTCTGTTTAGTTACCGAGAGGATCCGGCACGCGTCACATCGATCGATCTCACGTGCAATTTGCTGATTCAGTTTCCAGATTTCCTTCTCTTGTGTTCCTGATCAGGAGAAGTTAATACTTGGAGTTGGAAACGAAGAGTTTCACAAGTGCTCGAGTGCCACAAAAACTGATCGCGGTGTCGACTACTACTATAGAGATTTTTCGCTTTGATTCTTGTACAAAAAATGTTACGTATTTCAACTACCTTTCAAGTAAAAAAAACAGCGAAGTATTAAGCTCTTTTATTTTTTTTCAGGAGAAACACGACACAGCCAAAAATGGAGAGAGAGAGAGATTGGTCCCTGCTAACCATGCTTTGCACTGAAGTGAACAGAATTCCGTCAAGAATCCAACAGGACACATCGTTCTCACGCTTCCTAGGTGAAATGGACCGGTGTCCTCTTGATCCCTCCGCCTAGCTAGCTTCGCTGCTCCTAGAGAGACCTCAGGCCTGCGCCATAGTATACTACTCTGCTGTTCTTTTTTCCCACAAGGATGCAAATGCAGCATATTATATCTGTTGAAAAATAGAAAACATAGAGAGATACAATTTTTTACGTGAAAACCCTTCTAGAAAAAAAAACCACAGACACATGAGGCGAAAATCATTACATGAAAAGAGATTACAAGTACGAGACGACAAGCCATCTAAAACATGCAACTATAGGGTATATATATAGGGTGAGAAATAAGAGTTCTGAACGGAGAAGGAAACCGAATCAATGTCAGCTGCGCTGGATCGACGCCATGTCTGGTGCGGCCCACTCCTAGCCCTAGCACTTGTCATGCCACGCCTAGCACGGGATGGTGTAGTGTCCGACACGGACACGCTACGAATTCAGATCAGACTTCAACAATCTCCATCTTGAGCTGAATTCCCTCCGGCAATCAAAGAACACAATAAACTCCTCCAATCAAATCAGTATGAACACCTTATGTGTCGAAAGTTCATAGGACTAGTGAGTAATACCAACTAAGTCTAAGCAAAGCTCAAGCTTAACAGCAGTAACTGACTTTGTCAACATATTAATTGGATTATTATGAGTACTTATCTTGTCGACTTTAATATCACCTTGAGCAATGACACCTCGAATATAGTGATATATGATATCAATGTGTTTTGTTCTCTCATGAAACATATGATCCTTTGTAAGGCAAATAGCACTATGGCTGTCACATAAACTTGTAGTGCAAAACATGCTTACACAAAGCAGCTCGGTAAACAATACTCTCAGCCAAATAGTTTCTTTGCAAGTCTCAGATATAGTAATATACTCAGCTTCTGTAGTAGACAAGACAACAGTAGCTTGCAGACTTACCTTCCAACTTACGACATATCCTCCCGTAGTGAACACATAACCAGTAATAGATCTTCTTTTATACAAATCTCTAGCAAAATCTGAATCCACATAACCAACCATCTCTAATCTTTCCAAACAGTAAACAAGCATCAGAAGTGTCCCCGCAAGTATCTGAAAATCTATTGAACTAATTTCCAATGCTCTTTTCCAAGATTAACCATGTATCTACTAACAACACTCAATGATTGAGATAAATCAGGGCGTGAACATACCATGGCATACATAAGTGAACCAACTGCACTAACATATGGAACTCTAGACATGTACTTAACTTCATCATCTGACTATGGACATGACGCTGGAGAAAGTATGAAATGTGCAGCTAATTGAGTACTCGCCAGTTTGGCTTTATGCATGTTGAAACATCGAAGAACTTTACCAATATACATTTTCTGACTTAGGTATATTTTTTCAAACCGTTTATCTCTGGCGATTTCCATACCAAGAATCTTCTTTACTGCATCGAGATCCTTCATCTCAAATTCACTGCTCAATTGTGGCTTCGACCTTGAAATTTCTACCTTGCCTTTTGCAGCAATCAACATATCATTAGCATATAGGAGCAAGTAAATAATTGAACTATTAACAACCTTAAAATAAACACAGCTTTCATAATCAAATCTTTTGAAATCCCGAGAGATCATAAAGGAGTCAAATCTCTTATACCATTGTCTGGATGATTGTTTCAAACCATAAAGATATTCCTTCAACTTGCAAACATAATTCTCCTTTCCCAGAATGACAAAACATTACATCTGCTCTATATAAATGTCTTCTTCTAGCTCCCATGTAAGAATGTAGTTTTCATGTTCAATTGCTCAAGCTCATGATCATGCATAGCCACAATGCTAAGTAAAGTGCGAATAGAACTATGCTTCACAATTAGGGAAAAGATATCTGTAAAATCAATACCTGGAATTTGGATGTATCCTTTTCAAACGAATCTTTCTTTGTACCTGACCTTTTTGGTTGGTGAAATACATTCCTTCTTCTGGAAGATCCATTTACAGAAAATAACCTTCTTCTCAATTGACAACCTGACCAGCTTCCAAGTGTCATTATTCTCAAAAGATTGTATCTCATCATGCATTGCAGTCATCAATCTTTCTGAATCATCAGAAGAGATAGCATCTGAATAAGTTGAAGGTTCTGCAGTATCATCAATTTATCCTGCCACTTTCAAACAATACGCCAGAACATTGACTTCTTCAATCAATCTCTTAGGTTTATGGATTGGCCTCCTCTCTCTATCCACTGCAATAGAACATTGCGCTGGCGGCGCAACAACAGCATGAATTTTCTGTATGTTTTCCTTTTCGGCTTCTGGTGTAGATCCTAGATCAATAAGATGCTCCACATGCACGCTTGATTTCTATGACTTTTCAACGAGAACATCAATGAATGGTTTATCATGAAACATAACAGATTCATCAAAAGTAACACTTCTTGATGAGGATCTAATATTCTCAATTAATTAAATTGTTTATATGTAATTGCTATTATATATAGCAATATCTTTATGTTATTCGTAAGGATATCTCTTATCATTAATAAGAGAGAAGCTTAGCCGAGTGGTCATAAACCATTTTACGACCACCCTATATGGTTGCAAGTACTTCTACGACTACCTAGTGGTCATAAGATTTCATACGACCACCTCATGATCGTAAACCCTACTACGATCACTTAATGGTCGCAAGCCTTACTACAACCAGGTCAACTACGACCACCCTATGGTCAACAAAGCCTACAAACATATGGGGCCAATCGACTAGGGACACTTATCCGCAGTGTTTAATACACACAATAGTTAATATGTGCTGATATTCTCCGGGATAACTGCACATATTAAGCCTCTGTCTCTGACATAACTGCAAGGCAACGTGGGAGGATTAGTCTCTAACAATAACAGTCACTGAACGTGCATATTTCATCAAACGGTGAGAAGCCTCTTGATACGGGACAACTACCACCCCTTCACGTGCTATATAAGGAGTAAAGCCAGTGGACAAAGGACAGGAACAATGACAACGAACACAAGACAAGATTAGCAGATAGAAGTCATTAAGCCCTAGTTCTAGTGATTTCTTCCCTGTTGTAAAGCATAGTCAATACAACAATACAAGAGTAGGGTTATTATTCTATCAGGAGAAGGCCCGAACCTCTATAAAATCCTCATATCTTTTTCTGTTGGGTTTAACTCAAGGAGAGTCATCAGCATTCATTCGTAAGATCGATACTAAACCATCGACAGTTGGCGTCGTCCGTGGGGATCTTCCGGTTTCTCATTTTCTTTTCGATAAATTGTCTTCATTTTTCAACTCTATTGCTTTCATGGCAGGACAGTGGAATGAGGAGAATTGGTTCGATTCGGCAGACTACACAGAATTTGGCATAGATGTTTGCTATGAGTACGAGCAGAGCATTATTTCATCTGATGGCAACGCCGTTTCCAGGAATCTTTTACCAGACCTAGGAAACCATGCCACGGACAAGGTTAACGAGAAAACTCTCCCCCCATGACATTACACCCAGATGAAGAACCAGACTCCTCAAAGGGCAAGGGTCCATCTGACTAGGGTTAGGATCACGCCACGGCGAGTACAGAGCACGACGAAGGTTCCCTCTCCAAATGTTCAAGCCCGTCTGAGGCCGCCCGATCTAGAATAGTAAGTTCTGAAATCTATGATTCCAGGACTCAATCAACACATGATAACCGTCACCCTTCGGTTACCCCCACGAGGTGCATTGTCGAGCCTGCTTCACCTGCAGATTCGACCACACCCCCACAGGATTCACCTTTAGTCAGAGATGATTATAACCCAAAATTCCCCTTCCTAGAGGGGATTGCTCCAAGTCACGAAGCATTTTCTTTCTACTACTCCTCGAGTCAAGAAGACTCAAATGCGAGTGGACATAATAGTGTTGGGTCGCGGGTAGGCTACGATAGCTACAAACAAAATTTTTCTACCACGCAAACCAAGAAGCCAAGCAAGTAGATGATCATAGATCGTTACCACCAGATGCGCAGAGCAGCGGAAGAACGGTTGGAGTAGCCTGGTCCAACGTAGAGCGCGTCGATGTAGTGGTCGTAGTCGATCGTCCAGCGTCCTCGCGAGTCGATCGTCTCCTTCAGCAACGTCTGCAGTTCCTTGTGAAGATCGTGGATCGTCCTCAAGCGCAACAGTCGCAGTAGCGCCTCTACGGTATCCACACGTCCAGGGGAGGAACAACCATACGCCGGTGTGCTAGCACCAAGTCGCACGGTAGAGCTCTCAGGAAGATGGCGGCTAGGGTTTCGGTGGTGTTTCACGCGTTAAGTGTGTGACCCTGTAGGTTCATGCGTAATCGGTTGTGACTTGGAAACCCTTTCCGATCACTAGTCGTAGCGGCTCCTAGCAGAACATAGCGATTCCCGAATACACACAAATTATATCGGACGAACCTTAATGCAATATGATCTACGATCAGGTCCTCATCACTTACGACCAGTTCGTATGTGGTCACGACCAGTTTGTAACTCCTTACGACCAGGTTACGACCACTCTGTGATTACGTTCGACCAGTTTACGACCAGCTCATATCTCCATACGACCAGTCCGTAACTGTTCAAACTAAGCGACCTACTCGTGTATACTCCCTTTGCCTCACGATGTCTGGTTGAACTCCAGGTGAGATGTTGTGTCATCCATGGATTGTTCAATACTTTCTCGATCGAGTGTCGGATAACTTCACGTGGTCGAACACTTCGACTACTAGTGGCACGGCCATGCACTTTCTTCATCCGATCACAACGAGGGGCCCATAGACATCTCTCCTGTTATGTTAGGAGGGGCAAATCCCATATCCGACCAGTCACATTCCTCTCCATGTTTCACAGCATACCCGAAAGCTACCTTTATAACTACCTAGTTACGGTGTAGCGTTTAGCAACCCCTAAGAGTGCTATTACACATGTAGGAAACTATGTTGATCTCAAGTCTAAGGATTATACATCATCATTGCTTGAGACCAATTAACGACACATAGAATCATAACAATCTCAATAGTATCTCAAGGTGGGTCTAATCCAACATCATGTTCTCTAACATGTGTCCATATTATTGGTTTGATATCTCCATATCTATGACTCGTGAAACATAGTCATCAACCAATACATATGCTAGTCTATTCATATGTGTCCTCATATGTTTCCGACCAGGGATCGTATAAGAATAATTATCGCAAAAATATAGAGTTTCACAACCAAGTCACATACTTGGTAATAAATATTAACAATATTATTCTTGGAACAAGATAACACATTATCCAATATAATGAACATAATGAAATATAATCATCTCCATGATTACCTCTAGGGCATATTTCCAACAAATAGCACCTAGGAGATCTTTGTCCTCCCCTTAGATCCTAATTTCTCTCCAAGAAGCAGGGCTGGGGATGCTTCCCATCGAACACTCACTTCGGGTTCTCGTGGTGACGGCGAGAACGCCTCTGGTGATGAATGTGATCTCCACCTTCATGAGCGTGGCCAAAATTCTAGAAATGATCGCTCTCCATTGAGGCATGCTCTGGCTTACTCAGACATTGATGATCTTAAAACCATTCAGAGAAGAAGAATTGCTACCTAGAGGTCCTTACCTGGGTGCATCCAATACTAGTCAGAGGAAGCTCACGAACTTCAACAAATCAATGACCAGATTGTAAACCCAACTCAAGAGCTTAGACAAGCGCCAGGCTATGACCTCTTTGCTCAAGGGATCACACAAAGACTTCGGGACACGATGGTCAGGATCGAGCGGACTTGACAACACCGTCCTGGTAGTCGTACCGGGACAACTCTATCGAACGCCAGTCGTTCAGATGACTCTTCTCATGGAGAACGATAAGACAACAAGTCTAGTGGATCTCCTAAACATGACCCTAGTCAGAGAAGAGTCCCTCGAACAATTAGTGATCGACAAACTCCTAGAGGAAGTGGTCGTTCACCACTTCTTTTGAGAAATCTACACCAACAGATGGAGTACAAAGAGTATTACCTTCAAAGGGATGAGATCTATGATAGGTCAGGTCCACTTACCACTGAGTATCGTCGAGTACGATCGCCTAGTAATGTCAACCCTTCTTTCCTGCAAAGAAGGCATTATGATATTATTACCAGATGTCGGGTGTTTTCGTCCGACCTTCAAGCAGTTCACTGGCCGCCCCAGTTCCAACCAGTGAACATAGAGAAGTTTGATGGGTCACAAAATCCCATCGAGTTTCTTCAAATCTATACCACCGTTGTTCGAACAGCAGGAGGAGGAGAGCAAGTCATGACCAACTATCCTTCTACTATGCTTGAAGGATCTGCTCGGTCGTGGCTGTTAAATCAGCCACAAGAGTATATTTATTTGTGGCAGCATCTATGCGACCTACTACTAGCTAACTTCCAAGGCACTTACAACCGCCCAGGAAAGTAGGATGACCTGCACATAATGCGACATGATTCTCACAAGACCTTGTGCCAATTTATCGGGCATTTTAGTCAAGTTCGCAATTCAATTCCTGAAATTTCTAACTCTTCTTTCATCAGAGCATTCAAGTAGGGAGTCCGCAATCGAAGGATCACAGAGGATATTGCTCTAAATCCTCCCGCTACCGTCGCCGAGCTCTTTGAAATGATCAACCGTTATGCAACTGCTACAGAAGCAGTCGAGTGAAATCGCACGATTGATCGTGACGATAAGGACACTCGAGCAGTGGTCGAAGGTAGCAAGAAGAAAGATAAAAGGCTG
The DNA here is from genome assembly GCA_036346405.1 of Phyllostachys edulis. Taxonomy (NCBI): domain Eukaryota; kingdom Viridiplantae; phylum Streptophyta; class Magnoliopsida; order Poales; family Poaceae; genus Phyllostachys; species Phyllostachys edulis. The sequence goes on along the minus strand of CM070561.1, from coordinate 4,036,692 downwards.
GGAAATCCAAGAGCGAGACTATATGCCAAAAACTTCAAGTCAAAAGCTCTAAGGAGGTCTTAGCTGTCAGCGACAAGGAGCCTCGGAGCTCCAAACCATACCCCGATGGGAGCAAAGGTAAATGCCCTGAACGAAAGAACGACAAACCTAGGCGGTGTCCTTTCCAAAAAAAGGACACGACTGAAAGCATCTTGGCCCCTAAAAATGGTTTTGGTAATTAATGATAATATGTGAATATGGGATTCACCTCCTCTAGTCGGTTATCCTTGATCCTACAAAGACCTTCGTAACTGCCAAGTTTTTCAACGAAAACTCGAGGATTACTACTTCGACAAGGGACCACTTTCTATACTTAAAGAGGTAGGGGCAAACGAGTGGTCGAAAACAGTCGAATGATGAGGAGGAGATGCATTTCAAGATCCAGAACACACCATCGATCACATCTATGGAGGATCTTTAGCATACGAGTCAAAACGATAGCTCAAAGGGTTCGAATGTGAGGTAAATTCCATCGACCCTCCTCTTTTCAAGAAAGTACTAAAGTGGTTAGAAATCACCATCTCTTTTGAGAAAGGTGACTACCCGATCCCCTCTACTCGACCTGGTCGTTTTTCGATCGTAGTCAAGCCCACCATCAACAACTGTCGAGTCAATCGTGTGTTAGTTGATGGTGGAAGTTCACTGAATATACTCTTTACGAGTGCCTTGGATGAGATGCAAGTTCCTAGAACAAATATCAAGCCTGTACGATACTCATTTCATATGACCGTATTGGGGACTTCGGCCAAACCCATTGGTCAGGTTTCTCTTCCTATAACGTTTGGGTCACCAAACAATTTCAGGATTGAGAAAATCTCTTTTGATGTGGTCGATTTTGACATAGCATACAATGCCATTCTCGGTCAACCAACTCAGGCACGATTCCTAATGGCTGCTCATTACAGTTATCAATGTCTTAAGATGCCAGGTTCCAAAGGAGTAATCATTGTCCGCTGTGATAAAAAGATGTCGCTTACATGCGACTGCAAATCCCTCGAGATGGTTGGCCAAATACCAACTCAAGAAACAAGTAAGGGGCAACATTTGACCAAGCAATCGAAGCCTAAAGTTGCACCAAAGCAGAACGACCAAGTTAAATAAGTTCCACTGAATACAGAGGAGCCTTCGAAGACCGTTCGCATCGAGGTCACTTTCTACCCTGCATAGGAAGACACCATCGTCACCTTCCTCCGAGCAAATACAGATATCTTCGCGTGGCAAGCATCCGACATACCTAGAGTTCCCAAGGAGGTGATCGAGCACAAGCCAGCTCCACGGCCTGACAAGAAACCCGTAAAACAAAAATTACAGAAATTCGCACCTGATCGACGCGATGCCATCAAATCTGATTTGGACAAGCTACTTAAAGCAGTGTTCATAGAGAAGTTGACCACCCAGAGTGGTTGTCTAACCCTGTAATGGTTATAAAATCTAATGGTAACTGGTGTATGTTTGTAGACTTTACTAACACTACTACAAAACAGGGTATAGAAGACGCCTCATCACAGACGGTTCATTTGGAACCGTCTATATTATTATTATCACAGACGGTTCCAAAGAAACCGTCTATGATACGTACCTATCACAGATGGTTTATCACTGGAGCCGTCTGTGATAAGTCACACACGGTTCTTATTACGAACCGTGTGTGATATGCTAGACTATCACAGACAGTTTATCACTGGAACCGTCTGTGATAAGTCACACACGGTTCTTATTACGAACCGTGTGTGATATGCTAGACTATCACAGACGGTTTATCATCAGAACCGTCTATGATAATTCGCACACGGTTCTTATTACGAACCGTGTGTGATATGCTAGACTATCACAAACGGTTTATTATTGGAACCGTGTGTGATAAGTAATCATAGAAGGTTCCGTAACAGAACCGTCTGTGATATGCCTTTATAAAAACCACTAGGGCTTGCCCGTTTTTCTCCCCAATGCACTTAGCCCTTAAGCTCTCGCGCGCTCGTTTCGCCTCCTCTAGGGCTCGCTTGTTCATCGACACCGCCGCCTCCGACCTCGACGCTGCCGCCCCTGACATCGGCAACGCTACACCGCCTCGACGTGTGGCCTCCTCCCTGTGTCGGTGTCCTCCCTCTGCACCGGCCTCCTCCCCGTGTCGGCGTCCTCCCCATGCATCGGCCTCCTCCCCGTGTCGGCCTCCTCCCCGCGGCCCCCTCCCCTGCACCGACCTCCTCCCCCGCGCCTCCCTCCTCCCCGCGTCGGCCTCCTCCCCTGCATCGGCCTCCTCCTTGCATCGTGAGTTCTTGTGTGGCATCCTCTCTGTGAGTATTACTATATTACGTTTGTGCATCACTTGGGCTATATACTTATGTGCTGGATTGGCTTCAAATTCTATATTAGATTGTGCACTAAGAGATAGCAAAGTGGTTATGTGGGCTCGGTTGATCAGCTTTGTGATGAATGTCAAATCTGAAATCAATTTGCAGTGCTAGTTGGTACCTTGATCTGTATTAGTTATGATTTCTAAATCTAGTACTGAAGATATTGCAAATTGATCAATGGCCTTTGTTGACACGCTCTGTGATGAACTCTGTCTTATACTGAGATTGAATGTGATAGTTAGTTCATTCTTGAGCTCTATTGTATTACTTGCTACTGTCAATTTGATATACTGTTAATTGGTTACTTTCGGTTGAAAGCTAGTTATTCTGATTCTTTTGGTTCTTTTGATCTCTAGCATTTGAAGTGGATACTCTTATGTCAGCCAATCGACTTTATCACTGAACCTGTGACTTCATGTTCAGTTCTATTGAGAGTATTCAGTTTTTGTTGGTAATCTAACGACCAGTTTGTGATTCTTCTAGTAGTCTGTTTGACTGGAAGTTTAATCTGTTTTCGTTAATAGTTGAGATCATTTAACAGTTAAGCAAAGTATTGTTTAGAGCTCATAGTTTGAATTTATATTATCATATTCATTTAATGAAGAGTATAGACAATAGGATTGAGATGGCAAAGACTTGTTCTTTAGCTACTCTCCTTCTGAGAGCACATAATAACATCAATCTTCAGTGTCTTATTCTGCTAATTGGTGGTTTGTTGCTATTAATGCTGAGCATAATATTGTGTTTAAATGACTTGAAAGAATTTCATGGGCACATGTTATTATGGTCATTTACTTCATGCTGTTATTATGCTTTATGGCTAATAGTGATTGATGGAATTAATTATGTTCATTTGACATTCAATAGGAAAATTTTAGGTTTAGCTCAAGATCTGTTTGATAATTGCTAAATTTGATTAGTGAAGATATATTGACTGATGTACTGAGATTGCAAAGGTTAAATCATTTGCATCCAGCATACTGAGAGCACTCTTTAACATCAATACTCTAAGCTTTTTGTATGACATGGAGATACTTCATATGTATATGTTGATTTGGTCATTTAAATGCTTGCAACAATCCAATGTTGATTTGGTTATTTAAATGTTTATATTATTTTGTCAAAGTCAATTAGTGAAGAGTATAGACTGGTTGAGATGGCAAAGGCACCGTCTTCGCCGCCGCCTAATGCATCTGGATTTTCGTCGACGATAACGATACGTAAGCAAGATGGCAGAGGAAAATCGAAATTGCCTGCGGGCCGACTGATCATCATGGAGTCAGTGACGTTGGGATCCCTTTGAGTCCCCAGAGATTAGCGACAAGATTCCGGACCATCTGCGGGATACTTGCAAGGGAACGGGTCCCCATCACCACACCAAGATAGAAGTCTCTAACGAAAGAATAGAAAGGCGCGCTGTGGACATAACTTTTAAGCAAGTTCACTATCCCAGAAGCAGACATGGTACGCATGGAACGGCAGGCGTTGCTCTCGATGGATAACGTGTGGAGGACCTTCAAGAGCGTTCTTGTCACAAAGTACATGAACACGGGTGAGACGCCCTTCGCGAAGTATGGATTCTTGACGCGGGAAACATGGGACGCCTTTGTGGCTATGAAGACGACGGCCGAATTTAAGGAGCAAAGTGCGGCGCACAAAGCTCTCCAGACACGAAACACTCACCCCCACAGACTCGGCACCGCTGGGTACGCGACTAAATCCATGCAATGGGCGGCGGAGGAGGAGAACGCAACCAAGCCATTTCCTGGGATCACAGAACCGCGTTCCCTAAGCTGGTTAAAAGCGAGGGCAAAAATCTCATCTTCGGGCAGCATCTCTTTCACAAACCCGGCAGACTAGGAAGTGTCCCAACGTGTGGTAAATATGTCGAACTATCTAGTTGTTAATAAGTCCATAACTTCATAGTGTCTATAATAACATGATGACCTCTTGCAGCATGAATTGACTGCCCAAACTTCCCAAGGCTCCTTCCAAGCAGACAGGGAGAAGGATATGCTATCTACGACCCTAGGAAACAAGAAGCACCTAAGTTGCACGCGAGGCCTTGGGGTTACCGTACCTTGGAGTTATGGATTCCGAGGCGACTACGACACGTATAGGAGTAGGAAGAGATCCAAGGCCGAGCACGAGGACCGGTTGGTACAGATGCTTATTGCAAAATTTGAAGGACAGATAACACAATTGCAGGATCAACTGAATCAACTCCTGAACCAGTTGCAAGCTGCCCCCGTTATTTTGGGAGCCAGTAGCATCGCATCCACGCATAATTCTGAACATGATGACGTCCAATTACCTATTGACGACATCAAGGTAATGTACATCTCTGGAATACTCCAAAGATAGACCTATAGGACGCCTTAGCTAATTATGTATCGTTTTGTAGGAGCCGACGCCCTACAAGCTCCAAGTGAGGATAATAGCCGTGTCCACAGTCATGGACATGCTAGCAAAGCTGCTCCAAGTTAGATCTTTGGTTTTGATTTCAAAATGATTTGACACAAATGATTTTTGATTTCTATCCAAATGGGAATTGGGCAGGAAGCCATGTGATAGGAGGGTATTCTTCACCATTCTTGTGTGAATGTTATCTGACTATAAAACTGAGAATTTATAAAATGAATTTTAGTTATAGAATAACTGCTTTAGAACTTAGTATAAGTATTTAAAGAAAACATTACTTTATGCAAATTTAACCAATAAGCCTTCCTTTGATAATATCCATGCATGCATTAACTCTGTTATTGGGTGTAACTTACGAGCACGGAAGTTGTGCTCATCCTTGCTTAATACAAGTAAATTTCAGAGGAGAAGGATTTTGCTACCGGTGTGGATCTCAATGACTAGGCCGCTACCCGAGTCGATTGCTTGTGGTAGATCAGCTGGACTCCACTACTTCTTCATCTTCCGCTGTGTTTGTTTATTGTTGGCTTATAAGCCTTTCTTGTAATAAACTATGTTGATTATTAATAAAGTTGTGCGATTTATGGATGTTACCATATCTGTTTACTGTGCGAACTAGCTACTGATCATGGGACTAGTTCAGAAATGCACAGAGAATTTGGGGTGTTACTCCCGGGTCCGACAGCGGCCGCAGCCGTAGTTGCCCAAGAGGAGAAGATCGCCATAGAACAGATTAAGGCATAAGTTTCTAAGTACTTCGTTGATTCGATCTAGTGTACATATTGCACTTAGATCTTTTTATAGCCACTTGCAGTTTGTGGTTGTGATGGAACATTGAATTATTTTATTCTTTGAATAATGGTTGTAAGCTCTAGAAGAGCAAAGCATAAAATTCTTATGATGAGTGCGGCAAGGCTTTTTTTTTGTATTTATAATAGCAAGTTAAGTTCTAATTTTGAAGTATTTTATATATGTGTGGATTGCTTTCTATCTCATATTAATAAATACTTTATATCAAAACGCGTGTGGCGCCTTATGGAGAAAGTGTGCTTAACGGATAGCGGCACAATGAATACCATCTTGAGATAAACGATTTTTTTCAGTCAATCAACAAGAAAGTTGGTAATCTTACGACAATCGTAGGCAGTGATACTTGTATAATAGGCACAGGAAGGGCCATAATTATACTCCTGATATGTACAACTTTGGTCATTAAACAAGCATCGCTGTACCCATAATCGACTAGAACTCTCGAAGATATTCGCGCTAACAGTTTTCACGTAGACACGGAAGAAGAGTATGGTAAGGAATACCTGCTCATTACAAAGCGTGAACAAAGTGAAAAAAAAAAGTTATTAGAACAACTTCTTTCATATGAAACTGAGCTATACTACACTAATATTAAGGCACCCGCAGCCTATACTGCCCTGAAAACCGTATTTAGAAACTTTGAACTTTTTTGTCTCTGCATGATAGATTAGACCATCCAGGTCTTAAAATGATGAGAAATATAATTAACAATTCACATGGATATAATATTAATATAAAGAATTTCCCGAATCAGGAAGATTATGTGTGCCCCGTATGTGACATCGGGAAATTAATTACTAGATATTTTGCTCTAAAAATGAAGGATGAAGTCCCGGCATTCCTGGAACATATCCAGAGAGACATTTGTGGCCCCATATAGCCCCTGTTAGGGCCATTTAGGTGTTTTATGGTGCTCATCGATGCTTCCTTGAAATGGTCGCACGCATGTTTATTGTCTACGAGAAACCACGCTTTGGCAAAGCTAATCTCGTAGATAATTAAAATTAAGAATAATTTCCCTGATCGTTATGTGAAGTCCATCGGAATGGACAACGCCGGAGAATTTACTTTGAAGGCATTTGATGATTATTGCATGGCAATGGGAATTAACGTTGAGCATTCCATACCGTATGTCCACACCCAGAATGGACTAGCAGACTTTTGCATAATTGTAATTTACCAACTACATGTTGGGGACACGAAGTCCTGCACACACAGCAACTCTCATCAATTTTAGACTATCAGCATATAACATCCATCACCTATGCATCTAGCGCAAGGGTCTGCACCAAAAATTTCTCATCTTCGCAGATTTGGTTGCAAGGTTTATGTACCTATACCACCACCACAGCGAACTGCAATGGGCCATCTCTGAAAGTCTGGGATATACGTTGGTTATGAGACAACATCCATAATCAGGTATTTAGACCCCTATGACTAGATATTTGTATACCACCCGCTTCGCTAATAGCATATTTGATGATGATAGTTTTCTGTCATTAGGGGGAGGAAATCAACCACTTGATGAAAAATGTCAAAAAATAATGTGGCATGCCACGGGAATCCATGCATATGACCTGCGCACTAGTGAAGCAAATAATTGAAGTCCAAAAATAATTGATTTGCATGCATTAGTGAATCAACTGTCTGACCACTTTAGTGATTTAAAGAGCGTGACCAAGTTGCATGTGCCTGCACACAATGCACCGGAGAGGGTTGAAATACCGAAGAAAGAAAAAGGTATCCCTAATCCTGTCCAGAGGCCTCAGAAATGGACGAGAACACCGGCCCCTCGAATCTAAAGTAACCGGGTGTAAGATCAAGGATAACTGACTAGAGAGAGGTGAATAGGAGGTTTTTTTAAACTTTTTAACAATTTAACAATTTAAGCCAATTAATAACTTAGTCTAAACAAGTTGCACTTCTAGCTAGGCACTTTAATCACAATAATCAAGCTAGAAATATAAATGCGGAAATGTAAAGACTAGGAGTAACGACAATGAGACAACGATGTTTTCTTGTGGTATCGAAGACTTACCGGTCTTCACTAGTCCACGTTGAGGAAGCTTGACGACTCAAGCTGGCTCCACGAATTGACGACTCAAGCCGGCTCCACGAATTAAGCCTTCCCTTTATCACTATGGTTGTTCTTCCTCCGCTCCGGAGATGACGAACACCAAACCACTCACAAACTTGCACCGGGTCTCTTCACAATCTTCTTGAAGAGATCACCGTGCTCCACCGCCAAGGCCGTCTAGGAGTTCGGCAAAACTCCAAGAGTAACAAACCAAGACCTTCGCTTGATGGCGCTCAAGTGCAATAGAATCAATCTAGAATGAATTGATGCACTTGAATGAACTCAACTACCAACCAATGAATGCACAAGAGAATTTTGGGTGTTGAGTGAATGCACTTGGCTCTCAAGGCTCTAAGGATGTTAAATGTTCACTAGCAACCTGTCCAAAGGCAGTTGGGGGGTATTTATAGCCCCCACCAACAATTATGACCGTTGGGGATCAAATCCCCAACTTTCAGCCAGATTTGGTACAACCGGCGTTAAGAACCCGGTTGAACCGCACTTGTGTCAAAAGTCCGTAACGGCTAGAACGGCGGCATTAATTACTCTGACATAGACGTTGGAATTTGCCGTCCGGTACAACTGCCAAGTAACTTGCGGTACAACCGTATCGCTCGGTTGAATCGCATTGAAGCGCGGTACAACCGATCGTAGGGTTTCCAAATCTGTTGAAATGACAAGCTCTCTGGAAAATATGAACCGCCTTATAAGAATCGGTACAACCGCAGTGCGGTTCAACCGCTTCCTAAATGCGGTTCAACCGAAAATCACAGAGAGCTCCAGGTCGAAAATACATCTGTTCTAGTTTTCTTGAACCGCCATATAAAAATCGGTTCAGCCGAAAATCGGTACAGCCGATTCTTAGCGCGGTTCAACCGAAAACCAAAGAGAGGTTCTGAGCCAAAATGCACTGGTTCTGTTTTTATTCAACCGCCAACTAATTTTCGGAACGACCGCAATGCGGTTGCCTTTATTCAAGAGTCGGTAAATCAAGCATTAGCGCCTGATTGGCTTGACCTACAAAATTCGGTACTACCACCAAGTAAATCTCGGTCATACCGCACAAAGTGGTACAACCGCAGTGATAACTGCGGTACTACTGATTTTAGACAAAAGTGCTCAAGGCTTTCAAAATAAAAGAGAATTCAAATGCATGCATGATCCTAAATTGATCCATATGGCACAAGAACATGCTATCAAGCTACTAGCCAAGATCCCTCTTAATAGTACGGCATTTAACTTATAATCCGGTCTTCCAACCAAACTCCTAAGACCGGTAAAACGTAAAAGGATTTTAGACTACTTGTACCTTGTCTTCAAGCCATGTAGATCTTCATGTAGTCCTTTAGCATGCATCTTTTATGTCATCAAATTCACCAATGGGACTTAACCTTGTAAATACTCAATAAACATGTTAATCCCATATTCACATATTATCATTAATTACCAAAATAATTTTTAGGGGCCTAGATGCTTTCAATCTCCCCCTTTTTGGTAATTGATGACAACACACCTAATATGTGAGAGAAAGATTATTTTGAATATACTATGATTGTATATTCTTTTAATGACTTAACAACAAAATAATTCTTGCAATAAACTTACATAAGTTTTGAGAATTATTTTCTTGTTAAATCCAATTTAAAGAAAGCTCCCCATAAACATGTGCATATAAATTAGAAAATTTTACAAGCACATGTAGAGAATTTTGAAAATTTTGGCGGAGTTTCTTTAGCATGTTTGAACTTGAGGGAAATACAATATTGAGATTGGATAATAACATGGATTGCATTTCATGAGAATAAGCATAAATAATATTCAACAAGTTCAACAATAAGATCAACATAGCAACATAGTTATAAACTATTACAAGCACGAGGTTCAACAAGTTCAACAATAAAACCACATTACAAAACACATAAGTCCATATATGGTAATATTTAGCTAGCAAAAGACTTTGACTTTGCTCCCCCTAAAGCTATGTCTTCACATATTGTCTTCTCACTTCTCCCCCTTTGGCATCAAAATACCAAAAACATCTCAAACGACGGGGTCCTGAGGAGGAGGATCCTGAGAAGTGGGATCCAGAGAAGACGGGGCCTGAGCTGGAGCTGAAGACTCTGGAAGTGGAGCTAGAGGAGCTAAGTCCTGAGTGGCTGTGGTCTGAGCCGGAGGAGGAACTGGGGCCGGATTCGAATGTGCTGAAACAATAGGTCCGGGATCCTGAGGCACGGACTCTGTAGCTGGAGCTGGAGGAGGTGATGCCGGTGCTGGAGCTAACGGTGGAGCAACAGGAGCTGGAGCCTGAGGCACTGAGACTGGGACCTCCTGAGGTACAGTAGAAGATGTAGAGGTCTTGAATGCTGCACGAGGACGACGGGTGTAAGTGTATCGCTGAGGAGCCTTCACCTAATCCTCTAGGTCATTTAAGCCCTCCATCATGGCACTCATCCTGTTGAGAACCTCATTCTGAAAATCATTGCGAACTAACTCCATATCAGTTAGCTTGTTGAGGGTCTCATTTTGAAATTCTATTTGAGCAGTCTTCATCTCTTGTAGTTGCCTGAGAATTAGCTGTTGATTTTCAAGAATTTGTGCAATGGAACCTTCAACAGGAGCAGTATCAACAGCAGGAACAGTCTCAGCAAGGGGATCATCCTCAGTAGCACGACGAGGAGGAATACCGTCTCGTGGCTTATAAGACTTATGGACTGAACCCAATCCACCACGATACTCAATCTTCTTGGTGATCAAGGCCATAATGTAAGGTGCATAGTAAATCCTCTTAATCCTGTCATTTTTGGAAGATACTATGCCCTGAAGAATCACGTCCACAACATCAAACTTTACCCCTTTCATAATATGATCAATTATATTCCAAGCATGACCCCTAATTGCATCAAAATTTTCACTCTTGGGGTAAAAGGTATGATTTATAATTCTATTAACCATGCTTGGTTCGGGTCTGAGTCCAGTAACTGTGCCAAGCTTGTTTCTGACGGAGGAATCATAATAATCAGCCCAAGCGGGAGGCAATAAGGCGAGGCTTTCAAAAATCTTCTCCCAAGAGCTGGACTAAACTCTCAAAACTCGTTCAAATTCCTCTTTTGTGCTCTCCAGATTTCTGGTAACTGTTATCCATCTAAAAGATTCCAAATCTGCAGCGACATGTACTGTGGCATAAAATTGTCTAATCAACTCATCATCATAATTTTGCTTGATTGCAACAAGGTCATGGAGACCCACCCGATGAAATAACTGATAAATGCCACTGTAGCTATCTAAAGAGTTCATGTAAGACCACTTAATCCATCTATGATCTGCAAACTTCCTGTGGTGTCCATAAAGCTGCTCATACACTTGTTCTTGAAAAACAGTGTGAAATCTAGGGTTAACACAGTCTGACTTAAAGGTGTATTGATTTACATGCCTTTTCAGCGCATACTCATTTGGTGTTATCAACCTCAAATCAATTGGAGGCTCTGGAGGCTCACCCAAGTCATCAAAAGTTCCTGCTGTCCCGGCTTGATCAGACTCGGTCTCAGCATCAGAATCAGAAAAGTTTGCTTCTTCCTCGCTTTCCTCAGACTCAGAATCAGATGCTGGCCGCTTGCCCTTGCCATGCCCAACCTTTCGCCGAACAGATCTCGCTTGAGTTGGAACTGCTGCGCGCTTTCGCTGAGGAGGTTGAGATGGAGCCGTCGACGATTGAGGCGAATATTGCCCTCTTGGAGGTCCATGCGACTTCCGGGACAAGATGCGAGTTCTAGACATCTTTACAAAGATATAAGAGGTTACAAGGAGTCCAAAGAATTAATCAAAGTAGAATTAAGTGAAAAGGAAATGGACTTTCTGTTTTTCAGTCAGAAAAATCGGTCAAACCGACGTTCAATGGTCGGTACAACCGAAGTTTGGTTGAACCGCGCTCAAGATCCAGTTGTACCGATCGTCCTGACCGAGTTCTAGGTCAAACAAAAATTGAATTTTTGATGATTTTTCATGGAGTGAAGCCATGGAATGATTGCACCAGCATCATTAGACATCAAATATACAACTTTGCCCAACTAGAAACCAGAAAATCACTCACATTTTCAACTTAACCTAAAATGATACCTAGGGTTTCAAATTTTGGTAAAACGAAGAAGAAAAGGAGTTTTACATTGAGGATTGAAGGAGTGAAACCCTAAAGATGCAAGGAATCAACAGGAGTTGAAGAATCACCGAAGGATTTGTGGATTTTTTTTCGAGGAGATTTTGGGGTTCTTCGGGGGGAGAGAGAGAGAGAGAGAGAGAGAGAGAGAGGAAGTGAAGCCGTGCGGTTTGGAAACGGTCGAGCCGTTGCTGGGTTTAAGTCATGGGAAAAATAGTAACCGCAGGGAGTTATTGCCCTCTTTGAAACGGACGCAGTTGAACAGTCAACAAACTTTCGGTAGAACCGCACTTCGGTTGAACCGCAGTTATAACGCCGGTTGTACCGTAAAAACGGTCGTACCGCGCATAACACGCCGGTTGAACCGATTATCCTGGAGCTTCAAGGAACAGCTCTGGATTCACTTTGGAATTGAGATAGATTGCAAATGATCCTTAGTTTTGCACTCAAATAAATATCATTAAGGATCATTATGCATAGAATAAACTATTGTCTATACAAGAACATAGTTTTTATGATCATAACTATCTTTAATAAAAGATTTGAAAAATACTTTCATAAAATAGTCAAATAACATCAAATAAAACACAATGCATGAGGAGTTCAAACAACATTTGAATAGTCTATGACATTTAATTCATTCCTCAATTTGCAAAAGCGGCCTTCATCTAATGGCTTGGTGAAAATATCCGCTAATTGGTCTTCGGTTCTTATGTGGCTAATTTCAATATCTCCCTTGCTCACATGATCTCTCAAGAAATGGTGGCGAATATCTATATGCTTGGTTCTTGAGTATTGAACAGGGTTATTAGCAATTTTCATGGCACTATCATTATCACACAAAAGAGGTATTTTATCAAATTTAATTTCATAATCCATCAACGTTTGCCTCATCCATAGCAATTGAGCACAACAACTACCCGCGGAAACATATTCGGCTTCGGCGGTGGATAATGCTACGGAGTTTTGTTTCTTGGATGACCATGACACTAAAGATCTTCCTAAGAATTGACAACTATCCGAGATACTCTTTCTATCCACTTTACAACCCGCATAATCAGAATCGGCATATCCAATTAAATTAAATTTAGCACCTTTCGGAAACCAAAGGCCAATGCTAGAGGAATGTTTTAAATATCTTAGTATTCTTTTAACGGCCATTAAATGACACTCTTTTGGAGTTGCTTGAAAACGTGCACACATGCAAACACTAAACATGATATCGGGCCTAGATGCGGTAAGATAAAGCAAACTACCAATCATAGATCTAAAAAGTATTAAATCTACCGGTTTACCTCCCTCATTTAGATCAAGATGACCATTTGTAGCCATGGGAGTCTTTATGGGCTTTGCATCTTCCATGCCAAATCTTTTAAGTAAATCCTTCATGTACTTGGCTTGACTTATGAAAGTCCCATCTTTGAGTTGCTTGATTTGAAGTCCAAGGAAATAGCTCAATTCTCCAATCATGGATATTTCAAATTCCCTAGACATCATATCACCAAATTCTTCGCAAAAATCTTGATTAGTAGACCCAAAAATGATATCATCAACATAAATTTGACATACAAAGAAATCATCATTTAAAACTTTAGTAAATAAGGTTGAATCAATTTTTTCGATTTTGAATCCTTTTGAAACTAGAAAATCTCTAAGGCGTTCATACCATGCTCTAGGAGCTTGTTTAAGACCATAGAGCGCCTTGGAGAGTTTATAGACATGATTTGGATTTTTAGGATCTTCAAAACCGGGAGGTTGTTCAACAAAGACAAGTTCGGATATTTTGCCATTTAGAAATGCACTTTTAACATCCGTTTGAAATAGTTTAATATCAAAACATGATGCAAAAGCAAGTAATATCCGAATTGACTCAAGTCTAGCTACTTGAGCGAAAGTTTCACCAAAATCCAAGCCTTCAACTTGTGAATACCCTTGAGTGACCAATCTTGCTTTGTTTCGAACAACCAAACCATTTTCATCTTACTTGTTTCTAAAGACCCATTTTGTACCAATAACGTTGTGTTCCTTGGGTTGATCCACCAATGTCCAAACTTTATTTCGGGTGAAGTTATTGAGTTCTTCATGCATAGCATTCACCCAATCCGGATCTTCAAGTGCTTCTTCTACATGCTTTGACTCAATAGAAGAGACAAAAGAGTAATGTTCACAAAAAGAAACAACACGAGATCGAGTTTGAACACCCTTACTTACATCACCCAATATTTGGTCTATTGGATGATCCTTAGCAATGAATTCTTGGAGGTAGGTTGGATGGTTGATCATCTTCCTTATTGTCCTCTTCATCAATTTGTATTTGATTAGTGGAAGAGGTTGGAGGTTCAACTTGTGTGGAAGATGATGGATCATCTTCAAGCTTGATGTCACCTATTTTCATATGCTCCATTGCTTTTCTCAAAGCTTCATTTCCTACATAATCCAAATTCTCATGCTCTTCTTGAGAGCCGTTAGTTTCATCAAATTGCACATCGTGCCTTTCTTCAACTAAGCTGGAGTTTTGGTTAAAGACACGATAAGCTTTGCTATTTGAAGAATAGCCAAGCAAGAAACCAGCATCACAACGACTTGCAAATTTTGAAAGATGAACACCTTTCTTCAAAATATAACACTTGCAACCAAAAACACGAAAATAGGAGATTTATGGCATGACAAGCGGAATTAATAGCTTCCGCCCAAAAACGATCGGAAGTATTATATTCATCAAGCATTGTCCTAGCCATTTCAATTAATGTACGATTTTTCCTTTCTACTACTCCAATTTGTTCCGGAGTGTAAGTTGTGGAAAGTTCGTGCTTTATTCCAAGTTCATCATAAAAGTCTTCAACTTTAGTATTCTTGAACTCGGAACCATTATCACTACGGATTTTCTTTATTTTGAAATTAAATTCATTTTGAGCCCTTTTTGCAAAGCTTTTGAAAATCCCGGATGTTTCACTTTTATCATCTAGAAAGAATACACATGTATATCTAGAGTAATAATCCACAATGACTAAACAATAGCTATTTTCCCCGATACTCTTATAGGTTGTTGGCCCAAACAAGTTCATATGTAAGAGTTCCAATGGTCTAGAAGTTGGCATGATACTTTTGGAAGGACGAAAATTAGCAACTTGTTTACTGGCTTGACAAGCACTACGAAGTTTATTTTTCTCAAACTTCACATCTTTCAAGCCAACAACTAAATCATGTTTGAAAAGTTTTTTGAGTTGAATCATTCCAACATGAGCTAGCCTTCTATGCCAAAGCCAACCCAATGAGGTTTTTGCCATTAAACAAGTTTTCAAACATGAATCACTTGAACTGAAATCAACTAAGTAAAGATTGCCAAATCTAAAGCCTTTGAAGCCCAAAGAGCTATCATTTGCATTAGAGATGGTTACACCTTCACTTAAGAAAGAACAAATTAGTCCAAGATCACATATTTGAGCAACGGATAACAAATTAAAATTTAATGATTCTACCAACGATACATTAGAAATGGAAAGGTCATTTGAGATAGCAATTTTACCCAATCCTATTACCTTTCCTTTGCTATTATCGCCAAATGTGATCTTGTCTACATCTTTTCCACTCTCGAATGTGGTGAACATTTTTCTATCACCGGTCATGTGTTGAGTGCATCCACTATCAAGCATCCAATGTTTTTCACCGGTTTTATAGTTCACCTACAAAACAAGAATCAAGTTCTTTTAGGTACCCAAATTTATTTGGGTCCTTGGAGGTTAGTAACCAAGGATTTAGGTACCCAAATAGTATTCTTTTTAGCACCTAAAATTGAAGTGCCAACAAAACGAGCAACTACTTTACCATCCTTAGTCTTTCTAAGCATATAGCATGAATCATATATACCAAGAGATGGAATCTTACCCTTAGGATAATTTTGTTGCACATGTCCTATTTCCTGGCACTTATTACAATACTTACCATTTTGACTCACAAATCTTGTGGGCTTGTTTGCCGGCTTCTTTCCTTTCTTAGGCACATACCCAAGACCTTCCTTATTGAATGAGCATTTTTGTTCACTCAAAAGCTTGTCAAGAGTAGTCTTACTCTTGAAGCACCTTTCCAAACTTTTGCTTAGCTTGGTCACTTGTTCCTTTAACTCATTGTTCTCAACAATAACCTTTGCATCATTATGCTCAACATTATCATGATTAACATTAATACTAGAGCAATATGGCAAAGCAATAGGATCATTACATGAAATGGATGCACTAGTTTTAGCAATTTCTATACTAGTCATATCATCAAGTATATTGCATGCAATTCCTATACTAGAACAAGACTTGCTTGAATATTCTTGGATAAGCAAGTCATAAGCTTCCTTTAGCCCCGCATAAGAATCTTTTAGAGAAATATGTTCTCTACTTAAGATCTTATATTTTGACTTTTCTTTTCCAAGATATTCATTTAAGTCGACTAGCATATTCATTAATTCATCATAGGTTGGTTCATTATTATCAATGGATTTTACCTTATCTCCTTTAGCCATTAGGCAAGTGGGAGTGGAGAATAGCGACGGTGCTTCCTTGATTGCAATGCCGACTAGTCCCTTCTTCTTGGGGGACTCATAGGAATTGGAATCAGAGTCGCTTGACTCATCATTTGAATCTCACTCTCCAATGTGAGCTTCATGCTCGCCACTTTTGTGAAGTTTCTTGAAAAGCTTTTTCTTGCCGTTATACTCCTTTTCCTTGTAAGGCTTGTCCTTATCTTCCTTCTTTTCGGGACAATGAGAAGCAATGTGCCCCTTTTCTTCACAATTATAGCATTGAATGTTGCTATAACGCTTCTTGTCACTTGATGATTGTCCCTTTTTGTACTTGTCGAAGTTGTAGCTTCTATTAGGGCGTCTCTTCATGACCCTCTTCATTCTTCTTACAAGGAGTGCATACTCCTCGTCGGAGTCTTCTTCTTCATCCTCATCATCACTTGATTCCGCCTTAGCCTTGAAAGCGGTAATTTTCTTCTTTGAGGATGATGTCTCCAAAAGCTCTTCTTTGTCCTTTTTGAACAACTCATTTGTGATGAGATTGCCCAAAAGCCCCGTTGGTGTCATCCTTGGCAACTCGGGAGAGTTGAGGAATAATGTCACCGGTGTCTCATACTTATCCGGAAGAGCTCTAAGCATCTTGCGTACAATGTCAACATCAAGAAGGTTAGTTCCAAGACCTTTGAGCTCATTCACAATGTTGTTAAGTCTTGAATACATCTCATTGATGTTTTCATGAGACAACATTATGAATATCTCATATTTGATCCGAAGCCTATGCAATTTGGCTTCTTTGACCGTGGATGTACCCTCATAGATTTCCGAGAGAGTTGTCCAAATAGCATGAGCATTTTCTAGGTTGCTCACTCTATTGAACTCATCCGCGTTCAAAGCGCCAAAAAGAGCGTTCATAGCTTGAGCATTTAAATAAGAATTCCACGTATCTTGATCCGACAGTTCTAGCGGATTAAGAGGCATAGCGTAACCCTCATTTACGATTCTCTAAATGCTTGGACTCATAGCCTTTAAATAAATTGACATTCTAATTTTTCAATAAGCATAATTTGAGCCATCAAATAGAGGAGCCCTACCTAAAACCATTCCCTCACTAGCCATCCTTTTCTCACTGAGACGGTTAAGTCTAGATCAATGAGAGACCAAGCTCTGATACCACTTGTAGGATCAAGGATAACCGACTAGAGGGGGGTGAATAGGAGGTTTTTTAAACTTTTTAACAATTTAAAATTTTAAGCCAATTAATAACTTAGTCTAAACAAGTTACACTTCTAGCTAGGCACTTTAATCACAATAATCAAGCTAGAAATATAAATACGGAAATGTAAAGACTAGGAGTAACCACAATGAGATAACGTTGTTTTCCCGTGGTATCGAAGACTTGCCGGTCTTCACTAGTCCACGATGAGGAAGCTTGACGACTCAAGCCGGCTCCACGAATTAAGCCTTCCCTCGATCACTATGGTTGTTCTTCCTCCGCTCCGGAGATGGCGAACACCAAACCACTCACAAACTTGCACCGGGTCTCTTCACAATCTTCTTGAAGAGATCACCGTGCTCCACCGCCAAGGCCGTCTAGGAGTTCGGCAAAACTCCAAGAGTAACAAACCAAGACCTTCGCTTGACAGCGCTCAAGTGCAATAGAATCAATCTAGAATGAATTGATGCACTTGAATGAACTCAACTACCAACCAATGAATGCACAAGAGAATTTTGGGTGTTGAGTGAATGCACTTGGCTCTCAAGGCTCTAAGGATGTTAAATGTTCACTAGCAACTTTGTCCAAAGGCGGTTGGGGGTATTTATAGCCCCACCAACAATTATGACCGTTGGGGACCAAATCAACTTTTAGCGATTAAAGACAACCGGCGTTAAGAGCCGGTTGAACCGCTTTTCGTGTCAAGTCCGTAACGGCTAGAACGGCGGCATTAATTACTCGACATAGCCGTTGGAATTTGCCGTCGGTACAACCGCTAAGTAACTTGCGGTACAATCAAGATCGTCCGGTTGGACCGCATTGAGCGCAGTACAACCGATCGTAGGGTTTCCAAATCTCTTTGAAACGACAAGCTCTCTGGAAAATATGAACCGCCTTATAAGAATCGGTACAACCGCGGTAGCTGTTCAACCGCTTCCCAAATGCGGTTCAACCAAAATCACAGAGAGCTCGGGTCAAAAATACATCATTACGGTTTTCTTGAAGCGCCATATAAAAATCGGTTCAAATAGAAAATCGACAAACCGATTCTTTTGCGCAGTTCAACCGAAAACAAAAGAGAGGTTCTGAGCCAAAATGCACTGGTTCTGTTTTTATTCAACCGCCAACTAATTTTCGGAATGACCGCAATGCGGTTGCACCGCTCCAAGAGTCGGTCGTACCGCATTAGCGCTTAGTTGCCTTCAACCTACAAAATTCGGTACTACCACCAAGTAAATCTCGGTCATACCGCACAGAGCGGTACAACCGCAATGATAACTGCGGTACTACCGATTTTAGACAAAAGTGCTCAAGGCTTTCAAAATAAAAGAGAATTCAAATGCATGCATGATCGTAAATTGATCCGTATGGCACAAGAACATGCTATCAAGCTACTAGCCAAGATCCCTCTTAATAGTACGGTATTTAACCTATAATCCGGTCTTCCAACCAAACTCCTAAGACCGGTAAAACGTAAAAGGATCCTAGACTACTTGTACCTTGTCTTCAAGCCATGTAGATCTTCATGTAGTCCTTTAGTATGCATCTTTTATGTCATCAAATTCACAAATGGGACTTAACCTTGTAAATACTCAATAAACATGTTAATCCCATATTCACATATTATCATTAATTACCAAAACAATTTTTAGGGGCCTAGATGCTTTCACCTACTAGAGCGGGGTGAATACGCGGTTTTTAAAATCTTTTAGCTAAAACCGAGTTTTAAGCGGAATTGTAAATCAATTCGATTTTGCTCAATTAAAACCTAAATCAACTAGTCTTGACTAACTGCACCAACAAAATAAGTCTATTGATAATGACAAAAAACATACAAAGACATAAAAGCAATTTAATTCTAGGAATGTAAATTGCACAAAGTAAATCACTAGAGAGCAAACCACAATGACGTTTTACCGTGGAGTTCGGAGACTTGCTGATCTCTCCTAATCCACATTGAGGTAAGCCCAAACTAATTGGACCGGCTCCATGTATTAAGCCAAACACCTCAATTCTACTATTGGTAGCTCTTTCTCGCTCCAAGTAGGTGAGCTCCAACCTTCACAACACGCCGAGCCTTTTTCACAAGCTTCTTGAGAAGATCACCGGACCACGACGCCTCCACGTCGTCTAGGTGTCGGCAAACACCAGGAGTAATAAGCCAAGCCCCTTGCTTGACTCTCACCCCGTGCAACGAATGCACAAACTCAAGAGGATATGAAATCCACCTCTAGATGCAACACATGCAACTAGAGACCTCTCTTCTTGCTCACAAGGTGCAACACATACACAATTGAGAGGAGAAGCTCACACTAGCTCAAGTGAGTGAAAATGAGATGCTAAAGGTTGTCTCTCAACCGGCCAAGGTGGGTATTTATAGCCCACACACAAAAACTAGCCGTTGAGAGCAGAAATCAGCAAACTCAGCCAAAATGTGATAGTACCGCCGTTGAAACCCCGGTACTACCGATTTTTTGCTCAACGGTCAGAAATAGTGCATTAAAGGCCCAAAAACTAGTCGTTAAAATTTTAAGTGCAGTAATACCGCAGTACAAAGGCCGGTACTACCGTTCTGCGGTAGTATTGCTTTTTCTCGGGTCGTATTACCGTAGCCCAATTTCAGCACAGATGACACTCGGTAAAAAGGTCATAACTTTTGGCTCTGATGTCAGAATTGAGTGATCTTAGACTCTATGGAAAGCTTATTCAGAGGGGTACACAACCTACCTATTTAATTGATCTTAAACATATTTGATCAAATCAAAAAGTACAACTCCAAAGAGCACTACCATGGTCTAAGTCCAAAGAAATAGCAATAAGCAATCTTAGACCATACCAAGGGAAAATGCATAAATCCCAACAATTTGCAAAACATATTTGCAAACTTAGATCATGCCACAAGGAGTAGTTACATAGACTTCAACCATTTGCAAAACACATTTGCAAAGTATAGTCATATGCTACAAGGATTAAATGCATGAGCCTCGACTATTTGCAAAACAAATTTGCAAATAATAGCATCATGCCATAGTGAGCTAGAGCAAGCGAGATTGAGCTATCAACACATGATGAGACTCAAGCTACTAGACAAGACCCCTCTTAATAGTACGACAACCTATACTAGCAATCCAGTCTTCCAACCAAACACCAAGACCGGTAAAAGACTAGGAACACATCCTTAGCCCTAGCTAGTCATGCCTTTACCTTGAGCATCTTCTTGAAGCTTGATGACGCACATCTTCACTTCAAGTCCGGGTCATCGTCTTGACATGCATCAACCCATGATGCATCCTTTACTTGACCTCCATCAACACATGATGAGTCTCCTCTTGACTTGATGATCAACTCATGATCATCTCCTCTTTGAGATCTTGATATGCATCAACACATGATGCATCCTCTTCTTGAACCTTGATGACGATCAACTCATCATGCCATCCGAAGTCTCCATTACCCTGGAACATAACTTATTCATCCAACTCATGAAAAATGTTAGTCCCATAATGTTATTGACATTAATTACCAAGATATACCTGCAATAAATGCTTCTAAACAAGCCATTACTGGCAGGTGCAGTACTACCGCCGTTGATCATGCGGTAGTTCCGCTCTCCGATACTTCTGATCACAAGGGCGGTACGACCGCTCTTCCTTGAGGTCCAAAAGGGCACTTACTGGAAAAAATGTACATCTACCAAATCGGTTACACCGGGTTGCGGTAGTTTCGCCAAGTAAATTGCGGTCATACCGCTGAGCGGTAGTTCCGTCAAATAAGCTCCGGTACGTATATCATGTACTCTTTCTTCAAATTTTTCCCACTGGATTTTTATAGAGTTTTGACGAGGCATGAACATGTGAGGATGGGTGCCCAAGTGGGGAGTGTTGGGAAACCATGGGCTTGGCCCAGCAGCCGGCCCATGGGTGGGCACCCCATCCAAAACCTTAGCAGGGTATGTAGTCTATAAATAGAGGGTGCTAGTCATTGTAAAGGCTGATCATGAGAAGAGAAATAAAGAGAAGAAAGAAGTCCCCCATATCTCTGTGTTCAGTCTACTATTTGTTATTGCATTGTTTTGTGTGATTCGACTTTCGTCTACAAGGTAATCGCTCGGAGTGGACTCATCAGCGACGGTTCCTCAACAAAGATAAGGATGATTTCTGAATCAAAAGGCAATCGAAATCCACTAAAATCCTAAGTAGAAACCGTGTGGCTCCTCCCTTGGAATGTGGGCTACTAGCTGACTTTCCTGGTGCACAAAATGTTCCACGCCCGGCTGGTCAACTCCAAGAGATGCACTAGTTGTCACAGGTACTGCTGATGTTGCATGTGGTTGTACAACAACTAGGTTTTATTCTCCTCTTCTTGGGCGCCTTGGCCTATGCTTCTTTTCTCGTGCGCCATCCAGGCAAGTATTCGCTGCATCTTCACTTCTCATACCGTTTTCCCTCACCTCCCTTTTGGCACTAACAAGTACTTTTCCAACAAGAAAAAAATTAACACCAGTTGAAGCGTTTACTGTTTTTAGACCTGTACCAATATTATTTGATAGATGAGGATCACTGCTACAAAAATGCTAATACTGGACGCCTGATCACAGACGGTTGATCGAAACCGTTTGTATTAAACACAATCACAGACGGTTTTTGTTTAGAGACCGTCTATGTAACTGGATACGCTAAAAACCGTCTGTGAAGAGGTAATATCACAGACGGTTCATATTGAAAACCATATGTGAAGTATCACAGATGGTTTTAAACACGAACTGTCTGTGATAATTGTAGACTTCACAGACGGTTCCATTATAGAACCGTCCGTGATATGAGACATATCACAGACGGTTCCATTATGGAACCGTCCATGATAAGAATCACTGACGGTTCTATAATACAACCGTCTATGATATGTCTTTATAAGTAGAAGCTTGCTAGGGTTTGCGCCCTAACTCGCGTCGTCACTCCCCAGCGCCCTTACTCTCGTCCGTTCCCCTCCCCACCCGAGTGCCCCTGACCTCGACGCCACCGCTCGTGCCACAACTATGGTGACGCTGCCTTCCCCTCTTCCTCCTCCCCCCGGCGTGCGCAACCCCGGCTACCTCTCCACCGGCGATGTCGAGGTAAGGCAGATCTATCACCTATTGGTTTGTGTTGTTGGTATTCATGTGAACTGAGCTCCTCCTCCCTCTCGTCACTAGCTCCCGCACCTCCGGATCAAGCTCCCTCCTCCCTGCGCCGCCGGATCAAGCTCCCTCCTCCCTACGCCGCTGGATCAAGCTCCCTCCTTCCTACGCCACCGGATCAAGCTCCCAGTCCTCCCCTTGTGCTTGACCACTGCTCCTCCTCCCCACGCCAGACTCGGCTCCTCCTCCCTCTCGCCGTCGGCTCGCTGCGCCACCTCGAATCTCCCTCGCGCCTCCAACCTCTCCGGCTCTCCCACTAACGCGTAAGTCCCCTTCTTGTCTTCTAGATGTTGTCTGGTTGTTGGTTGATATTGATAGTGATAGTGATAGCCATTGGCCAGAGCCTAGATGCTAAATGTGTAATACATACATACATGAAGAGAAGTGCATCATTGCAGAGAAGTGTAAATATGTAATACATACATGTAGAGAGAAGTAGAGAAATCATAAATATAAATGAATGCAATGATCCATGCAGATGCTTGTTCTTATGCTGTCTTTTATTTAGCCTTGCTGTCTTTTATTTAGTCATGTAACTTAGTACATACTAAGAGTCTCATGTTGTCTTTTATTTAGCCTTGCCACTGGAATTTGATTTTATTATGTAACTTAAGTTGAACCACTCCCATCTTGGGATGTTGGCTAGTGCACCTTGCTTTTGATTGAACCATGCATTTAAGTTTCTATGTTTGAAGTTTGAACTTGGCTACTTGTTAATTTTTATCGCTTATCAATTATCAATTGTTAATCACTACTACAAAACGGCTAATACTGGACGCCTCATCACAGACGGTTCTCAGTTCCCCGTAGTTTAAATGGTTGTGCACTTGTGCTGATTGCTGAATGAGTGAATTCAGAAGTGTAAGTGTTGTCTGCTATTGAAGTATTGGGCTGTTGATATGTATGGGCTATTGTCTATTGATATGTTATATTGTTATGAGTTATGACTTATTCAGAAGTGTCAAGTGTTGTCTCTGCTATTGATATGTATGGGTTGTTGATATGTTATGACTTATTGGGTTGTTGATATGTTATATTGTTATGACTTATGACTTATTCAGAAGTGTCAAGTGATGTCTGCTATTGATAGTGGAAACTTGCTTGGTGAACCATGGGCTGTTGATATGTGTGATTGATGATTTGTAAAATTAGATGTATAAAATGTGTGATATGTATGTTATGACTTATTGTTAATTTGTCATTTTGTCAAGATATCATCCGTTGCTTCTCGTCATTCATTTCACATTTGTCTATGTAACTGTGTTCATGCCGGTCAAGTTCTCCTACCTTGCGTCGCATCCACGTCACTTTCTGAAACATTTAAGAAAGTGACGTGGACGCGCAGGTACTCCGACTGGGAAGTGGTATCATGTATCAGCAACCAGACAATTGGATGCCCTAACGCTCTCCTTGCAGTCATACTTCTTAAACTTGCATGGGCTCGATGAAGTTGCCCGTGGCTGCTGTCTCATCCTCCTCATGCTGCATGGACGACCCCTTGAAAGTCATCACAGAAGGTTTCAGCCACAAACCGTCTGTGATATATCAGTCATCACAGACGGTTTCAGCTAAAAGCCGTCTACGATATATTAGTCATCACATACGGTTTCAGCTAAAAACCGTCTATGATATATTAGTCATCACAGACGGTTCTCAGTTAATAACCGTCTGTGACAGTATGCATCACAGACGGTTTGAAAACCGTCTGTGATGACCTCATGTCATCACTGACCCATAAATTCAGACTGCTCACGAAACCGTTTGTGATAACATTTTTGAACCGTCTGTGAAGACCTTTTCTGTAGTAGTGGATGGATATGAGATAAGATGTTACGATGTTTTCGTTGCTTCTCATCAACAGACAGTGCTGCATGCATCTTGTCAATCCCCCAAAAAGTGTTATCCAAATCAAGCTGGGATAGAGTAGCTCGTATATTTACTTGCTATAGAGAAAACCTCGTGTCTCGATTCAGGAGCAGAATATCATACTTCAGAGTCGTCATGCGGAATAAATAAATTTGCTGGTACAATCTTACTACACCAAGCAAAAATATCGCAATCAGGATCTATTGGTACACATTCTATGTGCACCAAGCAACTCAAGAACCAATTCGCCAAGACGAGTCACCGAATTTTTTAGATCGGGTCCTTGCCCTCTGATACCACTTGTTGAAAAATAGAAAAAAATAGAGGCACAAAATTTTACTTGAAAAACTCTTGTGAGAAAAAACTACGATCACACGGGGCGGAAATCATTATATGAGGAGAGATTATAAGCACAAAACAACGTATCGTCTAAAACATATGACTACAGAGGTATATATATAGGATGAGAAATAAAAGTTCTGAACGGAGAGAGAAACTGAATCAATCGATTGCGCTGGGTCGAGACCACGTTTGATGCAGCTCACACCTAGCCCTAGCACCGATCATACCACGCCTAGCATAAAACGATGCAGTGTCAATATAAATTCGGACACGATACAAATTACAAATTCGGATCAGACTTGCACAGTATCCGTTTGCTTGGCTTTGCCACAACTGCTGTTCTTCAGGGGGTGCGGAGGTCACCAGCTGAAGAAACGACGCCCAGAAAACCTTGCTGTCATGTATGCAAGATTGATCTGTCAGTTTTCCAGGGCACAGGCTTAACTGCATCTGCATGGATGTACGTGTGGGCCCGGCCTGCTGAGCCTGAGGTGTGTGCAGCGAAAGGAGAAAAGATGGAAGCTCCTGGCCTGCGATGCCAATGAGCAGGACTCAGGAGTAGGACCTCTTAATTCCTTTCTCGTGCCTAGTGGCTGCAATGAGCAAAGCTGACTTTTAGGGAGATCCACTTATCAAAAAGGTTGAGAGCATGAAGCATCAAGACAAAAAAAAAAGAAGGAAATGCTTAAAGGCAAGAGTGCAATGGATTACCAACAAAAATAATAATCCAGAAGTTCAATGTGAGGGCTTAGAATTCCTTTGTGGACTATGCAACCTTTTCCTTTTAACTTCATCTATCAGTTGCAATTAACATCTCAGACTTAGTATTTTGAAATGTTTTTGGTCATGCAGTTTGATTTAGTATTTTAGTGCATTCAAGTATTGAAGTGGTGTTGTTTGATTCCATGCTTCTTTGCAGTCTGACGCTAGTTTTGAACTGGATATAGAGCTTTTGGAAGTGGTCCCTCCTGTAGAAAAATGACCGATTTTGTTTGCACTGGATGGGAACATTGATGAGGTATTTGTGGAGTTTCACAGATTTTAGAGGAATGTATTTATGTTTTATACATTTCACGTTCTTGTTAACAGACCTATCACTGAGAATATGCTCATATGATATTTTGCATGGACAGGACTTGTTTGCCAACTCACAAGAAAAGTCTAGAACTAGAAGCAAAACTTAGGTAGACATGTACTCAAATTTCTTATTAATTATGTTGAAGAAAAATTGGATCAAAAATATTCTCCACAATGTCATGGAGCCTGTTTGATTGTATAGAAAATGGTAAATTTGATATGCCACTGTGAAGGCAGCATGCTCTGATGCTCATTCAAAGGTCCTCAGGGCCATTGATATCCTAAAATAAAAGAATAAATATGATCTTGTTAGAAACATTGATGGTGCTATCATCTTACTTTTGATTGAGATATATAAACATACATTTCAAATAAAGTTTTGCATTGCTTTATAGATATGAAATATTGAAATTTAATCACTTGTGTAATAGTTCTAACTAGTGTAAGGATGTTTGTAGTATTGTATTTCTCTTCAAAATTATCCTGAACCTAACATAAATGCTGATAAAACTAGTAAACAAACCAGGACATGTCTTTAGATTGCTACTGTTGCTGATTATTCATGATACATATCTTTAGATTGCATCTTAGGGTCTCAAGCACATAGTTTTTGAGGTTTTCTTGGTTGACCTTCAAGGCGATGAGGACCAGGCTCTGAAAGATCAGTCTTCATGCAGAGGATGTAAAAGGAAATAATATTTTTGAAATAGTTGTAGAAGCTGAATTGGGCGAGCTGCCCTTGGATGTTTTTTTTCTTTTATTGTTGTGTTGTTTGATCTAGCCTTTCGGACTTGGAACAATAGTTTCTAATTATGGAGGAAAATTTTGAACGATATGATACTCATTGCCTCTCTTATTTTTGAAGATACTCATTTAATTAGAACATTTGTTATGAATTTTGTATGTTTATGTATGTTGTATTTATTTTTTTTTTCAAGTAAAATTTTTAAATGTAGGTGAAAAAGATGGCATTAAAGGGCATAACATGGCTAAAAATTAAATAAATAAATAAAAACACAGTATGACTGAAATCAACTTATTAAATTGTTATAAGTTAAACAATAAAAAAAGTTACAAGTCACAAAACAATGATAGTATAGTCTTTTTACAATGAACCTTCTTATTTTTAGAAGCTGGAGCTAATTTTTTAACCAAACATCAACTCAGACTACTCTAACTTATCGAGAAGTGAATCCAAGAGTAAAACTGAATTAGAACTGTAAAAACTTGGAGGGCTAAGTCCTCACATTCTGCTGAATCGCTGATAGCAGAGGATAGGAGAGGACAAAGGCAGAGCAATGTTTGAGCTTGGATGCGACTGCCCAGAGATACACACGTTTGAGAAGAGAACAAGAGCAACGTACAAAGATTTCGCCATCCGGTAGCTCAGGGCCGTCAGGTCTCGCAGTCCTGCGGTTCTTTGGTTCCTGCCCGACAAGTGATGGTAAATTCAGCATACACATACACATGGGCGTACTGCAAATGGCCAGAAATGGAGAAAGGTGAAGTGCCCGGCAAAGGATGAGATTGAGACAACGGTGGTGTAGCTTGAACCAAAACCTAGAGGGGACAATCTAGCTAATTGCTAATTGTGCTCCAAATCCTACTAAGCACTGGCTAACTTGCTGTTTAATTAGTGCATAAATAGCAATAAGAGAATACTTGATAGTGTGATTTCAATTTAAAAGAGGGGTCATGGCCCACTATGACATAGCCTAAGCTCCGCTCTGCGACACCCTCTCGTCGGAACACAGAGCAAGATGTGTCGTTTCCTTGCCATGTTATGATAGCGTGAAGCTGTCGGTATTATTTCAGGAGTGAGAGATGCGTAATGCAGGTGTACTGATGTTCTTTGTGTCAGGTGACGCGAAGTGAAGCAGCCTGTTTGTTTCTTAGGTTGGCCTACTTGCGGCAGAGCGGGCTGAATAGGAGGGGCCATCGTTGCTTTCGGTAAAACGTGGGCTTTTATTCGTTTTCTCAGTAAGCCCATGATTTGGCAGTTTGGAAGGCCGTAACCCAATGATAGCGATTCTTTTTCTTTCTTTTACTTTCACCTAGTACATTAGTCCCTCCGGATTGTGACTGACGATAAGCTGTAGATTTGGAATGTTTTTAAAAATAATCTATTTTTTATTCAAAATTACAGAAATAACACCACTTAAATTATTTTTTTAAGAAATAACCTCGTGTTGCCGTACGGTTGGGCAACTTGGTCTAGTCGCCCAACCAGTGTACGACACATGTACTACTCGTGGAACAGAGGGGCGACTTGACCCAAGTCGCCAAACCGTATAGTGACTTGATCCTAATCGCTTTATTACCGAGCGACATACGTTGGCATCACCCTTTAGTTGAGCGACTTGACTAAGTCGCCCAACCACTGGCGATTTTAGGTAATAGCTGTCCTATCCAGCAAATCCGATTGGAATAATTGTGTTATAATAAATATTACATTTCATATGTATTACATTTAGCAAATCTTATTGTATGATGGTTTTTTAAAAAAATAAAAGTATAGTGACAAGGTTGATTGGTCTGTTTGCTATTTTCGTTGGATATCAAGGGTACGAAATTTGCTAGACTCGTAATAATATTTTATGATCGTCGTATATTGTTTTAGTGTGCTAAATTTCTGAAGAATTTTGTGAGGACGATTGAGATAGTATTGAGTCGTAAGTAGGAAGGTAAGTGATATTACGATGCACTAGAGAATAACACGCGGCGACAGTTGGCTAGAGGCACCATTTTTTTATTATTTAATCTTTTTTATAAATTTTTTAAAGTTAATCCCTCTCGAACTATCCATAACTTAAAAGTAGAGAATCTATATGTGAACCATATATAAGACCATCTTTTTTACTGAGCGTAAATACATATATGGACTGAAAATCTTTTTGTGGATTGATAACATTTGACATTTGAGCGTATGTATCCTTCACAAACAATATTTCCCAGCCTTGCCCAGAAGTGATACATGTTGTTGGATGTTTTTATAATGATGCTGGGAAGAACACGGAAAAATCGAATGCGAAAAGACGAGGAGATTTGATGTTGCAAACTAAAATAGACTTTATAATGAAAGTGGGAATAACACGGCGCATAGGGTTTGGTTACGTACATAAGAAACATCATCATACACGATGCAACAAACTGAAGTACTCCTACGATACATATGCGCCTTTTTGGAATGGAAATAGATTCAACCTTCGACGGGGGACTAGTACAGAATGGCTCGACCTACTGCGTGGACTGTGGCCATTTTCCCTTCCTTGCTAGCTCGGCGTTGAATTCCTCGTCGGCCTCTTTGGCCTTGGCCGCCATTCCCCTCTTTCTCTCGAGCCCCTTCTTGTGAGCCTCGTGCTCCCTACGCCTGTACGCCTCGAGATGAGCTTTCGTCTCCCGACGTATGCACTCGTTTTGCTTGTGGGTGCGGCGTTCCTCCTCCCGGATCTCGCGGGCTTTCGTGGCATCCCACTCATCGAAGTCGAGAGACCACTGGTCATGTGGGTGGATCTCTTGGTCGATCCACTTGCGGTAGCCACATAGCGGATCTAGGGACTACAGGTAGACAGGAGAGGTTGTTAGTGCGTACTTTGAAAGGAAAATAGTAGGGGAACACATTTTAACTGGTCCTTACCGGCTGCCGATAGCTGCTCATGTCCCAACGTCGGTCGGGATAGTCACTAGAGTAGTTCGTGCAACCCCAGTAACGCATGCCCATGCTCAACCGCTGCTTAAACTTCAAGAACTTGCATAGGTCTCTGCACCAACAGAGGGGCGGCGTCTCCCCCTTTGGCAGGTGTTGCGGCAAACGCTCGGTTGGAACGTTCTAGAAGACGTTGTTGCTACGAGGGGGCCTCATTGCGGAGAGCTGTCATCCTGATAAGCTCCTCTTGCTGGACCTGGACCGCAACAGCCCTTGCTTGGTCGTCCCGCGTCCCAGCAGCCCTTGCTAGTTCGCTAATCTCGTCCCATTGCTTCTGCAGCTTGTCCATCCCGACGTAGTGAACCAAGCTCTGGTGTAGTGTTGGGTTTGGTTGTGTAGTGTTCTCTCCTAGATATCTTTCACCTCCTTTTATAAGCCATAGGGTTGGCATGGTGTGGTAAATTTCGTGTCAGTAGCATGCGAGGAAGAGTGTTGCCTTATCATTATGAAAAGTTGATGGCATTAGGTCTTGTCACTGCACAAAGCAACCAACCCCGTTAGGTCTTGTCACTACACAAAGCTGCCCCATTTGGTCTTGTCACTGCGTAAGGCTGTCTCCTTTGGTCTTGTCACTGCGCAAAGCTGCCCCGTTTGGTCTTGTCATTGCGCAAGGCTGTCTTCTTTGGTCTTGTCACTGCACAAAGCTGCTCTGTTTGGTCTTGTCTCTGTGCAAAGCAGCCAGCCCCGTCTGGTCTTGTCCTTCTTATAAAGTTGCCCGTCTGGTCTTGTCCTTTGCGCAAAGGTGTCTCCTTTGGTCTTGTCAGTGCGCAAAGCTGCCCCGTTTGGTCTTGTGAAGGCGTCATTCATATCCTAAGGCAGAAGCCACAATGAACATGCAGTACACTATTCTGATTGAACCTAAAAACCGAGCTATTCCATACCAGACATTATCTAATACAATTATGACGAGATATTGACACTACAAATAAAGTTAAAATTTACAAATATGATACAATTAGTTTCAAAGTACTTACAGCAACCAAGGCACTGACTGAAGTACAAGTTACAACATGCTAGCAGTTCTAATACAAGTTACTTTATGTTGGTGTTCCTACGTGTCGGCAAGCGCCTTGCAAGTTCTTACAGTGTGGCCTTCTGGCGGCAGCGGTCGCAATGTCTACCCGCCGCTCTAGCTTCCCCTTCGTCCATATCATTTCTAATGCGACGACTCTGCCGACAGCCCCTCTCCCCCTTCAATAGGTCTAAATCCAGAATCCAAGTCCTTTGTGCAATATCCAACGTGGCGAAGTTGCCCACAACCCTGAAGCCCCTTAGCTCGTCGCACCATGCCTACTGCACCCTCCCCTTCATGAAGTTTACACTGAAATGTATGCATCAAATTTACGCTGCTGGTTCTGCATAGCAAGTCTCTTGAACAACTTCATCAACGGTTGCTGCCTGAACTGTTTGAGGAAGTTGGCCCCTAGATGGTGAATGCACCATTTATTCCTCATGCCTGGCCAAGGAAACGGCTCATCGGGGTCTTGCTGAAGTTTTCGGATGGCCTTCATCATCCCGGGGTGGTGATCATGGATTATGCAGACATCCGGACGTGCCCCAACTACTCCCTCCTTCAGATGTCGAAGGAACCACAACCAGCTGTCGAAATTCTCACTTTCGACGAAAGCGGTAGCTAAGGGCAGAATCTGATTATTGCCATCAACGCCAATTGCTGTCAGGATCATGCATTTATATTTCTCAGTTAGAAACGTCCCGTCCACTGAGATCACGGGCAACATGTGTCTTAATGCATCGATGCAGGGACCGAATGCTAAGAAGGACCTCTGCAATACCATAAAACTTAGCGGCGGTCTTTTGGATGGCTTGTCCTTCACAGCAATGTATGTGCCCGGGTTCTTGTCCTATAGCACCTGGAGCATATGAGGAAGATTGTCGTAAGACGCCTCGAAAGAACCGAACCTCCTTTCCAAAGCCTTCTGCTTAGCACGCCATGCCTTCGCGTAGCTAATCTTGTACTTGAATTTCTGCTCGATAGCTACCATGATGTGCTTGGCCTCCAGATCCGTCTTCTTCACTATCTCTCCATACATCACATTGGCTATGAAGGTGGACGTCAGGTTGCGAAGCCTCGGCAAAACATTACTGAGCAAGCAGGACTGCGCCTCCACCTTAGAGACAATCCAGTGAGTCTCGTACTTAGGTCTCTATACGTGCACACACCAAGGTCACCCAGCCTGCTCGCAGACCACGGTGTACGTACTGCTCCTGCCTGGATTTGAGGACACGAAATGTCCGCTGCATAGACAAGGCCCATAGCTTAATGGCATCCTGTAGTGATCCCTTGTCAGCAAACATTGCACGAAGTCGAACCTCCGTCCCATGGCATTCTCACGGTGATTTGTGCTCGTCGTGCACAGAAAGACCCTCAACATCCACTCTATTCCATTCCTGCGAGATGGGACCTTCGTCCTCCTCAGAAGAGTCATCACAATCCTCTTCTAAAGCTTCCTCCTCAGCCTGAGCTGCCAAGTCATCGATCTCCATTTGACATACTATGCTGTCAACATGCTCCCCCGCATCTGCCTATGCACTGGGCTGGGCGTGCGGTGCGCGATATTCCTCTTATGCCTCAGCAACATGGGTCACCGCCTGCTCTTCTGCCTCTACAACATCGGTCACCTCGTCCTCTTCTGCCTCCGCAACATCGGCCACCGCGTGTTCTTCATGAGCCACGCGCTACACGTCCAAGCTACTCTCACCAACCCGACGATAGCCGTCGGCAGGGCCTTCGACGACTCCCTTCGGACATAGTTGCACGAGTATCACGCACTCGTAGCCATGACGCCTACAGCCTTCTAGAAATCCCTTCTATGCAACCGTGCGCATCAGTCTGCTCAACTCCCACCGAATGTACGTGAGAGACCGACTCCAAACCCCTTATACGACGACATTCCACACCTCGGGGTCCAAGGAGAAGCTTTTGGTGAGCTAGCATAGGACATCTCTGATTCGGGCATTCTCTAGGTCCGGGTGTACCAAAGTGACTTGCTGAAAATCACTTAGGTCAACACCGTACGGATCTTCATGAACCGTACCAACATCGTAATGCACTTTCAATCTTGTGGGCTCCAATATGACTGATTTATCACTGCAAATATTACAAATATTGCAACCAATGATTTATCGACATACATTCCCCATATACGTGCTAAACTAACAAGTAGGTACGCGTCGCCTATATTCGGCCAAGAACAAGAACAAACAAGACTATTACCTTTACACGAAGACCTTTGTCTTACCAACGAGATTCATTCGTCTTTCTCTTTCATGTCTCGAGCTCCTCTCCTCCAAACCCCTCTCTCCCAAGCTCCTCTCCTACCCTTGTGTACCTCTCCCAAGCTCCTCTCCCCCTTCTCTCCCTCTCTTGAGCTCTTCTGCTTCTCCCTCTCCCTACCTTCTCCCCCTCTTTAGTCCCCCTTATCTGTTCTGGTTGTCTACGGAGAGAAATGACGAAAGAAATAGTGACGGGACTGGGTTTGGCTTTCTATACAACCGTCTAGTCGCTCAACCGTTGGACGACTTGGCAGCAAGTACTGGCCCAACGGACGGTTGAGCGACACGTGGACTAGTCGCTAAACCGTTGGACGACTTGGCAGCAAGTACTGGCCCAACGGACGGTTGAGCGACACGTGGACTAGTCGCTAAACCGTTGGACGACTTAGCAACAAGTACTGGCCCAACGGACGGTTGAGCGACACGTGGACTAGTCGCTAAACCGTTGGACGACTTGGCAGCAAGCACTGGCCCAACGGACAGTACATGATGTTGTTCAATAATTTATCTTGCTTGGGGTACGAGGCTCAGCAGCTGTGTGACTACCCTGAAATGTATCGATCCCACATTTGTATCTTGCTGAGAAGGTGGTTCCTCCGCAATAACGAGAGATTAAAGAAGTCAAGATACGTTCGTGCAAGCGTGTAATATCGGTGTAGGGCGGCGGGCTTGGGTTTAAGCCTAGCGAACTCGTCCCTGGTCGCCCACCACCGACGGGGACGGCACACGAGTGCGACGATGCCTCAGTGGTGGACCTAGGATTTTTAGGATGGGTGTTCGAAGTTACAAAAAAATTAGGATTACCTGGCTCTCGCTCTGGCAGTGAGTGAGTGAGTCGCCACTCGCCTCAAGTGCGGCAGACGGTAGTGCCCAGTCATGAGTCGGCAGTCGCTAGTCGGGGTTGGACTGTCGGTCGGAGCGACGGACACGGAGACGGAGCCTGCCCAGCTGTAAAAGCAAATTTCACCCCAACTTCAAATTGGTCCGCCCCTATGGATATCATGGGGATATGCCTGAGATCTTAGGATGATGTTACAATTGGCAATGTCGTTCTCGGTTTGTCGAAACATCATTTTCAGCAAGTGTCAGGATAATCGGTTGTACCGGCGTGTAAGTCATGCAGATCGACCATGATCTTGATAATAGTAGTGCCTTGGTTGCCGGTAGTACCGCATCGCGGAATGACCGCATGTGTGCGGTATGGTTTTTCCAGAACGAGTGTAATTTGGGAAGTTTTGGTTTTCTCTGGGTAGCGGTACAACCGCAGTTATGGGTGCGGTAGTACCGGCCATAACATGGCGGTAGTACCGTTTTTGTGCTGATTGTCATTTCAATTGGAGAATTGCATTTGGGTTAGGTCAAGTTCATGGGTGTCATGGCATATGTGTTGCATGATGCATGTTTTGACTAACGTGGGTCAAGTTGTGAAGAACTTGTTCTCGATTCGATTTCTTTGTCTATTGATGTGCGAGTTGCTTGGAGGTCAATAGCGGTCAGCGGCGAGGATGATCGGGACTAAGCTTGGAGAGCCGAGGTCGAACGATCGGGATGCGGGTGAGGTCAATGAAGTCAAGCATGGCGCAAAACGGACAAAGGTGACCGAGCAGGCGATTCGGTCTGACGGGTTCGATCAGCGGCTCGGGGTCGGTGCAAGTGCCATGGTGGTTTCGGTGGGAGCCGGATGGGAGAGACTTGCCGACATGAAGAGCCATTGGATCAACCTGCGTGGCGAAGCATGGAGGTGCTTCACGAAGATGGGACTCGGTCTTTGCAAAAAGATCGAGAAGGGGTATTTTGGTAATTTCACGAATCTGCCTTGGTGACCTAATGCCAACCCATGGCGCAAGTCGGTGCGTCAAGAAGTGGATTAGGTCAAGAAAAGTGAAAACGGCGCTTTGAGATGCGTGCGTGTGTGACCCGTTTGTTTTGGGCCTTAACGGGAGCCCATTAGGGTTACTCTTCTAGAAGGTCTAAGCCTCCACTATAAATAGGGGTGTCTTTGGATGACCACCTCAACCCTTTCATTGTGTTTGAAACCCTAGTTTGCTTAGGGAGAGGATTAGTGGAGGTTAGGGTTCTAGAGAGTTGGATTTGATTTCGTGCTCATGTATTGAGTCTTTGTCCTCCTTGATGGAGTGGTCAGTAAACCAATACCATATCAAATCAATCCAAAGAAAGTTCTCTCAAGATGAGTCTATTTGCTTTCTTTCTCTCTATTTGATGATTTGAGGTGTTTCTTTGATCCATGAGTTTTTGTTTGGTTTCTTGCCATGATCTAACTTGTTGTGACATGTGGGAACCCATCTAGGATCATCTTGATCATCCATCACCCACGAGCAAGGTTTAGATCATGTTTAGGTTGAAACTTCGGTTTGAAACCTCTTTCGTTCAATTCAAGAAAGGTAGGAACTTTGGCGTGGATCTAGTCATTCTTTGCTTGGAATAGGTTCCTAACCTCTTTGGGAAGGTGTGTTTCAAATCTCGTAGCGTTTGGCCAAGTGGATCAAAAGTTGTGCCAATTTTGGTTTTAAATCGTCGTCGTTTCGGGACAATCAGTCTGACCGCTTGGTTGCCTACGGTCATCTGCTTTGTCAGACGACCGCTCATTTGCTCTACGATCATACCAAGACATTGGTACGATCGCCGTTTGCTGCGGTTGTTCGATTTCCTGTTTTTCAAAGACTTCTTCGATTTTGTTTCTTTGAGCTTTGGGGGTTAAGAGTGGATTCAACACAAGACTTCCTCGTGTTTAATCATTGATCTTCATAGCTCTCATAGCTATTGAAGTGATTTACAAGTTGAATCCATTCAAGTGAAAAAGTTTTTGAGCTCCTATTCACCCCCCTCTAGTCGCCTTTTCGATCCAACAGCCCTAGAAGAACAAAACACCGAACACCTTACCGTCATGTAGAACGCACCGCCACCGTAGTTGGACTGCTTGCCAGCCTTGCCAAATGCCGCGCGTTTGTTCCTACAGAGAAAACACCAAAAATTCAGACGTGAGCGCACACAACAGAGTTTAGGTACCAATGCATCATCATTCATTAGGACACGAAAAATTCCCCCAAGAACCGTCGGCGATGGAAAGATTGCAAGAAAAAAAAGAAAGAGATGGGGTCATCCATCGCGGAGACGTGGTTAGATCTGCGCCCCCACTCAAATCCAAACAGGAACGAACACATCGCCAAACGCCCACGAAAAGAGAAGGAAACTAGATCCGTTGCATCTGGCAATGGTGGAATTCCTAGAAAAGAGAGATGGCATATGAGGTTGATTTTTTACCGACTGCCTCGGGGGTCACCGCCGACTGCCCGGTCGCTCGGAGCCTCAGAGCAGACTGGCGAGTGGCGAGCAAGCCTCCACCGCGCCGTCGCCATGCAGCGCCGTAGCACCCCTCCGCCTCCGGTCCTCGCCTTCGCCTCCTTGGTCCTCCCCTTCTCCGGTTCTCCCCACGAGTCCATGTCCATGACAGCGCGACACCTCGTCGACCCGCACAGCCGCACCCACCGCCGCCGCGCTCAGTGTGGAGTCGCACAAGGATGAGGATGGACTGATGGATGAACTGCTCACTGCTGCCTGTCTGCCTGCTGATTTGAGCCATTTAGGGTTTGAGTCGTTGGAGAGTTTTGACAAAATGGGTTTTAGCCGCTTGGGCCTTAGGAACGGGAGTTGGATGCGCGTCAGCGCGTGCGTCCATGGGATTCGCTGATTCGCCCATTCTGGCATTGGGCTTGGCTGCTTGGGCAATTGCGAAGTCAGACAGCCGAGTGCCGACGCGCCGTGGGCTAGGCTCGACTGTGAGGCGCGAGCGGCAAAGCAATGTGATGCCCTGTGCGAGACTGTGAGGCACAACTGTGCAGGTTACACGCTGATTTAACTATCTTCCGGTATATGCATGTATTATACCCCTGTATATACAGAATTTTTGTCCAAAATTTTTGGGTGTTTAGCTGAACACCCATGAACCTAGATAGATCCACCCCTGCGACGCCGCACTCGAGTTTCTGTCTGATTTAGTTTTTTTTAACGCAATAGCAAAACTAGCATATCATATTTGAAATGATAAAAATATCATCTCTAATGTGCTAAATTGCCTCGGAAGTCACGTGCCGCACATCCACACTGCGGTAGGCCACTTGTTGTGGCGCTCGTCTAGACCGTGGCAGTAGGGGCAAAGCCAATTGGGCCTACCCGGTGTCACCGGACACTGGGTCCCAAAAAAATAGCAATATTATCATGTATATACTATGCATGTACCCCATAACATAAAAGCTGTGCACCCCTAGCACAAAAATTTTAGTCATTTTATTCTCTTTTTATTGGTCATTGAGGCTAGATGATGCATTTTATCAATGTTTGTCGCATAAATTACTATTTAGTACAATATTGCTTGAAAATTATATATATTATTATATGTATAGTGAAATAGTGAACCCCAATCATTTTCGTTCTAGTTAGTCCTGCATGGCGGACGGTAGATAATAATGGCAGGACTGCTGAGTGGATGGGAGCACGGCAGTCGCTCTCACTTGTCGGGGCCTTGAGCAAAATCGCGTGGCAAGAATGCCATTTTTGTCATCTAATTTTGCTATTTTATTTAAAAGAGTGCCATTTTAGCAGGTTAGAACACACTTGCCCGGCGTCGGCCGGCCGCTCTAGGCTGCGACCCAACCAACTCCCTGCACAACCCACGGTCAAGAAAAGACTCCATGCCTTCCCAGGCCAGCGCCGCACCTCGGCCAACGCATCTCATTGTACAGGCTGAAGCCTAGGCCTCACCCAATACCGCGCCGTGGCCTGTCCAGACTGCAGTGGGCGCCGACGACGCGCCGAAGTTGGGGCCGCGTCTCGTGCAAACTGCAGTGGGCGTGACACGGCACGACACCACCATCCTCGTGAGGCCTGACCGGGCATGCATCGTGTGGGCCGTGTCTTCCCAACATTGTTCATGGGCCACCTAAACGAGAGACCCGCCGGTGCCATGCGTCGTTCTACCCCACGCAGACAGTAGCCACTACTACTCATGGCCGTGTGCAGTTCGGCCGCCAAGACCGCCCTAGGCTCAATTTTTTTTAAAATAATTTTTTAAAAGATAATTACAAAATATATAGTCTTCCCAAAAAATTACAAAAATATGTCCATGTCGAACCTATCGCTAGTTGAACTGGCGATATGTTTCTGTCGCTAGTTCAACTGGCGACAAGAAGACTGACCCTATAAAATCCCCTTGAAACTCTAAATTTCAGCACATGACTCATTTTTATTCAAAAAAAGAGAAGGGGAGAAGAGTAGAGGGGAGGAGAGAAGCTAGCGAAGCGCTGCCCGTCCGATTGCCTCTCGGGTAATTTTTTTAACCGAATGGATTACATAGTTTTAGATGTACGGTTACGCAATGCAATATAATTTTACATAATACTTTTCGGTGGGTAGTGTAGTTTTAGATATGCGGTTAATCGTGGAAATGTTCTTTATGATGCAGTGCGTCAAATATGTCTGACGTCGTCAATTTCAAAATTTACTATGGTCAAGGGACTATTATGGAGGGTCCCGATAGTATTGATTTGTGTTATTTCCAATAGGCGACCGTGCCTCTAGCAATACCAGAGCAGCGTACATGGGGCGCTGTGATGCGGTGATTGTTCCACACATTCCAAGTGGACCGCGATATGTATGATCTGAGATTGAGTTGTCTTTCCCCACGGAGAGGACAGCTCACATATTAGGAGTTAGTGCAGCTTAAGGGACCAAATTCATGGCAGTCATATGTACGCATCGCGAGGGAGGCGAGGTGGAAATTGGTCATTACGGTCCAAGCATATGCCAAACCCACCCTCCACCTACTGGTGAACAAGAAGGGGTCTTTGGTCGAAGAGGAAGTTAGAGGCTATGACCCACGGTAGCGGCGCACACAATGGTGAAGTTCTCGAGTTCTTGATCTTTGTCGATGAAAAGCCTGCAGAAGTAGCTCCTACGGTCAGGCAAGCTAGTGGTCTTGCTGACGAGGGTGGGGAAGTGGAAGCCATAGTGCAGGCAGTTCCATCCGACTGGAACACATACCAGTTTGACAACCTCGTCGTCAACGAAGGCTCTCGTGTGCCGTAGGAGTACGACCAGAGTGAGGTCAGGCTAGGAGCTATGTACAAATGCAAAAAAGCCCGTGCAAGACGTGGTCAAATTCTGGGCCTTGTCGGTGCGGCGCACATTCAAAGTCGTCAAATCTACCCCAAAATTCTACGACGTGAAGTGCGGCATAGAGGGATGCCCTTGGCGAGTGCACACATTTCAGCCTAAGTGAGACACCTACTGGAAGTGCTCTATAGTGGTCCCTCACACATGCGTCGTTTCTGAGTCAATGCAGTCCCACCGGAACCTGTCATCGGGCTTCATCGCCAACCTTATGTACAGTGAGATCATATATAATCTAGATTTTGAGCCACGATCCATCATTCGGGCAATTGAGGCAAGGTTCCAATACACAATCAGCTATGCCAAGGATTGGAGGGCAAAATAGAAGGCATTTGAATTAAGGTGGGGGCACGTTTGAGGATTCCTACCACAATCTCCCTGGGCAACTTCAAGTCATACAAGATAGAAATCCTGGCACCCATATTGACATTCAAGACGCCACGCACCCGAAGTGGGCCAATAAGAGGGTATTGCAGTGAGCATTCTTCGCGTTTGGTCCATGCATCAATGCATTCCGACACTGCCGTCCAATCTTGTGCGTAGATGGCACATTCTTGACGGACGGGAACAATCAAGTTCTTCCCGTGGCATTCGCTTTCGTTGAAAGCGAGAACACGGACAACTGGTTGTGGTTCCTGAAGAACGTGAGGATTTCTGTTGTGTAAGACCGTCCCAACGTATGCCTCATACATGATCGGCATGCAGGCCTGCTGTATGCAATAACCTAGCTGCAACAAGAAGAGAACGTACCACTTGCATGGCCGGATTTGCAGAGCAGGTGGTGCATGAGGCACTTGGGTGCAAATTTCTACAAGCAGTTCCGCAACAAAGACTTGATGAACCTGTTCAAGTGGCTGTGCAACCAGAACTAGTAGGGAAAGTTTGAAACACTCTAAAAGATTCTGGATGAGCGGACCAAGACACACAGAAGGGAGGTAGCGAGAAGGGTCGCCCCAAGCGCTGACCAGGCCCCTGAAGCATTGCTAGAGATACCCACAGATGCTCCTAGATTGATGAGGAGGACGGGGGCGCAGGTGAGATGCTTCTCGAACTGGATTGAGCACGAGCCTAAGGAGAAGTAGTCGCTGCTCCATGACAGGGGTGGTGCTCGATATGGTGTCATGACAACTAATCTGGCCAAGGTGTACAACCGGGTCATGTGCGGCGCAAGGTGCCTCCCTTTGGTGGGTATTATGGAGACAATTCTCTGCGGTACGATAAAGTACTTTGTTGACAGAAGCAACAACACGTCGCTCGCCATGGCAAATGACAGAATACTCCACTCCGCCATGATCACCAAGTACATGGAGTAGAAGAGCAAGAAGGGTGAGAT
Source organism: Phyllostachys edulis (assembly GCA_036346405.1). Classification (NCBI taxonomy): domain Eukaryota; kingdom Viridiplantae; phylum Streptophyta; class Magnoliopsida; order Poales; family Poaceae; genus Phyllostachys; species Phyllostachys edulis. Next base: position 3,996,138 of record CM070561.1, on the reverse strand, counting down.
GCACCGGGCATTCAAGATGAGCACAAGGGAGCTTCGCTTCGGGGTAATGTGCAGGGATAAAGGACGCCGTGGAACGAACCGCGAGAAGATCACCCACGAGTGCACACTACGCTGCGGTAGTTGCATATGCACTTGCAACAAACCCTTTTTTCTGCATAGGCCCTGCTCCCAATGTCATAGCCGCATGTTCGACGGTGGCGCAGCTTCCCGATCAGTACCTCTCTGATTATTTCACCAAGGAGGTGGTGATGCAAACCTGGACCGTGGAGATGTATGGTTATGCTGTGGTTGGCCATTTCACTGGCCATCCGACCTGGGATCAACTAATCTGGGCCATGGACATTGATAGGCTCAATGGAAAGGTGGGCCGGCGATAGGCACGGCGCATCAGGAACGACATGGACGAATTAGAAACCGGACGTCATACGAAGAAGTGCTCCATTTGCAGGGAGTCTGGGCACACCTTCAATAAATGTCCCACGAGAAATCCTCAGGACGAAGGAGACATCGGCACTCCGGACGTCGCCGTGGGGATCTCATCCGGTCACCCAACTCGAGACAGTCCACATGGGGGACGTTGAGGCTACGACCAATGTTATTGCCAATGTTCTGAATTATGTTATTGCACAGACAGTAGTAATATGTTATTGCCAATGTTCTGAACTATCATTTTGATTAAGTGTTATGATGTTTTGCTGAATATTATGTAATATCAGTGTGATTTATCGTAGTTTTGATAGTACTGGCAAGTTCACATTTGTTTCCTTATATAATATGCAGTGCATGTACATGAGCAAGTGTACGAATTCCTGGGCGCATCGCAATATCACTTACCTTCCTACTTACGAATCATTCATACCTTAATCTTTCTCGTAAAATTCTTCAGAAATTCATCGCATTAGAACAACATTCGACGATCACAAAATGTTATTGCGAGTCTAACAGATTTTGTACCGTTCAAAATGTATGAAAACCAGAAGGTGGTAATCCTTATTAGGGTTGTAGGTTCCTGTCACCAGTTCAACTGGCGACAGGTAGCTGAACCGGCGACAGGAGAGAGAGGGTCCCTGTCGCTAGTAGTCAGGACATATTTTTGTAATTTTTTAAGGAGACTATGTATTTTTGTAATTATCTTTTAAAAAAATTCCCCTAGGCTCCGGGCAAACAAAGACTGACCCGCGTCCCTCAGTCAGGTGGGCCTGCCCTTTCGGCCTCGTCAAGTTGCGTATTTCCCCGTCCCATCCACAGTAGTTCACCGGGTGGGCAGGACGATCACTGCCGCTTGTAGACGCAAGAGTGGGTGGGTGGCCTGGGTGGTTCCGTGCTCCCTCCTTGCGCGGCAACACATCCATGGGCAACGGCTGGCGATCCACTCGGCGTCGGCGGCATTGCACCCGCGCCGTAGACACGTACTGTCGGTGTGGACGAGACCAGCGCCACGTCCCGGCCGGTACGTACGTGGATCGGCTGTTCGATCGGATGCAACATGCTGCCGTCCCGTCACTCACCGCGCGCGCGTCGCGCAGTCTCGAGACCCTTGTCATCTCCGACCGGACGTCTGCGTGCAGCCGGCGGAGACTCAGATGACGGAGGCGGCCGTACGGTGCGGTCATCAGTGGTGGCGCGTGGGGCTTTCCTCACCGTGGCGCCGAGGTACGTTGCCCGCTCCGGTCATTGCCAACTTGCCAAGCAGGCAGGCCGGCTCGATGCTTTGCTTATCTCAAGTCTGTTTTACTACTTTACACGACCTGATTTTGTTAGATGGGGGAGTGCAAATGCGAATTGGTTAGTTGTATTGTAATAGTCCGAGAGGTAATATATAGTACAAAGACATATAAGAGTAAACCCTAAACTAGGAGTAGAATATCACAAACACCCTTAACACCCCTTCAAATGCAAGACATATGCAATAGTGTTGTATTTGAAAGGGTTGACACTAAAATAGGGAAAATCTAAAGTTTGAGTCTTGATAATGTCGTCGTAGCGTGCAACTCTTGAAAAATATATCGACTATCAAAAGATCTCTTATCCGGGGTCGTGCGTTAGCCCATAAAGCACAAGGTGCAAATTTGAAAAACAGAGGCATGTCAGCGGGAGCAAAGTCATCGCAAAGAACGACAAAGAAGATGATGAAACCGACAGGAATAGAGAGAGTTGTCAAATCAAGCCAGAGAGAAATAGATAGAAATATGGCGGCACATATCGAAATCCAAGATGGCGGTAGCACAGTGCACAAGAAGCACAGCGAAAGCGCAATGCGGAAGAAGCTCGGGACAGCGGCTCAGAGAGAAGCGACGGCAACATAACGACTTCTACGATCTGCAGCGGCTCAAAGAGAAGAGCGACAATTGCTACCATACAAAAGGGAAGAAATGGGCCAGGAAGCAATCGATTGATTGGTAAGGAATTTGTGGACTTGTACGGCTTAGACGAACTAAAGATAGAGTTTTACTGATTTAAATAGACACAACGGAAGAAACGATGCTAAGAAAGAAAAGACTCCATTAGTAGCAGCAGCATAGCACCAGCCGTGCTATCCCCATCCACACACACTCGCAGCTACCCATTGAGAGAGAGATAGAGAGAGAGATAGAGAGAGAGATAGAGAGAATCCACATCGGCCAGGCTGGTATCCAAGCCGAGACAACGCAAAGACAGGCGTCTTCGTACTCGCCTATCTGTGTGCCTCCAAGCTTTCTCCTCTTCCACATTTCGGTAGCCTCCCCCTAGCCAATCCGGCACCAAGAAGAGAGGCATGGGGGTGGTGAGAGGCAGCGGCAGAGGTGGGAGGTTGAACCTACGGGCAGAGCTGTTCGTGCCTGGTAGTGGCAATGTTGAGGTGGGGACGGTGGTGAGAGGTAGCGGCGGAGACGGGAGGTTGAACCTGTCGGCGGAGCCGTTCGTGCCGGGTAGTGGCAATGTTGAGGTAGCCACGGGGCGCCGGAGCCGGCGCGGAGGTCCACGACAGAGGCGAGGAGGCTGCGGGGCGCTGTGGAGCCGGCGTGTGCTGAAGATCGTCGGCGCGGTGCGGCGCTGCGGGACATCGTGGTGAGCAACGCCGTTGCCGTGTGCCCCAACCTCACCAACCTCACCCTGTTCAGGTGCAAGGTCCCAACCACCGGCTCGGGGGCAGTGTCTCGGGCCAGGGAGGAGCGGATCCGGGATTGGGGGTGGTGTCTTAGGTGTCGGCTCGCAGGGCAGAGGACGTTGGGACAGTCGTCGCATGGGAGCCGAGGCAGCGTGAGATCCGAGTGGGGGCGGCGGCGGCCAAGAAGACGACGGGTGATAGATTCGGTGGAGGCCTGTCATGCGTGGGGAACCAATCTCCTTCGGCAGTTTTCAGAGGCAGGACCACATGAACCTCTACTCTACGAGGCCTTACCTTCGGACATCGGACCTGGCCAAAGTTGTGCCTGCAAAGCTGCAATTGCAAGTGTTGCTACACAAAGCACAGTTGCACACAGAGTAAATCATGAAGAAGCAAAGCACACAAGCACGAAAACACAGACACTATGTACTTTTTTTTTTCTTTCATCGTTTTTTTTCTTATAAAAGTTAAAACGGTGGATCTACAAAGGTGAGATTCTTTTTCTTAGGATTTTGCTAAAAAAAATGGTTATATAAGCTACAGAGGTGCAGCTAGTTTCTACAGTAAAGCCGCCCTCTTCTAGGAGTTACAGGCCTACAAGGAAAACAACGCTAAAAGGAGGCAAGGATTATTGGAGTTTTACAAGGCAGAACACATGCTATTACGATGAGCAATAACATCCAAACTTTTTATGATGTCGGACGGAAATCCTGCTCGAGCAACTGTCCCTCAACTAGTAAGCTTTCCTTTCACCTTCTGATTCTATGATTAGCTGTATCATCTCATCTCTAACAAGTATTGTAAGTCTCAGCGGCAACCAGCTTGGAGAGGAGGGAAGTCAGCTTCATCCCTCAGTTGGTAGAACCCTTGTGGCCTGCAGATTTTCATTCACAGTATTACGCAATTTACTTGACTGAAATGATTTCTATAAAAAAATACAATAACATGATTGAATCATGAACATGAAATGCAAGAACATGAGCTTATTTCCTGCTGTTTCTCCAAAAAAGAACATGAGCTTCGTGTATACACTAACTATGAAGACAAGCAGCATTGCCATTGAGACCAGTTTCTTGCATAAAAGTAATGGCTAGTAGCTCATTCTGCCTTTTCTGTTTCCTCGCACTACCGCAATTCAGCACGGGCAATTAATAATTGCAAGGTAACCATCACGTAAAAATTCTAGTCTGAGATAGAAATGATTACCTGCTTTGGGTTGCACCAGGCCTAGGGTTCTGAATCGTCGAGGCAGGGACTTCTGTAGGCCCCTTTCTAGTAGGAAGAGGGGGGAATGCTTCGCTAAATTTCTCTGAGAGAAATCTCAACGAGAAAGGCCCCAAAGATCCAAACTCAAGATTATCCTCTTGTTGTGCTTTGATTTGAGAATAACCCTTTGTGGCAGGTGAGGAGGCCTGGCAGGTATTAGTTAATGAGAGATTTCCTTGACCATTGCCGCCATAATGAGGAAGCACTAGCCTTGGTGACGATGGGCTTGTTTGACTGCTTTGAAGTTTTGGTGGATGGAATATCGGTGCTTCCCTTGATCCATTTCCAGGTCTGACAAACCCTTCATTAATATCAGACTTTTGGTTGTCAATCGTGTTCATGTTTGAGCAAACATACCCATGTTGACTGTTCTGAACCTTCAATGGCTGGCTTGTTGGTATCTGTTTAGTTCCACTGTATTTTGATGCTTGCTCCTTGATAGAAACAAAACCTCCTTTTGGAACTAAGCTCTTGCTTGAATAGATATCCTGTTGTGAATTGTTTTGCGTCATCAATATTTGATTTGTTGCACTTTCAACTGCAATATGCTCATTACTTGGACCAGAACATCCCAGTTCAAATGAGTTGTACTGGTGAAGGTTGCCACTCGGGTTGATTTGAATATTCAACAGTCGATCTGGTAGCTTTGGTTTTAGCTTTCTTCCTTTTTCAGACGACATGCGTTCCTTGTAAGTATCATAACTCTGCAAATATTAAATGAACAAAGTTGGAATGAATAACTAATTACAGAGATTTTAGCGAGAAAAGTACTGATACATGCTCTCTAGTTTAGATCAAAGGTTTGAATCTAGCCTACCAAAGCTTTTGTAATGCATTGCAGATAATCAAGATTGAACCTAGACATTTTATTTGCAAGTTTTCATTGGCCCTGAAATGGTAATGAATCCATTTACCTGGGGGGAAAAAGGAAAAGAGGAGTATAGACATGGTGGGCGATTGTTCATTGGTGCATACGGAAAAATCAAGAATTGAGTCAAATTACTGAAAATAAAACATTTAAACCATGGAGCATAAACAAAAATATCATATCCCCAGTGCCTTTACCATTTTGGGAATATACGTGCCGGTTCCACGGGTCTTAGGAATATCCCCTGTGATATAAGGCCAAGAAACAGGATAGTTCTCCGAATTAGCAGAAGGAGGTGGAGACAATGCCAATCCATTGGATAGAATACCTGTTCCAGAGGGCAATGCCACATTCTGCTGACAAACTGCATTAACTTGGACCTGATCGTGTGATTGCTGAGAAACATCTCCTGTGCTGTGAGAACAATAAACTGGAGATAAGTTCCTTCTCTCGGTATCAGTAGATGAAGCTAACGATAGCCCTGGGGGTCTTGCATCACTGTTCGACAAGAAGCTCACAGTTGGAATCTTGAAGGAGTCCTCGTCTAGTACACCAGCCAAAGATGCTTCTTTAACTGACTGCAGGAACCCATCAAACAAGGATTCCAGGTGATACTGAACTTTCCGAAGGCATCCCAAATGCAAATCCAGATCCCCTGAGAGATCCAGCAAATTTGGTGAGAAAAAAGAAAGTAGCAGTTTTTCTTCATGGAGATCAGTCCAATTTGACTCGTTAGCAGGGCAAGAATTTGAAACATCCAAAGTATTTGTACGAGTAGAGGAAGTCAATATCTGCGATGGGTTGTTTGCATAAATCTGTTGATCCATAAATGATCTACTGAGGGGTAAATCTTTCTCTGTCGAAGAATCCTTACAGCACTGTTTAATATTGTCGTCACCATTCTCTGGGGAAAAGGATGAGTGGCTCCTGAAACTGGCTAAATGCGATGATTTCGCACTGAAACTGGTTCCTGATACTATCTTGTCATAATCAGCTGCAGATTTTGTAAACCAGATTTTGTTCCAGGGACGATCTTTAGTGTCACCTGGCAAATATCTACTTGAAGTCTTATGCATATTTGGGTTCACAATTGATTCCTTGTCAGGCAGTTCCAATGAATTGTCAGGACTTCTGTTTTCATTTTCATCCATGTAAGAATTTTCCAAGTCTGATACATCTTCGCTAAGTGCATTTTCAGGACTAAGCAAGGATTGGAACGAACCACCATTGCCCAAGTCTGGTCTTTCTCCTTTTCCATGTCTCTCCAACGTGTTTGCAAAAAATCCATAAATTTCATCAGGAATAAGTTCAGAAGGTAACATGAGAATTTGACCAAGCTTTTGTGCACCAAATGAGAAAGCACTCCGTATGCGATAAAAGCTTCCTGCAGAAAATTAGCACATGTTAACAAAAATTATCAGAAGAAACATCGTTCAAAGAAATCTCCTGTATGTTTGCAGTTAGGAAAACATGCCCGTTTCTTCACATGCGCAGCAGCACAGCATGTTACATGACTGAGCACACATACAGGAAGTGCACTATAGGGTTTGGTGGAACATAGCAAGGAAAAAGATACAGTACAGAATAAAGAAAGAAAACAAAATGCTGGAGCGTCTCAGTTATTCTGACCTTTGCTGACGCTTCTGCCAAGATTATTATTCCCCTTCAGTGGGTCAATTATGTTTAGATGCTTCAGGCGAAAGTTTGCGTTCCATCCATCAGAATCTTTTGGAAGTACAAGAAGTCTATCCAATGGGCCCTTACCGAACTCCTTGCCTAGCAGTAATTCATCATGTATGGCTGTAGGTTCATCTGCAAGTCACAGAGATTATAATAATAATACCAGCGATTACATGCCTTGTGATCCCTCATCGAAGGAAAAGAATAAACGGGTATGGCTCACCAGTTAAGTTGGGCAAGGATGACAATGCAACAGGACCATTTAAACTCACACAGTAATTTTCCCAATCAAACTTGCTAAAATATTCCAAAAACTTATACAAGGCCTGTTAAATAAAGAAGATACATGCAAAAAAAATTAGTTTGCTCATCTTGTAAAGCTGCTTGAAACAAGTCCGAAAAATGTTATGACTTTCAGGAATTACCTCCAAAGGGCCATGCAGAGATTTGTTGAATAAATTGAATATGTAAAGAACAAGTGTTTCCAAGGCATAAGTAGATATTAGTCCATGATGAGCTCCCAGTATGCGACTTTCATGATAACACCAAGTCTTGATTAATATAATGCTCCTTTTGAACAGATGATTTTTCCCAACTTCCTGGTCAACCTGAAGCATGAATAAACATTCAAGGTTGGGATCCACTGTTACACATTCTACTAGTTCAAGTTGCCTGGGTATGTATTCAGGCTGAAAGATTTCAAGTGGAGCAGATAGTTCAAATTTGCATTTACATACCATCTCAAGAAAACAGAGTGTGGACACCCCACCAATTTGATTGAAAGAGATGTCAACAACAATGTTCTCAATAACACACTTAATGAGCTTAACCTGGGTGCACAAACAATGGCAGAAGTTTTGAGACAATGTATGGAACGATATCAGTAGCATATAAACGGAGGTAGCAAGAACACATAGTTTAATCTCCTTTCCACATATGCAAAGCATAGATTTGGAAAATGAAAAAACTGCCTTTTAAGAGACCATGCATGATGACTGATGAGAAAGCAAGGAAAAGGTCAAAACATCGTTAATTGGGAATATCAGACTTGCCTAAACTATTATGAAAAATAAATGACTAAACAAAAGGTGCAGAAGTATTAGAAAGAAAATGCACCTCAGCATTGATGAATTGCAACCCCTTTAGTTCAAATTCAGCGTCACTATTCTGCACCTCTGACTCAAGCACACTGCAAACGTCATTAATGAAAGTACTGTCCAAAGATGTGTTCCCAAGTACAGTTAGATCAACATCCCCATCAGGGAGGTAGGTCTTCAATGGAACTGATCCAAATGCAAAAACCTGTATTATTAGAACACAAAAGAAGCACCATCTTAGTGAATGTGCTGCACGCTAGTAGCAAATTCAACTAAGAACAGCGTTTCATGCTAAATGACGCATAAAACAAGTAATACGAGTACCATAGTTTTTTAACAAGAATATGAAAGTATTGTAGCCACAACAAAAATATTATCAGCAAAATAAAAACTATCAACAGTTCAAGCAAGACGCACTCAGTGCTATACTGCTATTCCTCCACAGGTATACAAAGACAGGATAATTTATAAATGATTTGGAAAATGCATGAGCTCTTTGCTTAAGTAGAAGATTCGTCTCAACAAATTCTTAGATGCACAGAAACTACCTCAGGACGCAATTTCTTAAACCTTAAGTTCTTCCAAGCAGAAACATACTCTCAGTTGAATTTAATTTTGAGGTAACATTTTAGGAAATCAAGGAAAATCTTACATGCCACAAATTCAAGTACTATCATTACCATAGACAAATACACGACCTACAAGTCACCTACTTAATCCAATTCACGGTTCTAGCAAATAATATGTAAAAGCAGTTGACTGATCACATCTTTCCTGCCAGGCAATTGATTAATCACTGAAAATGACAGAAAATGCGGAAATGCTACCTTTTCTGTTCCAAAATCTGCCACCTTCAGCAAAAGGTCAAATTTACACGATAGAGAAGCTAATCTAGTCATGAAATTCACAATTTTGAAACTGAACTAAGGCGATTCACCAGATACCAAGTTTCCTGATAGTTACCAGCAAAAACCGGTGAAAAGCTCAACAATTGCCACTCAATTTCCAGCACTAGCCAGTTTTAGTTAAGAGAATTTGAATTTCTAATTCAAATCTGACCTATCCCAAAACCAGCTGGTTTATGAAAAAAAAAACAGACCAAGTAGAGGTGGCCAGCAACTGGCCACGGGTAGCTTGTTAAAACCAGAAGTCAGAACATTGCTACTCGCATTAAAGGAAAGTGGAAAGCAACCTTGTCGCCCCCCTCGTAGCGAACTTCCCATTTTGGTTTCAAGTACAGTACGTTTGACATTTCACCAGAGAAGGATGTACCACCCGATCAACATTTCCTCCCAAAAGGGCATGTAATAATAGGAATTCAATAAGGGCATTACCAGCACACCAGATAAATAACTCGAACAGTTGTTGACAAGTGCTAGGAATCAAGATATCAGTAATTGGGTACGCTCCTGTTATGTGATGCGTATGCCGTGACACGAACCTCCTACCAAATTCCACTTCTTACAAACAATAACTATGATGAGCAGAACAGCAACAAACAAGGACCACATTTCCAGATTTATAGTTGGTGGGTACAGTGCGAGGAAGAACTTCCATAAACACCAATAATGATGCCCCCCTATTAATGTTAAATAGTGATAAACTGAAGTTTTCCCATCGTACGCGAAGGGATAATGCAGCACAGTTGAATGCAAGAATGTGGCAGGCCACTATCGCTGCATCGACCTAAAATCTTGTTCCTGCTCTGAGCTCCGAGTCCGGAGGCATGTAGCCACAGCATGCAGAGAAGAAGGCACTACGGGATTGCATGGATAAGTTGACATTGCTTGCTCTGTTCAAGCACGTGATGAATCACCCTGGAACGCAACGGGTTCACAGCTCACCCACGCATGCATGTACGATTGCGAGCATAAAAGCCAACCCAGACAGAGTACTACCTGAACGCAACGAGTTCACAGCAGCACTACCTGAAATTTACCTTTTGGGGTGTTAAAAAGTGGATCTTCACTCGCATGAAGCCATGAATCATGCCTTTTCCTTTGGGAGCTAGAGTACTACATACTATGCAATTCTATATGGAGAAAGCTACAGCGACCGCAGCAGAGCAGAAAGGCTTTACGGTGTTTCTGGAAAGGTCCTAATCACCCTGCTAAAAAAAGAAGTAAAAGTAAAAGTAAAATAGATCTGAGCCAGTAAAAGGGAGAAACTTACCAGATGATGTCACATGGCACAGCAATTCGAAGTACAATAGGACTGACTGATTAGTCCAAAAGGTTCGAGTAAAAAACGACCAGGATAAGAATAGAATAAGAACTAATTCGAAGATTAGTCCTAATCCAAACGAAACGGACCGATTAGTCTAATCTAATATAATCCAATGCAATCCAATCCAATCCAATCCAATCCAATCCCCAAGACCGAGGAGGGACACGATGCTGTACCCAGGTGAAAGCGACGGAAGCAGAGAAGAACAAACTCGAAGAGACGAAAGCTAATCGAAACCCGAGACGCGGTGATTGGGATTTGGGGTTGGGGTTCGATTAAGCAGCACGAGGAGGATTTGGGTAGTGGTCGCGGAGAGACCTAAGCAACAGGAAATGGAAGGACCGAGAGCGAAAGCTTTTTTCTTTTTTCTTTTCTGAAGCTAGCCAAAACAAAGCATAATCCACGCGAACCCTGACACCGCCCGGAACAAGCGCCCGAGGGTTTCGTGGGGGAGAGCGGGTGAGGACGCACGCACCTCGCAGCCGAGCGACGTGCCGATGAGCCGCTTGGCGTAGCCAATGACGTCCTGGCGCCGCTGCTCCGCCTCCTCGGTGGGGTGCACGCGCAGCACCACCTCGCACGCAGCCTCCTCCGCCGCCCGCATCGCCTCGGGCCGGATCAACGCCGCCAGAGGCGCCCGCCTCGCCATCACCACCGCCAGCGTCTCGCCCCGCCCCACGCCGGCTCCATCGCCTCTCCCCCACGGGAACCTCCCGCCGCCGCTACCACGTCCGCGTCCGCCCCCGAACCATCCCCCGCCGCCGCCGCCGCCGCGGTCCCCGTAGTACGCCATTAGAGAGAGCCACCCACTGGCTCACGCTGCCATGCGGGGAATCTGCAGGGAATGGGAAGCGCCGCGGGATCGAAGGGGTTAGCAAGGCAAAATCTACACATAATTTTTTTTTCTCTCTCTCTCCTTCCCCTTCCCCTTCCCTCTGGTTTAGTTTACTTACTCTGGCGTTTGGATTTGGGGATTTGGGGCTGGGCTTGTCCCGTTCCGGGTGGAGTCGGTTTGTGTTGTTTGGTTCTGCCGCTCTCTGAGACTGTGTCCGAGGACAGAAGAGAAGAGAAGAGAAGAGACAAGTGCTCTGGGTCTGGGTCCCCTGTGCCCTCGCCTACCCCACTATTTATAGGGGAGGAGGGAGGCGGATCCTGGCAGGTCTGAGTCATCGCCGAATTTTTATTTTTATTTTTTTAAAAAAATCAAATTGTGGATTTTATGCATGCAATGGGATATGCATGGGTGCCAAAACCAGGGGCAGGTATGAGGAATGATGGTGGTATGCAATTATTGGGAAGGGATTCCAATTTTGGAGATGGGTGTAATGGAGGCCGGGCATATAATGCATTGGATTTATTGTTTTTGGTATAATAGTGTAAAAAATATTTCATGTTATTGTTAGTGGTAAGCAGTAACTATGCGGATATCACATTATATGCATGGATTATAATGTGCCATTGTTAGTTTTGGGCTAAAGGCGATTTCTTGGGGCCAAAGAACATATAATGCGACAAAAAGGTACAATTATTTAGCGTGACGTTACGAACAGTCCGCTTGATCGTGTTGATGGCGTCACTGGCGCCGTTGCGAAAGTAGATTGGTCGATCGCAACAAATGTTGGCAGCTGGTTGGCTCAAGATCTGTTGCGGCTCTTTCGGCAGGGAACAAATTGCTTCTTGTCGATCGGATATGAATAACTTGGATATATGGATAGATATATTGTGGATGAATGCTTTGTCAATTCAGTAAGCAATGCTGGCATTGCTTGATAATTCCATTGATTCCAAACGATAATGTCATTTCTTTCATACATCATGCCAAGCAAGCAGCAGGTCATCCTTTCTTCATGGGGATATTCATAATAGCAACATGGCATCTCTGGAAGCAAAGAAATGGAAAGGTAAAGAAATGGAAAGGTGTTTGAACAGATCGATCCTAGTTGGGCAAATTGGAAAAGATATTTTAAAAATGAAGTCACTCTACATTTGTTGGGTGAATGAAGATCCTCGCTCTGTAATTATTGATTGGCTAGAGACGTCATAACATTTTTTCCTGGGCCTTTCTTGTACATATATATTGTAGCTTTATTTCCTTCCAAAACACATTGCATTGTTAACAACTATGAACCAAAAGCTTATTTCGTGGATATCTAATGGCTAATGCATCCTTGAGCCTCTATCTCTAACTACACCAGGTGTTATCATAGGAGCCATACACCGCTAGCAACCCACAGAAGGCGTCGAGGACATTGTGACGAGGGTACGAGGCTATCCCCAACAGCCCTCACACCTAGTGGGTCTCGCCTAAAGGTCAAACAATGACTACTGCGCCTAGAAAGGGCAATAATATCCCTAGCTTGTGCTTATAGTTTAGCGATATTCTTGAGGAGTATTTTGATCATTTGTATAAGATCAAGAGTTTATAAATATTTTATGTATCCCTCATTTGTAACTTGGGCTCTTCCAATGATGTGTGGGATCAGAGGCCTCTTTCCTTAATTGAGAAGAATTTCCATCGCTTACTTAAGGCTAACTTGCTTAGGATTTTGGAAGCTAAGAGAATTTGTCGGAAACAACGTGCAACAATCAGATAGGTTAAATTTGGAGATGAAAACACAAGGCTTTTTTAGTCCATTGCCACTACTACTTTCAGAAGAAATTATATTGCACATGTGACGCTATCAGATGGTGCTTGTCCATATGACAATGATAAAAAAAACAGGTGCTCTTTGGAATGCTTTTAAAGGTAGACTTGGCATTTCAAAATACCCTAAAATTTTATTTGATCTGGATTCACTTATAACTCCAGTTCTCATCCCAGACATAGATGATATCCTTTTTTGAAGGAGGAAATTGATGCTGTAGTGAAGGATTTGGCCCCTGATCATGCTCCTGGCCTAGATGGTTTTGTTGTATTTTTAAAGGCTATTTGGTAATTACTCTTTTTGAGAAAAGATTAAAAAGAAAAGGAAGGAAATTAGAGGGGGCCCACTTGTCATAAGGTTGAGGGGAGGATAAGGTCATAAGACCTGTGCTCCATCCGAGGGGAAAATGGGAATCGTGGTGTTTGCTCTGGGCTCATGTTGGCGGCGCGTGATCTCAGGAAGGAGCTGGATCCTCCGACTCGTGCGGGGTATGTGCTGTCAGTTGGGGGCAGGAGCGGTTCCTCTACCCCTACTAACGCTGGTTCTCCCTTCTTCTTCTTTTCAGAGCAGCAAAAAAAATATCCTGTGGTTTTTCTCTCTGATTTAGTTCTGCTTCCTCTCTGGTTAAACTTGGTTCTTGGATCCTTGGGCTGCAGCTTCGCCTTGTTGATCTTGGCTTAGTAGGCAGTAAGGCTCAACCTTTTCTTCTTGTGCAAATCCCAGTTGGTCTCTTGCACCATCTCTGTTGAGATTGGAGTGAGGGAATTTGGGTTTTTCCTTGGAGGATTGCGTTCGGCAGGCTTTTGGATTGGTCTAAGGGAGGAAGAAGAACATCAGTTTGATTCTTGATATTTGGTGCTCATCAAGTGCTTTTGGCCGAAGCATCTGGTTGTGGTCTTGTGCGGCATCATACATGCACCTCAACTTCGTCTTTGTTGTGTCTCGAAGAGCGAAGTCAGACTCTGTATCTCCAACGACCTTGCCTCTCACCGTAACACAGCAGGGCGCTAGGTTTTCTGGGACAGCGTCCTTGTGACGTGCCTAGTCTGTGTTATCTTCTCGATGGTTTCGAGTACCATCGGTTCTGTGAGTATTGTGGCTTATCTCGCTCTGTCCCTTTGCATTTGTGCTGTGCTAGTGATTCATTCATTTTGTGATTGTCAACCTTTAGTACTGAGAGAAATTGCAAAGTGGTTTTAGTGGGTTCTGTTAATAGCTTAATGATGATTGATGTCATATTATGAAGTTGATGTGATAATTAGAATTAGACTTGAACCTCATTGGGTTGCTTACTGTTGTCACTATTATTCCTGTTAGCTAGTCCTGATACTTTCTGCTTTTCGATTGTGTTTAAAAAGAACTTGATCTGTTTAGTATTGTGTCATTAGTGGTTTTTGTTATCAATTTGGCTTTATTGCTGAATTTAATGATCTCTTTGCACTGTTAATGATCAATTCTTTGTTATCTGGAGATAGAATGTGTTGATATAGTGATTCTTGTTGCACTATTAGTCACATGCTTCTCTGTTATATGAAGGTATATGTTTGCCGTTTGATATAATACTTGACATATCTATAAAGCACAATATTGAACTCAAGATCTGATTTAGTATTATCATATTCATTTGATGATTAGTTTTGGCATGATGGCTGAAATGGCAAATACTATGTCTTATGCAACTAGCCTACTGAGAGCAATCGAACAATCTAAATATCTGAGCTTTATGTTGATTTTTGATGTTCTCCTAATGTATGTGTTAAGCATATTATTCTCTTTATATGACTTGGAAGAATTACATGGGTACATGTTATTTTGGTCATTTAAATTCTATTGGAATTATGCTTTAATGTTAATTATTTATGCTAGGATTAATTCTGAAATTTTGCTAAAACTGCATTTTTTACAACAATCCAGAAAACCTAATATTCAAGAAATGGTTTCATCGTCAGATGTCGTTAAGCTGGAAGTGTTTGACGGTGCCAACTTCAAACGTTGGCAGGCTAAAACTAAGCTATAGCTGACTGATCTTAGACTTTTCTAGGTCATTTCAACTCTTCTAATGTTCCCTTTGGAAACCGCTGAAATAACGCAGTGGGAGGATGCGAACAACTCGATCCTAGCTCGGTTGTTAGCAGTCTTATCAAATTGGCTGTTTGACGTATATGTTAACTTCACTAATGTCAGACAACTCTGGGACAAACTAGATGAGAAGTATTCCGAAGGGGATAATGGAAATAAGTCCTTATTTACTGCTACATACTTGAACTACAAGATGGTGGAGGGGCGGTTGGTGATGGAGCAGCTCCATGAGCTACAACTCCATGTACGTGATTTAAATCAGTACGACTGCCTCCTACCTGAGAGTTTTTAAGTAAATGTCATATTGGCTAAGTTACCGCCCTCGTGGCGTGATTTTGTGACAACTCGAAGACATATAAAGGAGCGCTTGACACTCAATGATCTATCAGCTACTATCAATATCGAAGAGCGAGCAAGAGTCGGTGACAGTAGAGGTAAGGCTCAAGTCCAGGCTCATCAAGTAGAAGTCAAGAGTACTAGAGGCTCTGGGAATCAGAAATTCAAGAATCGGCCCAAAATCAAGCTTCAAGGAAAGAATATGAAGAAGAAGAAGGAGGAGGACATTGTCTGCTTTGTATATGGAGTGGCTGGTCTGTAACATCCCAAATTTAGGTTTGTGTTTCAAATGTATAAAATTATAATATTTTAAAAACTTTTGGTTGAAATTCATGAGTTTGCACTTGGTTTTCTAAAATTTGTTTTAAAATTCAAACTTTAAGTCTGTTTTGAAGTCTCTACTTGATTCCAGCAAAATTTATGTATAAAAATCTTTGAAAATAATTTTGTAAAATACTAGATTATTTATCATGAATTAATATAATTTTCCCAAATTTTTATAAGATATTTTGACCTTTTCAAAATTCTAACCAAGTTTCTAAGGCTGATTTGAAAAGGAATTTATTTTAGCCAATTAAAGTACGAACAGTGTCCAAAATTGATTTTGAATTTAAAATATAAACAAATCTTGTGAACAGTGTCCGAAAATATTTTTCCTAGGTTCTGGAACATCTCGTCTACTCACCTTCAAAATTTTAAAATATTCGGAGCTATTTTGCTCTGTCTAAAAATTACTTAAGCTCTCAGCCTTTTTCCTCAAAAACCATGACTTGCACTATTCAACCAACCGACCCAGGTCCTTTTTGGTTCAGCCTAACCAGTTCATCGGCCTGCTCCTTCTTCCACCTCTGACCAGCGGGCCCCTCATTGCCAGCGCCTATCTTCTTCGCAGCACCGCCTTTGACCGGATCTGCGCCAGTTTCAGCCACGCAAGAGCTTTACCGCCGACTTCAAGGGACACGCGGCCTCCCCTCGCTCTCGCATCGCACAGGCCAAGCCCCTCAGCGCCCACGTTGCCACACCACCCATGCAGCACCGCCTTATTTTCTTCACGTCTTATACCCTGGCCATTACTCCCCTTCCTCATTCTCTTCTCCACCAAAGCCAAGAGCTGGCCATTCACCTCCAGCCCGCCTCCCCCTGGTCTGGTGAACGCCGCCGCCCCTGGTGTCTGGTGCCGTCGCCACCCCCGGCTCCTCCCTCCGCTCAATCCGCCCTGGCTCCTCCCTTCGTCGATCTAGCCGGCCTGTGGCTCCTGCGTCGCCGCCTTCAGCCGCCCTCGGTGCCGGCCCGTCTCCCTCGCTGCTGTGCCCATGGCGCCTCGGATCTGCGTCGGCCCCATCTTCCCGGCCCACCATGGCAAGCCATTGTCGCCGCCACCAACTCGCCTCCGGCCCTTGAGTCAGTGCGTCGCCTCCACTCCGAGCCACACCACCTCACCGGTGGCCGGCCACTCGCCCAGTGCAGCGCTCACGGCCTACCCAGCCGACCACCACCAGAGCCACGCCTCCTCCACGCCACATGCCAAGCCACCTTCAGTTTTTTTTTCTTGTTGCCCTCTACATGTTTGTCTTAATGCCTCAAAGGATGACTTGGTGTCTCTACAGGTAGAAGCTAAGCTCGCCTCGGCCACCCCCTGTCCTTTTCATCTGTGATCAACCGCCGCCGTCAACCCTCCTCGCCGGCGCTGAGCCATGCCCGAGCCCCCTTTCAGCCCTCCTCTGTGCTGTGTTCTTCTGTTGTGTCCTCTGTGCGTGCGTAGATGTATCTGTTGAATCCGATTTGTAGGAGCCTAATGCTTTTACTAATAGGATTGTTGAATGTCTGTTGAATTATTCAGTGAGTTAACAAAAGAATTCAAGATGAATTTGTAAAGAGGTTTAGCTCTGTATTTTTTTTTATCTGAAAACTCTCTGTTGTAGGTTATACTCTTAAATCAGTTTTGTCTTTAGGCCTTGACTTAGTTATTACGGTAATTGTATGGTTTTGAGGAGAGTAGTCAGTAGGATCATTAGTTTATAGAAAGTTAAAAATTTCCAATCTCTTGGC
This sequence comes from Phyllostachys edulis, assembly GCA_036346405.1. Lineage (NCBI taxonomy): Eukaryota > Viridiplantae > Streptophyta > Magnoliopsida > Poales > Poaceae > Phyllostachys > Phyllostachys edulis. The sequence continues at coordinate 3,978,804 of CM070561.1, read as the reverse complement.
GGTTAGTAAACAATAGTAGACCTTATGCCTTAATCCCTCTTTCAAATAATTTTTGTCTCTAATTTCATCTAAAAATATTATCTATCTTCTTAATAGATTTGCTAAGCCCCCAGTTTTTTTTCTTCTGCTAACTGATATTAGGAATGTTAACTCGGACTCACCTTTGAAGTAGCACTTTAGTTCTTTTAGCATGTGCTGTTTTAGGAGCAGTAGACCCTTAGCCTTAGTCTCAATCTTCAAAAGTGCTTAATTAATTCCAATCAACTCCTTTTGAAAATGATCCTTCCATCTAAAATCATTATTTTTCTTTGTATTAATTTCTTAGAATTTTGGAGACTTTTTGGAATTGAGTCTCTTTGATAAACATGTCAATTAGCATAAATTAGCTTAAGCAAGATGAAGTCTTTGGATGTTGGTTAGTGAGAATGGTATTGAATATTTTGCAAAGACAAGGTTAGGCAGTACCAAAGTAGTAGCTGGCTCAACTGGATGCTCCCTAATAATAGATGGATCAAGGTTAATCAAGAAAATGCTAGTGGTATGTCCTTATGCATGTGTATAGCCTTGTATGTTAAATGGATGGTTAGTGGCTAGCTAATGATCATTTGTCAAGATTGATGACATATTTTTGATTTGAATGTTTTGTAATGACATTAGTCTAGTATTTCTTTCTTATAAAATCAATATCTTTCTTCTGTAGTGATTTCATAATTTTTGGAAGATTTTTGGAATTCCGGTGGTTATTTGCTGTTTCTTTCGCTTTGGCAGTTTTTATCGTTAGATGATGTTGGTACGAGAGCGCAATCGAGATGATCGTGATAATGTCCAGATTATCAGCAAACAAAGGCAAGCACCTAATTTCCGTTGACGCATGTTGATCCTATTATATTTAAAAATTATTATCTTGTTTGCAAACTGTATGTATGCATGCATTATTTGTCAAATTAATTTTGTCGTTTAAGAGATAGTTAATCCTGTTGCATGAATTCCTTAAAATTGTTTATCCCCTGCCACCAACCTAAGTTATTAATCCCGCTGGTGAATTAGAGCCCAGTGGTTGTTGTATAGTCTAATTATGTTTATTCGACGCCATGCTTAGCAATGCTTAGTTTTCGGTAGATTGGGCAGTTGTCGACTTGTCGATGACTTTGATCACATAAACATTTTATTATGATTATAACCAGCACTTTGTGCTATTGTATTTGGAAAACTAAAAATGAAAACAAAATGATTTGGACTTGGGCACATTGGTATGTTGGTGTGCTTTTGGGTGTGTGATTGGTGCCCGAGTCAACAAGGACCGAACATCTTGTTACACTGAACCAAGCATTATTGCGTGCAACCACATGAGGGTATTGGGAACCCCTCTTGACTTAGTACTTTGGCGTGTATTAATTTGAGTCGCAAAGGGTGTGAGTGTGTTGTGTTAAAAAGGTATTATTTGTGTGTGTTGGAGTGCGAGGGTGGAGTTAGGTCTAGGTTTTCGATCCTAAGGGTATCGGCGATTGCTTGGTGGGCGATATCCAAGCATAACGTGTGGGTCTGCGTGGGAGCCTTGTGTGCACACGAGGCGGTTCACGGAGGGTTACTGTAACAGCCCCAACCCTAATATACAGTAATGAAGCACTGTTCATGTCATTACTGTTCAAATTAACAAATTAGGTAACATGTTACAAACTATTTTCCAAAAATTTTAATTATAAATTCCAACTTGATAAAAATTTTAGAAGGAAATACCATCCAATGTTGGTATTATGACTGGGGAATATTTTAATTGAAAACCAGATAAGTTATTATGGCCAAAAATAATTTTTTGAAATTTTAGAAATTATTTTGATTTTCGAAAACAATTGTCTTTAAATAAACCTTCATTGGATTAATGAATTATTTATGTATTTATAAAGAAGAAACAGTGATTTTAAAATTTATTTGGGGAATATATCATCCCAAAGCGGTGATTCTACAAAATTTCATGAATTTACAAATTTATTTGCTATTTTAAAAGTCCGATCAAATCTGTTTGCAATTTATTCAGACTGGTCAACTTCCCGGTCTAATCTTCAGAGCGACCCACCCCTAACTCAGTCCAATCGAAATGACTTGGTTCAACCAGCAGATCCGGCTCGGGCGTTCCATTCGCAAGACGCCCAAACCTAGCCCATCTGGGCCGTTGAATTGTTAGCGGCGGCCCAGATCAAAGGAGCACTTCGGACCACCCTTGCACCCCTTTTCATCTCAGCCCTTCATTCTCGCGCGAACGGGCTGGATTCAATGTGCACTTCGGACCACCGGGGTCGCCTTGATCCGGAGCGTAGGCTTGAAAATCAACGGCGTTGGAGACTTTGGGGTCAAGAGCACTCATGAAGCGCTTCATCTTGGGCGTTGGTTCGCGATCGCACGGCTCCTGTTGAGTGGGCTGATCGGACCAGCTACAGCGCCCAAGAAATCATGTGCATTGGGATTGAATCCGACGGCTCGCGTGAGATGAGACCTTCGGACCACTTCAGGACCTAGCTATCTGAGTCGTCCGCTGGAAATCGTGCGGCTCAAATCGCTCGATACCGATTCAATGTGTTTTGATAACCGCATCACCGCTGCTCATCTCGGAATGGACGGTGGCTGTGCGTCGCCGTTTGTTGAGTGCGGTGCGCTGCTGTTAGCTCTGGGCCCAGTTGTCAGCGACGATTTCACTCGTTGCATGGCGCGATTTCCCCTGGGCCCGCGCGTCAGTGGCAAGTTTTTGCTCCCTGCGTGCGCTGCGTGCGTGCATGGCGCGTTTGCCCTGGGACCCACGCGGCAGTGACTCAATTTTTGATTGCTCTCTGGTGTTCAACCGTAGGCCATGTTGCAGCCGAAATGGTGGTGATGCACAGTATTTTGAGGATATTTATCCCTTCATATCTATCCATTAGTGCCACCTCATGATCTCTAGACCATTCTCGGTTGCTCCATAACCTCTATACACTATATAAACCTTAGTCTTGGGACTTCTGACATTGTTGACCAAGGGAGAAGCTCATTATCTTTATCTCCTTCGCAGTGAAGTTCCTTGTTCTTCCACCTTTGTTCAACTACAAGCATACCTACATCTTATACTAAGGTGGTTTTGGGTATTTCTTGTAGGTTGAACTTAGGACTCTGCTCCTGTCAACTTGAGTCGTGAAGCTTCATTTTGGAAAACCTCACTTGGGTGAGTTGAGTTCCATCTTTTCTTAGCAAGAATGTGACTAATGATCTTTAGAGATTTAGTTCTACCATTCTTGTTTTGGTCGAATCAAAGAAAGGACTTGGACCTTTTACATTGACCAAGAAGCGATCTTTTCATCTCTAAACCCTAGTGGTGAGTTAGCCTTTACTTACATTAACTTAAGCTCTTATAGGGCATCCTCACTCACATACCTTACTCACTTACTCATGTGATGATTCTGTTCCTTTAAAGTGAAAAGTTATTTTTATAACTTTTAGGTCTTTCATATCGTTTTCAAGAACTTTAGATTTCTCATACCAGTATATTAGTTTGTTAATTTGTTTAGGTCCTAAGAGAAACCCTAACTGTTAACCATGCTCTTCCTTCAAAAGTCATGGTCACTATTTCTTTAGTATTTCAAATTTTTCCTCTCTGTTAGTTTTGTCGGTTAAAACCGACAATTTGGTAATCTATCTTCTTTTTCTTTACACCGGGCAATTAAAGATTAGTAATCATGTTTATGGTATTAAATACTTCCTAGATAGTCATAACTTCACCATAAGTACTTAACGGGTGTAGCTCTCTATGCCAACTAAAACTGGTTAATGAAGTATTCTTTGTTTTTAGGTGTTGGTCACAATCGACAATAGAAAGGTTTCTATTTCCTCCTTTCATTTGGCGGTTAGGTTTAGTGATTATAAGTCGTAGTAATTATGACTTCCCAATCAGCCTTAACTCCACTTTACGATTCTAGTTTTTGTAGCTTTACTAGCCGGTAGAAATAGTAAAGTAGCTTCTTGCCATTTACGTGTTGGTCTAACCGACCACAGAGACAACAAAGTCTTAAATCTCAAATTAACATTAATAAGTAGTAAATGACTAGTTAGCTCACAACAATAATTTAATACACTTAGCTATCTGTAGCATTTTATTTATATAGAGTTGAGCTAAGTAACTAATTATTTGTTGTTTGTCTGTTCGATATATAAAATCATTATTGTAGCTACTTTCTAATTATAAAAATCGGGTAACAAGCTGTCAAGAGATGATATATATGGGTTATGACCCTTAATAAATTAGACATAGCTTAAGCATACTATTACCCATGCATTATCATTTTGATCATACATTCTTTTATGCATCTTGTTCTTTGCTTTTCTGTATTTATTGGATTTTATTCTCTTTTAGATATTGGTTCTTTCGAAATTGTTGAGCCTTTTATTGAGTCCCAAGAACTCGAGCAAGAGGTTATATACTACTATCAAGGCAAGCTTCCTCTCGCACCATGTTGAGCCTAATCTTTTGAGCTGTAGATTTACAAAATACAAGTGACTTTGTGCATGCAACTTTCTAAAATTTATTTGTGCCTGTTCCTAGGTAGTTATACCTGAACTTGTGGCTTATCTTTAATTTAATCATACACTTAACCTAAGGTAGTTTGTGATGTTATTATATTTAATTTTAACTTTTGCTTAGCCTTGCAAATCCATAGAGCGGTAGTGTTTGACAAGATTATCTTGTCAAACACAGGAACAACCAATAAATTGTATTTATCTTTGATCCTTGTTCAGTTTATTTGATTTGGAAATGCTTCTAAATCTGTTAACATTAATTCAAATCTGGACAAGTGGATGCTAGTGATGGTGCCTTGTGCACGAGAATTGGGAAATGTGGATGTCTTATGCGGGTTGATTAAGGGTGAACTCGACTATTTAATTCAAGTCCCAACGTGCTTCCACACGCAAAGTGTATGGGCCTTGTTTGGTTAAGTAAAGGGTTAGTATTATTGAGTTGGATACAGGAGAGTAAGGACATGTGTATTGATTTCATATGGCATAGATGCTTAAGTCTTCGGGCCGTGTCGTATGCCATGTGGAGCTTATATTGATATCAGATGTTCTTAGAAGGGTAAGGGCGTAGATGTGTTACATCGCATGTACGTTCCTTCAGGGCCCCGACTGCGGTGTAAAATGTGTGGCTAACACGAGTTTGCATTTAATTGACTGGATCGGCATTCCCGGTACAACATGTGTGTCACATCCCCAAATAAATAAAAAGGATTACTGTACATCTCTTGATAATCTCAAATTAATAAAGCTGATTACTATGCATCTCACTAGCACGCATCATGATTTCTAGCATTTACATTGTATATTGCACTTGGAAAATCTGTGAAAGGGATTAAACTTATTTTGTAAATGGAACCCCAAAAGAAAAACCAGAACAAATGCTACTAAAGTTTCCTTGAAAATAATTTATTCAAATACTATATTAATTATCATGAATTAATATAATTTTTCCTAAATTTTTGGAACAAGTTTAAACCCTATTAAAATTCAAACCCAATTATATAACCTACCTTAAGTTTGGATTTATACTATCCAAATTATATCATGAACAGTATGTTATTATAATTTTTATAGACACTAGACCTTCCCAGGAACCTATGTGATTTATTTCACAATTTTAGGAATTTTATTTCTATTTTTAGCACCTGGTCAAACGGAGGATCAAATTTAAAGTTCGGTCAAACCCTAAATCCAAGCAATTAGGTCATCGTTCCTCGGGCTCGAGCCCAACGCAGCGATCGGACTCAGCCCAACCATCTTAACGCACCTCCACATGCAGCCGTTGGATCTAGGTTAGACGGCCCAGATCTCTTTTTCTGTTTTACCGTTAGAACCTTTCATCCATTCCGAGCCGTGCGATTGAAAATCGACTACCAGATTGTGTACCCTTCGGGAGAACTACACGCCCCTTTCTTATCTCTGCGCCGTCCATCTAAAATCCAACGGCCAAAGATCGCATCACTTAAACTTCGCCCGCGTCCATGTACCGAAGTCGCCGACTTCTTGGTCCCACTGTCGGACGTCTCCTCCTCTCGTGGCGCTTCAGCGGAGTTGCGCCACGCGGCTAAGCGAGGTGACGCATACTGAATCGCTTCTGTCACCGCCGTGACCACACCGCGTCCGTTGGCCTATCTCGGAGCTCGCTGCAGCCGCCGCCTCCGCCGCCATCATCGCCGGGATAATACCCCCTCTTCACCCCCTTTCTTCCTCACTCTTCCTCTCGGTGGCTGAGGAAGGGGAAGCTCTCCCAGGGATATCTCTCTGGTAAGCCTCCTCCGGATGGTAGCCCTCGGTTGCATACTCCATGCCTTCTCCATTTGAGCTAACCTCGGCTCCTTCGATGCCCTCAGAGCTCCGGACCAAGGTGGTGCCATTGGAGACCTTAGAGCGCGCTCGAGCGACCTCTTCGTGCCTTGTTGTTTCCGGTGAGTATTATGCTCCTCTTGCGCGTCACCTTGCGCCTTAGGACATCATTGAACTAACCCTCAACTGGATTGTGCAATGCACTGCAGATTTATCTAATTTGAAGAAATCACGGTTTGGGACCTAGAATGCCCTTCGTCTCCCACTTCACCTCGGTAAGCCATTCTTCAATTCCTTAGTCCCTCGGCATCCTTGTTTAGTACTTAACCTCTTGCGACCACTCATTATCTCTCGGTTCACCAGATCGAGCCCTCACTGTTGAAGCTTGTCGCGCCGCCGTCTTCTTCGACTCAAGACCGCTCAGCAGACTCGGCGCCTCCCAAGCACCCTCTCCACGCAGTAGTTTTCTTTTAGCCCCTAGGACCCTGTGCACTGCTTGTATGGACGCCGCGAGCTCTACTTGTGCATGCATGCTTGGCCGAGCTTCTAGCTCCGCTCAACTCTCCGGCCACGCGGCATGGACCGTCTCAGCGCCAGAACCACACCCATTAGACGCGCAAGATTATTGCAAGAAGTATCTGACCCTTGGCCGGCTCCGCCATGGCCTTGCAGCGCGCGAGACGCCGAAAGCTTAAAGACGGTGTTGTCGGGCCGTCCGACAACAACATGAAAGTAACGCTAAGGATTAATGACGTTGATTATGTAAATAACTATCTTAAGGAAATAAGTAGTCACTTACATGTGGGGCCGCGCACAGAAAACCAAAGACTTAAGTATAGTAGCTGAGAGACTGACGGGTGGGCCTAGCCCTTAAACCCGTGGCGCCACGCGCGTGCGTGTCGTGGACCAGTCTGTGGACGGTCGTTGACAATGAGACCCACTGTCGAGCGACAATTAAAATCAATTTAAATCGAAAAACGATAGCATTTACTCAGTCCCGGCTGGTCAAGGATCATGCTAGAGGCACGCCCGGTAAGAAAAGTATTAAAAGATTTAGAAAAATCAGGAATGGTTTATTTACACATTGAAAAGTATGTATAACTTCCAAAATACATAACTAATTCATATTAATTCCTAAAACAGTGAAACTAATTTTGTTAATCTTGAATCTAACTGAACTTTATTATAAAATTGGTTTCACACACATCACTGTTCCAGAGAAAGTGTTTGGTGGAGGATAACCCCAAAACCCAAATTATTGGTATACTAGAAAATGCTATTAACTTTAAAAATGCATAATAAATACATATTAACTCCAAACTGAATGAAACCACTTGTGGTAATTTTCATTTTATTGAACTTCATATTAAAATTGGTTTCAAACTTGTCTCTGTAGCAGAGAGTATTATTGTGAAATTGATCCATTAAAACTATTATTTTTACAAAAGGAAATCTTGATAACTTTAGAAATTCATAACTAAATCATGAAAACTCCAATTGAGGCAAACTCAACTGATCTAGTCTTGTATTAATATTCTAAATTTAGCCATATAATCCTTATACCCTCTACTGCTCTACAAATTTTGGTCTCATAATTAAATTAATTAAAAGAGGGCATATTGAAAGCTGAAATTCAAATCGTTATAACTCTCACATGCTAAATCCAAATGGAGAAATTCTTTCACCTAAATTCATATAAAATCATGATTTACCTACTGTAGAAAAATCATGCATTTTTGAGTACTTTGGATTTTTGAGTATTTCTCGCTATTTATTCGGTATTGTATTTATCTAGATACCGAGCCTATTGATATTGATCTTTACGCTACTGAGGGAGAGCAACTTAGCTACCAGCAAGGCAAGCATCATTTGAACTTTCTTTTGCATCATATTTGATCCTAGTTTTGTTAAGTTAAGTGCAATGATAATTGCTTGCATGATTATTTTACAAGGTCGCTATTTTTGTGATGTGTAGAATAGTTATATCCAATTGTTGAGGATTATCTTGAATTATGAATAACTTCAGTACCACATGCTTAAGATAGGTTGTGTGAATTATCTATGGTTTGGGTTTGCTTAGCCATGCAAGTCTAGAACGGTAGATTGATTGTCGGGATTAACACGACAATTATGGGATAAACACAACTTTCTTTATATACCTTTGTTTCAGATCTTCGTATCTGTTTTGTAAGTTAAATTTTATCACTTTTAAATGAACTTATGGTCTGGACAAGTGATGGTTAGTGATGGTGCCTTCGCACGAGACTTGGGAAAGTGGTAGACTTGTGCGGACAATTAAGGACCGAACTTTGGTAACATCTTTGATTCAAGTAAAACTCGTCTTTGCCACATGCGTGTATGGGCACTTTGCTTAGTTAAGTAAGGGGTTGGTATTGTTGAGTTGATGACTGGTGGTGTGAGGGCGATATGTGTTCCATCGCATATATGTTCCATAAGGGTACCGATTGCAATTCTTTATTGTGAGGCGAGCCCTATTTAAACTTTATTAATTGGGTCGGTACTTCGGCACAACTTGCGTGCCGTTTAGATGTAGGAGGCTAGCCTACACTTAAACGGGTTGCGTCGCGCATGGGTGAGTCAACTCAATGGTATCAACTTGCTGAAAAATACTAAGTCTTGGTTTATCTTACCGGCATACCATAGGAAGTATGCTATATTCAAGGCATCCGGAGGCTTACGGGCTAATCAAGTCATGTGGGTAAAGTAGTACACCCCGCAGGTATAAATCTATTGAATAGCCGTGTCCACGGTTATGGACAACACTTGAGTTACATGGTTGCTATTGTTAGATATGGAAATTAAAATTGTGGTTATAACTTGGTTCGTCATGAATGGGTTATTCATGTTGCTTTATACTCAAAGTGGACAGCCACTTTGTCTTTTGTATGATTCATTTGTTACTTATTCTTGTACTTTACTCCTACTTCAATTCTGTTTATAAAATTGCAATTGAAAAACTAGTATGTGTAGGTTGTTAAAATTGTTGCGTCCTTTCGCAAAACTAAGCCAATATGAGCCATCCTTTGGAACAACCTCTATGCATAACTAATTTTTATTTGTGTAAGACTTGCGAGTACGTTTGTACTCAACCCGGTTGCTACAATTTCAGGTGAGGAGATTTGTGAGCCCGTCGATCTCGTCAGCGCCGATTTAGGCGACGCTGACGAGTAGTGCTATCTTTTATCCCCAGTCAGTTGCCGATGGGTTATGGGCATACTATGCTGGACTTTTGGTTTATTTACATTGCTTCCGCTGTTACTTTATGATATTATTTCAATTTGGCGATCGGCCACTTGTAATAGTCATACATTTGAACTATTATGTTGTATGTCTTTTGAATTGTGAATGTATGATTGTTGTATGGATGTGATCAACGTTGAATGAGAGTATGGGCATATTGGTCGCTGATCTTGGGAGTCAATATGTTTGCATACTCACTGTTAGTGGCTTCCTATTTAACTCACTAAGTGTAGTGTTTGACTATTTGGGGAACCGACAATCATGTAGTGCTTGCAAGGGAGCAGTACGCATGATCGTTGGGGCTCTAGTGTTAGTTAAGCCTTTCACTTAGATTGAGTTAAGTTGGAATCCATTTACTTGAGGCTCAAGGGTTATGTCCTTAAGACCATGCTTAGTCTCGGTCTTACGGAGATAATTCGGGGGTCCTCACAATGTGAGCCCCGGTTGAATGTATGCTATCAGTCTGGTTTAAGCGGGATTAATCTCACATGGGTCATCCAACTCAATAGTGTTAGCTTGTTGAAAAATACCAAATCTTAGTTTACCCGGCCGGCATACCAAAGGTAGTGTGCTATTATCCTGGGGGCTACGGGCTAACTAAGTCGTGTGGGTAAAGATGTACACCCCTGCAGGGTTAAAACTATTCGAATAGCCGTGTCCACGGTTACGGACGACACTTGAATTAATGTCATCTGTATAGATTTCGCTCTAAGTTTGGTTTGAGAATTAATTCGACATGATGGTTGTCATACACATTTAATTGTGAACTGTTATTTATTCTTGTTACTGTTTATACTTATAATTACACTTATTCACTGTTTTAGTCCAAATCAATTTATTAAAACTGCATTATCAAAATATAGTAATTGTAGGTCAAGATGTATCGCTTTATGCACACTGAACCATTTAAACCTTCTGTTGTCAACCTTATGCATATATACTTTCTATTCCATTGTATAGGTTCTAACAACCACTTTCTTTTATTAGTTTGTGTAAGTCTTGCTGAGTACCTTTTGTACTCAGGGTTTTATGACCTCTTGTTGCAGGTGAGGATGGATATCTTTATGAGATGCCCGTTAGCGCCGATCAGGGTGACGCTAACGAGTGATGCTAGTTCTTTTCTCCACGCAATAGCCTGCGGGATGATGGGGCCATTGGTGTGGTTTTGTTTTTATTCTTCTTTTGCTTCCGCTGTTGCTCTTTTTGTTATGACCCAAGGTCATCTGTTCATATTTCGGTTACTGTAGCAACCTGGTACTGTAGCAACCGAAATTGGAGATGTAATATGATGTATAATTATGTGAATGTATGACTTGTATGTGATTGATGCAATGTTGATTAAGGATATATGCGCAATAGTCACTAATCCTGGGAACTATTGCATGGCATATATCCGGGAACCTAAATGTTGGATTGTTACTTATTATGATTATGCTTCTAGTATGATTTTTTATTAAGGACATTACACTGTTCCTTAATTAAGAATTATGCTACCAGTGTAATTTATAATTCGGCACATTCCAATATTTGAGGGTCTCACAGCGTTGGTATCAGAGCATACGGTTGCCTGTAGGTTAGAAATAGCATGGTCGTTAGCATTGGCGAGTCTTTTAAGAAATTATTTTCCAGTTAGCAAAATAATTTTGGAAAGTCTAGGTAAGCAATCCTTTATTTCTTAACCATCCTAGTCTCTAATCCTTACCTTACTATTCATTGGGTTTGTGCAAAATGTTTTCTATTGCTTATCTTTTGTTTCCAAAAATAGACATGTTGGTAGTCACCTAGAAGAACAATGGCGAAGGGACGAGAAGACAATGTTGTAACTGCGAAATTAGGATGAAGATATAGATTATTCTTAGATTATATTTCCCCCTTAATTAATTTCTTTATCCTGTAGAAGTAAATGTGGTAGTGTGATTGTTCGCCCTCTTTTGGTTCCAAGTAATTGCGCATCGCCTACGGGCAGTATGTATAGCAATTATGCCGGAAAACTATGATTTGCTTTATTGGATCTTATGCGGGCCTTTGTGCCTTTGCATTTTCTTTTGGTGTTCGATTTTGGTGCATTTCATATCATTAAGCATGCTAAGTTTAGTATTGCCCTTTGCTGCCAAAAACATCTTTCGCACTCAATTGAGTGTATCCTTAGCCTGTCCTCTAACCATCCGTGTGATAATAGAATGGCAGAACCTAGTACTCCTCTGAACACTCACCTCAGGAAGTTAAGAAGGGCAATCGGCAAGATCAAGGTCTGTCGACGCTGTGGAGAGGAAGGGCACTACATCAACGAGTGCACTACAAATTGTCCTAATCGAAGTGAGAGAACATCCACCGGGTCCGTCCGACTATCAAGATCACTTGTTTTCTCTGTGAAGGACATGATCATCGTCCTAAAGAGTGTCATCTACACCAGATGATCACCAAGTCGGTTGAACTGCAACGACGGATTTTCCACGGTTATCCTCAAACGACTTGGACGGTTGAGAGTCATATGAATCAGCCCAAGGTTACTAATAAGATTAAGCCAAAAGTGATCTGTTTACCGTGGTCGTCCCCGCATTTTGCAAATCAATGTTACACAAAGGCTCGTGGTCTACCTCCTGCTCGTCTTTCTCAAATACCAATTCCAATCTCACCGAGGTCGCCAGTATTTGCACCTCGTTTTCCCCCATTTTTGGGGCAGCCCAGACCTAATGGAAATCAGCCACCTACTACCAGCAATATCAAGTCTGGGGTGATTTGTTATCATTGTGGTCGCTTGGGACATTTTATAACCAATGTTTTGCTAAGGCAAAAGGGTTACCACTGTTCACCATCTCCGACTCTTGTCGCCCTGCACCTTCCCCAAAGGCGCTTGTCAAGCTCGATCCTGTTCTGTCATGGTAGTGTGAATCAATTGATTTCTTTGAAGAAGCGGTACGAGACACACTGAGGTTATCCTTGGTATGCTCCTAGTTAATTTCAGTTCAGCTATTGTTCTATTTGACTCGAGCATCCCATTCTTTTATTAGTAGGTAGTTTGCTACTCAACATCAATTAGACATGCATCCGCTTCAACCACCTCATATTATTCACTCACGAGGTCAAGATTTATGGTGATCAAATCGCCTTTAATGTCAATATTAATATTGAAGGGTAGATTTTTGGGCCAACCTGATTGTGATAGACTTTAAAGGGATAGATGTCATTTTGGGTATGGACTGGTTATCCAAGAATTTCGGCCAAATCAATTGTGCCCAGCGAACTATATCCCTCACTAATAAAAATGGCATTTCAGTCATTTTTCAGTCTAGAGCAGTTCATTCTCACCTTGGTGCATTGAAAGCTAATACCACCCCTACTTTGGAGTCAGTACCAGTAGTGTGTGATTATCCGGATGTCTTTCCTGAAGACCTTCCCGGTATGCCACCCGATCGGGAAGTAGAGTTCGTGATTGAACTAGTCCCTGGTACTGCTCCCATTTCAAGAAGACCTTATCGCATGCCTTCCAATGAGCTATTTGAATTGAAGAAACAGCTTGGAGAATTGCTTGACAAGGGATTCATTCGACCGAGTTCCTCACCCTGGGGATGCCCGGCCATCTTTGTCAAAAAGAAAGATCAGACTCTACGGATGTGTGTAGATTACCGTCCGTTAAATGAGGTTACCATCAAGAATAAGTATCCTTTGCCCCGAATTGATGATCTGTTTGACCAGTTGACTGGAGCCCGTGTCTTTTCTAAGATCGATTTACGATCGGGCTATCATCAGATCAAGGTTAGAACTGAGGATATTCCTAAAACAACATTTTCTACTCGTTATGGATTATACGAGTATACTATTATGTCCTTTGGTCTAACAAATGCTCCTGCTTATTTCATGAATCTAATGAATTCAGTATTCATGGATTTCCTGGATAAGTTTGTTGTTGTGTTCATTGATGACATTCTTATCTACTCCAAGTCTGACGAAGAGCATGAGCATCATTTGAGACTTGTGCTGGATACACTTCGCAAGCATCAGCTGTATGCTAAATTTAGTAAGTGTGCTTTCTGGCTCAAGCAAGTGGCATTTCTGGGACATGTATTATCCGAAGGAGGTATTACTGTTGATCCCAGCAAAGTATACGATGTACTAGACTGGAAGCAGCCCAAAAATGTTCCTGAAATTCGAAGTTTCCTTGGACTTGCGGGATATTACCGTAGGTTCATCGAAAACTTTTCCAAGATTTCCAGACCTCTGACTCAGCTCTTGAAGAAAGAGAACAAATTCTTTTGGTCAGTGGAATGTGAAGACAGTTTTCAGCTTTTGAGAAAGCTCCTGACTGAAACTCCTGTTCTCACTCTTCCAGATATCCATAAGAATTTTGATATCTATTGTGATGCATCTCGCCATGGACTTGGTTGTGTGCTTATGCAAGAGGGCCAAGTTGTGGCATATGCATCCAGGCAGTTGCGACCTCATGAGGTGAATTATCCTACTCATGATTTAGAATTGGCGGCCGTAGTCCATGCATTAAAGGTTTGGCGACATTACCTTCTTGGCAATCGTTGCGAAATCTATACTGATCATGAAAGCCTGAAATACATATTCACGCAAGTTGATCTGAATATGAGACAAAGACGATGGCTTGAATTGATCAAGGACTACGATATGGGTATTTATTACTGTCCTGGCAAAGCCAATGTTGGGGCTGATGCTCTGAGCAGGAAGTCACAGTGCAATTGCTTATCAACAATTCCTTTGACTAAGAGCTTATGTCTTGACCTTCGGTCGCTTAAGTCTCGAAATGGTCAAGATGGATTTCTTGCTACTTTGGAAGTAAAGTCAACACTCAAGATCGATTCGAAGCTCGAAAAGCGACATCGAGGTAGCGAGATCAAGGAAAACATGAAGGCCGGTAAAGCCAATGAATTTCCTGAAGATGCTCGTGGTACCATTCGTTATCGCAATCATTTAGTGGTACTCTCAGATTTACAGCTGAGAGAGCTAATTCTTAAAGTGGCTCATTTCATCCCTGTCAGAACCACTTTTAATGGCAAGCAATTGGCAGAACTCTATATTGCTAAAATTGTTTATCTCCATGGTGTTCCTAAAGTTATTGTTTCAGACCGTGGATCTCAATTCATTTCCCATTTTGGAATTGTCTTCATCAAGCAATGGGAACTGAATTATCCTTTAGTACTGCTTATCATCCTCGCACCCGGTGGTCAAACCGAAAGGGTGAATCAAATAATGGAAGATCTTTTGAGAGCTCAGTGTTTTAGCATATGGCAAAATTGGGAGAAATCTTTGCCGTATGTGGAGTTTTCCTACAACAACAGCTACCAAGCAAGTATTCAAATGTCACCTTTTGAAGCCTTGTATGGAGAAGCTTGTAGGACTCCATTAAATTGGTCAGAATCTGATGAAAGACCGTTCTTTGGCCAGACTTGGTTTTGGAAGCTGAAGACCAAGTTCGTCTGATTCGAAACCGTTTGAAAACTGCCCAGTCTCGTCAAAAGAGCTACGCCGATCATCAACGTCGTGAACTAAGTTTTGAGATAGATGATTTCGTCTATCTTAAAGTGTCGCCGATGAAAGGTACTCATCGCTTCCAAGTGAAAGGGAGGCTAGCACCTCGTTATATCGGACCTTTCCGAATCATTGCAAAACGAGGAGCTGTGGCATATCAATTGGAACTTCCCGACACTCTGTCGGCAGTCCATGATACCTTTCATGTTTCTCAATTAAAGAAGTGCCTTCGTGTTCCTACCGAGGCTACTACTTATGAGAATCTTGATCTGCAACCGGACCTTTCTTATCAAGAACAACCAGTGCGTATCCTCGACGAAATGGAACGTAGGACAAGAAATCGCACTGTCAAATTCCTAAAAATTCAGTGGGCTAATCATTCCGAAGATGAAGCCACATGGGAGCGCGAAGATCTGATGAGGATCGAGCACCCCCACCTTTTTGCTGTTTAATAATTGTCTTTAAATCAAGGAAGGCAAGGTTAAACAAAGCAATGTAACATAAGTTGTAATAACAACACTATGTTGTTATGTGAAATTTCTTTTTTATCTTTGAAAGAAATAAAGACAACTGATGTTATGTTTCTAAAGAATATCATTTCAACTTCGTCTTTGTCCAACTTCTAAATTATAAGAAATCTCGGGACGAGATTTTCTTAAGGGAGGTAGGTTTGTAACAGCCCCAACCCTAATATACAGTAATGAAGCACTGTTCATGTCATTACTGTTCAAATTAACAAATTAGGTAACATGTTACAAACTATTTTCCAAAAATTTTAATTATAAATTCCAACTTGATAAAAATTTTAGAAGGAAATACCATCCAATGTTGGTATTATGACTGGGGAATATTTTAATTGAAAACCAGATAAGTTATTATGGCCAAAAATAATTTTTTTGAAATTTTAAAAATTATTTTGATTTTCAGAAAAACAATTGTCTTTAAATAAACCTTCATTGGATTAATGAATTATTTATGTATTTATAAAGAAGAAACAGTGATTTTAAAATTTATTTGGGGAATATATCATCCCAGCAGTGATTCTACAAAATTTCATGAATTTACAAATTTATTTGCTATTTTAAAAGTCCCAGTCAAATCTGTTTGCAATTTATTCAGACCTGGTCAACTTCCCCGGTCTAGTACTGTAGCGACCCACCCCTAACTCAGGTCCGACCGAAATGACTTGGTTCAACCAGGCAGATCCGGCTCGGGCCGTTCCATTCACAAGACGCTCCCGAAACCTAGCCCATCTGGGCCGTTGAATTGTTAGCGAGCGGCCCAGATCAAAGGAGCGCCGGACCACCCTTGCACCCTTTTCATCTCGGCCCTTCATTCTCGCTGAGCAATTTGGATTCAATGTGCACCGGACCACCGGGTCGCCTTGATCCGGGCGTAGGCTTGAAAATCAGCGGCGTTGGAGACTTTGGGCAAGAGCACTCATGGCGCTTCATCTTGGGCGTTGGTTCGCGATCGCGCGGCTCTGTTGAGTGGGCTTGTCGGACCACTACAAATACCAAGAAATCGTGTGCATTGGGATTGAATCCGACGGCTCGTGTGAGATGAGACCTTCGGACCACTTCAGACCTAGCTATCTCGAGTCGTCATTGGAAATCGTGCGGCTCAAATCGCTCGATACCGATTCAATGTGTTTTGATAACCGCATCACCGCTACTCATCTCGGAATGGGCGGTGGGCATGCGTCGCCGTTTGTTGAGTCGCGGTCTTGTTCTTTGTTAGCTCTGGGCCCGATTGTCGCCGACGGTTTCACTCGTTGCATGGCGCGATTTCCCAGGCCCAGCGTCGATGGCAAGTTTTGCTCCTGCGTGCGGCTGCGTGCGTGCATGGCGCGTTGCCACAGGACCCACGGCGATGACTCAATTTTGATTGCTCTCGGTGTTCAACCGTAGGCCATGTTGCACCGAAATGGTGGTGATGCATGATTTTGAGGATATTTATCCTTCATATCTATCCATTAGTGCCACCTCATGATCTCTAGACCATTCTCGGTTGCTCCATAACCTCTATACACTATATAAACCTTAGTCTTGGGACTTGACATTGTTGACCAAGGGAGAAGCTCATTATCTTTATCTCCTTCGCAGTGAAGTTCCTTGTTCTTCCACCTTTGTTCAACTACAAGCATACCTACATCTTATACTAAGGTGGTTTTGGGTATTTCTTGTAGGTTGAACTTAGGACTCTGCTCCTGTCAACTTGAGTGTGAAGCTTCATTTTGGAAAACCTCACTTGGGTGAGTTGAGTTCCATCTTTTCTTAGCAAGAATGTGACTAATGATCTTTAGAGATTTAGTTCTACCATTCTTGTTTTGGTCAGAATCAAAGAAAGGACTTGGACCTTTTCTGTTGACCAAGAACTGATCTTTTCATCTCTAAACCCTAGCTGGTGAGTTAGCCTTTACTTCTGTTAACTTAAGCTCTTATAGGGCATCCCTCACTCACATACCTTACTCACTTACTCATGTGATGATTCCTGTTCCTTTAAGCTGAAAAGTTATTTTTATAACTTTTCGGTCTTTCATATCGTTTTCAAGAACTTTAGATTTCTCATACCAGTATATTAGTTTGTTAATTTGTTTAGGTCCTAAGAGAAACCCTAACTGTTAACCATGCTCTTCCTTCAAAAGTCATGGTCACTATTTCTTTAGTATTTCAAATTTTTCCTCTCTGTTAGTTTTGTCGGTTAAAACCGACAATTTGGTAATCTATCTTCTTTTTCTTTACACCGGGCAATTAAAGATTAGTAATCATGTTTATGGTATTAAATACTTCCTAGATAGTCATAACTTCACCATAAGTACTTAACGGGTGTAGCTCTCTATGCCAACTAAAACTGGTTAATGAAGTATTGCTGTTTTTAGGTGTTGGTCACACCGACAATAGAAAGGTTTCTATTTCCTCCTTTCATTTGGCCGGTTAGGTTTAGTGATTATAAGCTGTAGTAATTATGACTTCCCAATCAGCCTTAACTCCACTTTACAGTTCTAGTTTTTGTAGCTTTACTAGCCAGCCGAAATAGTAAAGTAGCTTCTTGCCATTTCTGTGTTGGTCTAACCGACCACACAGACAACAAAGTCTTAAATCTCAAATTAACATTAATAAGTAGTAAATGACTAGTTAGCTCACAACAATAATTTAATACACTTAGCTATCCTGTAGCATTTTATTTATATAGAGTTGAGCTAAGTAACTAATTATTTGTTGCTGTCTGTTCCAGTATATAAAATCTGTTACTGTAGCTACTTTCTAATTATAAAAATCTGGGTAACAACTGTCAGTAGATGATATATATGGGTTATGACCCTTAATAAATTAGACATAGCTTAAGCATACTATTACCCATGCATTATCATTTTGATCATACATTCTTTTATGCATCTTGTTCTTTGCTTTTCCTGTATTTATTGGATTTTATTCTCTTTTAGATATTGGTTCTTCTGAAATTGTTGAGCCTTTTATTGAGTCCCAAGAACCTGAGCAAGAGGTTATATACTACTATCAAGGCAAGCTTCCTCTCTGCACCATGTTGAGCCTAATCTTTTGAACTGTAGATTTACAAAATACAAGTGACCTTGTGCATGCAACTTTCTAAAATTTATTTGTGCCTGTTCCTAGGTAGTTATACCTGAACTTGTGGCTTATCTTTAATTTAATCATACACTTAACCTAAGGTAGTTTGTGATGTTATTATATTTAATTTTAACTTTTGCTTAGCCTTGCAAGTCCATAGAGCGGTAGTGTTTGACAAGATTATCTTGTCAAACACGGGAACAACCAATAAATTGTATTTATCTTTGATCCTTGTTCAGTTTATTTGATTTGGAAATGCTTCTAAATCTGTTAACATTAATTCAAATCTGGACAAGTGGATGCTAGTGATGGTGCCTTGTGCACGAGAATTGGGAAATGTGGATGTCTTATGCGGGTTGATTAAGGGTGAACTCGACTATTTAATTCAAGTCCCAACGCACTTCCACACGCAAAGTGTATGGGCCTTGTTTGGTTAAGTAAAGGGTTAGTATTATTGAGTTGGATCTGGAGAGTAAGGACATGTGTATTGATTTCATATGGCATAGATGCTTAAGTCTTTGGGCGTGTCGTATGCCATGTGGAGCTTATATTGATATCGATGTTCTTAGAAGGGTAAGGCGTAGATGTGTTACATCGCATGTACGTTCCTTGAGGCCCCGATCATGTAAAATGTGTGGCTAACACGAGTTTGCATTTAATTGAGTGGTCGGCATTCGGTACAACATGTGAGCCGGTTGAATGTATGCTATTAGTCTGGTTTAAGCGGGATTTATCTCACATGGGTCATCCAACTCAATAGTGTTAGCTTGTTGAAAAATACCAAATCTTAGTTTACGGCGGGCATACCAAAGGCGGTGTGCTATTATCACAGGGGCTACGGGCTAACTAAGTCGTGTGGGTAAAGATGTACACCCCTGCAGGGTTAAAACTATTCGAATAGCCGTGTCCACGGTTACGGACGACACTTGAATTAATGTCATCTGTATAGATTTCGCTCTAAGTTTGGTTTGGGAATTAATTCGACATGATGGTTGTCATACACATTTAATTGTGAACTGTTATTTATTCTTGTTCTTGTTTATACTTATAATTACACTTATTCCTTGTTTTAGTCCAAATCAATTTATTAAAACTGCATTATCAAAATATAGTAATTGTAGGTCAAGATGTATCGCTTTATGCACTGCTTGAACCATTTAAACCTTACATTGTCAACCTTATGCATATATACTTTCTATTCCATTGTATAGGTTCTAACAACCACTTTCTTTTATTAGTTTGTGTAAGTCTTCTTTGAGTACCTTTTGTACTCGGGGTTTTATAAACCTCTTGTTGCGGTGAGGATGGATATCTTTATGAGATGCCCGTTAGCGCCCGATCGAGGTGACGCTAACGAGTGATGCTAGTTCTTTTCTCCACGCAATAGCTGCTTGGGATGATGGGGCCATTGGTGTGGTTTTGTTTTTATTCTTCTTTTGCTTCATTGTTGCTCTTTTTGTTATGACCCAAGGTCATCTGTTCATATTTCGATTCTGTAGCAACCTGGTACTGTAGCAACCGAAATTGGAGATGTAATATGATGTATAATTATGTGAATGTATGACTTGTATGTGATTGATGCAATGTTGATTAAGGATATATGCTAATAGTCACTAATCACAGGAACTATTGCATGGCATATATCAAGGAACCTAAATGTTGGATTGTTACTTATTATGATTATGCTTCTAGTATGATTTTTTATTAAGGACATTACACTTGTTCCTTAATTAAGAATTATGCTACCAAAGGTAATTTATAATTCGCACATTCAATATTTGAGGGTCTCACACGTTAGTATCGAGCATACGGATTACTATGAGGTTAGAAATAGCATGGTCGTTAGCATTGGCGAGTCTTTTAAGAAATTATTTTCCAGTTAGCAAAATAATTTTGGAAAGTCTAGGTAAGCAATCCTTTATTTCTTAACCATCCTAGTCTCTAATCCTTACCTTACTATTCATTGGGTTTGTGCAAAATGTTTTCTATTGCTTATCTTTTGTTTCCAAAAATAGACATGTTGGTAGTCACCCAGAAGAACAATGGCGAAGGGACGAGAAGACAATGTTGTAATTGCGAAATTAGGATGAAGATATAGATTATTCTTAGATTATATTTCCCCCTTAATTAATTTCTTTATCCTGTAGAAGTAAATGTGGTAGTGTGATTGTTCGCCCTCCTCCTAAAGCTTCGGACCTCCTGTAGAAGTAAATGTGGTAGAGCTTGCATGTAGCTACATATAGGCTTAGTAAATGCTTGCGGAGTACATTTGTGTACTCACTGTTTGCTTTTGTTTACTAATCTGGACAGCAGGTATTGAGGTCGAATCGAGTAAGAAAGTTGCGCAGGAACGTCAATTGCTACGGTTTTAATCCCCAGTCGGTTGCCCTGAGGGTTATGGCAAGCCATTGGGACTCCGTCGCTGGTCAAGTTATGATTTTATTTCAATTCATTTATTGTTTTTCCGCTGTAAACTCGATATGTTTATCTTGCAATATTATGATACCCTGTGTATAGCTCGATACTGTTTGTGAAGGTGTGTGTGCCGCTCCTGGGAGGTACATAGTACACCGAGAGCGGGAAAATTTAATTTGTGATGCTTGGACCAATTGGGGGTTAAGCATTACAAGTTAAATCACCCGGCGGCTCTCACAGGTCATAAAGCCAACTATTGCCGCAATCGTAAAGGCAAGGATCATTCTCCTGCTCAGCATAAGGGCCGAAAGGCCGAAGTGAATGTCGTACTGGCTAGCCCCAGTTCTGAAGGGTATGTACCTGAGGCCTTTATGACTAGTCCATCTATTGACTGGTGGATTGACACAGGTGCTACTAGACATATATGTGCTGATCAATCTTGTTTATCTTCATTTCAGGGTGAAGGTGGTGGATCCGTCCTGATGGGTTACGAAGCCGCTGCTACAGTAAGTGGGATTAGACAGGTTTGCTTGAAGATCACTTCAGGCAAAACACTCATTCTAAAAGATGTGCTGTATGTGCTTGCAATGATTCGCAACCTCATGAGTGAGTCTATACTTTGTAGGCAAGGAATAAAGCTTGTATTTGAGTCAAATAAGGTCGTGTTGACCAAATTTGGTACTTCTGTGGGCAAAGGCTATGATAGCGGAGGCATGTTTCGCTTATCTATTCTTGATTTTAATAATGTAAATATTTTTAATGTTTCCCATTGCAATAAATTAAATGATGTTTGGCATTCACGTTTGTGTCAGGTTAACTTTGAAGCTATTGTGTGGTTAAGCAAAATGAATTTAATTCCTAGCTATAATTATGAGAAGAGTTCAAAGTGTGAAGTGTGTGTGCAAGCTAAGTAACCCCAAAAACCTTTTTATAGCGTTGAAGGGCGAAACACCTCTCTACTTGAGCTAATCCATTCTGATCTTTGTGAGATGAATGGAATACTAACTAAAGGTGGCAAATGCTATTTTCTAACTCTCATAAATGATACGACTAAGTATTATTATATTTACTTACATAAGTCGAAAGATGAAGCACTAGAACACTTTAAAATCTTTGAAGCCAAAGTTGAAAATCAACTAGAAAAGAAAATCAAACGGTTTAGGTCGGATCGAGGCAGTGAATACGTCTCTTATGAATTCTCTCAATTCTGTGAAGAAAGTGGAATAATTCTTGAAGTTACTCCACCATATTCACCCCAATCGAATGGAATAGCCGAAAGAAAGAATTGAACTCTTTGTGACTTAGTTAATACCATACTACAAAGTTCAGGTATGTTGGACTATTGATGGGGTGAAGTAGTTCTCACAGCTAACCATGTCCTCAATAGGGTGCTACCTCGCAATCAGGAGGAAACACCTTATGAAGGATGGAAGGGGAGAAAACCCAACTTATCATTTCTTCGGACTTAGGGATGCCTTGTAAAAGTGCATGTGCCGTTATCAAAGAAAAGAAAGCTTGGTTCTAAGAACGTTGATTGTGTCTTTCTAGGGTATGCTAAAAATAGCACGACTTATAGATTTCTAGAGGTGAAATCCGAGGTGAGTGACATCGCTACAAATGTAATGATGGAATCTCGTGATACGACATGTAACACCCTGATTTTTGGAGCCTTTTTGAATTTTCAAAATAAAAAGAACCATTTTGTTTTGATGAGAATTCAAAGCTTAACTTGAGAATTTCAGAATGGATTTCAATTGATTAAATCAAACTTCAACTAAAACTCTCTTTTGGTTTGTTGGGTTTGTTGAAGCTTTGGTGATCTCTCCTTTTCTACGCTGGTTTTGTTCTTCTTTGGTCCAAACCTCCTTAGGTCTAGACCTCCCAAGTGCTTGGACCTCCCTTGGTCCAGACCTTCTCTCTTCGATGCTTCTTTGGCTTAGACTTCCTTAGGCCTAAGTCTCCCCTCATATTTATTTGAGCTCCTTTTGTGTTCTTTGGAACCCTTTGGTGTTTGCTTGGACTCCCTTTTCGCCTTGATCTTTGTAACCTTCTCTTTGAAAATTCCTTCTCGTGCCAACCCGGTATTGCCGCCATCCAACTCGCGGTATTACTGTTTCTCGGGACCTCCTCCTCGTTTATTTGGACCTCCCCATGTCCTTCAAGATTTTCCTGTGTCCTTTAGGACCTCCTCCTCATTTATTTTGACCTCCCTATGTCCTCTAGGACCTTCTCCTTGTTTATTTAGACTTCCTCGTGTCCTTCAGGACCTCCCTGTGTCCTTTAGGACCTCCTCTTCATTTATTTGGACCTCCCCACGTCCTTCAGGACCTCCCTGTGTCCTTTAGGACCTCCTCCTCCTTTATTTGGACCTCCCCATGTCCTCTAGGACCTCCTCCTTGTTTATTTGGACATCCCCGTGTCCTTCAGGACCTTCCCATGTCCTTTAGGACCGCCCCTATATTCACTTGGACCTCCCTCGCATCGTTCAAGCCTCTCGCTTGGTCCAGACCTCCCCTTTGTTAGATCTGACCGTTAGGATCTCCCCTTTGGAGATCTTAACCGTTCAGACCTCCCCTTTGTTAGATCTGGCCGTTAGGATCTCCCCTTTGGAGATCTTAACCGTTCAGACCTCCCCTTTGTTAGATCTGACTGTTAGGACCTCCCCTTTAGAGATCTTAACCGTTCAGACCTCCCCTTTGTTAGATTTGACCGTTAGGACCTCCCTTTTGGAGATATTAATCGTCTAGACCTCTCCTTTGTTAGATCTAAGGGTCCAGACCTCTCCTTTGCTAGATCTAAGGGTCCGGACCTCCCCTTTGTGGATCTGACCGTCAGGACCTCCCCTTTGTGGATCTGACCGTCAGGACCTCCCCTTGGTGGATCTGACTGTCAGGACCTCCCCTTTGAGGATCTGACCGTCAGGACCTCCCCGTCCCTTGAACCTCTTAACCCTCTGGACCTCCTTGTCCACGGGACCTCCTCCCCAGTCATTTTGCAAGGACCTCTCCTGCGAGTTGAGGCCACCTTGTGGTCAGGACCTCCGGTCCTGTGCTCGGACCTTCCCCGTTGGTGAGGACCTCCCTTGACCTTTGCGGGACCTCTTCAAGGTCTTCGCAGGACCCCCCCATTTTGGGCTTTAACTGGCCCCATTTGTTAGTCACACTCACTTTTCTTTATCCTTTGACCATGTACTTGGCACTTAGAAGTCTCCAAGCATTTAATGCCTGTTGTGTCGCATTAAATGCTACCATCTTTTGGTAGCACTGAGATACCTTTTGTCTTATCTTTTACCTACTCCCATCATTCTTCACTTACTTTAGAGCCCGAGAGCACTTGGAAATCTCAATGGCTCTGGCTATATAAGCTTGGGCAGCCCTTCCTCTTTACCTTTTTCTTATTTTCACTCTCTGGTTCCTCCAGCAAGCTCTTGGACCTCCTCCAAAGCTCTCTAGACCTCCTCCTGAAGCTTCGGACCTCCTCCAGTAAGCTTTTGGACCTCCTCCAAAGCTCTCTGGACCTCCTCCTGAAGCTTCGGACCTCCTCCAGCAAGCTCTTGGACCTCCTCCAAAGCTCTTTGGACCTCCTCCTAAAGCTTCGGACCTCCTCCAGCAAGCTCCTTGGACCTCCTCCAAACCGACCTAGCCTCTCTGTTGGTTTTATTTTGGAGTTTCATTGAAGTTTCATTGGATCTTATTTGAGCTTTGTATTGAGTTGCTTTGGTTTCATCGTGTAGATTGTGAAGACATTAAGGAGCAAGAGCTCTCCGAAGAAGAAGAAGACACCCAAGCCTTTGAGCAAGGCAAGTTACACCCTTGACCATGTTGCACCCATTACTTCCAATTACTATGTTCTGTTTCAAAGGTTTATGCATGCTTACTTTACTTACTTATTTCAATACATGTTTTTAAGTTCATAGTTATGCCCAAATCCTTTGTATGCCAATCTTGACATTGAACCAAACATGTTGTCACCCTAGTTAAAAACTGGTTAAAGGCAATAGCCTGAATTAGACCCTTTTAAAAAGGAAATGCTTAGTTGTGCTTAGACCAAAAGAATCTTGATTTGGGAAGTTTTAGCCAAAAATATCACTTGTCTAAATGAATTGGCGATGGTATTGGTGTGTCATGGAGGTCTTGCAATTGGCCATGGCATTGGTGTGTCATGGAGGTTTGCAATTGGCCATGGCATTGGTGTGTCATGGAGGTTTGAAAACACGTTTGAAAAGCAAAGAAATGGAAAATGGTTTGGACTTGGGGGATCTGGTTATTTGGTTGGTGCATGTCCATGCAGGGGATCGTGCCTTTATGGTTGACTGATGCCCTGGGGTTTGTGGTTATCCACTCAGGTCAGTTAAGGACCGGTCTGCGAGTGTATTTTGCTATGCCCTTACCGTGCAACCACATGTCCTGTGTGGGCGGGACCTGGCTGAATAATTTGCAAAGTTCCATCGTGGTTCATCTGGCTAGGGTGTGGGTGGTCTTTTAGGGCCTGTCTTTCATGACTATGTTATTCCCACATGGCTCAAGAGGGAGCCCTTGATCTCTACGGGTTTCTATCCGCAGGGTGGGTGAAACCTTAGAGTAGGGTGGATCACGGTGGAATGATGCATTGTAAAGGCCTTGTGGTAATCCCTTTGTCACACACCTTGGGAGTGTGTGAGTAGACAGTATAAGTGGATTACCTCTTGTGGGTAAAGCTGCGCACCTCCGCAGAGTGTAAAACTATTCGAATAGCCGTGTCCACGGTTATGGACATACTAGCAAAGCTGCTCAAAGTTAGACCTCTGGTTTATTTTCAAAATGGTTGGTTAAAAATGGTTTTGGATTTCTATCCAAATGGGTTGGGCAGTGAGCCTTGTGACAGGAGGGTATCCTTCACCATCATATTGATGAATGTTATCCAACTGAAAAATAAGACTTTGAAAATGAATTTTAATTATGGTTATATGCTTTGGAACTTAGTACTTGTATTTGAAACAAACTTGGCTTTATGCAAATTAACCATATAAGCTCTCCCTTGTGATATCCATGTACACATGTCATTCTGTTATTTGACGGGTGTAACTTACGAGCACGGTTGTTGTGCTCACTCTTGCTTGATTAATCATTGAGCAGGAGAGGACTTTGAGGATGATGAAGCTCAAGATGACTAGGCCGATCTCCAGCCAAGTGCCTGTGGTGTATTGGATGGACTTGACTTTTGTTTCCGCTGTGTATGTTGCTCTTGTTGGTTTATAAGTAAAACCTTTGTAATCAACTCCCTTGCTGTTAATAAAGTCTTTTGTGGATGTATGTTATCACTTGTATTTGCTGTAAGAACTAGCCATTGATCCTTGGGGACTAGTTCGGATCACAGGAGGTTTAGGACTTCTCCAAGTCTCATAACCTCCTCGGGTTGGTCTCTTGACCCCCTCGTGTGCAGTCGTGGCTCTTGGGAGGTCTCGAGTCTCAAGACCTCCTCGGGTTAGTTCTCGACCTCCGGGAGGTCCACTGGACCTCTGGGATACTGGGAGGATCGCTGAGAGATCCTTTGGACCTCCTGGGAGGCCTGGGAGGACTGCCCGAGAGATCCTTTGGACCTCCTGGGAGGTCCTGGTGGACTCCCAGGGAGGTCTTGGAGGACCTCTCTGGTGAAGCTCGAGCTGGGTCGCCACACGACATTATTTGAACATGTGTTTCCTATGAGACCAAATGAAGTCATTAACCCTAATGATTCAAATGAACACTCCATTCTTCCTAGTGTGGAAAACACCGCTCCAGAATTGGAGTCGAGGAGGAGTAAGAGGCAGAGAACTAAAAAGTCTCTGGACGATGACTATGTCACCTATGTCGTGGATGATGTACCACTAACCCTTTCAGAGGCATACGTATCCCCGGATGTGGATTACTAGAAGGAAGCAGTCCGTAGCGAGATGGATTCCGTCATAGCTAACAGAACATGGGAGGTTACAGACCTCCCATCTGGATACAAGCTAGTGGACTGCAAATAGATCTTTAAAAGAAAGCGTAGATCTGATGGTACTATAGAAAAGTACAAGGCCTGTTTAGTGGCTAAGGGTTTCACGCAAAAAGAGAATGAATACTATTATGATACATACTCTCCCATGGCTCATTTACCCATAATTCGGGTGCTTTTAGCACTAGCTGCTGCATATAAAGATCGCTTTCCTAAATGGAGAGTTGGATGAGAAGATTTATATGCAACAACCCGGGCGGCATATCCTGTGAACATGACCATATCTATGCACATATGCACATGGGTGATCCTGGCCCTCCATCGCAAAATGAGCGGGGCCAAGCGAGTGAGCGCGGGCGAGCGATCCATTTTGCGTTTCCCCCTACCCGAGTGAGCGATTTTGCATTGCCCCTTGCCCGATCCCCAATCCCTCAGGCCTCCTCTCGTCCAAGCGTGGCAGCACCGCTCCTCTAGCGCCTCGCCGCCTCCCCTGCGCCAGCCAGGCCCGCCCGTCGCCCCTGCCTGGCCCCTCTCCATCGCCACCTCCCTCCCCGGCGCACCTCCACTTCCACCGACGCCAGCGAGAAGGACGAGGCGGATCTTGATCTGGCCACACCAGTCTCGAATTCGGCTGTCCCAATGGCGAAGACGAAGGGGCTAGCACTACGGTAGCTCAGATTCGGATGGGGTCGATGACATGACCTCAACACCATCGAGCTCGGGGTCGCCTTCACCTCTGACGGCGCACCTCCACTTCCACCGGCGCCTTCACCTCCGACAGCGCACCTCCACACCATCTTGATCTAGCCACAAATTCGTTGCGCTGCTTGCTATGTTTTTGTTTGTTGTTGAGTTCATGGATTAATTTTGAGTCTCAATAAAAGATCAATATGTCCCCCATTCTATGCTCTAGATTTTGTTCTTTTTTGATGTGGTATGGTTGTGCTGAAAGGCTGGCCTCCAAAACCCACCACACTGATACTGCCATCACCCGACCAGAGCATGCCAAGAAAACAGGAGCTCGGGTGAGCTAGTGGTGTTCACTCTTTGGGCATGATTCACTTACTGGTGTTGGTTGATCTATACATGGCCAGGGACAATCATTTTTTTGTATCACTGTAACTGATGTTTTGTTTGAAATGTTGTCTCAATTATCTCAATTCTGTCTGTCTGAAATCTGTAATCTGAATTGTTGTATGAAATGTTGTGTGAAATTTGAATTGCAGACAGTATATGTTCTTAGACATCAATGGGCATATTCATGTGACAAAGCCAAGAGGGAGCTAGGCTACAGTCGGAGAAACTGAACTGAAGGTCTATCGGAGATCTTATGGCTCAAAATTGACAAACTGATCAAATTTTAGCATTTTACCCATTGTATTACTCACGTCTGCTACATTTCAAGCTTCATGTACACTGAAATGATGTTTTGGATGTACTAGCAACTTTGAGATGTATATATTTGCTATGGCAGCCATGGCATATTGCTGTATCATATCAGTAAGAAGTTGAGATGTTATTGTAATACTAATTCCATGCAATGAAGGAAGAAATAATGTTATTTTCAAATGAATGTTGGTTAATTTGATTCTGTATGAGAATTGCAAATGCTGTATGAGAATTCCAAATGATGGAAGCATGTACCTCAAACCTTATGCCTTTTGCTTTTATGAATGGATGAATGGAACATTACCTTGGTCAGGATGGACAAGAAAACCTTTGCAAACACTAATGAACATACATAGTGTTAATTTCCAAATGTTAGTTTATGTATAATTGCCATTTGATTTTGGTGCTTTGAGCTGAGTCATATCTTGAATGCTAGCTAAGTTCTTATTGTAAATTCTCTTATAGAAAGCAGATCAACTTTCTTTGATCCTTTGTTAAATTTGTAGTTGGTTCTAAAGATGCCCCCATTCTTCCTGTTTTGTTAGGGACAAATGCTAACCCTTGTGGAATGCCTTATGCTTCTGCATGAAGTTTCCCAAAACCTATTAATGTAGCTTGGTATTGTCAATGAACTGAGTGAACCAAACCTTCAAAATGGACAAACTTGAAGAAGCAAAATGGAGAACATCAGCATGTCAAAATCTGAGTTCATGTCCATGTGGTTAAGTTCTTGTATCAGGTTGTTGTATGTGGTTAAGTTCTTGTGTAAAAGCATTAGAATGTTCATGATAGTATGGATCATGATTACTTTTTAAAAACAATTGTTAATGTGAATGGTATTTGTGCTGTCCTCAGGTAAATGTTGTCAGTAGCATCTTACATCCCAGTCTAGTAGGAAACCTTGTGTATATCATATTATGCCAAAGATCTTACTCGTAAATGTTTCATTCATTGTCTTCTTTCAACCTGGGTTCAAGAAACCGTAAACTAGCTTTCAACAACTTGTCAAATAAATGAGTTTTAATTATTTAGATGTTAGATGATCATATATTGTACCAGATTCATTGATACTAACAGAATATTAAGAATGCAAACCAAGAATATTGTTCATGCATTAATTCAATTCCATTCCATTCGTAGCTCTCAAACAACAGTACAATATTACAATATAGAATTAGAAGTAATGCACATATTTCTGAAATTAAAAGTATTACATGTCTATCACTCCAGAAGCTCAATAGTACAGTACAGTACATTAACATTTCTAAAGCTCAACAATACAATATTACATGTCATATCCATGACTCAGAATGAAAAATGTGAATCATGGCACTTTTGAGGATGACAGGGTGCATCTCGAAAGCTTCTGACAAAGAAAATATCCATTTACAACATCTGAACACATTCCATAGCGATGCTCAGATTATGACTCGCTCTGAAGCCCATTGTTCCAAATTCCAAAATTCCTCTATCTCTGACTAAAACACGAAAAACCTTTGCACAATAGAAGCAAAATACCAAAGAGTTTATACAATTGACAAATTCATTGTCCTTCCAACCAATTCACAAATCCGGCAAGGGTTAGTGCTTGGCCCATCCGGCTACCACGCCGCCGCCTGCGTCCATCCGGCCGCCATGTCACCCAGAATGGGGAAGCGGCAGCGAGGAGAACCTTCACAAGAGATGGCAAAAGAATAAAATTTTGGAGGCCAGCCTTTCAGCACAACCATACCACATCAAGAAAAAACAAAATCTAGAGCATAGAATGGGGGACATATTGATCTTTTATTGAGACTCAAAATTAATCCATGAACTCAAGAACAAACAAAAACATAGCAAGCAGCGCAACGAATTTGTGGCCAGATCAAGATGGTGTGGAGGTGCGCCATCGAAGGTGAAGGCGCTGGTGAAAGTGGAGGTGCGCCGTCGGAGGTGAAGGTGACCCCGAGCTCAATGGTGTTGAGGTCACGGCGTCGACCCCATCCAGATATGAGCTGTTGTGGTGCCAGCCCCTTCGTCTTCGCCATTAGGATGGCTGGATTCGAGACTAGTGTGGCCAGATCAAGATCCGCCTTGTCCTTCTCGCCGGCGCCGATGGAAGTGGAGGTCTTGGGAGACGCCATGAGGGGGAGGCGGCGATGGAGAGGGAGGCGGGGCAAGGCGCGCCCGACCGGCAGGAGGGAGGCGGCGAGGTGCTAGAGGAGCAGCGCCGCCACGCTTGGGCGAGAGGAGGCCTGAGGGATTGGGGATTGGGCAGGGGGCAACGCAAAATCGCTCGCTCAGGTGGGGGGAAACGCAAAATGGATCGCTCGCCCACGGTCGCTCGCTTGGCTTCGCTCATTTTGCGATGGAGGGCCAGGATCACCCATGTGCATATGTGCATAGATATGGTCATGTTCACAGGATATGCCGCCAACAACCTGATGGTTTTGTGGTTGAAGGGCAAGAGAAGAAAGTATGTCGATTGATTAAATCCTTGTATGGCCTAAAGCAAGCTCCCATGTAATGACATGAGAAATTTGATAGTACCATGACCTCGGTCGGCTTTTGTGTGAACGGAACTGATAAATGTGTCTACTATCGGTTTAGTGGGGGTGAATGTGTCATTCTATGTTTTTGCGTAGATGACATATTACTTTTTGGGACCAACATGGATGCAATCAATAGAACAAAGTCTTTCCTCTCTCAGAATTTTGATATGAAAGATTTAGGAGAAGCTGATGTTATTTTAAACATCAAGCTTATAAAGGGTGAGAATGAGATTATTCTTTCACAATCCCATTATGTGGACAAGGTCCTAACCAGGTTTGGACTCATGGACTGTAAGCCCGTGGCCACACCCTATGATCCAAATGTTAAGCTTCATAAAAACACTGGACATGAAAAAGACCAGCTTAAATATTCTTAAATAATTGGATCCTTAATGTATCAAACTAGTGCAACGAGACCTGACATCTCATATGCTGTAAGCAGATTGAGTCATTATACGTCTAATCCAGGAGATGATCATTGGATAGCACTAAAGAGGGTACTTTGGTACCTGAATGGGGCCTCTAACTTGGGAATACATTATTCTGACCATCCGACAGTCTTGAAAGGATTTAGTGATTCTAACTGGATTAGTGACTCGGATGACATGAAGGCTACGAGTAGCTATGTATTCACTCTAGTAGGTGGGGCCATTTGGTGGAAGTCTTCTAAACAGACTATCCTTACACGTTTTGCTATGGAGGCTAAGCTGGTAGCTCTAGACTCAGTGGCTATAGAGGCAGAATGGATTAGAGAACTCCTTTATGATCTACCTGTGCGAGAGAAGCCAATTCCATTCGTTTTAACCTACTGCGATAACCAAACCGTTCTGGTTAAGGCGAAAAGTAGGAAGGACAATATGAAGTTCTTAAAACATATTAAAAGGCAACTTAAGTCAGTAAGGCATGCTAGAGAGACAAATGTTATTACTGTAAAATACATTCAGTCTGAAAGGAACTTAACAGATCCTTTCACCAAAGGATTGGCGCGAAAGGCCATCCTTGCAGCATCCAAGGGAATGGGGCTTATACCCCTGTAAAGGCTCACATTGGTGGTAACCTATCCTAGTAGATCGGAGATCCCGTGAACTAGGCTCTAGGAAAAAAATATTGTGTGGGATTATAGAGCACATATTAAGGGTCCTATTAGCTGCAGTGCTCTTTCTGTATGGAACATTGAGCAAGTATTCGTTGAAGAATTCACCTAGTTTAGTATGATCGTGAGGTCGCGATCGAAGGAAGTTAAGGGTATACTTTCTTAAGTACTCATGAGCTAGATACGGGGACATGACCGTAAAGTCCCAACCCGAGAGGGAAAAGGGCAAGCCGCCTAGTATAGAATGTAACTTGGGTGAAAATTCTCATACCAAGGCATTGGATCAAGGCGTAGTCCTCCTTTGTCTGTGTAGAGTCATAGTCCTTGTTGCTAGGCTTTGGGTTCAAACCCGCAAGGTACCCATCGTCGAACAGTTGTATATTAAACAAGACTTTGAGCATCTTTTATGAAATTGATAAATTGGTAGGGACTATTTAGGGTTTGATCTGGATTCACTTATAACTCTAGTTCTCATCCCAGACATAGATGATCCTTTTTTGAAGGAGGAAATTGATGCTGTAGTGAAGGATTTGGCCCCTGATCATGCTCCTGGCCTAGATGGTTTTGTTGTATTTTTAAAGGCTATTTGGTAATTTCTCTTTTTGAGAAAAGATTAAATAGAAAAGGAAGGAAATTAGAGGGGCCCACTTGTCATAAGGTTGAGGGGAGGATAAGGTAATAAGACCTGTGCTCCATCCGAGGGGAAAAGGGGAATCGTGGCGTTTGCTCTGGGCTCATGTTGGCAGCGCGTGATCTCAGGAAGGAGCTGGATCCTCCGACTCGTGCGGGGTATGCACTGTCAGTTGGGGGCAAGAGCGATTCCTCTACCCCTACTAATGCTGGTTCTCCCTTCTTCTTTTCAGAGCACAAAAAAAAGAAAATATCCTGTGAGCTTTTTTCTCTCTCATTTAGTTCTGCTTCCTCTCTGGTTAAGCTCGGTTCTTGGATCCTTGGCCTGAAGCTTCACCTTGTTGATCTTGGCTTAGTAGGCAGTAAGGCTCAACCTTTTCTTTTTGTGCAAATCCCGGTTGGTCTCTTGCGCCATCTTTGTTGAGATTGGAGTGAGGGAATTTGGGTTTTTCCTTGGAGGATTGGGTTTGGCAAGCTTTTGGATTGGTCTAAGGGAGGAAGAAGAACATCAGTTTGATTCTTGGTATTTGGTGCTCATCAAGTGCTTTTGGCCGAAGCATCTGGTTGTTGTCTTGTGCGGCATCATACATGTACCTCAACTTTGTCTTTGTTGTTTCTTGAAGAGCGAGTCAGACTCTGTATCTTCGACGACCTCGCATCTCACCGCGACACTGCAGGGCGCTAGATTTTCTAGGACAACGTCCTTGTGACGTGCCTAGTTTGTTTATCTTCTCGATGGTTTCAAGTACCATCGGTTCAGTGAGTATTGTGGCTTATCTCGCTCTGTCCCTTTGCATTTGTGCTGTGCTAGTGATTCATTCATTTTGTGATTGTCAACCTTTAGTACTGAGAGAAATTGCAAAGTGGTTTTAGTGGGTTCTGTTAATAGCTCAATGATGATTGATGTCATATTATGAAGTTGATGTGATAATTAGAATTAGACTTGAACCTCATTGGGTTGCTTACTGTTGTCACTATTATTCCTGTTAGCTAGTCCTGATACTTTCTGCTTTTCGATTGTGGTTAAAAAGAACTTGATCTATTCAGTATTGTGTCATTAGTGGTTTTTGTTATCAGTTTGGCTTTATTGCTGAATTTAATGATCTCTTTGCACTGTTAATGATCAATTCTTTGTTATCTGGAGATAGAATGTGTTGATATAGTGATTCTTGTTGCACTATTATTCACATGCTTCTCTGTTATATGAAGGTATATGTTTGCTGTTTGATATAATACTTGAAATATCCATAAAGCACAATATTGAGCTCAAGATATGATTTAATATTATCATATTCATTTGATGATTAGTTTTGGCATGAGGGCTGAAATGGCAAAGACTATGTCTTATGCAACTCACCTACTGAGAGCAATCGAACAATCTAAATATCTGAGCTTTATACTGGATTTTTATGTTCTCCTAATGTATGTGTTAAGCACATTATTATCTTTAGATGACTTGGAAGAATTACATGGGTACATGTTATTTTGGTCATTTAAATTCTGTTGGAATTATGCTTTAATGTTAATTATTTATGCTGGGATTAATTCTGAAATGTTGCTAAAACTGCATTTTTTACAATAGGTTTTAATGGACTTTTCCTTAAGAAGTGGTGGGCTTTTCTAGCACTAGATTTCTATCAGCTTTGTCATGATTTTTATGAAGGCGATCTATACATCTAGAGTATTAAATGGGTTTTACACCACTCTGAAACCGTTAATGATTATAGGCCCATTTCTCTTTTGAACTACTCACTTGAGCTTCTCACTAAATTGGTGGCCAACAGATTTCAGTCAGTAATCCTCTCGGTGCTTAATTAAAACTAGTATGGTTTCATTAAGGGACGTACTATTCAAGATTGTCTAGCACGTTCCTTTTAGTATCTTCATATGTGTAGTCATCAATAAAAAAGGAGATAATTATTCTCAAGTTAGATTTTGAAAAAGCTTTTCATATGGTAGAGCACCGTTTGATTATTTCAATGCTTAAACACAAGGGTTTTTCTGGCAGATGGATTTCATGGATAAAGCAAAATTTGAGTTCAGGCACTTCTGCTGTTTTTCTAAATGGAGGCCCTCGAAAAGTTTTTCATTGCAAACGTGGTGTTAGGTAGGGTGATCCCTTGTCCCCTATATTATTTTGTGCTGGCTGTTGATCTACTGCTATTTGTGATCAATGAAGCTTATCATGGGGAGAGTCCTCCCCCATAGTGTAGTATGCTGATGACACACTAATCACCATGCCCCGATTGCTAGAACTCTGGGTTGAAAATTTGGCTCAATGTCGTTTACCTATCTAGGGCTCCCTCTCAGAACTACTAAACCAAGGGTTAATGATTATTTGCCACTGATTGACATAATTTCTAGAAGACTAATGGGTTTGTCTCCTTTTCTTTTTTTGGAGGTTGGTTGACGGTTGTAAATTATGTGATGACTAGTCTAGCTACTTATCATATGACAGCTTTGAAACCGAGGGCAAAAGTTATTCGACAAATTGACAATCTTCAAATGCATACTCTCTAGCGAATTTTTTTATTTAATCCTTTTTATTAATATTTTAAAGTTAACCCCTCGTGAACTTTATTTCAAATTCTGACCCCTTTGGCCACGCCACCAACTGTAGCGTGGCCAAAGCGTACTGTCACGCCACATACAACGGCGTGACAAAACATGCCACGCAAGCCCTCGTCCACCCGCCGTGCAAGCGTGGAGGCTTGCGTGGCAGTTGTCACGCCCACACTCTTGGTGCGACAAGCCTGTATTGTCACGCCACGAGACTTGGCGTGACAGGGGGTGACTTAAGTGTGGCCGCCGCTCCAGTTCTTCATTTTTCCCCACGTTCTCTTCCTCCCGAACTTCGTCTCTCCTCCCCCAAATCCATCGTCGCCGCCACCGGCTTCCGCAAGCCCCATCCTCCCCGACCGCCGGACCCCTCCATGTCGACCTCCCAGCGGTGTCCTCTGCCCTGTGCGCACCGCCCTCCTCCTTCGCCGCCCACCTCCAGTCTCGGCGGCCCCGCCGCTGCCTGCACCGGCCTCCTCCACGTCGGCCTCCCTAACCGTCGGCCACCCCACGAAGACCTCCCGGCAGCGTCCTCTGCCCTGCGCACTGACCTCCTCCTTCGTCGCCCGCCTCTAGTCCCGGCGGCCCTGCCGCTGCTTGCACAGGTCTCCTCCATGTCGGCCTCCCAGCAGCGGCCTCCTTCCTACGCGCACCAGCCTCCTCCTGCGCTGGCCTCCTCCCCGCTTGCATCTTTGGACCGGTGAAGGTAATAATCGATGACCATCTCCCTCCAGTGCGAATTTTTTGATTTGCTACTGACAAATGTGCCATTTTGTATTGATGTGTGATTGTAGAATATGAAACCACAAATTATTGATCTAGAAATAATTTGTGATGGCAATGCATAGGGTGATTTGTGCTTGTAGAGATATGAGAAAATTTAGGTTGTGACGTGATTCCTGTTTTGAGGGTGATTTATGCTTGTAGAGAATTAGTTTTGTATGGTAGGACAAATTCAATGCTAGGAGTATTCCACTCAATTAGGTTTTAGGATCGTAATGTGCAATTGAACAAATTTAAGACGAGGATTAGCAGCAAGTTGTACCACAATTAGCAGGAATGTAGAATGTCTTCCATTGAACATTTGGATGATTTCAGGTCATAAGTAGGGGAAAACCCCTCTAATGGTAGTATGGTCATAATGTTTGAAAAGGATAAATAACTAAGGTCATATTTCACCATTAGTCACTTGCAGAGGCACTGTTAAATTATGAAGTTTACTAGTTATGATTGCTAACTAAAGTGTTGAAACACATTTGGAGAGTCTTGCTATGCCTTGTCTAGTTGAGATATTAGGAGCAAGGACGTATCACGTTGTAACCCCATTTGACAAGAACAGACCACCTATTTAGTTGTTACATTGAGGTAATTTTGCTAGAAGGGCACAATTGGATTAAATAACTGCATCCAATTATCAATAGGCTAATTTGTAAGCACTTCGGCTATTGTTCAGAGGATTGATGAACTAGTTCTTGATATGAGAACATGCATGCAGTAGCATGAGCATTGATAAAAAATAATTTTATTTAAGTCAAATGGACAAGGAAAGGCCTAGTTCTATTAGAAATGGAAGTACATAATGTAATAACTATATGTGAAGCATGATTGAAGAACATACATGCAACAAGTATTTTTTTGCAAAATTTAGTAAATGAGATAGAATCCAAAGGGACATTCTCGCAAGAAGATGCTAGGGTGAGGCAATAAGGTCTGGCAGAATGTTGACCATGTTCGGTGTAATGTAGTGTAGCTAGGTGTAATGAAAGAAAATGGCCCGTCAGCACTCTAAAAGAACACAAGTGTAATTAAAGAAATCAAATAAAGGCTGACAATGTAGAAGAATGTGGCTTATCTCCTTTCTGCATATCAGATTTCCCGAACGAGTGGTTCGTAGCACTCCGAGAGTGTAGCTCTGGTGTACCTAGGAGTGAAGTCCTGGGCGTATTCAGGAATGAGCCCGGAGCGGTCCCAAACATGTGGTTTGGACGGTCTCGAGAACGGAATCTCGAGTGTACCTAGGCACGTGGATCCAGGGTAGTGTAGGTCGCACTCAGAGACAAGCTCTAAGCGGCCCCAAACACGTGGTTTGGGCGGTCTTGAGAATGGGATCTCGAGCGTGACTGAGCACGAGAGACTCAAATAGTGTAAGATTTGGATCTTTTTGCATCTCATTGTTTCTTGGTGTTATTCGTCCACTGTGTATGGCCTAACACACCTCAATGAAGCGTTAGTCTCTGCTAGAGAAATATGAGAGTTACATATCACAGTTGCCCCCGATTCAAAATTGACAATATCTCTTTCTCAATCATTGTTAAACTACCCGAAAACTTCTAGCATGTGTCAACTGAAACGTGTTAACCATACCTTTGTATCTTCAAACTGCTTGCAATGTGTCAACTGAAACGCAACTTTTGTTATGTACAATATTGATTGTGATATTTCGTACATATGGCACGCGGTACTAACTTTGCAATATTTTGTTGGATGTAGATGGATAAAGCTGTATGTGTATTTACCGGTGGGCCGATTAGCCAAACGGGTAGTGATGTTGACTTTGGTGGCATAGATGTGATCGTTCTTTTGTTTCGTGAATCACCAGACTTTCGAACTCTTCTGACTAGGATTAAGTCGACCTTAGGATGGGATGAGCCCGGGGTCATTGTCGAACTGTAGGGGCAATATGATGCTGGTGTGGGTTGTAAGGTGCATGTCTATTTGGTGTCAATCTTGTCTGATGATGATTGGGACACGTACAAGGATCTTGTGCTCGCATCTCAGGTCCGATCGTTGGAACTGGCGGTGGAGAGGACAATCGTTGTAGAGGATTTGCCAAATAATTTTGATATGGTGAGTGGCAACACGACGGAACTAGAATTCACTCTCCATCTTTCGCAAGGCCCTCCAATGGAGGAGTCACCTTCCGAAGAGTTCGTTGGCGTCAGTGTTAACAACGATGCCCCCCCGTTGGTGGATCTATCAACGAGGTCGTCGAAATGGTGATAAACCTGATGTGCGAGCGGGACATCGCCTTATGGATGATGCTCTCACCGCTGATCTTCTTCCATGTGGTGGAGTACCACTTGCCCCATCGGGTGATGCAGCAGTTTGGGAAGCTTTAGGCCACGATGCCAATGGTGTTCTCGACAGATATGAATCTTCACAGGTAAGGGTACCTACCGCCGTTCCTTTGCAGCTTCCGCAGCGATTTTAATGCTAACAATTCGATTTTGGGTGTGGCAGGATGAACCAGAGGCGGAGGTATCGGCACACCGACTGGGGAACCTATCACCATGTCTACTTGTTGGAGTGGGAAAACTGGGTGAATCGGTACAGGGACATGTCGCCGGTCCATCAGAAGGCTCAGTTCGTTCGCTACCTCCAGTGGCTCCACGGCGTCGCGCGCCTCCAGCTTAGACCGGCCATGACCGACATTAGTTCGGTAAACGGCGTGATCGCGTGGACATTAGTTCGGTAAACGTCGTCGAGGGCACGCGAGGCCAACACCCAGCAGCGAGGTTCACACTAGTGTCGGGTGCGTGCTGAAAGCGCAAGTGAATGGATGTATGAGATGAATTTCTTTTGGTAGAATGAAATGAGATGAATGAATGATTGTGTTTGTATTAACTTATTACATATGCATTGTGGTTGAATGAAATGAACCGAATGGATGATTGTATTTTAATGAAATGCTTGCAAATGGTTCAGTGCAATTTTTTTTAAATATTTGCAGCTACTGTCACGCCAGTAAACGTGGCGTGGCACTATGGTCGTGTCATGCCAGGACAACTGGCGTAACACGACTTAGCACCAGAGCCCGACGTCGTTTTTGCAGCTCCACTAGAAAAACGAAATACCTGGTGTGGCAGCACTATTTAGCCATGCCAGGGGAAATGGCGTGACAAAGCGGGCCTGTCACGCTGAGACTAATGGTGTGACAGCACTTAGCACCAGAGCCAGACACCGTTTTTGCAACCCCACTGGAAAAACGAAATACCTAGCGTGGTAGCACTACTTTACCACGCCAGGTGAAATGGCGTGACAATGCGGTCCTGTCACACGGGACTAATGGCATGACAGCACTTAGCACTAGAGCCGGACGCCGTTTTTGCAACCCCACTGGAAAAACTAAATACCTGGCGTGGCAGCACTATTTGGCCACGCCAGGTGAGATGGCGTCACACAACACTGTTGTCACGACATGCTAAATGGCGTGACAAAGGGTATGTTCGGACCATCTGAACAGGTCAGTCTGTTCAGACCGTCCGATCGGAGGGTTTGTTTGGACGGTCCGAACGTCTCCTTCGATCGGATGGTCCGATTCCGATCAGACGGTCCGAAAATATAATAACTTCAAAAATGCATAACTAATTCAAAGGAACTCCAAATCAAGTGAAACCAATTTTGATAATTTTATTATTAAGTGAAATTTATTTTGGAATAAGTTTCAAACTTATCTCTATCCTATAAATTATAGTTTTTAGAAATTAATCCAAAACCGACCAATTTTTTTACACTAGAAAATGCTTTTAACTTTGAAAATTCATAGCTAATTCATGTGAACTCCAATTGAGGTGAACCAGTTATTTTGGTCTTATAATTTTATTTTCTATTTATCTATGTAATTCTTCTCTCCATCATTGTTCTACAAAATTTCACTAAATAATTAAAATCGGATGAATAGTAAACGAAGTGTATTTTCCAGCCTTTTTTCAAAACCTGATCTTCAAAATATTGCAACTTTCACTTACTAACTCCAAATGGAATAATTATTTCACCTAAATTCATCTAAAATCATCATCTAGCTACTGTAGAAAATTCATGCATTTTTGAGCAATTTGAATTTTTAGGGTTTTAAGGTTTGGGTTTACGTTTACGTTTAGGTTTAGGTTTAGGGTTTTACGTTAGGGTTTACGTTAGGGTTTAGGATTTTAGAGTTTTAGGGTTTAGGGTTTTAGGTTCAGGTTTACGTTTAACAAGAGTTTCATGGCGTTGTTAGGTCTCCTAGCGGACATCTTTCTGGAGGAAAACATGTTGCCTAGAACCACCTACCAAGCCAAGAAGTTTCTTTGTCCATTGGGAATGGAAGTAGAAAGAATACATGCATATCCAAGCGATTGTATCCTCTATCGAAAATAGTATGCAGACATGCATGTATGTCCGGTATGCAAAGCATACTGATACAAGCGTAAGAATCACTCTGATGACGATGAGGGCATCGAGGTAAAGCAAGGAACTCCTGTTAAGGAGTTGTGGTATCTGCTTGTAATTCCCCGTTTGAAGCATTTATTTGCGAACCAAACGGAGGCAAGATTGCCGCGTTGGCACTCGGAGGAGCGTAAGAAAGATGT
This sequence comes from Phyllostachys edulis, assembly GCA_036346405.1. NCBI lineage: Eukaryota > Viridiplantae > Streptophyta > Magnoliopsida > Poales > Poaceae > Phyllostachys > Phyllostachys edulis. The sequence continues at coordinate 3,938,201 of CM070561.1, read as the reverse complement.
AAAACTAAGTCACCCTACTGATTCTGCCCAGTGGATAAACGTCGATAGGAGCTTCGAAGACGTCGGTGTAGAACTGAGGAGTATAAGGTTTGGGTTGAGTACAGATGGAATGAATCCTTTCGGTAACATGAGCAGCCGACATAGCACCTGACTTGTGAATCTATGTATGTACAACATTCCTCTTTGGCTGTGTATGAAGTGGAAGTACATTTTAATGTCACTACTTATCCAAGGGCCGAAACAACCTGGAAACGATATTGATGTGTACCTAGCACCATTGCCGGAAGATCTTGTGACACTGTGGAACGAAGGGGTACAAGTATGGGATGCATATAAATGAGAGAGCTTCACTTTACGCGCTATGTTGTTCTGCACCATCAATAATTTTCCTGCCCTTGGTAACTTGTCGAGGTTTAGTACAAAAGGAGTCAAAGCCTATCTACACTACTTAGATCATACCGAGAGTGTGTGGCTGAACAACTCGTGAAAAACTATGTACATGCGTCACAGTAGGTTTCTTCCCAAGTATCACCCGTATCTTAAGACAAAGAAACAATTCGACAGAAATAAGGAGGACGGTTCAGCTCCAAGGGCTTTTAGAGGGAAAGATGTCTATGATATGGTTAAGGATATTGATGTTGTGCTTGAAAAGGGACGTAAATTGAGGACCCGTTAGAAGAACATCTGGAAGAAGCGATCAATTTTTTGGGACTTACCTTATTGGGAGCACTTAGAAGTTTGTAACTGCATCGACGTCATGAACGTAGAGAACAATGTATGTGATAGCTTGATTGGTCTCTTACTGAACATTCGTGGCAAAACAAAAGATGGTGTCAATGCACCGTGTGACTTCATTGATATGAACATAAGGACCGAGTTAGCACCGAAAGAGACCGATAAAGGCTGAACGTACTTTTCCCTAGCTTGCTACACTCTGTCCAAGGCCAAGAGAAATAAACTGTACCAGAGCTTGCAAGGTGTGAAAGTTTCGTCTAGTTACTCCGCTAGCATGAGGAAACTTGTTTATATGGAGATTTGAAATTAATTGGTATGAAGTCTCATGATTGTCATGTGCTGATGACACAAATGCTTCCTCTTGTAATTAGAAGTATTTTTTCGAACAAGGTCCGAGTGGCAATCATGAGACTATGTTATTTTTTTAACTCAATTGCTTAGAAGGTCATCGATCTAGATGGACTAGATGCTCTGCAGGCCAAGATGGTGACGACTCTATGTCATCTTGAGATGTATTTCCCTCCATCATTTTTTGATATCACGGTTCATCTCATTGTTCACTTTGTGAAAGAGATAAAGATATGCGGCCCTGTGTTCCTACGTCATATGTACCCGTTCGAGAGGTACATGGGAATTCTCAAGTGTTATGTACGGAATCGATCTCGGCCTGAGGGCAGCATAATCGAAGGTCATGAAACCAAAGAGGTCATTAAGTTCTGCGTCGACTACATGGCTCAAGTGGAACCGATAGGTGTGCCTCTATCTCGTCATGAGGGAAGGCTGGAGGGTATCAAGACCATCGGAAGGAAAGCAACCACTCCCGATCTAGATACATACGCTCAAGCCCATTTCACGATCTTGCAACACATGACCGAAGTGTCCCTGTACATCGACGAGCACAAAGACATGGTACGCCAACAGAATCCAAGCCGGTCGGAGGTTTGGATCACGAGAGAGCACACCCGTCAGTTCAACGAATGGTTAAAGATGCGATTCACTAGGAGGTCATCAAGTGATGATATGTTGCGATGGTTAGCAAAAGAGTCAAAATTTATAATTGTGACATAGGAAGGATATGACATAATGGGTACACATTTTATACGAAAACTCAGGATAGGAAGAGCACAGTCCAGAATAGCGGTGTCCGCATAGATGCGTTTCATGAGTAGTTCAATACCGTTAGGCCAAACAAAATAAAACATGAGTTGAGCTCCTTCTATGGGTTCGTAGAGGAGATTTGAGAGCACGACTACGTACTTTTCAAGATCCTCCTATTTCGATGCCATTGGGCCAAACTTCCATAGGGTGTGAAGGTTGACAAGTACGACATCCCTACTGTGGACCTTGAACGTTGTCGGATACAAGGACGAACCATTTGTACTTGCTAAGCAAGTTCTTCAAGTATTTTACGTAATGGACTCGGCAAATAAGAACCGCCACGTAGTTCTTCATGGAAAAATAAGGATTGTCGAGTTGAGAATATCGTGGATGAGGAATAGTACAATCAATTTGACGAGTTTCCTCCTTTCAGAGACGGCATCAGGCTCGAGGAAAAACACAGTGAGGAAGCTAGCTATATGCGCGTTGGTCATTGTGAAGGGATATTTTTTAATTAAGAATTTATTCAATTGTTATTAAGAAACACGGCATGTAATTAATAATTTATTCTATTATAATTTATTCAGTAATTAAGAAATTATTCCATCTGTGATTGTATCTGATTTATTATTTTCAGAGGGCATGGTTAGCATTTCCTGAGGCTAGCCCAAAAATAGAATATTTTTTAACTATAGAATGAACTATCACAAGCGGTTTAGTGGAACAAACCGTCTGTGATCTGTATCACAGACGGTTCTAAAATACATCTGTCTATGATATGGTCGCATGTCACAAACTGTTTTTAAAATAGAACCGTCTGTGATATGGTCTCATATTACAGACGACTCTATTATGGAACCGTTTGTGATACTTATCACCGACTGTTTTTAAAATAGAACCGTTTGTGATATGAGACCATATCACAAACGGTTCTATTATGGAACCGTTTGTGATAATTATCACAGACGGTTCCATAATAGAACCGTCTGTGATATCCCTTTATTAGCAGGGCCTCGCTAGGATTTGCGCCCTTACTCGTCACTCGTCCATTCGCTTCCCCAGCGCCCTTACTCTTGTCCGTTCCCCTCCTCACCCAAGCGCCCTCGACCTCGACGCTGCCGCGGCTAACATCGACAACGCCGCCCAAATCCCCCTCCCTGACGCCCGCCCTCAGGTTGCGCCGCCGCCGCCTGAAGCCTCCTCCCTGACGGCCGCCCCCAAGTCGTGTGGGCTTCGTCCAAATCCCCCTCTCCGACGCCTCCTACCTCGAGCCACGACACTTGGCCTCCTCCTCCACGCCGGAGCTACGCCACTCGGCCTCCTCCTCCCCCATCGCCACCCGAAGCCCCCTCCCAAGGTACATCTCCCCTCCATCCTCTTGTACACCTCTATATTCTAGTTGCATAAATTCCTTCTCGGTTTTGTGTACATGGACTCTTTTTAGCATTTTGGTAGTTTGATGTTCTCCAGAATTTGGTTTGATTGACGTGGGAATTGCCTTCAGATGTAAATGGTTCAAATCATCATTTTGTACTGATTGACATCGGCTCAATATGTGGTAGCACAACACGGGCATTGAACTAGTAGGTAGAAAAGAGTTTGTGAGGGCACTTGCCTTGAGATGTAGAAACAACTAAAATCATATATAGCCGCTTTTTCTGAGAGTCAAGCTAGGCACATTGAACATGGAGCGACATACAAGACGTCATGTGACTTTTTTAGCTATATATACGCAATATAGAATTCTAGATATGAAAAAAAAAATTGCCACGGATATGCAATGCATACTTTTTACCAGCTGCCGCATGATTTTGATATGCTACTTAGCACGCATGCTGACAGCAAAAATAGGACAATACAATTAATTCAAATCTGTTTATAAATAAATGTTATTGGGCCATGAACCAAAACATGGGCTGATCGACCAACAAGGACCTACTCCTAAACAGACGAACCTCAAGAACCCAGAGCCATGTAACACTAAGAATATCATGAGTTAATTAATTGTGGGGGCTTGGGTCCAAGGTCTTGTGTTAATTAATTAAACTTACCAAATCAAGACTGTCAAATGTTCATCTCTTCTTCAGCTTTAGGTGAAGTTTTATGATTTCCACCTTTCATTTTTCATCTTCTGTTGCCGCCTTCATTCTCATTTTCCATTGTCATATCATTACACTACTACAGAAAAGATCTTCACAGATGGTTCAAAAACGTCATCACAGATAGTTTCGTGAGCCGTCTGAGTTTATGGGTCAGTGATGACATGAGGTCATCACAGACAGTTTTTGAACCGTCTGTGAAAAAGCTATCACAGATGGTTCTTGTTGATAGTTTTTTCTATTGCAAAAACATCGGATTTTGAGCCAAACCAATCAATTGCTAGATAGTAGTTTTCATATGCAACCTCTAGCAAGACAACTAAAATCCAATTAAAATTCCGATGGCAAACACATTATAGGAAAAGGAAACCAAAAGGTTTCACAACATCCCCTCCGAATGGGAAAAAAAGAATAAAGTTACAAAGTTAAACTAGCTAGAAACCATCTATGCCTCCAAGCTCCTGAATAACTCATCGACTTCTTGGATTGGTTTTGTGAGCTCCTCTCTGTACCTCACCAGCATATCACAAGATGTTCTTGCATGTCGTCGAGTTCAACTCAAGCTCGTTGGCAAGGAGAGATGATTGAAAACCTCTAGCGGCGCTCCGACCTTAGGTAACACAAAATTAAGAAAAGTTTTTTTACAACAAACAGCCAACAAATTGTGTATGTTATGGGGATGTACACGTACTTTCCGACAGTCTACCTCCTACGGCAGACAAGGAGCTCCTCCGCATCCCTCCTCGCCGCCGTCGTGGTGTGGTTCTCACCGAACCATGACGGGAATCGAGGGTGGTCGCCGGAGCTCGGTGTGGGGAGGGGAGAGGGAGAGACTGATGGAAAATAAGGCTGGGGTGGCTATAATATATAAGGACAGCACCAAAACATTTTGCCTCCCGCGCGCACATTCAAAATTTTTCGAACTCCCGCGTTGCGAACCACGACGGTTTCATACAAAAACCGTCTGTGATGACATATCAAAGACGGTTCTAAATATGAACCATCTGTGATAAGTATCTTATCACAGATGATTCATATTAAGAACTGTCTATGATATATATCTTATCATAGATGGTTTGTATTAAAAACCGTATGTGACTTGGAATCACTAACACTCTGATTTTATCATGGCATTTAAAACCATAGTAAAATCAGAGAGTTAGTGATTTGAAGCCATGGTAAAATCAGAGTGTTAGTCATTTCAATCTATGGTAAAATCAGAGTGTTCAATGATTTTAAGCCATGGTAAAATCAGAGTATCAGTGATTTCAAGCCATGGTAAAATAAAAAAAATACTTATCACAAGCCATGGTAAAATAAAAAATACTTATCACAAACAGCTTTTTGATGAGTAACCGCCTGTGATGAGTCCTGAAGTCACGGTTCATCTTGAAAACCGTCGTGATATTATTTCTTCACAGACGGTTTTAGCGCAACAAGAATATAGACGGTCGCTAAACTAAAATGCTCGTGATTGTATTAATCTGAGATGGTTTGGGTCAACCGTCTGTGATGAGGCGTCCAGTATTAGCCTTTTTATAGTAGTGTTAGCACATTATGTAGTACCAGTTTATGCAATATTCTATATGTTAGCAAACTTCAATTAATCAACCTTCTACATTCCCGAAAAAAATTTGAGGTGTTATATTAAATAACTTTACATTTCTTCCCCATCCTTTTTGAACTATATTTCTCATGAGAATTGAATTGCATGGCAAGTTGCGTACGCATGACCTTAAGCTCAAAACAAGAGTGAACATAATCTTTGATCAATTTCTTTATGTGGATTTTGCACATTCGAGTGCAGTTTGATTTTGTGGAGACTATGTTGAGCCTTAATGTCATGCGTAGGTAGCAGCCCTTACAATTGTATTCTCATGATAGAGAGAGTTCAAAATAGATGGGGGAAGAGACGAGAATTTATTTAATAGCACGGTTGGGATTTTTTCGGGATTGTGGAAGGTTGATTAAATGGAATAGGTTGGGATATGGAACATTGGGAAGGTGGGTGATTTACCTTAGAAATAATTATATGAAATTATATATTTTTTGTTGGCATTGCTTTTCACCACGATTCATTTGAATTGTTTCTATTTTTGTCTTTTGCTGAAAAGTTTCCATAGATAGCAAGTAAACGAAATGGCGTCCGCACAGTCTTCGCCGCCGTCATTGACGTCGCCGAATGCATCTAGTGCTTCGAAGAAAGAGGCACCTAAGTGACATGGCAGAGGAATATCGAAAAGGTCTAAGTGCCGAATGACCATCACGGAGGTCACTCCCATTGGGGTCCCTCTGCATCCAAAGAAAGCAACGACAACATTCCGGACCACCTGCGGGATAGTTGGAAGGGAACGGATCCCCATCACCACACCAAGCTAGAAGTTTTTGACAAATGAAGAGAAAGAGCAGCTGTGGGAAGAAATTTCAAGATCGTTTGAGATCCCAGCAAAAGTCCAGGGACTCGTGTGACAGCAAACGTTCCTCGCGATAGAAAAAATGTGGAAGACCTTCAAGAGCACGCTTGTCACGGGGTATGTGAACAAGGATCGGACGCCCTTCACGAAGTATCAATTCGTGTCGCGGGATACATGGGACTCCTTTGTGTGGATGAAGATGACGACCGAATTTTAGGAGTAGAATACAGCGCACAAGGCTATCCAGATATAAAACACTCACCCCCACAGACTCGGCATCGCTAGGTATGCGGGTAAAATCCCACAATAGAGGAGGGAGGACGAAGAGGCAATACGGTGGGAGGTCTCCCCGCCATTTGTCGGGATCACAGACGAGCGTGCCCAAAACTGGTTAAGAGTGAGGTCATCAACCACATCTTTGGACGCCATCTTTTTCATAAACCCAGCATACGAGGAAGTATCCCAATGTCTGATAAGATATGTCGAACTACCTAGTTGTTAATAAGTCCATAACTTCATAGGGTCTAAAATAACATGATGGCCTCTTGCAGTAAACATTGAGGCTCCTTTGAAGCAGTCAGGGAGAAAGATATACTATCCACGACCCTAAAAAACAAGGAGCACTCGGGTCGCATGTTAGGCCTTGGGGTTTACGTACCTTGGAGGTAGGGATTCCCACATGACTCCGAGGCGTATAGGAGTACGAAGAGATCCAAGGCAGAGCGCGAGGAACAGTTGAAAGAGGACATTCGTGTAGAATTTAGAGGACATATAACATCATTATAGGAATAAATGAATCAATTCCTCAACCAGTCGTAAGCTGCCCTCGTAATTTGGGAGGCAGCCCCCCTCAGCGTCGGAGTAACTGCACGTCCACGCCACTTTCTGAACATAGCGACGTCTAATTACCTATCGACGACATCGAGGTAATGTACATCGCTGGAATACTCCAAAGATAGACCTGTAGGATGCCTTAGCTAATTGTGTATTATTTTGTAGGAGCCCACGCCCTGCAAGCTCCAAGTGAGGCTGGTTCGGTCCATTTCTATTGAGGCCGGGCGGGGGATGGCGTTTCCATACCAGGAAGAGACAATGTTGCACGGTGCCTAGCTAGCACAGGGTTACGCTAAGGTCTAGGTGGACATGGTACATGACACTTGCATGATCATCCAGCTGGAGAAGCCCCCGAACAAAGACATCATAACACTAGGGGATGCCATACACACTTTTGTCCAGTGGCCCAAGAGGGACATCGCCCTGGACCCTACAGTGCCGTGATCTCCACACGACCATGCCACTCTAATAGAACCCTCGATGACTCCACCTCAACCTTCACTTCAGAAGGCTACCATATCGGCTCCCATGGAGACAACACCGAAGGAACAAGAAAAGTGTGCTGAATTGTCTCCCGGGAAGACAGATAGCAGGCAAGTCGCTAAGGCCAAATCAAAATCGAGGAATATTAAGGCGCCTCGCAAGCCCTAGATGAACTCCCTCGGAAGGCCGTTAGTCCTCGACACACTCTTACCCCACCTTGGAATGAGTTGCGAGAATTTGCATGCCTGGTACATGTGAAAGACCAATGAGCGGAGGAAAATCCGGCCTACTGGATTCACCGTCATATACACGGAGAGGCATTTCCTCCACGAGCTGGGCTTCTTCCTCCACGATGTTGGACACTGTAAGTGTGTACAATCAAGTTCTATATTCATGTAATACCGATAAATATCATAACTCATTGCTTATGTATATATACATGATGCAAGAAGCCCGGCGATCGGGAGAATTGGTGGGTTTCTTCAGCCCACAGTTGATCTCTGAGCAATGCATCACCCAAGACACATCCTACATCGAGAAGTACATAACAACGGGATTGCTTGCTCAGGACAACAAGGACTACATACTAGTGCCCTACAACCAGAGGTAAGTGCTTCACTACTTGCTATACAAATTCCATTTGTACTTTATACGCAACACGAACTTAGGTTTAATGACTATAGTGACATACATGGTTAGGTGGTACTGGATCCTTATAGTCATTGTACCAAAGTGTAACAAGGTAATATATCTTGATTCCCTACTCAACAACAACTACGACTTCACCCTTATGTAAGAAATACTCGATAGGTATGTTCATTTCCTCCATACATAACTCTATTGTAGTATTCCTTAGTTTCAAATGGCCGAGGATAACATTTTGGAATCACGTAGGTCATTCAACACCTATATATGTTGCCAGGGGAGGGAGACATAAGGAATCGAGCGCCACAATACAACACAGGACATGATTTTCGGTACCCGCTACAACACAATAATATTATATCACACTTCATAATAATGCCTCTCGAACTGACTATACACATATATGTAATTCTATTTTTGCAGTGCTACCAGCAACTACAAGACCACCTATGTGCATTCTACGTTTGCCGTCATATGCAGGAAATCATGAGTGCTAAGATGAATAATCCAGAGGTTTGTCAATCTCACAATAATTATTTCTTAATTATCAATTTAAATATATATATCCTTACTACTTTACTCCTCCTAGCGATAGGCCATGACAATCAAATCAAGTGCATTCGATCTGGACGAAGTCTCGAACATTCAAGGATGGCTCTCCACCTTCATCGTGACGGAGATCATTGACTCGAAAGGAGAGTTTCACTCTGTCGACACCACTGAACGATCTTCAAACAATTGATTCAATTGTAATTCACTTTGAGTTGTAATTCAATTGTAACTCTAGTGACAATAAATGAACATTCTTTTGTAATTGATTTTAAGTTGTAAATTACTTTGAGTTGTAATTCACTCATTTGTGATTTATCTTTTTTCTGCTTGCTTGTTTTTAGAGGGCATGGCTAGCATTTCCTAGGGCTAGCCGAAAATAGAAAAAAATTTAGGTATATAACGAACTATCACAGACGGTTTTGTGGTGTAAACCGTCTATAAAGGCCAACTATCACAAACGGCTACCACCAACAACCGTTTGTGATATATCGGATATCACAGACGGTTCTTTTTACTAACCGTCTGTAATATTACTTCAATCATAGATGGTTGATACATATAACTGTCTATGATGACCGACGTATCACAGACGGTTTTTAGTAGAAGCCGTCTGTGATAGTAGGCCTTCACAGACGGTTTATACCACAAAACCGTCTGTGTTGTGACTTATCACAGACGGCTCACAAACCGTCTGTGATAACCACCTGTTGTCATAGACACATAAATAAATTCAGACGGTTCAGAAACCGTCTGTGATAACAGTTTAGAACCATCTGTGATGTCCCTTTCTGTAGTAGTGAATGAACACAAAGCATTTCTGGCACAATAAAAGGACAGCAAGTAATTTACAAGCTTAAGACCAATTTATATCCAATTGTTGTATTCAATTTTCACAATGACCCAACTCCTCATTGAGCATTAAACTAATCCCACAAACATTACTAAGCAATATCTCCCAGTGCTAGTTTCAATCAAATCAAATTAATTTGAGACTTCTACTAGCACGACACATATGCAAAGTAATACGAAAAAGGAAAACAACGATACTCACGATGCAGATGTCACTCAAAGCCACCGAGCAGTAAACCAGGCAAGGCACGCCAAAGGCGTTGACTTAGAAAACCAATCGCCCCACTGTGCCATGTTTGAACGGACGAGGTTGTCGGAGATACAATGTCGATTTGCAATTCGGGACATACCAAATTGCAAAGTCGAGGTACAGGGAATGCTGCACAAGAAGTAGCTGAGGAAGCATCGAGAAACCGAAGCCCTTATTTCACACCAAGTCAATCCAAGGCCAAGCCAATCCCACCTCCAAACGACGCAAGATCAAGCCCTCACCTCACCTCAACCGAGAAGAGGGAGCAAGAACCGAGGTACGCAAAATAGAGGAGTGATTCGGTCCTACCACCGACAGCACCGAGCTCAGCCATGGAGGTGCGACGGCGTCGAAAGCCACAAGAATCAAGATCAAACTGGGAAGAAGAAGAACCAAAGATTAGGTATTGCTTACACAATTTTTCGGGATGCAGAAAAAACGGAGAGGAGCTATCGCTTTTGTAGAGGAGGAAGACGAGGGGGTGAACCGCCCAGCTGCTGCGAATGGCCGGCACGCAAGGCGCCCAGGCCGCTCGCGCCTCCAGAGTCACCGCCGCCGCTCGGGTCTCTTGCTCTGCTCGTACAAGCACCAGAGAAAGAGGGGGAAAGCCCCATCGTGCACGAGTGGATAGGGCTGGAGCGGAGCCTCCAGCCTTATTTTTTCCTTCCTCTCACACCGACATGTGGTCCCCGCCAGTTTTTTCCTTTCCTTTTCCATTTTCTTCTTTTCTCTAATTGAGAAATTACAAAAATGGCCCTCAAATAACAACAATACTCCTTTGCTAAACATCAGAATATTTCTATTGTCGAATTTATGAATGAGGACAATTGGTATCATCACTTCCACCTGCCTTTGTTACCTACTACTTCTCATCAATTTAATAAGCTTTCGACTACTTTGGTCGATCTTGCTCTGGATAACTCGATTTTAGACACTTGGTCTTATATTTGGGGAAATGGTCACTACTCTTCCAGCAAAGCTTATAAAGTTTTTTTTTGTGAACAACAACAAACTACTTGGCCTTTCATTTCGCTATGGAAATTGTTATGAATATTGTGTGTATATTGAAGAGGCCCAATGGGCAATATATATAGTGTGTACAAGGGATGTATGCCATATACAGATAAGGCAATACAAAAGACAGATAAGGAAATATAAAAGAGTCCCTATTCTAACACCCGCCCTCAAATGCAAGGCGTATGCAATAGCATTGCATTTGGAAAGGGTTGACACTAAAATATGGAAAATCCAAAATCCGAGTCTTGATAATGTTGTCGTAGCATGCAGCTCTTGGAAAATATATCGAGTATCAAAAGATCTCCTCCTATCCAGGGTTGTGCAACAGCCCATAAAGCACATGGTGCAGGGGGCTGAGAAAGTCGACCGCTACAACGCGACGAAGAAGAAGAAGAAAACGACATGAATAGAGAGAGTTGTCAAATCAAGCTGAATAGGAATAGGTGGAAGCATGACAGCGCAGATCAAAGACCAAGAAGGCGGCGGTGCTAAAGAAGCGCGGCGGCTAAGAAAGCGGCGGCATCATAACGACTTCTACGATCTTCACGCGGCTCAGAAAGAAGAGCGGGAGCGGCGACTGCTGCTATGCATAAGGCAATTCCTATGTTTCTATGACTGACAATAAATTTATAGACTCACATGGCTTAAACGAACTCAAAGATTGAGTGGTATGGACTTGGATGGACGCAACGGAAGAAAATGACACAAAAAAACTAAGGATAACTAGCAGCAGCAACATGCAACAGGACGCCACCACAACCACGAACAATCCCGAACCAAACGTGTGAGGACAGAGATTTCTGACAGAGCACGACCTTGCATGTGCTCCTAGTAAGCGATTTGTTGCTTTCCTTTCCTTATCCAACTTGAAGCAACACCAGCGCACTGTGCCCTCCATCCACCCACAAAGAAGATGCACTCTTCGCTTCGCCCATCGACAATGCAACAATACAGCAGATCCCCTCCTCTCTTCTCTCCTTCTACGCCCCCCGCCACCGCGACACCATGGCTCGTGTCGGAGGTCTCGCCGCACCAAAGCAAAGGAGGGAGGCGGCGCGGGGAGGAGAGCCTCGTGGGCTTCGCCTTGGAGGATTCACTGTAGGCGGTGGGGCACGGCCTCGACGAGGCCCGCGCGTGGGACCTACCCATCGGCAGCGACAGTCGAGGTGGGAGGCCATGGGGGAGATCGAGAGCTAGTAGAAGACGTCGGGAGATCAGGGCGGGGAGGTGCGCACGGAGGTCGGCCCGATCCAGGGCAGTGCAGCTCGAGGCTTGGCCATGCGAAGCAGAGGTCGGGCAGAGCAGGCCTCCGTGCCGCCGTAGGCTCGGGATCCAACGGGAGAGCACAGGCGGTTGGTGACGACGAGGGCGGCGCCACGCTTGGGAGGCGTAGCTGGTGACGACGGGCAGAGCCACCCCTGTGAGCGAAGATCGGTCCTCTCAGGGGTAGCAGCAGCGCAGGACGAGTTGAGGCTAGGAGGCGGTGGTAGTAAGAAACCCTAACCCTAATCTTTACTCTGATACCATGTTATGAATATTGTGTATATATTGAAGAGGCCAAATAGGCAATATATATAGTGTGTACAAGGGATGTATGCCATATACAGATAAAGCAATACAAAAGACAGTTAAAAAAATATAAAAGAGTTCCTATTCTAACAGAAATCAAGACGTGTCATGAAGCACAAGTTCTTCTTTTGGCTTCTCTTATGTGATCGTCTTAACACTAGGGATCTTATGAGAAGGAAGATTTTTTTTTGTTGTTGAAAACCATGCCTGTGTTCTATGTCCTCGTGGATCAGAAGAAACGCTTCTGCATGTTTTTTTTTCTTCTCTTGCACTTCTAGTAGGACATGTTGGAGATTTCTAAGCATTAACTGAGACTATAAGCTTGAGTTGTTTGATATGTTGGGTGATGCACGGCAAAGACTTCGACTGAAATGCTTCAAGGAAGTAATTATCATTGCCTGCTGGACAACTTGGACCCATCGCAACAAGATCATCTTTGATAATGGAGTTCTATCATTTGCAAATTGGTTAAGAGAGTTATCCATAGAGTACAGCCAGCTCGTGAAGAGATTCCTTAAAGAATGACTGAGTAGTCTTCTCTAGTGTTTTGGTTATAGTCTTTGGTCCTGTTGAGCTGCGCTTTTGTATATTCTCTCCCTATCTTCTTGTACCCTTTTCTTTTTATTAGTAATATATCTGATATACAGTAAGGGCCTCCCCTCCTGTTCGTTCAAAAAAAAATAGTACTACTAGTTGAATTCATACTTTCGAAGGACTAAGCAAATTTTAGTAGATCATTGTTATCGTGCCAGTGGTGAATGTAACTCAGATTTTACATTTTCTTAATTTTTCACTGCTTTCGCGATCATGTGCAACTGTTTCAATTACTAATGTTACGAAATTTATTGCTGCTTACCTAAGTATACCAGTTACCGGTATCTTTTATGTACGTATGCCAAGCATCTATACATACAAATAGGGGTGCACATTCGGTTTATACGGTTTATCGGTCCAGTTTATTCAGTATAAATTTATTTCGGTTTTTGAAAATTGCCAACCGAATTAACCAACTAAAAATTATAAACCGAACCTAATAAACCAAAATATTTCGGTTCGGTTTGTTCGGTATTTCGGTATACCGAAATATTATCCTTAGAGTCGGTGTGGCTGGAGTCTAGCCGGCACGGCGGTCAAAGCCTCGGAGGAGCGATGCGACGGCGAGCCTGGGGAGAGATGAGAGAATCACTGGAGAGCGTGGAGCTAGCGGGGGAGCAAGAACAGGTGGCCGGGAGGCGGTCGTGTGGTGGCTGTAGGCGAACTGCAGTCGAAGGAGGCGACGTGACAGTGAGCTTGGGGGAAAGGCAAGAGGATAAAGGGAGAGCGCAGTAGCGAGCGAGGGAGCAAGAGGAGGAGGCCGGGAGGCTTGGTGTGGTGGCCGGAGGCGAGTACGACACACAAAAAAAGGTGGAGATGTCAAAAGTCCACGACTAAAACCGAAATACAAATAAGTAGACAATGCACAAGTTAGCATTGCCACAACGAGTTCAGCACTTCTGTAGCGGCATGTATGTATTTCAAGTAGAAATGGACAAGCTCCTCTCAAAGAAAACAAAACGTAGAAACGGACAAGGATGTGCAAAGGTCTCAGCATTCATGCAGTGCCATAATATTTCAAATCTCCCTCTCTGGAAAACGAATTCCCGAATATCATTTAATTAATTCCTTCTGGTAGATCTCACGATCAAATTCGGTGAAACATTAATACGAGTGAGATTTGGCAAATATTCTCTTATTTCCCTGTTATATGTATATATGTTTTTCTTTTACTTGCTCAACGTTCAAACTAGAAGAAATTTGTTTGCTTCGACTTTTCACTAAACTTGAGTGACGCCACACTTTCTTAATTATCATATACCTCGAATGTGTTATCTACACAATTTTTTTTTTTGACAAATATAGTCAAACTTGCGACGAACGATTCAGACGGCACACTTTTGGCGCAGAATTGTGAGTACGTGTGGCAACCAACGTTACCAACCAAAGAGACCCCTAATTAGTACATTATGATCGCTTGGATTCTGTTGATGAAGTAGTACTTAATTGGTATGGCTATAAACAAAAAAGCAAAAAAGATTTGACGTGATCATCGAGTGATTCACTTGCCATAGATAGCATCATCTCTAGTGTCGTAGGCACAGGTCAGCGTCCGGATGGGCCCACTCCAGTGCCTACGCGACAGGCCGCGCGCGCAACAGCAGCGCGCACGGCATCTACACTCCCGCGGTTGCCCTTCGGTCGCCACGTGTCAATCGCTACGAATGTCATGCAAAGTTTACAGATTTTGGGAACAGGTGAGCAAGATATGTATGCACGCATGAGATGTATCATTTTCTTGTTTTATATCCACGGCTTTCGCGGAGCACCAACAATCTGATATTTTAATGCTCTCTAGCGTACACACAAATATATAAACATTTTTTTCCTTTTCTTTCTTTTTTCCGAGGGATCGTCCATGGTTAACCCACTATATTATGCTCGAACAAGAAAAGACATGTACAATATGTGACTCCATAATTAGCTAGATCAACACATATCGATAAAAGAATTTTTCGTGGAGTATGTGGATTTTATGGTATCACTTATCTATTTTTAGTTCATCTTTTCAGATAATACCAAACTATTTTTGAGCATCGGATCTGAAAGAAACAATGCGAGGTATGATTACATGAGAGCAACCTAAACAAAAATCAAAGAGGCTGCTCATTCTTCAACCAAAGGAGGGCCTACAAAAATATTATAATATAGGAATAAGTCCAGGTTACTCACTCGAACTATCAGAAAAGTCTGGTTTACCCTTTGAAAATCAAAACTGGTTATTTAACCCCCTAAATTTGTGAAATAGGGGAATTCACTATTTGCCCTCCCTTTAGTTGCGTTTTCAGATTTTACCCTCTTTCCCGACCTAATACATTTTTGCCCCCTCCTTGTCTATTTCTTCAGATTTTGCCCTCTTTGCATTATTTTATTCTTATATGCATGTTTTCCCGTTACATGCCATGCGAAATTACTCTCTTGCCCTCGGTCCTGTTCTCGTCGCACGCACAGCCTCGTTCCAGTCACACGCACGGTTTGATTGAAGTAAGGAATGGAAATCCAATCCAGCGTTTGGCTCCAATCAGTGGTATTGGCTCCAATCAGTGGTATCATCGCTCAACATACAAGATGAACTGCACCGAAATCCCCAATATTCGCTGCCCATCAACATCCATCGAGAGCAAGGAATGGAAACCAAGGCGGTCACCATCGGCGATCTGATCCACCGCTTCGCCTCCTCCTGCCTCTCCAACCGCCTGCCTAGCCACTACACCCTAAATGATTCCGGCGACATCGACCTGGACGACGACGACGACGATCCCTTCACTGACTTCGCCGACGCCGTCTCGGGCGCCAAGGAATGCCGGCGCTCCCCTTCTGCGGCGGCGGCAGCGGAGGAGGAGGAGGAGGAGAGGAAGGTGGCGGCGGTGGCCAAGGGTGCCGAGCGGGCACGGGACGAGGAGGCGCTCATGGCGGAGGTCTTCGATGTGGTCTCGGCGTGCGCGCGCGCAGTATGCGCAGACCGCCTATGGGACCGGACAAGATGCGCGCGCCGACACCGCCGTCGTCGCCGAAGCTCCGCCACCTCACGTGCCTCCGCAACCGCTTCGTCGCTCATGCTGCTGGCCACATCCCATCCCCAACCGGCCGCGCCCTCTCCACGAGGTCACACGCCGACGAGGCCGCCCTCGACGACCTCTGGCCCAGCCCAAAGGCAGCCGAGTGGATACCAAAGAGAAGCTCGCAGGTCGGATGTGAGGAGGGAGCAGAGGCGAGCTCGAGGAGGAGGCGAGGCCGGGTTTGCAGGGGTGGATGATGGGGGAGAGCCGGGAAGGATGCCGCCGGGGTCAAAGAGAAGCTCGCGCAGGGGTGGATGATGGAGGCGAGACAGCCTCAAAGAGAAGCTCGCGTAGGGGTGGATGATGGATGGAGGGAGGCGGAGCCGGGAGGGAGGAGGAATGGAATGGGGAGATGTGCACGGGAGAGATAGAGTGCTGGTGCGAAGGGTAAAAGAGACATTTTGCGTGGCTTGTAATGGAAAAACAGACGGAAATGATTAAAAAAAGGAAAAGAGGGCAAATAGCGAAGAAACTGACTAAGTGGAGGGTAAAAAAACTGTTACATCGGGAATGAGCGTCGGCTGGCCTGTCCAAAACAATGCCGCCATGCATCATGAACAGGCCGACGCTCCTCTGTGGCTTTTCTGTGATGTTGCTTCTCTGTTCCTTTGTCCACGTTCTGTTCCTTTGCCCAGGACCTGTCTTCCTTCTCAGGGTGTTCTATTAGTTGCTTGTTAACTCTCTCTCCTCTATGTTGAGTGGTGGACCCATATGTCATTCACATAAACCAAGTCAATTATCCAACTTTTCTCTCACTTACATGTAGACCCCACACGTCATCCTCCCAATTAAAAACCATAATTATTTCTCTCTCTTATATGTGGTCCCCGCATGTCAGTCAACCTTTGGTCAAACCCTGGTTCATGAGCTTAGTCTACCGTGGGCTAGCATCTCTCTGTGAACATGATTCATAGACCAGTGGCCCACATGTCAACCTCTAGTCCTATTTTCAGGAATTATTTTAATTCTAGAAATTCATAAATATCAGTAGGTCCCACTTGTCATATACTCAGCCATTTTCTAATATTTTTAAAATAGAATATTCTGTAGACTCCACTTGTCACTTTCTCTCTCCCTTTTCTTTTTCAGCATTTTTCTTTCCAATCAAACTTCCGAGAGTCCGTTCTCCTCCGTCCGAACTCCGATTGAACCCATTCAAGTTTCTAAATCCATCTAAATTCATTATCTACCTTTCAGTACTATTCAATTTCAATTTGGAGTTTATTTGTTTTGTATTTTTTTTTAATTTTGTTTGTTTCGCGCTTTCTCTCTCATTAGACGTTGAAGTCCCGGAATCGTCCGAAGGAGCTGAAGTCAATCAAGTAGAAGATCAAAGACAAAATAAGACCACCATTGCTATAGCAAGGCAAGTTATACCTTTGATCATGTTGAACCTAGTTTTCTAAAATTACTTTGATTCAAATTATTGCATTTACTTTAACTATTTATTTAAATGCTTTTGGGTTTAGTTATTAATCCAATTTGTTTATATCCACCTTGTCTATTGTTATGTCATGATCTTTTGTCACCCTAGATTGGTTCATTATTTAGTTGGTATTATCGTAGCATCAACGTGGGTTGGTTAGATACGAGTAGATTGCTTAGCCATGCAACGAGTCATATATATCATTGAGTTGCAATTATGAACTTGACTAAGTGAATATGGAACTTTGTGATAAAACTGTGTGTGTTGTGTGCTATTACTCGTTGATAGTATGTATTGCACTTAATCAACAGGGTGGGAAAGGATTTAGATTGAGGCAAGTGGTGGATATTATGTGATATGGTGGAGCTGTGTGCTTGGGTTATATGAATCTTTGTGGCATAGTTAGAATTTGGAAGTCTTGCCTTAGTCAATTAAGGACTTAACTTTGTGCGACATTAAACTGAGCCTTACTATATAACCACATGCCTGGTATGGGACGAGCCTAACTTAGTAAGTTATGGAATCATGGCATTGACTACTCAGGCATATAGGTTAAGCTATGTGCCAGGGTGGAGATGTGTACCGCTATGTTTGGGTCACATTTATAAGCGGTTCACCGTCTTTAGGCCCAACAGTGTGTGTCGTACCAAGCGCTATGTTTGGGTTGGTACAACGGTAAAACACATCAGAAGGGTCAATAGTCAAGGTGAAGTTTCGGAAAGGTTTTGTTTTGATCAGCTCTGATCCAGTTGATTGCATCTTATTGGTAAAGTGTACAACCTATGTAGAGTGTTAAACAATCTATTCAAATAGCCGTGTCCGTGGTCATGGATATGCTCGGGGATTTCACATGAGGGGTAGATTTTCATAAAACCATTGGGAAGGGACAGTTGTGTGGTTAAACTCATATGGCTGTGTGAAATAATTTGATTAGGCTTTGTGTCCTTTGTGAAAATACTTGTTAAACTATTACTGTTTATTTGTTTTGAATTACACTTTAAATCTATTATTGTATTCAATTCCAAATGCAGCTTTATTGCAAAATAACCACAGAAGCCATTTTCCTTTGGAATAAGCTATAATCTATAATTGCATTCTGTGGTGTAACTTGTTGAGTACGGTTGTATACTCAATCTTGCTCTAATCATTCAGATAAAGTGGAGGAATCGTCAGTCAACGAGGTCTACTTCAAGGATCGTAGAGAACTAGGTCGCGCTACCCCAGCCGATTGGATGTGGGCATATGGATGGGCTTCACTGAAGTTATTCTGTTACCTTCCGCTATAACTTAATTGAGCTATTCGCCTGCCGAGGCATTAATTATAAGCTTTGACCTTAATGTTGTTACTCTGATTATTATTTTTGTTTACCTATTTATTAGTCATCTTTGCATTTAGAAATGATATTTCATCGATGTTACCACTGTGTGCACTAGCATGATCATGGACTAGTGCAGTATACACAGAGGGTCCAGAATTATACTTTTGGGTCCCGACAGAGGTGATATCAGAGCATATCGACTGTAGGTCGTGACCTTAGTTAGAATGACCGTTTTTAGGAAAGACTTCAAAACTTATTTTACAAATAGAAAATCTTAATGATGTGTTATACTCATGTTATCTAGCTTCTATACTCTTCCATTCTATTTCTTTCTCATCTATTTTCTTCCTCACTGTTTTGAGTATTAAATTAGACTCCCTTTCCTCATAACTTCTATAGTTTGTCATATCTGTGCCAAATATCATGATGGATGCCCAAGAGCTGTTTTCAACAACTCTATGAAGACCATGCAACCAACAACGACGTATCGACATCTCCCCAAGTGTTCAAGACAAGTTCGTCACAAGAATTAATGATCAATTTGATGAAGGCTGTGACCAGTTCTAGTTTTTTCTTCAGACCAACCATATAGGATAAATCAGCGTTGTTTCCTCTCGTGTGTTGAGCCAAGTCACCCAGTTAAGTCATAGTTTAATCGACTAGACAATTATATTTTCGTTTTCCTTCTTTTGTGTGTAGTTTGGTTGTGAGTTTTATGCTTCTTAATAGCTTCCTGGCTATTTGTGTGTTCCCTGGTGTTCTTTGGGTCAAACTTGCTCCCCTTTGTAGATTGTCTTCCTTTACCTTGTGCTTTTCTCTCTCATCTATTAGCCTTGGTCAGCTAGCAGATAGAGAGCCCTAGTAGAGTCAACCTTGTCAGTAATTTTGAGACAGTCTCTGCCAGCTCAGATCTTGTCAAGCCCAGTGGAAAGTTGTCAGTACCAGGAGTAGCGGATCCAGTCATGGAACAATTCGTGGTAGCTCAGACTCAACTTATGAACGCGATGATGCAGGACATGAACAACATGATAACACAATAGAATTAGACCATCGCTACTCTAATAAATTTGTTGAATCAGAATTAATCAAGCAAGCCTCCGTACCATCACTAGTGTCAATACCAGAGCGGATGTTAACCAATAGCTATCTCCAGTGCCAATAGTGACACATCAGAGCTTGAATTAGTTTCCTGTCACCCAAAATCAGCTCATGCAAGCAAAGTTTCAACCATTAAACAGTGGTAATGCTCGCAATGATGCACGACTCGTTGCCATTCCAATAGCACACCCTTAGTTCAAGCTTGCAAAGTCCTTAAGGACGAAGCCACCTATCTTGGAAGGATCAACCGCACTTAAAGATGTAGAATCCTAGATTCGCATCATAGAAGATAAGCTAAATGTTGTGCAATGCAATGATAACGAGAAAGTTCTTAATGCTGCTCGTCAATTGGAAGGAGTTGCATTAGATTGGTGGGAAAAATTTCGTGCCACCCATTAGGACGAGCAGACCATCATTTGGGCAGAGTTCGCCATAGCTTTTCGTCAACAGCATGCGATATCAAGCAATAGTTATCAAGAGAAACTTGCTATTCCAATATCTTACATCCAATCTAGCCATTGTCATTTGAAGTGCTGCCAACCAGATAAGTCAGAGGATTGTGTATGTACCCGTTGTGGAGAAATAGGCCACTGTAAGAGCTTTAGCAAAAGAGTGCAAGCTGTTGTCAGTACAGGATTTGTGAGCTAAAGAATCACAAAAGCAAAATGTTGACCTTGTCAACCAGCCTCAAAAGAGAAGCAAGTCAATATCATCTGTAGAGTGCTTCGAGTGTGGTGATCAAGGCCACTATGCCAAGAGATGCCCTACAAAGCGTCAAGCTTCAATGTTCAAGAATGATAGTCATTCTGTCATAGTCTCATCAGAAAAGTCATAAGGTTCGACACGTTTATGTTATAGTTGTCGCAAAGAAAGTCACTACGTCAGCCAGTGTCCTAAGAAGAACCAGCCACTCACTCTAGATGAAAGAATACCATAAGTCATTGCAGTCAAGATTATAACACCCAGAGAAGGTGATAAAGCAATATGATCTGTGTGTCCAAAGAAGCAGTCAAATAAGAGGTGTTTGAACGATGATGTTACCAAGAAAGCCTAGATTGGTAATGCCAGATCATGTAGTGTCATGCTTCCGTTCGTAGCAATAAAGTTAGAGATTCGTTGTAACCTTTCCTTTGTTTGAGAGCCAAAAGGTGGACATCTTTGTATGCAAGTCATGAAGAAAAATAATTGTTGGATATTAAATCATTAGATACATCTCTAAGCATATGCCATTGCAAGTCGAGTAATCAGGCATTGAGTCATGTTGATTGAAAATCGTAGAGCCAGAATCAAGGGAATGTGATGTCGAATTCCAACTCATCATTTTGCATAGTAGTGAGATAACAGTAAATGGTTGAAGACCATAACCATGGGATAATGTGCATATCCATAATACAGTATGCAATTACCAGTGCAAGTGATCTATGCAGCATGCAACCGTATTCGAAGTTAGGTTTGTCCTTGATATGGTGGAGCTCAGTGCATGGGATTTTAAAAAGAATGGTTACTTAGTTAGAAATTAGAAGTCGTGCCTTGGTCAGTTAAGGACTTAACTTTGTGTGCCATTGAACTAGGCCTTTCGTACAACCACATGCCTGATGGGACGAGCCTAACTTAGTAGGTTACATAGTCTCGACATTGATTGCTCACGTAGTAGGTTAGGCTTTGTGTATGGGTGGAGGTGTGTACTACCAGGTAGATCACATCGTGGGACGATTCGCCGCATCCCTGTCCAATGGTGTGTGTCGGACTAATTTTCTCAGTGAGTTAGTATCGGCGCTAAAGCACATCGGGAGTGTCGATGTTTGAGATGAAGTTTCTGAAACGTTTTGTTATGATTAGTGCTTGCAACACTAGTTATATCATGTAGGTAAAGTGTACAAACTCTGCAGAGTGTTAAATCAATCTATTCGAATAGCCGCGTCCGCGGTCATGGACATGCTCGGGGATTTCACACGAGGGTTAGATTTTTATAAAACACTTGGGAAGGGAGTTGTGTGATCTAAGTCATATAGCCGTGTGAATAATTTGTTTATACTTTGTGTTCTTTGTGAAAACAACTGATAAATTAATATTGTTTATTTGTTTTACATTGTGTTTTAAACTATTATTCATATTCAAATTGCAAATGTTGTATTTCTACAAAAAGAACCATAGAAGCCATTCCTTTGGAATAAGCCATCATATATATATATTTCATTTTGTGGTATGACTTGCGAGTACGGTTGTGTACTCATGCTTGCTATAATCAACCTACAGAAGTGGAGGAGTCATCGCCTGCTTTTGAGGAGGAGTTTTACGAAGGTGTTGATCGTTAGGTCTTAATCTCAGTCGGTTGCTTGTGGCGAATTGATGGGATTCTGCTGAAGTTTAGTTTGTTCCGCTGCTGCTTATTTTATTATTGCCAGCCCTACGAGGCTTAATAAATGTAAAATTGACCATAAGGTCAAAATGATTATTTGTTATTCAAATTAATCGTTTATGTTATTATTTCGTCTTGTGTGGATCGATATTTATCTATGTTGACACTGTGTGCACTAGCGTGATCCTGGACTAGTGCATTATACATAGAGGGTCCAGAATTGTACTTTTGGGTCCCGACACTTAGCAATTGTTGAGAATCCTTCGATGAAGCGGCGATAATATCCCGCCATCCCCAAGAAACTATGAATTTGGGTAACGGTCTTGGCCTGTTCCTAGTGTAATACTACTTTAACTTTATCGGGGTCAACTGCTACTCCCTCGGTTGTCATGGCATGATCAAGGAAATCAACTTCCTTTTTGTAGAAATCATACTGCCTGAACTTTGCATACAATTGATGCTCTCTAAGGTTTTTCAGTATTAACCTCAGATGTTCAACGTGTTCTTCTTATGTCTTGGAATAAACTAAATATCATCAATAAACACAACTACAAACTTGTCCAAATATTCCATGAAGACTTTATTCATCATGTTAATGAAGTATGTAGGGGCCTTAGTCAGACCAAAGGACATGACTAAGAACTCATAATGTCCATACCAAGTAGAGAAAGCGGTCTTCGAAATATCCTTCTGGCAAATCATCAACTGATGGTAACCTGATCACATATCGATCTTTGAGAACACTCCGGCTCCTTTCATCTGATCGAACAAATCATCAATTCGGGGCAATGGGTACTTGTTCTTGATGGTGACTTCATTAAGAGCACGATAATCAATGCACATTCTCATACTTCAATCCTTCTTCTTGACAAACAAAACTGGTGCACCCTACGGCGACAAACTAGGTCTCACATAACCATTCTCAAGAAGTTCTTCTACCTGCTTCTTCATTTCTACTAGCTCATCGGCTGGCATCCGATAGGGCCTCTTAGAGATCGGTGCTGTTCCTAGCACTAGATCGATGACAAATTCAATATCACAGTTTGGTGGCATCCCCGATAATTCCTCTGGAAACATATTTGAATAGTCTCTGACAATAGGTACATCTTCCAAAGCAATGGTCTTCAAGCTATTGATTAACAAATGTCCATCACGCACTGAGGTGGCTAGAAACTCCACCTTCTTTCCATTGAGATCCTGCACAGCTTTGTGCTTAGATAGCCAATCTATGCCAAGAATGACATCTAAGGTCTGGGTGTCTAAGACAATAAGGTTGGCTAGAAACTCAACTCCAGCTATGAGTAATTTAGTTCATAAACACCCACTTCAGAACTTAACTCTGCTCCAGGTGATTGGACTAGCAGAGTATGCTTAAGACGCGCAACTTCTAAATTGTTCTTGGTTGCAACAACTCCAGAAACAAACGAATACGGAGCTTCAGAATCAAACAAAACTGATGCAAGTACTGAGTTAACCAGAAAATTACCCAGTACGACATCGGGTGCTTCCTGGGCTCCTTCCAGAGTGACGTGGTTGACACGACCTCTGATCATAGACTGCGACACACCTCTAGATTGACCAGTAGCTTGAGAGGCTCCTTGGTTGATGCTTGGTGCTAGCGTCTTGGCTGGTGTAGCTCCAAGGTTGAAGTATACTGGAGTCACTGTTCCCTTTTGAGGACAATGGTTGGTGAAGTGTCCTGGCTGATGGCAGGTATAGCAAACTCTAGCTCCATTTTATTGATTGCTTCCTGGATTGGGGTTGGTGGGCGCAGGGTTGCAAAAGTTCTGAGCAGCTGGACGAGGTGCTGAAGTTGGTGCAGGAGTTCTGAAAGAGTTCTACGATGGAAAATGAGTGAATTGTTGGGGAACTGTCATCGGCTTCTATTGAGCTTGGTGACTCCCTTATTAAGCCATTTTGCGTTTGTGGTTGTCCTCTAACTCTTTGTGCTTATCCTCAAGGATCAAAGTTTTGTTGACCAGCTCTTGGAAATCTGGAATGGTATGGGCGATCAAACTGACTTGCAAACCAGTATTTAATCCCTTCAGAAATGACACTTATGGGCCTTATCAGTGGCGACATCTTCCACGGCGTAGCGGGCAAGCTGAGAGAATTTATTGAGGTAGTCGGTCACTAACATGTCTCCTTGCTTGAGGGCACGAAATTCATCTTTCTTCAGATCAATAATGTCGTCTAGCACATGATACTGGCGAAAAGCTGTTGAAAACGCTTACCAGGTAATGTTTTGTGGCATCTCATGCGCGGCACAGAAGTTTTCCCACCATTCGGCGGTGATCGATCCCCTCCATCTGATGAGTGGCATATAGAACCTTCTCATGATCGCTGCATTGGGTGATTAACAGCTTCCTTTCAATGACATGAAGCCAATCATCGGCTTCAACCGGGGAGACATGCCCAAAAAAGGTGGGTGGATGAGTTCTCATGATGGCATGTGTTGTACACTTTACCCACACGATATAACCAGTGTAGCTAGCACTAATCATAACAAAACATTTCAGACATCTCAACATTGACACTCCCGATGTGTTTTACTGACGATGCTAACACCCACACAGAAAATTAGCCCGTCGCACACCGTTGGACCTGAAGACGGCGAACCGCTCATAAATGTTAATCACCATGAAGACAGAAACACACCTCCATCCCGGCACAGAGCCTAACCAACCTCCTGAGTAGACAGTGCCAAGACTCCATAACTTACTAAGTTAGGCCCGTCCCATCCCAGGCATGTGGTCATACAGATGTGGCTCAGTTCAATGGTACATAAAGTTAAGTCCTTAATTGACCAAGGCAAGGCTTCCAATTTCTAACTAAGTATCCACAATTCAAAACCCCAGCACTGAGCTCCACCATATCACAGAGTTTCCACCACTTGCCTCAGTCTAAATCTTTTCCCACCCTGTTGGTTAAGTTCAACACATGCCATCAACGAGTTATAGCACACAACGCACACAGTTTTATCACAAAGTTCCATAATCACATAGTCAGATTCATATTTGCAACTCACATGAAATTATGACTCATGGCATGACTAAGTAATCTACTCGTATCTAACTAACCCATGTTGGTGCTACGATAATACCAACTAAAAAATGAACTAATCTAGGGTGATCAAAGATCATGACATAACAATAGACAAGGTGGATATAAACAAATAGGATTAATAACTAAACCCAAAAGCATTTAAATAAATACTTAAAGTAGAATGTAGTAATTTGTATCAAAGTAATTTTAGAAATCTGGGTTCAACATAATTAAAGGTACAACTTGCCATGGAATAGATCCTGGTACTGGTTTTGGTCTTAGTGAACTCCTTCAAAATTCCCCGAAGAATCAACGTCTACTCTCAAACGAAACAAATAAATAAAATAAATAAATAATAGAGGGAAATCAAACTCCAAAAATTAAATAAAAATCTCAGATAAATAGATCTCGAATTTATATGAATTTAGAAATTTGAATAGGTTCAATCGGAGTTCAGATGAAGAAGATATGGCCTTTGGAAGTTCTAAACCTAAAGAAAATACACAAGATTGGAATTTATGGAATATTCGAATTATTTTTCTATTAAAAAACTAGAATATAACGCAAGCTGATGTTAGCCCTGGGATTTTTCGAATGGAAAAAGTCAGGTTTACTCCCTCGAACTATCAGAAAAGTCTGGTTTACCCCCTGAACTACAAAACCAATTTTTTAACCTCCTAAATTTGCGAAATCTGATCAATTAACACCTCACAACGGTTTGGAGCGGTGGTTTTGCTGACATGGCCACATTCGGCCAACTCAGCATAGATGCGTCACGCTGAGTGGCAGTGGACGTGGCCACTACTACAAAAAGGCTAATATCAGACGCCTCATCACAGACGGCTGACCAAAACCGCTCAGATATATTCAATAACAAAGCGGTTTTGTATTAGAGACCGCTGCGTATTCTTGGTGAGCTAAAACCGCTCGTGAAGAGGTAATATCACGAGCGGTTCATGTTTAAAATCGTTTAGATACTTCACGGCGGTTCTTGTTAATAACCGCTCGTGATAATACTACATATCACGCAGCGGTTTTCAACAAGAACTGTCAGGAACATCACAAGCGGTTCTTAACAATAACCGCTCGTGATATTACCACATATCACAAACAGTTTTTTGTTATAACCGTCTGTGATAATATCGCTACAGCTCCACGGTGAGTTTCTTCGTCACCAATGCGTCTGTTCGTCGCCATCTGCTTCGGCTCCCCGATGCGCGTCTCTTCGTCGCATCGATCCGCTTCGGCTCCCCGATGCGTCTCTTCGTCTCACGCTCCGAATTTATATCTTGTTTTATAAAAAGGATCATCCGCCATCCAAGATGATCATCCCCATATGTATTTATAAAAAAAAACAGAAATGGCTGCCTCTTTCTTGTCGCCAGCATTGATGGCCTTCCTGGCCGCACTGTACAAGCACCTCTTTCGTGCACGTTGAACCGTCTTTGCGGAAGAACACTTGTTTGATCAATGGTGTCTTCATTCCTCTGCCGGCGGAGAATTTGCTGAGCGGTGACGCCACCTTCCGCCGCCTTGACATCCTTCTCCGCCGTGTCTTCCGGTGATCTCCCACTTTCGGCGAGTTTACCACGCCATCGACGTAGTCCTCCAAAACGACGTGCATCGTCTCCAAGAGGCTTGCCGTCACTTGACTACGTAATCAAGGCGGCGGCATCGAAGTCGACGGCCGAGACCCTCAAGCAAGGAAGAGATCCTATGGGCTCAATTCTTCTTGGTTCAACGATCGAGGGTCTTCGAGAGACACTTAAACGAGCGTCGATGGGTGGACGATTTCGAGCTTCATTTGTCGATGATCGGGAACCGTCCGATGCCGACACTGCCGCCTATGAAGTATTGAAGACGGAGATAGCGACCTACCTCCGCCACTAGAAAAACTTTGTTTATTTATAGGTTTCTACTTTTTTAATCTTTTTAGTTTAACGCCACTGCTTGGCCATATATATATGAAAATTCCAAAATGAAAAAAAAAGTTTGGAGGTGAAGTTACTATATTAATTATATGTTGAATTATTGCTATATATATATATATATATATATATATACATATATATCGAGAGACGGTTTTGTGGAAAAACAAAATCTAGTTTGGAGGGTGAAGTTACAATTAATATTAATTATATATCGTAGACGGTTTAGTGGAATAAATAAATAAATTATATATATATATATATATATATATATATATATCCGATCTGTGATATATATATTATATATAGTTAAAGCAAATTTTCATGATATTTAAATGACAAAATTGACATATAAACATGTAATTTCTTCATGTCATGTAAGTGTATATACAAGATAAATATACTTGAGAAAAAACCATATCACCGAGCGGTTCCATAATGGAACAAATCGTGATATAGGACACATCACGACGGTTCCATAATGGAACCGCTCAGTGATAATTATCACCGACGGTTCATTAATAGAACCGCTCGTGATAAGTCTCTTTATTAGTACGAGCCCGCCGCTAGGGTTTGCGCTTCGCCTAACTCTCGTCACTCCCAGCTCCGCTTAGGGTTTGCGCCGCTTTAACTAAATCCATCGCCAACAGATTTACTCCGTCCTCCCCACCCCGACGCCACCGCCGAACTCGTCGTTGCCGCCGCCCAACCCGTTGCCGCCGGTTGTGACACCACTGCGACTGCGTAAACACTCGCACGATAGTAGTGTCTTCTGCGATGTCGTGGTCGTGCCACAACCACGGTGACGCCACCACCAAGCCACTGGCTTGGCCCCGCATGTCGCCTCGCCGCCATGGCTTGGTTCTCTGCTTTCGGCCTCCTGCGCTCGGGCCTGGCGTCTTTGCTTTCCCCATCCTCCTCTATTCTCCTCTAGATCTGTTAGCTTAATGTCTTGTGTTGAGTTTGATTTTTATGCTTGAGCCTTAAGTTGTGTCCTGATGTTTGTGTGATTTATGCAAGGTGAAGGAGATGGATGAGGGTTGTGCTGGTGGTGGGGTTGCCACCGTGGTTGCGCTGTACTGAGGTATCACACTACCTTACTCCATCTCTGTCTCTACCTGCTTGCTCTGTGATGAAAATGGCTAGTGCTCTGTGTGGTGGCCGGGTTTGGTCTTCTTTGTCTTCTTTGTTGAACTGCTCAATGATGTTAATAGTCTTATGCTGAAAATTGAAGTGATAATTAGTTCATATTAATAGTCCCTTGCTCGTGATGTAATGATGTTAATAGTCTTATGCTGAAATTGAATTGATAATTAGTTCATATTAATAGTCCCTTGCTCGTGATGTAAACCGAGGGCTATTGGTGTATGTGCATTCTATGCATCTTGCTTAGTTCATTTGTGGGTTCGGATGGGGCTTGATATGTTATGACTTATTGGGTTGTTGATATGTATGAGCTATTGATATGTTATATTGTTATGACTTATGACTTATTCAGAAGTGTCAAGTGTTGTGTGCTATTGATAGTGGAAACTTGCTTGGTGAACCATGGGCTGTTGATATGTATGATTGATGATTTGCAAAAATAGATGTATAAAATATGTGATATGTATGTTATGACTTATTTGTCGATTTGTCATTTTGTCAAGATGTCATCTGTTGCTTCTCGCCATTCATTTCACATTTGTCTGTGTAACTGTGTTCATGCAGGTCAAGTTCTCCTATCTTGCGTCCTAGGTACGTCGTCCTACCATTCCATTCCTAATCTCTTCTCTATAAAGTCTCCAAGCAGTGGCTGCTTGTGCCTTTAAAACCAGCATTATATATATATATATATATATATATATATATATATTTATTTATATATGTATTGTTATCGAGTCCCTCACCACTTTTTTGGGCGTCGCGTCCTGTGACATGAGGAAGAGTCCTGACAACGAGGGCAACCTCATTGAGCCCCTGCAAATTTAAGAAATACGGCTGCTTGGAAAGCGTCAGGACATCCAATTACTTGGTTGCTAATACAAGATGCCACTTCCTAGTCGGAGTACCTGCGCGTTAAGAAAGTGACGTGGACGCGCAGGTACTCCGACTGGGAAGTGGCATCTTGTATTAGCAACCAAGTAATTGGATGTCCCGACGCTTAGGCAAACAGATTTTATATTTGCAAGGGCTCAATGAGGTTGCCCCCGTTGTTGTCTCCTCTCCTCATGCTGGCGTGGACTTGAAATATAATATATATATGATGCCGGTTTTAAAGGCACAAGCAGTCATTGCTTGGAGACTTTATAGAATGGTCATCACAGACGGTTTCAGCCACAAACCGTCTGTGATATATAGATATCATAGACGGTTGGTCACGAGCGGTTTGACCACAAACCGCTCGTGATATATACATATCATGCAGCGGTTTGTGGTGAAACCGTCTGTGATATATAGTCATCATAGGCGGTTTGTAGCTGAAACCGCTCGTGGTAGTATGCATCACGAGCGGTTTGAAAACCGCTCGTGATGACCTCATGCATCATCGACCCATAAACTTCGAGCGGCTCAAGAAACCGTCGTGATGGCGTTTTGAAGGCGTGCGTGAAGGCCTTTTTCGTAGTAGTGGGCGACTGGTCCACCCGAGTGACTTTAAGGCGGTTGAACCCCGACGCCGGCTTTTTCCGTGCGGCGCTCGCTTGGACTCTTCGCAGAATAGCCGGCGGTGGCTCTGACGACCTGGTACGTGCGAGGCTATGCTTACGGGAGGAATTTGGTGATCCACGTCGTGTTTGAGGTTAGTTGGCCCCTTCCTCTCTTAGTATAATGTGTTGTGTTACCTCAATTCTGCGGACAACTTGGGTGTTTATTAGGGTTTTCATGAAGTTAAACGTTTGATTGTAATGTGTGATGATGGAGGGACAATTTCACTTCAATTTAAGACACACTATGCTGGATCTTTAGTTTTCTTTAGGGCCGAGATTCGTTCTTTGGTTTGATTCTCCGGGTTCTCAATGCTCTGGTGTCAGTTGGTGTAAATCTTCGGGTTCTTTAGGGTTTTGGTGTCAGTTGAGAAATTGACCGAAATCTGATGATCGAGAGGCTTTTTTACTTCAATTTTGGACGCGCTATGTTGGATATTTGGTTTTCTTTAGGGCCGAGATTATTTTTTTGGTTTGATTCTTCGGGTGTGCAATGCTTTTAGTGTTAGATAGGGTTTTGGTGTCAGTTGAAAAACTGATCGAAATATGATGATCGAGAGGCTTCTTTATGTGTTGTAGGTGTTCCAGTATGGACAATCTTGATATGCACACTGTGAGATTTCACATTAACGGGGAGTTCATCAATTATGAGAGAAATGCACATTACTTGGGGGAGATGAGGCGATGTCATACATTGAGCGTCATAAAGTGTCCCTTCTCGAGTTAAAAGGGCATTTGAGAGATCATATTGGAGAAACAGATGAAGTTAATCTTCATTGGCTTTTTTCCTGGGAAGGAATTGAACCAGGGTCTTAGAGTATTGGTGGATGACCAAGCATGCAGTTTCATGTCAGATTGTACTACTGAAGGTGGTGTATCTGATGTGTATGTGGAGGCCATCACAATAGATGGGGGAAAAGACCAAACAGATGAGGAAGAAGACCAATCAGATGAGGAAGAGGAGCATATGCAGATGAGGAAGAAGAGTATACAGATGATGAACTTGTGAAATCCCAAGTATTAGGCAAGAGCAATGAAAGGATTATATTGACTTCATCACCCCAACAGTCTGAGAAAGATTTGAGTGCATTTATGTAACGTCCCAAAATTTTGCTTTTCAAAAATCTTTTGAGTAGTTTAGGTCCCTGGAAAAATTTCACCAATTTTATTTGAATTAAGAAAGCTTAATTGGGACTTTCATAAATCAAAAATAATTTAAGATGATTAATCTCAACATCAACTATTATCAAAACTATTTTATTTGGGTTTTATGTGCTTGGATATATTTTCTAGAATTTTTCCAAGTGCATTTGCTAAATTCTATTTGCTATTTGGAGTTTTGTTGTATTTTCTAAAAAGGAAAACTATTATTAATGTTAGTTTTCCTTGGGCCCAATCTCTTCCTCTCGGCCTGTTCTTTTTCCTCCAGAGCCCAGCGGCCCATTCCATCTTCCCGTTCCGTCGGCCCGTCTTCATTTCGCTGCGGTCCAGCCCGATTCGCCGCTCGGCCCGACTCGTAGCCAGCCCAAGCCGCACGCTCCCTCGGCCTTTTCCTGCGCCGCACGTTCCAGCGCGCCGGGTGACCTGCTAGCTGCGTCACTGCCCTAGCACGTTCGCGCCACGTGCGCAGCGCGTCCTCCGCCGCCGCCGCCTTTGGTGTCCGGATAGAGAACGGCCCCCCATGCTATAAAAGCGTCGCCCCGGTGCACCCGCGCTCCGCCTCGTGCCGCCGCCCTCGGTGCCCTAGGCGCCGCCGCCAAGGAGCCGTGAAGCGCCGTCGCCATAGCCTTCTTCTCCGTCGCCGTTCACCGTCGTCCGGTGCCTCTCCATCTTCACCGACGCCGCCTTGGGGGTTCCTGTGACGCCCTCGTCTCAGGACCGTGGCCGTCGCCGACGAACCGCACCCACAGTGCCGTTCTCCGCTGGCAAGGTTTCCGTGCCGTCGTGTTTGGAGCTCCGCAATAGCCTCGGTCTCCTCCACCGTTGCGCGTAGCACCCGAAGCTCCCGAGCAACCCGTCACCGGCGCCGCATCATCCTCCATCAGCTCTGGCCACCGCTCTTTCTTCGTCGATCTAGCCTTCTCCGGTGAGCTCCGCCATCCATCAACCCCACCTCCACCTTCCCCATCTCGCGTTCTATCTGATGCCCCAAATTCCTTCGCCAAAGCTTCGTCGTGGCTTGTCGCCGACTTGTGACCCGCCGTCGCCGCTTGGATGCTCGTTGCCAGCAATTTCCAACGACCCCCGCTGCCGTGCCCGTGTCACCAGAACCGCCTCGCCCCGTTTTGTTCCTCGTTAGGTCCAGTCGATCGCCGCTCGCCGTCGACGACGTCCACCCGAGAATGCCATGGACGCCACCTCCCTCCACTGTCTCTCTTCCATGTGGGCCTTGCCTAGTCTCTCTCCCTTTTGTCTCTATGGCGATCGGTCCCTATCCAGATCCAAATCAGGACCATGCCTATGCCCTTTCCTCAATGTCATGCCTCGTCACTTGCCTCACCAGCCGCCATCTCATCCTGTGATCCTCTGTGGCCGCCACATCGCTTCTGTGTGCATGCCACGCGATCACCTATGCCACCTAAGCCGTCACCCGTGTGCCACATAATCCAAACCCTAAACCAAAACCGTATAGATCTGGTTCACCATGAACCAAATCTATGACATCTAGGCCCCACCTTGTCAACCCTATTCCATGCACCTAATCTACCATGAACCTAAACCCTAGACCGTGGACTTGGTCTATGGACCAATGGCCCACCTGTCATCCACTGTTCCTTTTTCAGAGATGAATCTAATTTCTGAAATCCAATTATCTAGTTGGTCCCACTTGTCATTCACTACCTTTGGTCTCTTTCACTTACCAGTGGACCCCACTCATAAGTCTCTAACTCTTTTTATCTATTTTAATCCGAAGGAATATTCTCTGAATATTCTTTCCTCTCTAATTTCATCATTCCATGTGATTCTTCCGAGAGTCATATCTTTTGAATCCGAACTCCGATTGAGTCCATTCAAATTCCTAAATTCATCTCAATTCCAGATCTATTTATCTGAGATTATTATTTAATTTTTGGAGTTTATTTGCTCTCAGTTATTTATTTATTTGGTTTATTTACTTGTTTGCGAGTAGACGTGGATACTACGAGAAGTGCTGATTAAGAAGGAGCTGAAGATCAAGACAGTAGAAGATTAAAGATAAATAAAGATCATTATTGTGATAGCAAGGCAAGTTATACCTTTGATCATATTGAACCCAGTGTTCAAAAGTTATATTGATTTAAATTATTGCATTTACTTTAATTATTTATTTCAATGTTTTTGGGATTAGTTAATATCTAATTTGTTATGACCTCCTTGTCTAATTGTATGCCATAATCTTTTGTCACCCTAGATTGGTTTATTTAGTTGGTGCTATTGTATTACCATCGTGGGTTGGTTAGATGCGAGTAGATTGCTTAGCCATGCTACGAGTCATCATTTCATGTAAGTTGCAAATATAAACTTGACTAAGTGACTATGGAACTATGTGATAAAAACTATGTGTGCTATGTGCTATTACTCGTTGATGGCATATGTTGCACTTAACCAACAGGGTGGGAAATGATTTAGACTGGGGCAAGTGATGGATACTGTGTGATATTTTGGTGGAGCTATGTGCGTGGGCTTAATAACCTGTGTGCATAGAGATCTGTAGCAACTTGGAAGTCTTGCCTTGGTCACTTAAGGACTTAACTTTGTGCGCCATTGAACTGAGCCTCTCGTACAACCACATGCCTGGTATGGGACGGGCCTAACTTAGTAAGTTATGGATTCTTGACATTGGTACTCAGGAAGTAGGTTAGGCTATGTTGCATGGGTGGAGGTGTGCTACCAAGTAGTCACATCACGGGGCGGTTCGCCGTGTCCCTGTCCAACGGTGTGTGTCGGACTGACTTCCTGTGTGGGGTTGTCTGACGGTTTGTAAGCACACTAGGAGTATCAATGCTTGAGATGATGTTTCTGAAAGGTTTTGTTGTGATCAGCTCTGATCCAGTTGATTGAATCTTGTGGGTAAAGTGTACAAACTCTGCAGAGTGTTAAACAATCTATTTGAATAGCCGCGTCCGCGGTCATGGACATACTCGGGGATTTCACACGAGGGGTAGATTTTCATAAAACTTGAGATGGGACAGCTGTGTGAGATAACTTATGCAGCTGTGTGAATAACTTGATTAGGCTATGTGTCTTTGTGAAAACAAATGATAAAACTTATTATTGTCTATTTATTTTACTTATGCTTTCAATCTATTATTTGTATTCAAATTGCAAATGTTGCATTTCTGCAAAAGAACCACAGAAGCCATTCCTTTGGAATAAGCCTGCATCTATAATTTGCATTCTGTGGTATGACTTGCGAGTACGGCGTGTACTCATGCTTGCTTTAATAAATCAAGTAGAGGTGAAGAAATAGTCAGCCAACAAGGTCTACTTCAAGGATCGTGGAGAACTAGGTTGCGCTACCCCAACCGATTGCCTGTGGGCATATGGATGGGCTTCACTGAAGTTATTCTGTTTCGTTCCGCTGCACCTTCGTTGAGATATCTACTCTCTGAAGCATTAATTGTAAGCTTTGACCTTAAGGTCTTTACTCTGATGTTTATTGTTATATGCCTATTTATTAGTTATCTTTGTATATGGAAATGATATTTCACTGATGTTGCCACTGTGTGCACTAACGTGATCCTGGACTAGTGCAGTATACACAGAGGGTCCAGAATTGCACATTTTGGGCCCCGACAATTTAGGGATTTTTACAAGTCCCCTTCTAGAAGCCATGGTTCAGGCACAAGCAAAGACAATTCTCTCGCTTTTGTTGCTCTACATGGTGATGTGTCTGACAGTGAAGATAGTGAGTACTTACCTGGAGATGACAATAGCTCAAGTGACGATGAAGAAGTGGAAGAGATCAGAAGGCAGTGCAGGGCTTTCAAAAAGAAAATGAAGAGCCCAATATGTACTGAACAGCTGAATGCCATGGAGCATGACTTGCCTATGGATGAAGGCAATCTGGAAGATGGCAATGAAACTCCCTATATGGACTCGAGTGAGGAAGCATCATATGATGAGCTTGATGGCAGTAATGTAGAGAGGAGGACGAGTAGGTTCCCTAGGTGTAACTTGTCATGACTGCAGGGGCCAACAAGGGTTGTTGGTAGAAACTCAAAGCCAAATACTAGAGCTGAGCAGATTGAGATTCCCAATACCCAGTAGAGCACATCTTCAACTGTTGTGCAAAAACTGCTCCTAACAAGAGACAGAGGCTTATCTGATCATCAATGAAGCATGTGGGATGACTCATTTTGCTTGCTATTGTGTTTAGATCCTGCATGTAATCTGTGAATGAAGCATGTAGGATGACTCATTTTGCTTGGTACTATATTTAGATCCTGTATGTAATCTGTGAATGAAATGAGACCAAAACTTGTATGGTACTCTATTTACATCCTCGATGAAATGAGAACAGAACTTGTATGCTACTCTGTCTGTCATGTTCCACTAGAACTTCTATTTACTAGAACATATGTCTTCTTATTGAGCTGTCAGTTTACATACTTAAACATTGATCTCTCAGTTTACATACTTAAACAGCAGGGAACCAGGATTGACATCTCAAAATCAAGCATTACATTCAAGGAAACATGTCTGACATCATTGTAATAGAACTACATACATGCATCATTCATTCATAAAGCATTACATTGAAGGAAACATGTCTGACATCATTGTCTCACATTCAAGCAAAACATAGGCTTTTCTGATCATCACTGATTCATGGAATGATTGATAAAGCACTACATTCAAGCAAAACATGTCTGACATCATTGTCTCACATTCAAGGAAAACAGAGGCTTTTCTGATCATCATTGATTCATAGAATGATTCATAAAGCACTACATTCAAGCAAAACATGTCTCACCAGTCCTTAAAATAGGACGCGTACCGCAAGTACAACAATAAAGGATGTCACAATTGCAAATACTAGGTTCTGAAATCTCTATTTCTTTAGAACGCCACATAATTCTTCAATACAAGCATCTTTCTCTTTCAACCTCCTCTCCAAAGCAGTCAACTCGGATTTGTGTCCATCTCTCATATCTTTGTCCTCTATCCTTGAATCTTCAACTCAATATTGTCTTTCTTCAATCCCCGAACGGTATCACGCAAATCCAACAGCAACTGCCTAACAAATGGGGGATTTTCTGGATCGTGCCATGCCCAAAATCGACAACCCCAACCTATTTGCAAATCCAACTGGAAAACACAATCAAAATCAAACTCGATAGATCCAATCCAACCAAAAAGCATCTCAAATGGGAAAAATAATGTGTGCAGAGCTCTTTCTTGCGTGTATCCGGCGTCACAGGTTCGCATCGCTCCATGAAACCCACCTTGCCGCCTTCACATTGCATGAGCAGAGCCGAGTAGGAGTGTAATCCATGGGGTTCTCCTTGTATGGCATCGGGGATTGGGAAAAAGAGCACATGCGAGAAGAAGACCTCGAGCTCTCCGTGCTGCTCGACATTGGCACTGGGGATTGGGAATCAGAGCGCATGCGACAAGAAGAAGAAGGGGATTAGAGCGCAAGCAAGAAGAAGAAGAAGGGGATCATGCGAGAAGAAGACCTAGAGCTCTCTGTGCTGCTCGACATTAGCACCGAGGATTGGGAATCAGAGCGCATGCAAGAAGAAGAAGAAGGGGATCAGAGCGCATGCGAGAAGAAGAAGGGGATCAGAAACTGTTGAGGAAGAATATACTAACTCTTATCCTTTTTGCTGACCTGGCGGCAATTACATGGCTCCACTGCCACTCAGCGTGACACATTTGTGCTGAGTTGGCCGAATGTGGCCACGTCAGCAAAACCACCTCTCCAAACCGCTGTGAGGTGTTAATTAACCGAATTTCATAAATTTAGGGGGTTAAATAACCGGTTTTGTAGTTCAGGGGGTAAACTAGACTTTTCTGATAGTTCGAGGGAGTAAACCGGACTTTTTCCTTTCTGAATTAAACTAAATCCGGAGAAAAGCTACAGAGAATGACAGGTGGGCCCTCGATCCATGGACCTAGTCCATGAAGCCAATCTATGGGTCTACGGAACAGTCAACTGACATGTGGGTCCACATGCCATTGGCTTTGGCTCACGATAGATTGGGTTCACAGAAAATTGGATATAGGGTTTGGGTGAATCGCACATGCGGGCGCTGACTGTATGCTGACGTGGACGCCACATAGACGACACGTGCGCACAACGGCTGCGGTGGCAGGCTGACTTTGTCGGGACCCAAAATATGCAATTCTGGACCCTCTGTGCATAATGCACTAGTCCAGGATCACGCTAGTGCACACAGTGTCAACACAGGTGAATATCGATCCACACAAGCGATTAATAACATAAAGGAGTAATTTGATTAACAAATAAGGGTTTTGACCTTATGGTCGAGTTTACAATTATTAAGCCACGCAGGGCTAACAAAGAAATAAAATAGCAGCAGAACAAAGAAACTTCAGCGGAATCCCATCAATTCACCAAAGGCAACTGACTGGGATCTAGACCCTACGATCAAGCACCTTCGATGAACTCCTCCTCGAAAGCAGGCGATGACTCCTCCGCTTCTGTTGCATGTTTTACAACAAGCATGATTACACAACCGTACTCGCAAGTCATACAACAGAAATGCAATTATACATGATGGCTTATTCCAAAGGAATTACTTTTGTGGCTCTTTTGCAGAAATGCAGCATTTGCAGTTTGAATACAAGTAATAGATTGAAAGCATAATTCAAAATGAATAGACAATAATAATTTGACAGTTTTATTTCACAAAGACACATAGCCTAAACAAGTTATTCACATAGCCATATGACTTAAGTCACACAGCTCCCTTCCCAAGGTTCTCATGAAAATCTACCCCTCGTGTGAAATCCCCGAGCATGTCCATGACCGCGGACGCAGCTATTCGAATAGATTGATTAACATTCTGCAGAGGTTGTACACTTTACCCACAAGATACAACTAGTGTAGCTAGCATTAGCCGTAACAAAACAGTTCGAAACTTCATCTCGACATTGACACTCCGGTATTCTTAGCCACCAGTAGACACCGTTAGACGAGGAAGCGGCGAACCAGCCCGTGATGCAACTACTTGGTAGTACACACCTCCACCAAATCCGACACAGCTAACCTACAACCCGAGTAATCAATGTCAAGAATCCATAACTTACTAAGTTAGGCCCGTACCATACTAGGCATGCAGTTGTACGAAAGGCTCAGTTCAATGGCGCACAAAGTTAAGTCCTTAATTGACCAAGGCAAGTCTTCCAATGTACTATGAATCCCTACGCACACAGTTTATTAAGCCCATGCACACAGCTCCACCAAAAGTAGCACACAGTATCCACCACTTGCCCTAGTCTAAATCCTTTCCCACCCTGTTGGTTAAGTGCAACATATGCCATCAACGAGTAATAGCACATAGTACACACAGTTTTTATCACATAGTTCCATAGTCACTTAGTAACGTTTATATTTGCAACTTACATGAGATGATGACTCGTAGCATGGCTAAGCAGACTAATTGTATCTAACCAACCCACGTTGGTAATACCATAGCACCAACTAAATGAACCAAACTAGGGTGACAAAATATTATGGCATACAATTAGACAAGGTGGTCATAACAAATTGGATATTAACTAATCCCAAAAGCATTTAAATAAATACTTTAAAGTAAATGCGATAATTTGAATCAAAATAATTTTAGAAAACTAGGTTCAATATGATCAAAGGTATAACTTGCCTTGAAATAGGTCTAAGTACTGATCTTGCTCTTGAGGTGCTCCTTCTTCTTCAAATCTTCCCGAAGTATCGACGTCTACTCGCAAACAAAAGCAAATAAACAAAATAAATAAATAACAAAGACAAAACAAACTCAAAAAAATTAAATAAAAATCTCAAATAAATAGATCTCAAATTTAGATGAATTTAGAAATTTGAATGGGCTCAAACGGAGTTCGGATGCAAAAGATATGAGCTTGGGAAGTTTGAAATAGAAGAAAAACCCTAAAATAGGATTTTCAGAATTAACCCGAATTATTTCTCTGAAGAAAAATTGGATTATTGCGTAACGATGACGTCAGCGCTCAGAATTAAAGAATTTAAAATAATTACTGACATGTGGGACCCACACATCAGCCTCATGGTCCACGGTAGACCAAGTCTACCGAACCGATCTGGCTTTTGGATCTGGGCTGCCCACGTATGTGCACACGTGGCGCTGACTTGGCGCACACGTGGACTGACACACACGCATATACGCTGATGTGGCCGGCTGACCGGGATGCCACGTCAGCATTGACGTCGGTGAGCCTCAGATGCAAATGACAACGGCGAGCGGCGGCGATTCAACGAGAGTGGGTGATCGCGCTGGGTAGCCCTTGCTATTTCGCACCCAGTGGTACCTGAGTTGACACGGGAGATCAATGGTGGTCGCCAGAATTGCCGTCGGAGCGGAGGACGACGAAGGGCTATTGTCGGACGGGACCTCCGGTGATGGATTGGCGTCGGGGAAAGGTCCTGGAGATAGATCCGATGGCGGTGATCACGATCGTGTGCTCAATGATGATGCGGCGACGACAGCAGCGGCGCAATTAGCAAAAGAAGGAACTCGGTCGAAAACGCTAAAAGCTCGATTGAGGTGGCGCTAGGGCTCGAGAGGGGCGGTGGTTTGAGGGTTTGAGGTGCGGGGGCGACGGCGATCCCAGGGGCACCTTTTATAGGGCCCGGAAGGTACGGATTAGGCAGATCCAAAAACGAGTCCATGTTGAACACGAAAGAGAGTTCGGGATTGGAAGGATATAGAGTCCGTTCTGGGATTTGATTTTGTGGGATATGGATGTGAAAAGATAGGAGATAAGTTTGGTGTTTAAATCAGAGAGGTTCTAGAAGGAAAATCTGTTTTTGGGACGAAACTTGAAAGCTTCAATGGCGGCGCTGCTCGGGCTCTTCTTGCGCGAGCAAGATGGGCATAGAGGCGACAACGCGAGGCGGCCCCAAACAAAGAGACAAGGCGCGAGCCCACGCGGCAATGACGAAGGAAGGCGTCTTGGCGTGGGACTCGGCTGAATCTTGAGCTAGGCCGAAAGGAATAGGAATGGGCCGAATGAGTTGGAATTCGGCCCAGAAGCTTATCTGAGATTTTAAATACTTTTTCTTTTTAATAAAATACCAGAAATTCAAATAAGCAATAGAAAATAGCAAATGAACTTGGAAAATTTCTAGAAAAATATAGAAAATATATCCAAGCACATAGAACCCAAATAAAATAATTTTGACCCTTGTTGATGTTGACTTTAATCATATTAAATTATTTTGATGTACAAAGTCCATGTTTAAGCTTTTGAATTAAATTCAAATAAAATCCAAATGGTGAATTTCCTTCCTACTAACTATTAAAAATATTTTTAAAACTCAGAAAATTGGCATGTTACAGACTTGGACCGTCGGCGAGGCTCCAGCGACCCTAGGGTTCGGCGATTGACAACAATTTGGCAACGGACGAAGTGCGCATCTAGACGAGTGCGACACGGGGAGTCTCACGACGCGCTGAGATCCCACTGGCGATGACCACAGTGGCGGCGGCGACACAGTGAGCGGCGGAGCGGCGCGGCTCAACATGGTGACGGCGTTCCAGGGACTCTACAGCGAAGATAGTGCGCACATCATGTAGGCCGTGATGCAGCGAACTCGAGGCTGGGCACGATGACGACTATGGCTCACCGACGCTGGCACAATTCGGCGATAAAGCTCACGGCGGCGCTCAATCAAAAGCTCCGAATTTGACAAAGCAGCGGCGCTCTAGGTTTTCAGCTCTCAGGGAAAAGGATTTGTAACATCCCTATTTTCTGGGGCTTTTTGAAAATTTTGAAAACTTTAAAATTTAACCATTTGGTTTTATTAATTCGCTAAAGCTTAATTTGTAATTTAGAATTTTAAAAGCCATTTAATTTGAATTAATTAAAACTTCAACTAATTCAAGTTGGTTTAATTAAGTTTTTTTGGATCTTAATTGGATTTAAAAAAAAATCAAAAGTGTTGTTTTAATCCTTTTGTTGGTTTTTAAAAGAGGTTTTCCTTTGTCCCTAAGTTAAAAATAATTAATTGCAAAAATTAAAAGTAATAATTAAGCTGAAAATATTTTTATTAACTTCTAATTAATTCAAGAGATTTCTGTGAATTTGTCTTGAATTTTTGGATGGCTTTAGCTATTTTCTACAAAGGCTTTTGCTTTTCTGGTATTTTCTTAATTCAAAAATCCTAAAAAATCCTTCATATTCATCTTGGGCTGAATTCCTTCAGCCCATTCTCCTGTTCCTTTGTGTGGCCCCGGCTTGGCAACGCCTTCCATTGCAGCTGCGTTCGCCCTCTTCTTTTTGCCGTCCGTCGAGATCGGACATTCATGACCTCGCGTGTTTCCTCACCCCGCTCCCCTCTCTCTCGCTGCCCGGTGGGCCCGCCCTGTCAGCTGCAGCCACTGCTATTCGTCGTCTTACTCGCGTCCGCTCGCGTCAGCGCCACCGCGTTCTGCGCCGGTCGCACCTGCTCCCGACGCGCGCATTCAATGCGCGGACGACTTCCGCACCCGCTGCCACCACCCACGCCATCGCCCTCGCCCTAGTCGTCTCCTTCCCCATGCCATCTCCTTCGCTGCCCACGTCAGCGCCGCGCAGCGCGCGCATTCGCGCCGCCTGCCTCGTCGCGTCGCCATCGCGCAGCGTTGAAAGCGGCATGCTCCTCTCGCTTTCCGCCGCCACCCCCTCCCTCCCACGCCATCGCCTCCCGTGCCCCTCATTGCCCGCGCCGCCATGGACCCAGAGCTTGGCCGTGGAAGTCCCGTTGCCCATCCCTCTCTCATGACCTCCCCGGGCCTATTTAAGGCGAGCACCGTGAATCTCTCGACTCCCTCTTCCCTTTCCCCCACTCACTCTCCCTCTCCCCCTCGAGCTCGCCGTATTTCGCGATTCAACCACCGCCACCAAGCTTTGCTCCGCCGTATCCGCTGCCGCCGTCGAGCCTCCTCCGGCGCCATCGACCTGGCCTCCGGCATCGCCAGAGCACGGGCCTCCCCGTGCGCACCTCCCTAGCCCCGGAAGCCCCTCGGACCGCCTTCATCGCATTCCGCCCCCGCCGCCGTCGCTCTTCGTATTCGCCACCGGCCTCCCCCTTGCCGCCGCATCCTCGAGACCGTGCGCACCTGCTTCGCCGCATCGCCCTCTTCTTGTAGGTGCCCTCGCCGGCCACCCAGACCCCGCCATTCACCGGCGACCATCGGGACGAGCGCGCCGCCGACTCGGGTCCGACATGGCTACCACCGTGGCACCCCGTCAACGGCCACCTCAGCCCTTTGGTGACGTGGCTACCTCGTCAGCAAGCTGAGTGGATTTTCCTGGTTTTTCTTTAGAAAATAAATAGGAAAAATCAAGAAAATCCCAATTTCATCATTTTATGCAATTTTAAACTTCCGAAGGCCATAACTTCCTCATTCGAACTCCGATTCGAGTGATTCAAATTTCTAAATTCCTTGTCTTCCTACTAGTATTTATTTGGATTTTATTTGGAGTTGTTTTATTTACTTAGCTTGTTTCGCACGTATTGATTCCGGTGTTTCGGACGACTTCGTGGACCCGATGACCGAAGCATCGCTACTCTTCAACGAAGGCAAGTCGTAGACCTTTGATCATATTGAACCCAATTTATAAAAGTATATTGATTGATATAAACATGCATTGTTAATTTTATAATAAATGGTTTCGGGAATTAGTTAATTACCTACTTACCTTTATGCCTCCCTGCTAA
Source organism: Phyllostachys edulis (assembly GCA_036346405.1). NCBI lineage: Eukaryota > Viridiplantae > Streptophyta > Magnoliopsida > Poales > Poaceae > Phyllostachys > Phyllostachys edulis. The sequence continues at coordinate 3,895,255 of CM070561.1, read as the reverse complement.
ATTGCAATGACATATATCGTTGAATGACATAAACCCTTGGACACCCTAGGATGGATAACTATTAGTTGGACATTTGTACTACCAACATGGGTATCGTATTATGCTTAGCCAATGCTTTAGTTATACGATAGGTTCATGATCACTTACTCAAGAATGATTGAATTTGACTAAAGGAATTGTGGAATTGTGGCGGAGCCATTATTGGTAAAAGATGTTGCGCCATGGCAAGGGTTGTCGTTTGGCCAGGTTGAACGAAAATGATTTATGCTCGGACGAGTGGGCGGTGGTAAAGGTGGGTGTGGAATCACATTGGGATGCGGATAGTCTCGTCTAAGCAGCCAACTAAGGACTTAACCTTGAACCATTGATTTGGGCCATACCATACAACCACATGTCTAGACTGGGATAGACCTGGCTGACTAATTAGCAATGTTTTGGTTGATTCTGTCTTGGTTGGGAAACAATAAGAGGGCGAGCACGGCGAAACCTTAGCGGCAGAATCGAGTCAAAACAGAACTTTGTAAAAGCCTTGTCACGTACTCTAGACCGCTTACCTAAGGTAGTGAGCGGTGGTATAGATATATGCCGGACAAACTAGAGAATTCATGTTTTGTGGGTCAAGCTGTACAACCTCTGCAGAGTGTAAAACTATTCGAATAGCCGTGTCCCCGGTTATGAACATGCTTGGTGATTTCACGCAAGGGGTAGATCTTTTATCAAAATGTTGGAATGGATTGGTCAAATCTCGTAGATGGTTGTTGGTTGGGAAGTGAACAGAGTGTTCACTAGTTGTTTCAAAGAAAAATTGATTACTTATGTACTAAACTATTTTATTTACTCGGTGCTTCCTGGATCTTCTTCGGCGACTGATCAACTAGAGGGTATAAAGCCGTGAGTACTTTGAATGTACTCAGCAAGTCGCAGAGAAATGTATGCAAGTAATATTAATGCAAGGTTTGACAAGGATAGCTTTATGGCTATTTTGCAGAAAGCAATATTTGACATTAAATACAATAAGTAGATTGTAAAGCACAATTTAAAAAATTAGGAAGCACAGAGTGTTCACTAGTTGTTTCGAAGAAAAATTGATTACTTATCTAGAAAATATATCCAAGCACATAGAACCTAAATAAAATAGTTTTGACTAATGTTGGTGTTGACATTAATTATATTAAATGGTTTTGATATTAAAAGTCCATATTAAGTTTTGAGCTAAAATTCAAATAAAACTCAATGGTAAATTTTTCAACTACTAACTAATCAAAAAAAATTTAAAGCTCAAAAAATTAGAATGTTGCAAGTGCCCAGTCTAAACAGGGAAGAATAAAGGAGAAGGAATGAGTAGATATTTATGTGTACGTTTGGGAGCGGTTATTGACAAGGTATTTTTTAAAAAATTATTTAATAAAAAATCTCCCCATCGTGCTGGACGGTCTGGACCTATGTGATGGGAAGGAAATTCTATAGGGCACCGCCCTACGTGAGGCCCTGCCCCCGAGCCCTTGAATCAAGGAGGGAGATTGAAATAAACGGTGATGGGGCGGGGTCTCACGGTGAGACCCTGTCCCATAGCATTTTCTTCCTACGTGATGTAGGTACTTGCGTGTTATGACAAAAATTGGAAATGCTTATGTCATTGGGTGGTTAATGGATAGCTTCCAGGAGCAATAACGCGAGAAAGTTTCAGTTCCAGTCCATGGGGCAAAAGTCAGCGAGAGCAGTACAATTTAGTTAAAGAATAGTAGTACTGGAACATAGTACAAGACTAGTCAGTCGTCGTCCAAGTTGTGACAGCGACAGGAACTTAGAAATGTCTTGTGCTTTTCGAGACTGCGAGGACTCCTGATTCCGGAGTCCGGACGGCACTTGCATTACGGCTTTTGGGAAGCAGAGGCAAACACACCATGCAACTTGTGATGTTGTTGGTATTTAACTAGCGAAATTTGTCCGTAATTGCACGGATAAATATTGCAATATTGTAATTATTATATAACTCTAATTATTATAGAAAATATAGTTGTATTCGTTACATACCTGTAATAGCCTTAATATCTATATCGGATTAATCCATCGTTACGGTCTAACCCATCAAAATAAGCGATGTAGATCTTTATCATTCTCCCAATTAATGTGAGGGTTTCTTAGTTTTCTTTTTCTTTTTTATGGATCATGTAGGAATTTCTAGCCCTAAGCCACTGGCAGACTCATGATTTCTAGAATGGATGTTCGAAGTTATAAATACTGTTTAATGTAAAACATAAATATGCACAATAGTGAAAATCAAAGTACAAATTATTCATACTAATGACAACATCTCAAATAATTTAGTGAAATTACAAAATAATAAAGAAAAATTACAATTTAACCCGATTTTCCTTCATGACATTCAAATCGACACACTTCTTCATTTTTTTAAGCTCTAAGATCTACATTTCGTAAAAATGCAAGATTTACCAACACAATTCAAACTAATACAAACAAAATTGCTGATTTGGGCATTTTGCTTTGCTTTTTTGTCGGTTTAGGAATTAAGAATCTGGTAATTCAGATTGAACTCACCTCTGCTCGACCTTGCTCCTCCGACCTCTGCCCTACCGCTGCGTTTGGCTTCGTCATGGCCGTGTCGCCGAGAGAGAGAGAGAGAGAGAGAGAGAGAGAGAGACAAGGGGGAATGGTCTTGTTGTGGATGGGCCGAATGGTCCAATGCCCAAAGGGCAAAGGCCGAAGGGTGTATGACCATAGGTTGACCATTACATGGGCTAGTTTGAGGTTATGGGACACCGTAGGGAGACATGGTTTGATGGTGTGAAAGGGAATTGTGGTCTGGTTGACCCATCAAGAGTATATTTCATTATATATATAATATACATACTATATAGTGGAATTTAGGGAATTGTGGTCTGGTTGACCCATCAAGAGTATATTTATTCTATATGTAATACGTATACTATACAATGTAACTTTTTACAAAAAATAATGGATGTTCACTTGAATAGCCATGAACCTATACGACGGTCTGCCCCTGTCCTTAGCTGCCTTCGATCCCTCTGTTTATTATTATTATTATTATATACTTGAATCTATATGAGGGTCCGCCCTACCTCCGATTATTTATATTATTATTATATAGACAGATTAGTTTGGAGAGGGAACAGGAGTACATGGGTACGTGGAGTAGGACATGCTGGATTAGATTAACCAAATCCTGGCCATTGCGACCATCATACCCTCCTTCCCCCCATGGAATAAATCCATCCTGCATCGATCCATCCGCGCATCCAGGGATCCAAAAAGCAATCTTTTAGCAGAGACCGGGACGGAGACAGTACTGCTACTAATAATTAACTGCCGATAAGCTAGCAGCAGGCCATGCCTGCTTGGATCTCTGTCGGAAAGGACACATGTACTGGTAATTGCCGTCGTGCCCAGGGAAATGTCATCCAACTACCACCGGAGACTCGCAATCAGTCGTTACTCGGTCGATCGGACGGGCCTACCGTTTCCAGCGCGAGACAAACGGTCGCTTTCGACGGACAGAAGGCGTAAGTTCTGGGGTGGCGCTCTCGTGCCCCATGTAGTGCAAGTGTCAGTGTGCCACTCCAACCAGCGGGAATATAAGTCGCTTTCGGCCAGGAAGATACGGAAAGAAGAACGTGCCACGCGTATTAATTCCTGACTAGTAACTGCCAGGCGTGTTTAGGGTCCATTTTCAGCCCAGAAGAAGGCCCAAGGCCCGGTCTTTCGTTTCTCCAAAAAAAACATTCTCTTTTCGTTCCTGTTCCTTCAGCCGGGAGTCGGGCCGTGCTTTTCCGAGCTAGTCCGAGGCTCGGCCGGCCTGGCACAGCCCAAGCACGACACGACCCGACACGTATTAGGCTGGACTGGCACGACACTGAGGTGGGCCAGGCTGAGCTTGAAAATCCGGCAAACCATGTCGTGCTCGGGCCGACACGACATGGTGAGCACGACGGGCACGGAGGGCACGACCGGCATGCCTCCCGCCTCCTCGCCTTCTACGGCCGCCTCAGCCTCGCTAGCTCCTGCCTCGCGGCCTCGGGCTCGCCACCTCGGCCCTCGCCGCCTCGCCTCGCCATGGGAGAGCCGGGACGCGCCGAGCAGAGGGGAGGCGCATAGGGGAGGAACATGCGGGTTCAAGGAGAGCCGGACGCGGGGAGTGACCGAGCCGAAGGCGACTACCAGTCAGGTAGTCTCGGCATAGAGCTCACCTGCGGCAGTAGCGAATCAACCAACAACGCGCTCGGCATAGAGAGAGGGGAGGAGGAATCGGGGGCTCGCCCTTGCGCGTCGCGCCTGTCGCTTGACCAACTTGGCACGGTAACGCCTTTCCTACGGACACTGCTACTGCCTAGAGTCTAGAAGAAGTTGAGGAGGTTGATCAATGTGCTCTGCGACTGTGGTGGGCGTGAACAGAGAGTAGATAGGGAAAGTAGACTTGGTGTGTGATGTGTCCGGGTTGGTGAGTGGTGACAGTAATAAATGGAGAGAGAAGGGGAAGATGTGTTGGAAATGTTGGAAAGTTGCTCGATGGAACAGTCCATAGATGATATAAGGGAGTTGATCCAATGGTTGGTAGCTATCGTGTTAAAGCATGAACTGACGCATACTAAAAGTTCATTTTATCAAATATCTCAACCAAACATTGTATGAGTGAAAGCTGGTACTCGACACGGCCCAATGCCCAGCTCTAGGGCGGATGGTGCACTTCCTCAAGAGGCTACACACATCGCGGAATCTCATTCAGTAAGCCACATCCTCGGCGAGGAGCTCAGTAATGCTCTCCGTCGGGCCTGTTCAAACTGTCGGTCGGGCTTCGGGCCGAGTATGGAAAAGCCTGACCTTGAATGAGCCAACCCGGTCCAGCCCGAAACCTATGTTTTTTCCTAAAATATTATTATTTTAGTCTTTGAATAAATATTAATATTTAATTCATTTCGAGAGTAAAAAATATATTTTATTATTGTTTTTATTGTCATTGTTGGGCTTTTCCCAGCTCGGGCCAAAAATCAAGGCCGAGCCCCAAAAATCGGACCGGGTTGCCCATGAACAGGTCTAATCTCCATACTGATGATAAGGTTGTCCTAAACTCTTGATGTTATTTTGGTTATATGCATGTTATTTTGGTTATATGCAAAATAATAAAAATAAAAATAATAAAAATAATAGTAATAATGTCTCCTGATCCTATTAAACAAGCTAGCACTGCTACAGAAAAGATCTTCAAAGACAGTTCAAAAATGTCATCACAGACAATTTCGTGAGCCGTCTGAGTTTATGGGTCAGTAATGACATGAGGTCATCACAGACGGTTTTCGAACCGTCTGTGATAGCGTCATCACAGACGGTTTCGTGAGCCGTCTGAGTTTATGGGTCAGTAATGACATGAGGTTATCACAAACGGTTTTCGAACTGTTTGTGATACATACTATCACAGATTGTTATTAACTCAAAATAAATGCGTGATAGAAGACTATAATGAGCGGTTTGTAGATGAAACCAAATGCATGATAGATGATGCATCACAGATGGTTTGTAGATGAAACTGTTTGTGATATATGATGCATCACAGACGGTATGTCTTAAGGAACCGTCTGTGATATTCTTTTGTATTGCTAAATCTATTTCTGTTTATTGGCTAGCCTCAGGAAATGCTAGCCATACCCTCTGAAACAAGCTGAAACACAACAAGTTGTATACATCTAATTCACATTCATTTCAGAAATAAGCACATCCAATTCACATTCATTTCAGAAACAAGCACATTCAATTCACAAATCAATTAACTAAAATTAACCATTCATGTACATTTACACACATATACCATTAAGTTCAATTTTATCCCAATCAAGTTCAATCTACATTGTGGAACACCTCATCTGGATTTATATTTGTTGTTCAAGAATAGCATAAGCGTCCTCGAATTTTCTGGTGGCTCTGTTCCAACACAGTTTCGGCGATGCTCGTAACCTGTCGCTAGTAAGATTAAATTTGTGTTTATAAGTATAAAATAATTATTGCAAGATTGACAAACCTGAGGATCATTGGTTATCGCGGAACCAACGAGTAGTTGCATGTTGTGGCAAACATAGTATCCACAGAGGTTGCAGGCCGACGGTTGCTGGTGGCACTGCAAAAATAGAATTGGTTAGTTCGAGAGGCATTACTAAGAAGTGTTATATAGGATTAATGTGTACTAGCTAGCGAGTACCGGGAATTTTAGATCGTGTCGCAACTTCCTTCCCTTGGATTTCCCTCCTTAGCAAAGTACACGGTGAACGACCTATGTGATTCCAAGAAGTTAGCCTTAGCCATTGCAAAGGAAGGAAAGACTACAATAGAGTTTCTATGGAGGAAATGTGTTTACCTATTGATTAAATGCTGGACAACTATGAAGTCGTGTTTGGCTCTCTGTAGGGAATCTAGGTATATTACCGTGTTCCGTTTTGGTATAATTACAATTAGAATCCAGTGGAACATACACAGGTATGTTACCATGGTCATTAAACCTAAGTTCGTGTTGCTTATAAAGTACAAATCAACAAGTATAGCAAGTAGTGCAACACTTACTCTTGGTTGTAGGGCAAAAGTATGAATTCCTTATTGCGGCGAGCCAGCAAAAACCCTATAATGTAATCCTCGAAGAATTTTGCATTCTCCTTAATGGTTTGCTTGGAGACCAAGTGTGGGTCAAGGAAACCTACCGGTGAATTTCTTAATTCGGCTTCAGAAATCATGTATCTATATACAAAAGCAAGGAGTTATATATAACATTTATCGGTATTACATGAACATTGACCGTGACTGTACACACTTACAGTGTCCAGCATCGCATGAGTGAGGCATCGAGGGAGTCGAGGTTGAAGAGACAGAACAAGTCCTCGAAGGTCACCGTGTGTAACGTCCCGTTTGTTTAGAGATTTTGAAAATTTTCAAAATAAAAAGAACCATTCAGTTTTGCTGAAGTTTCAAAGCTTAACATGAGATTTTCAGAAATTGAGGTATTTAAAATAACTAAGCTAAACTTTAACTAATCCAAAGTTGGTTCCCTTTGTATTTGCTTGGTCTCTGGTGTTGCTCTCCTTCTTCTTGTCTGTTCGGACCTTCCCTTTTCCTTTGGAATTCCTCTCTGTTCAGATCTCCTCTTTCATTTTGCGTGGCCCGCGCCCTCCTCTCTTTTGTACCGCCCGATCTGTATCGGTCAGCTCCGCTTAGCTGCGCCTCTCCTTGCCCTCTGGATCTCCTCCCTTGGATCTCCTCGTGGTCTTTTGCACACACCACCACTTCTGGTCTTTTGCGAAGACCACCCCTTTTGGTCGAGACCACCTCTTGTGGTCACGACCCCCCCTTTTTGCTCAGACCACCCTGTTGGTCACCCTTGGGGGTCATTTGTAAAGACCATCCTCTTGGTCTAGATCACCCTTTGGATCAGGACCTCGTTTAAACTCCCCATTGTGGTTTAGACCCCCTTCTGAGATTTAGACCTTTTTCTTGTTTGGTTTCTCTGGTTTGGACATGCCTTTATGTCCAGACCTCCCTTTGGTTTTGGCCTCTTTTTCGGTCACAACCACCCCCGAGATGTCCTAAACTCGGGTTAGTGTTTCAAATATCCTTGATCTCCGAAATCCAAATTTTGGGCTGAATTCCTCTCTTCTGGATCTCTCTTGGTTAACCTTCTTTCCTCCCTGTGTTCATTTGAACCTCCTCGGGTTCATTTGGATCCCCTTGTGTCCATTTGAACCCCTTCGGGTTCACCTGGGTCTCATTGTGTGCATTTGGACCTCCCCGCATTCATTTAAAATTTTCCGTGTTCAATTGGACCTCCTCAGCATTCGTTTGGACCTCCTTTTGGTCCAAACTTTCCTTTGAAAACTTCCTTTCGTTTGGATCTCCCTTTGGTTCAAACTCCCCTTTGAAACTCTTCTTTGTTTGGACCTCCCTCGGTTTCAAACGTCCCTTGAAAGCTTCCTTCCTTGCCGGACCGTCCGTAGCGATTGGGCCGCTCGGACCATCCGAACTTCTCAATCGTTCTGGACCCCCCCCCCCCATCTAGATCGGACAGCTCCCACTCCTCCACGCCTTTCCCTCGCCATCGCTCCCTTCCTTTGATTTCATCTCAATCGTGAAGACCTCCTTTGAGTCATCTTGACCGTTGAGACCTCCTTTGATCTTATCTTGACCGTCAAGACCTTGCCCTTGTTAGATCTTAACCGTCGGGATCTCCCTTGTGTTTATCCTAACTGTTAAGATCTCCCTTTGATTCATCTTAACCGTCGGGATCTCTTTTGTGTTTATCCTGACCATTGAGACCCCCCTTTGATTCATCTTAACCGTTAGGACCTCCCTCACGTCCGTTTGAGCCTCCCGCTTGATCTAAACCTTTATCGCTTTTGTACCATTTGATCTGTGTTGGAAAGCCCAATCACTTTGCCCTGTTCGATCGAGATCTGACGGCCCCAGCCTTCCCCGCGTTTACCTTGCTATCGCTCCGCTCCCTTGGTTTTGATCTGACCGTTAGGACCTCCCTTTGGATCTCTTCCGTGGGATCTCCTTTTCGGGTTCGGACCTATCTTTCCCTTCACGCGGTCCGAACCAGCCTCGCGCCCTTCCCACTCGTGGACCGTCCAATCCTTTTTGGATGGGCCGATCGAGTGTAGCGTTTGGCTGGTCCGAACGTTCCACTTCCTTGTGGACCACCCGATTCAAATCAGACAGCCCTGCTTCGCCGTGCCTTCGACCTCTTGCCCTCAGGACCTCTCTTGGTCTTTTTGCACAAACCACCCCCCTTGGGCTGTGACCTCCCTCTGAGGCCGTGACTTTCTCCTTTGTCGTTTTGCCGCGACCTCCTCCCTGTGGTTTTATTTTTGCAAAGACCACCTCTGCGGTCAGGACCACTTCGTAGTCATGACCTCTGGTCTTTTTGCAAAGATCGCCATTGTGGGAATGACTTCCTCAGGACCTTCTTGTCCTCAGGACCTCTTTGCCTTTGGGACCCTTGGTCTTTCTGCAAAGACCACCTTTGCGATTGAGACCACCCTTGATGGTCACACCTCCTTCCCTGGTCACGACCTCCCATTTGGTCGCGATCACCCCCCTTTGACTGAACTGTTTCCCTAGTTTGACTGGCTCCGTATGTCAGTTTTGCTCACTTATATTTCTCCGCCACATAAGTCCCTTGTGCGTTTAGTGTCGGTTGAGTCACATTAAATGCAGTCACTTATGTGGTCACTTGCGTGGCACCTTAATCTCCATCCTGGTTCCCTCCTTTTCCAGCACATCTTGTTTGGTTGTCCTTCACCAGATTGATCGTGACACTTGCCCTAACTCCTACCTACCTTTGACCCGTATGTCTCTAAGCCTCTATGCGGCTCTCTTTTTCGTTTTCTTTCATCTCTGGCTATAAAAATAGCCTAAGTAAGCCTCCTTTCATTATTCCTAACCTCCTTGCCTAGTTTTATCCGTGCCTGAAGCTTTGCCAAGGAGCCCTTTGAGGCGACGCCGTCGCCTCCTCGTCGTCAAGGGGGGGGGGTCCCTCGGAGCCTCTGCGATGACCTCCCCGCCACCGCCAGCTGGTTGCCGTCCAGCCACTGGGTCAACTCTTTCATCCTGTCCTATCCTTGAGCTAGTTCTCGGCCCTGGTGAGTTTCTTGGTGCCTATCTTTTCTTGTTCATGCGACCTCATCGCGTGATCGTATCCTTTTTACGACTACGTTACATGGTCATGTCTCCTTCGCGACCACGTGGAATAGTTTTGTCTTCCTCAGGACCTCCTCCCCTGAATCTCCTCAGGACCTCTTTTTGCAAAGACCACCTTTGGGTCTTTGCTGGTCTTCTTGCGAAGACCACCCTTGTGGTCTTTTTGCAAAGACCACCCTTTCGGCCATGATCTCCTCCCAGTCATGATCACCTCTAAGTCTTTGTAGACTTTTTGCAAAGACCACCCTCTCTGGTTTGGATCTCTTTTCCATTGGGACTTCCTGTTTTATGATTTTTGGATGAGTTCGTTTAAGTCCTTTTAAGTCTTTTTAAGTTCTTTTTCGAGAGTTATTTTATTTATTTGGCTTCTTTGCAAACATGTAGATCCGGGTTGTTGCTGAGGAGTTCGTGGATCTAGTTACCTCAACCGAAGCTTTGCTCACCAACAGAGGCAAGTCGTGGACCTTTGATCATCTTGAACCCATCTTGCAAAAGTATTTTGCTTTGATATAAACTTGCATGGCTATTTGTATAAAAATAGTTTGGGCTGTAGCTATATCCCCATTTGACTGTATGCCTCCTTGAATATTTGTGCTAGACATATTGACATGTTTGCCTTGGACACCTTAGGATGGGTACTATTAGTTGGTCTCTTATTGATATTGCCAACCTGGGTATCGTGTTTGCTTAGCCCTGCTCTTGTAGACGTTGGGTCTCACCAAGAGTCTTCAACGTTAGTTTACCCCCAGCACGCTGGTTGTGGCTTGTGTAGTAGCAATTAGTGTAGCTGATTAATATGAAGTGTGGCCCTGTGTGTGAGCCACGACATTTGTTGCCTCGCAACTAAAATTTGTTGTGCCAAGGGCTGGGTGGTCCTCTGGTTGGGTTGAACCCAACAATGTTAAACTTGCTTAATGAGCTATGAAACCGTGGCTTTGCCACCTCTGTTAATTGTTGTTGTGCCAGGATTGTGTGGTCTAGCTAGTGGCCGGTAAGAACCTCAAAACTGTTTTATGCTCAGGCGAGAAGGCATGAAGTGAGTAGTGGGTGCTCCGGGGCTAGTCCCCAGTGGAGTCACATTGGGTCGTGGTAAGTCTCGCCTGAGCAGCCAATTAAGGACTTCACCTTGTGAGCCATTGACCTAGGCCATTCCGTGCAACCACATGTCCAGGATGGGGTGGACCTAGCCAAATAATTAGCAATGAGATGGTTCGGTTCTGTTGTGGTGGAGCGTGCTGATTCGCTGGCGCAAGAGGAGGCCACAGGCTGCTATACGCACCCTAGGATGGCGAAACCTTAGCGGGCAGCTCCGAGCCAGATCAAAGCTTTGTAAAGGCCTTGTGATAATCTCTTAGTCGGAAGTATGTGAGCGGACAGTATAAGATGATTATCTCATGTGGGTAAAGCTGTACACCTCTGCAGAGTTTGAATCTATTCGAATAGCTGCGTCCTCAGTGTCGGGACCCAAAATATGCAATTCTGGACCCTCTGTGTATAATGCACTAGTCTAGGATCACGCTAGTGCACACAGTGTCAACACAGGTGAATATCGATCCACACAAGCGATTAATAACATAAACGAGTAATTTGATAATAAATAGTTGTTTTGACCTTATGGTCGAGTTTACAATTATTAAGCCACGCAGGGCTAACAAAGAAATAAAATAGCAGCGGAACAAAGAAACTTCAGCGGAATCCCATCAATTCACCACAGGCAACTGACTGAGATCAAGACCCTACGATCAAGCACCTTCGATGAACTCCTCCTCGAAAGCAGGCGATAACTCCTCCTCTTTTGTTGCATGTTTTACAACAAGCATGAGTACTCAACCGTACTCGCAAGTCATACCACAGAAATGTAATTATATATGATGGCTTATTCCAAAGGAATGGCTTCTGTGGCTCTTTTGCAGAAATGCAGCATTTGCAATTTAAATACAAGTAATAGATTGAAAGCATAATTCAAAACAAATAGACAATAATAATTTGATAGTTTTATTTCACAGACACATAGCCTAAACAAGTTATTCACATAGCCATATGACTTAAGTCACACAGCTCCCTTCCCAAGGTTTTCATGAAAATCTACCCTCGTGTGAAATCCCGAGCATGTCCATGATCATGAACGCGACTATTGAATAGATTTGTTTAACACTCTGCAGAGGTTGTACACTTTACCCACAAGATACAACTAGTGTAGCTAGCACTAACTTAGTAACAAAATAGTCTGAAACTTCATCTCGACATTGACACTCCCGGTATGCTTAGCGCCACAGGCGCTGCTTGTTGGATTGTGAAGCGGCGAACCGCCCAGCGATGCGACTACTTGGTAGTACACACCTCTACCCAATCCGACACGGCTAACCTACAACTGAGTAATCAATGTCAAGACTCCATAACTTACTAAGTTAGGCCCGTCCCATACTAGGCATGTGGTTGTACTGAAAGGCTCGATTCAATGGTGCACAAAGTTAAGTCCTTAATTGGCCAGGGCAAGACTTCCAAATTCTAACCTATCATTCCGCCAACACAGATCCACCATAAAAGTATACGGACCACTTGCCCCGTCCAAAACCTTTTCCCACCCTGTTGGTTAAGTGCAACATATGCCATCAACGAGTAATAGCACATAGTACACATAGTTTTTATCACATAGTTCCATAGTCACTTAGTCAAGTTTATATTTGCAACTTACATGAGATGATGACTCGTAGCATGGCTAAACAATCTAATCGCATCTAACCATCCCACGTTGGTAATATAATAGAACCAACTAAACAGACCAAACTAGGGTGACAAAAGATTATGGCATACAATTAGACAAGGAGGTCATAACAAATTGGATATTAACTAAACCCAAAAGCATTTAAATAAATAATTAAAGTAAATGCAATACTTTGAATCAATATAACTTTTGAAAACTGGGTTCAATATGATCAAAGGTATAACTTGCCTTGGAATAGGTCTAAGTACTGATCTTGCTCTTGAGGTGCTCTTTCTTCTTCAAATCTTCCCGAAGTATCGACGTCTACTTGCAAACAAAAGCAAATAAACAAAAATAAATAAATAACAAAGGGCAAAACAAACTCCAAAAATTAAATAAAAATCTCAGATAGATAGATCTCAAATTTAGATGAATTTAGAAATTTGAATGGGCTCAAACGGAGTTCGGATGCAAAAGATATGAGCTTGGGAAGTTTGAATTAGAAGAAAAACCCTAAAATAGGATTTTCAGAATTAACCCGAATTATTTCTCTGAAGAAAAATTGGATTATTACGCAACGATGACGTTAGCGCTCGGAATAAAAGAATTAAAAGAAATACTGACATGTGGGACCCACACGTTAGTGACTCGGCTCACGGTGGACTGGGTTCACCGAACCGGGGTGTTGGATGGAATCTGATCTGCCACGTATGCTTGTGCGTGGGTGCTGACTAGACTCCACGCGGTTGACACACACATGCAAAGAGGATGATGCTGGCATCGACGTGGGCGACGGCGAGACGGGCGGCGCTCGGATTCCAACGGCAACGGCGGAGAGTGGGTGGTACCAGCACGTAGCCCAGATTATTGCACACCTAGTGGTACCAGTTGGAGCACAAGAGGTCGTCGGAGTTGGCCGGCGGCGAGACTGAAGCGGCGGATCAGATCTGGTATTGTCAGACGAGGCCTCCGGTGATGCTCCGGCGATGCTCCGGCGATGTGAAGAGGTTCAAGAGGTTGCTACGGTGACGTCGAATACGGTGGTGTGCTCGAGGATGACGCAGCGGCAAAGACGGCGGCGCTAGGGCGAACGTGGCGAAGAGGGTGGCGGCTCTGGGATATGGAGGCGGGGGCGAACCTCGGGGTGCTATTTATGGGGCCGGGGCGTACTGGAATTTGGAAATCCCCAAATCGAGTCCGTGAAGAACACGAAAGAAATCTCCGGGATTCTTGGAGATAAAAATAGATTTGGAGATAAAACGTTGCAGATATGGATGCGGGAGAATAGGAGATAGAGTTTGGCGCATTTTCTAGAAGAAATCCAATTGGAAATACGTGTTGTCGTATGGAGCTTGGAGTTCTTCAATGGCGGACAGCGAGGACTTCGCACGGAGAAGAAACCGAGTCAGAGACGACGATGGCGGTGGTGGTTCCCACTGGCAGCGAAACAAAGGAATTGGGCCCACTGGTCAGCGAAAAAGAATGAACGAAAACGTTTGGACTAACGGAGCTCACCGTCGGATTTTGATCGGACGGCTCATAATGGGTGTGACGTTCGGACCTCCGAACAGCTCATCAGATCTGACTGTCAATCCTTGATCGAACGGCTCAGCTAAGATGCGTGCTCACGAAGAGAGAGGATAAGGGGCTAACAAGCGGGGACCACTTGTCAGAGAGAGGCGGGCTCGCGCATGGGAAGACCGGGCTGCACAGTACTGGGCCGGACCAGAACAAGAATGGTTTCGGCCCTTTTGGAATTCTGAGATTTTAAATAGGTTTTCTATTATAAAAAATACTAGAAATTCAAATAAGCAATAGAAAATAGCAAATGAACTTGGAAAAATTCTAGAAAATATATCCATGCACAAAGAACCCAAATAAAATAGTTTTGACCATTGTTGATGTTGAATTTAATCATATTAAATTGTTTTGATGTACAAAGTCCATGTTTAAGCTTTTGAATTAAATTCAAATAAAATCCAAATGGTGAATTTTCTCCTACTAACTATTTAAAAGATTTTTTTTAAAGCTCAGAAAATCAGGATGTTACACTCGGTTATGGACATGCCCAGAGATTTCGAACGAGGGATAGACTTTTCTAAAAATTGTGTTCCACGGTTGATTGTGGATATCGGCGAGTATTCTGGGTGGCTCCGAGTGCTTGTGATGTCCATAGTTGGTCGTGGAGGTCTTGGGAATCCCTAGAGTGGTCTAGGGTGCTCTAGGGTGGGTGCTCTAGAGAGGTCTTGGAGCTCTAGGGTGGTCGTGGAAGAGGTCCTGGTCGTGGGTGCGACCAGTCCTTCCTCAAGTGGTCGTGGGAACTCTGGAGTTGGTGCTCCAGAGAGGTCTTGGGAGTGAGTGGGTACTCACGACCTCCTTTGAAAAATCAATGTACTTATGTATACCTTTTTTAACTTGAGCTTTGCAATCTACTTATGATATTCACTGTCAAATGTTGCTTTCTACAAACTAACCCTACAGCTCTCTGTTGTCAAGCTGTGCATAAATAACTATTTGCAGATATTTTCCCCACAGCTTGCTGAGTACATTCAAAGTACTCATGGCTTGTGCCCTCTGTTTTAATCAGCAGAGGAGAGAGATCCAGGAAGTCTTGTGCTCTTTGAAGGGGAGCTCTTTTGAAGACCTTGCGCATAGGAGACGTCCTCCACTCAGTAGCTTGTGGGCTTGCCGAATGGCCTTCACGTGTTTTTTGCTTCCGCTGCAGGTTTTCCTTTTGTTGTTAGCCCTGCGTGGCACCTCTGTAAACAAGCTTGACCATAAGGTCTTTGTTAATAATATTAATTTGTCTGCTTCATCTTTGAGTTTGTTGTATGGTTGAGATGTCACCAATGTAAGTCTGTGCGAGTTAGCTTACTGATCCAGGGACTAGCTAAGTGCACAAGGACTAGGACCTTCGGGTGGTCTTGGAGGACTTCCGGGTGAACCTTCAAGTCCTCCTAGGAGGTCCTAAAGACCTCCAGGTGGTCCTGGGAGACCTCCTCAAATGGTCTTGGAGGACCTCTCAGGCCTCCAGGTGGTCCTGTCGAACCCCCCTGGGAGGTCCTAGGAGTTATCTCCAGGAGCTCTCGAGTCGGGTCCTTACACCGTGAAGAAACTGTCTTGAGCCTCGTGGTTAAAATGAACCTTTTTGAACTTAACGGTGACACCCTAGTGTCATTGTTCATTCATCTTTTTGGCCTGTTCCATGTACCATGTATGCAATCTCGTGCAAGCCAATCCTAGGGTAAGGCTGTCTAACCACTCGACCAATGGCTCGCCTAGCACGAATTTTTGGGCCAACAGCAAGAAGCGGATATCAGAACAGGAGTCGACCGTCTTCGATTTGCCCTTGCTGCCTCGCTTTGTAGAGGTTGACTTCACAAGAGTCGACTGAGCACGAGGTGTAGATGCATCTGATACACCAGGCCCTTGCCGCTTCGGTGCAGGTAGCTCCGGTGCAGTCAACTCTCGTGGACTTGACACCGTTGCAGGACATTCCCGTGAAGTTGACACCGGAGTAGGTAGCTTTAGGCATATGTCCCTCTTGGGCCACTGGATGAATGCTCCAACAGCTTGCTCTAGAGTCATGACCTCGTCGTTTGGGGGAATATGCAGCAGGACGGCCGCGAAATTGGCATAAACACCGTTCACATTCACTTTTGCGAAACCCCACGTTAGATTTACACCATGCACCAAAGCCCCGACACCGGATGGATACACCTGGCCCCAAGCAGCATCTAGGGCAACAGAGGCATAACTCACTTGGAGCTTGCACTTCGTAGCCACCTACATAACGATACAAAATTAGCTACTCCAAAAAGCCTATCAATGGATCGAGTATTCCAGAGATAATAATTATTACCTGGATGTCATCGACAGGAAATCTATCGTCACCGATTGGGGTAGGGTTAGGGTTGGACGCGCAACTACTCGGAAGTTTTTTTTTGGGGGGTGGCTAGCACAGTAGGGGTAGGGGCTTGCAACTGATTTGGGACATAACTGAACTTCCCTAAGCCTTTCCTCAAAGCTCTCCATTTGCCGTTGCGTCGCAGCACTAATGCGATCATCGATCTCATCTCTGAGGGATTCAGTGATCTCATCTTTGAGGGATTTACGAATCTCCTCTCGTAGCTTTGCATCGCGCTCGGCTTTGGCTCTCTTCCTACTCCGGTACGATTCGGAGTCCGCTCGGAATCAATCTTTCCATGGAACATAAAGACTAGTGCCTCTCGTGCGACCCGGGTGCTCATTGTTTCCCAGGGCCGCGGAGAGTATATCTCTCTCCCTGTCTGCTTGGAATGAGCCTTGGGAAGATTGTGGACTCAGCGTTACCTGCAATAGCCCAACATGTCATTTCACTTCGTATGAAGTTATGGAGTAATTACAAACTAGGTAGTTCGATATCTTACTAGGCGCTGGGACACTTTCTCGTTTGCGGGGTTTGGAAAGGAGATTTCCCCCGTAGACAGGGTACATAACCTCCCTTGGATATTCCTCTTCTTCTACCGCGCTTGAATATTCCAGAGGACAGTGCATTAGACACATGAGGCGACGATGACGAAGAATGAGCGGAAGACATCTTCACAAGAAATAGAAGTTCTGACAAGCATGAACATATTATCGTAAGATTCGATCCTATGTGTACGATTATACATACCAATTAATAATAATTGGGATATGTAGGGAAGAAATTAGGACCAATACAATGACATAATGGACATAAACATGTAAATCCTCCAAGTCATTTAAAAGGAATAATATGCTCAACACAAACATCTTGTGAACAAATGAAATCAACATAAAGCTAAAATTTAACATTTTGATATTGCTCTTAGATGTAGAGTAAACATTCCAATTAGAGCTCAAGTTCAAACCTGATTATAAAAACAATTTCACTGCAAGACTATTATCATCATAGAGCATTCATCTCAAGCCCACCACACCACATTGCAATATATTCCAGTAGCAGTATCAAAACAAATACCATATGAATCACTGACTAGAACAAATACAAATTCCTAAAACAAGTATAACACCTCATACTACTCAGTGTTTGAACCAGATACTAGTGCAATTATCATGAGTCAATGAGGACCATGACAGCATGACAGATTATTGATAGAAAGAGTGAGGGAAAGCGGCGTCGGGTTCGGCAACTCGGCATTGGTTACCTTTGGGTGTCGAGGAGAAGGATGAGCAGGGAGCAGTACTGGAGCAGCAGGGCGGCGTCGAAGGGGAGGCGCACCTGGCTCGGGGGAGGAAAGGAGGCGGCGGGCTCGGGGGAGGAGGTGTGGTGGGCTCGAGGGAGGAGGCGCGGCGGGCTCGAGGGAGGAGTCGCGCTGGGCTCGAGGAGGAGGCAGCGTCGAGGACGGCATCGACAAGCTCAGGGGAGGAGTCGCACCGGGCTCGACGGGGAGGCAGAGTCGAGGACGGCATCGACAGGCTCGGGGGAGGAGGGAGGAGTTGAGAAACTTAATCGTTTGAGTGGGGGGGCATAGGCAAACCCTAGAGTCCGAATATAAATAGGGATGGACATCACAGATGGTTCTAAAGTAGAATCGTCTGTGATATGTGATGTATCACAGATGGTTCTAATCAACAACCGTCTGTGATATATGATGTATCACAGTCCAATCAACAATTATGTTGGATTAGCTAAGCATATCATGTATTATGTGTGTAAATTATGTGTTTATGTAAAACTTTGGTGGTTGTAATAAAGTTTGCCCTTTTTCTCAAATTTTAAACTTGAATTCAAGCTTTGTATTGAATTCAGAAAACTTGTGTGTTTAAAAGTTGTTTGAAATAATTTATTTAAATACTAGATTATTTTTAATGAATTAAAATTATTTTTCACAAATTTTTAGAAGTTATATTGACCTCATCAAAATTCAAACCATTTCTAATACAGTTTTGAAAATAAATTATTTCTAACAAATTTTAGTTTGAAAGGTGTTTGAAAATTATTTTTCCTAAGTCCTATTTGATTCTCTGAACCCCCTCAAAAAATTTCAGTATTTTTTCAAATTTATCTTCTATTTCTAATCGCTCGGTCAAGTTCCTTGTGTTACAGTCAAACTCAAACTCCAAATCAAAACCTAACCCTAGTTGACCAGACTGTTCCGATCGGAACCCAACTCGATCGTCCCGTTCTATCTTGGCTAGACCACACCACCTTATCTGTCTGCCACTGACCAGCGGGCCCTGCTGGTCAGCCTCACCTCCTCACTGCTCCTTGGGTTCAAACCAGTTCTGATCGCACCATTTTTCGTGTGGGCCATCCGATGCGGATCGCACTGCTCACAGCAATGGGGCCGTTCAGACCGCCCGAATAGCCCAACGCATCGGGATCGTCCAACGCTGATCGAACGGCTCACATCCTTTGTGCCATTTGGACGGTCCGAACATCCCAAGTCCCAACAAATCTGGACCCTCCAATGTTGATCTAACGGCTCGCATCGTCGGTTGCGTTTAGACCGCCCGCGTCAGTGGGTTCCATCGCACCAGCTTCGCTGCGCCGCTTTGTTTCCACCACTGACTGGCGGGCCCATTTTGTCAGCACTGGTCATCGTCGTCTCCGTTGTCTCACCGCTCACCTGTGTGCGTGGCGTTGTGCATGTTCACCACCGAGCCTTTGATCGCCACGTAGCACTTGCGTGTCCATCTCTAGGGCATCGCATGGGCATCACTAACCACCCAAGCCCATCCATTTTCTCTCTCGCGCATTCCTTTGCCTTCTCCGCTCTTTTCTTTGTTGCCATTGAGGAAGAAGACGAAGCAAGCGCCACCGCTATGTTGCCTCCCAAGGACCTGTGACCTCACCTTCGGACTCCACTCACCACGTCGCACTCATTTTAGCCATTTCGAGCCTCTCCCGTGCACCGAATCATTGAGCGGGTCATCTTTGTCCTCGCGGCTGGTGGCCATGGCCACATAGCATTTTGGAGCTCCGGTGAGTAATCCTTGGCGCAATCGTGTCCTTTGTGATCGCATAGTCTCGTGGAGCCTACTAATATGTTTAATTCCTTTTTGGAGCAACACCGTGGGAGTTTGGCCCCTTTCTTCTCCAAGCACGGTGAAACGCCGCCGTCCACCATTCAAGCTCTTCGAGCCTCAATGACAATATCAACTGGTGCGTCGCGTTCTAGGCGACACGGGGATCCCGTTGCGCGCATTCCCGAAACGCCTCGATCGCTGAAGCGTCGCCTCCACGTGAGCCTCCTTTCGGTTCCACCTCCGCCCGTCGCCAGGCCGCCGCCGGTGACCGTTGATCTCCTCGTCACCGTCATCTTGTTTGTGATGATTCCCCGCACCTGGTGGAGTTAATCCCGAAGCCTAAGACCCTCTGCTACGTTGAATCACCTACACGGCCACGCCGCTCACGCGTGGGAGCTTCGTTCAACCGCTAGTGAACTGAGGTGATAACCACCTCATTAGATTTAATCTTCATTCTTAATGACTTTAACCCTGTAAAATTTGTAGAAAGTTCTTTTAACTCCTTTTGAACTGAAATTTTTCACCTAAATAGTTAATCTACCTACTGTGTGATTTGTATGCCTGTTTGTATGATTTTTTATTATTGGCTTTAATTGGAGTTGATTGCTTTATCGTCTTTTCGTTAGGGTTTCGACGATTCCAACGTATATTGATTTCGATCTGAGGATATTATCTGAGATTATTTACGAGTGGTACCAACACAGGCAAGTAGTCCTTTCCTTTGATGCACGTTGAATTCCTATTACTTTCAAAAACTATTTATGTTGATTTTCAAGTATTCTATGCATCGCTCTAATTTCAAATATTTGTATGTCAAATGGGGTAGTTTAGTTATATCCTTTTTACTGCATTGGCCCTCCTTGAATGTTTGATTACCATGTTCACCCTGAATAACTAAGACTATATGTTATATGGGTTGTTTGATAATTTTTAGAACGATGCATAGTTATGCTAGTAGATGTGGTCGAAACTGGTTGATGGAGTTAGTCCATCGGCCGAGATCAAATTCAATTATGATTGAAATTGAGTTATGTTCAGATCTGAAATTTAAGTTATTATGGACATGTTGGTCCTTGGGTTCTTTACATTTTAACTTGGACGGGTGTAGAGTTATTGATGAGAATTATTGATGATTATTTGTTATGGAACTATGTAGCCTCGTCTGAGTGATTAAGGACCGGCCTGTGTGGTGTTGAACCAAGCCCTACGTGCATCCACATGCTGGGTTAATGGCGAAGGCTTGGCCTATTAATTTGTAGTGTGTCTGCTATCAAACCACAAATGGATTGACAAGTGTTGTTGTTATTATTATTACTGTTGTATTGTCAATCCAGTGAGGGCATGTTAAGTTTTGTCTTACTTATCCTTAAGGGTCGCTTGTGTTTGCGGTAAAGCTTCGCAAGGACTTACTTACACAACGGGGTTCACCTGTGGTGCTAGGCGACTCCAGTCTGTTATGGGATTCTGATCATCGGGTTGGTTTAATAGTTGACACATGGCATTGTAATGGCCTCGTTATGATATCTCAGTCACACTCCTACGAAAGAGTGGATGGCGACAGTATGAGGTATTCACACAACTACAGGAACCGACATCACAGACGGTTCGGAACCGTCATCACAGATGGTTTCCGAACCGTCTATGTTTGTTGGTCTGTGATAACAGGATATTATCACAGACGGTACAAAACCGCTCGTGATACGAAATATCACGAGCGGTTTTATTAAAAACCGCTCAGGAAGTCAAAATATCACGCAGCGGTTTGAGCAGTAAAACCGCTCGTGATATGAGAATATCACAGACGGTTCTAAATAAAAACCGTCTGTGATAGGAGAATATCACAGACGGTTCTAAATAAAAACCGGCTGTGATTTCTGAATATCACAGACGGCTTTTGTGTAGAACCGTCTGTGATATTCTCCTATCACAGACGGCTTTTTTGTAGAACCGTCTGTGATATTCTACTATCACGCAGCGGTTTGCGATCGAAACCGCTCGTGATAATTGCCTTCCTGAGCGGTTTTAACACAAAACCGTCTATGATAGCTCGTACTTCGCCCACAATTTCTTTGTTTTCTGGCTAGCCTCGGGAATTGCTAGCCATGCCCTCTGAAAACAAGCTTTCCGTAAAGCAGATTCAAGCATTCACGAAAGCAGATTCAAGGAGCCATGACAACTCAAAGTGATCATTACTCAAAATAAACTACAAAAGATCCGCATTTGTTCAAGTATTGTCGCTATAGTTACAACTAGATTACAATTGTTTGCGTTGAGAGGTTTTAGTGGGGTGATGCTCGGGTTGGCGACGAAGTGAAACTCTCCGTTGTCGTTAATGATTTACGTGTTGATAAAGGCGCAGAGCTTCCTCGAATGTCCTTGATCTCTTCAACGAAAGTGAATCACATTGTAAATTCAAGGCTGCCGCTAGCAAGAGTAAAGTGGTAAGAATATATATTTAAATTTATAATTAGGAAATAATTATTTGAGATTGACAAACCTCGGGATCCTTCTTCCTAGTCAGAAGGATTAGCCGCATATGATAGCAGACGTAGATTGCACATAACTCATCATCTTTTCTTTGCGGCCTTTGCAAAAATAGAATTACATATATAGGTATAGTCGATTCGAGACGCGTTATTATGAAGTATGATATAGGATTATAGTGTTGTAGCGCGTCATGGAAAATCCATCTGTGTGTTAGTTAGGCGCTCTTTCCATTGTATATTCCTTTGTTGGCAACATAATTGATGAACGACCTACATGATTGAAAAGGTTATCCTCGGCCATGTCAAGCGAATGAAGACTACAATAGAGTTATGTAAGGAGGAAATGAGCATACCTCTCGAGTATTTCTCTTAGAGTGTCAAGTCGTGCTTGTTGCGGTTTAGGGAATCAAGGTATATCACATGGTTCCTCTTGGGTATAATAACTAAAAGGATCGATGGTACCTACTCATGTATGTCGCTATAGTCATTAAACCTAAGTTCGTGTTGCGTATAAAGTACAAATGAAATTTGTATAGCAAGTAGTGACACTTATCCACGGTTGTAGGGCACCACTATGTACTTCATGTTAAATCGACGAAGCAATGATCTCGTTATGTATTTCTCGGCGAAGGATGAGTCTTGTTGGATGGTTTGCAACGATACCACATGTGGGTCGAGGAAACCCAATCGGTTCTTTCCATTCCGGATATTTTTCAAAGATGTATCTATACATAAGCAATGAGTTGTGATATTTATTGGTATTACATGAATGTAGAACTTGATTATGCGCACTTACGATTGTCCAACATCGTAGAAGCGAGGCGTCGAGGCCAACGAGGTTGAATAGTTGAAATAAGTCATTGAAGCCCACGACGAAGTACCTCGTCCGTTGAAGAAATGCTTGTCCTCGATATCGGCGGTGATTCGATGATCGCACCCTTCTTTTGGGTCTTCGCCAAGTACCGGGCATGCAAAGCGACAAACATATCGGCGTGCATTATCATCGCGCCGGAGCACAATGGTTTTCCGATGATGTAGTTCCGGTATCGCGGACTTCCGGACTTGGGAGGCGCCTTAACGCGTTTGTGGATTTCGATTTGGCCTTAGCGATTGGCGGCGTCTTCTTGTGAGACGACTCGAGGAACGGATCTGACGGCACGTTTTTCTTTGTTCCTTGGCGTCTTCTCCACGGGAATCAAGAGGTGGCCTTATGAGGCGAAACATGAGGTGGAGTCATCGAGGGTCCGTTGGAGAGGAATGGTCGTGTCTAGATCGCGGACCTTCTTTGGGTCGAGGCGATGTCCTTCTTGGGCCTTTGGATAAAAGAGAGGCGGCATCCCTAGTGTTGTGATCTCTTCGTTCGGGCAAATCTTCACGGACGGCTCGGAAATTGACATGTACCATATCCACGGACCTGGCGTAACCGTCGCGCCGGTGGCACCGTCTTTCAGACCGCCCTTCCTCGTATGGATACACCATCCCTCGCGACCTCAATACAAAGGGACCCATCCATCCTCACTTGGAGCTTCTGAGGCGTCGGCTCCTACAAAACGATACGCAATTAGCTAAGGTGTCCTATAGGTCTATCTTTGGTGCAGTCCATAGATGTATGTTACCTTGATGTCGTCTATCGGTAATCGGACGTCGTCATGTTCACAATTATGCGCGGACACGACGCTACTCCGACGTCGAGGAGGACTGCCTCCCGAATTAGCGGGGGCGGCTTGCGACCGCTGGCTCATGAGTATATCCATTTGACTCCGCAATGCTGCCATCTCTACTTGAAATTGGTTAGTAATCATCTGTACCAACCGGTTGTCGTGCTCGGCCTTGGATCTCTTCCTAGTCCTATCGTACGATGAGTCGTCCGCGAATCCATGACTCCAAGGCACGTTAACCCCAAAGCCTCGCGTGCGACCTGGGTGCTCCTTGTTTCCCAAGACCGTAGATAGTATATCATTCTCTCTGTCTGCATGGAAGGAGCCTTGGGAAGCTTGGGCAGTCAAGTCACGCTGCAAGAGGTCATCATGTTATTATAGGCACTATGAAGTGATGGACTTATTAACAACTTAGTAGTTCGACATATTTACCACACGTTGGGACACTTCTTGGTCTGCCGGGTTTGTGAAGGAGATGCTGCCTGAAGACGAGACTTGTGCCCTCGCTTTTAACCAGCTTAGGGAACGCGGGTCTGTGACCTCAGGAAACGGGTTCTCCTTCTCCGCCGCCCATTCCTCGTATTTACCCGCGTACCCAGCGGTGCCGAGTCTGTGCGGGTGAGTGTTTCGTGTCTGGAGAGCTTTGTGCGCCGCACTTTGCTCCTTAAATTCGGCCGTCGTTTTCATAGCCACAAAGGTGTCCCATGCTTCCCACGTCAAGAATTTGTACTGCGCGAAGGGCGTTTGACCCGTGTTCACGTACTTCATGACAAGAATGCTCTTGAAGGTCCTCCACGATTTACCCATCGTGAGCATCGCCGTCCGTCGCACGCGTGCCACATGTGCTTCTGGAATAGTGAACTTCTCTGAAAGTTCTGCCCACAGTAGCGCCTTCGCTTCTTTCGTCAGTCCTTCCACGTTGGTGTGGTGATGAGGACTGTTCCTTGCAAGTATCCCGCAGATGGTCGGAATCTCGCCACGATCTCTTGGGACTCAGAGGGACCCCAAAGTCACCGACCTCCGTGATGACGATCGGCCGTAGGTATTTTCGATTGTCCTCTGCCATCTCGCTTAGTGTCATTATCGCCGACGGTGATTTGACCTCGTCGCCGCCTCTTCCATCTGCGGCGTCGGTGTTGGCGGCCTTGTCGGCGCCTCTTCCATCTGCGGCGTCGGTGACGGCGGCGAAGACGATGTCTCTGCCATCTCACTTACTTGCTATCTATATAAGTTACATATGCAATAAAATGGATTGCAAGTGTCCCAAATTAACATATACATTTAAACTTAATAATATGCTCAACATGTGCAATATTAGCAAATAATCATAAATAATTCGGCATAAATATGAAACAATTAATCTCGGGAAGAAATACAGAGGTTGACTATAGAGATCAAGATGGCAAATGAAAAGTTGAATGAGCTCATACAGAGTACTAACATTCCTTAATCCACTAGCTTCTCTAAATGACCTACTTCATCGAGGTCGACACTTTGGAGTGTGCCATTTGTTTCATGCCGTGGAGGACCGGCATGAAACAAAGGCACACTCAAGTGTGTCGAGATCGACGAAGGAAATGCTAAGCAAAGGTTTAATCTCAGAGAGCTCGCCGCCTCCTCGCTCCTATTATGTGCTCTCGGAAGGAGAGTAGCTAAAGAACAAGTCTTTGCCATCTCAATCCTATTGTCTATACTCTTCATCGACCACGACACCTTTGGAGTGTACCATATGCTTCTTGCCTTGGAGGATTGGCAAGAAGTAAAGGTACACTCAAGTGTGTCAGATCGATTTAAGAAAATGCTAAGCAAAGGTTTAATGCTTCATGTACGTAAGACTAGCCTTTAATGAAGACATAGAACTAGAATCAAGTAAAATGATCGACGAAGGAAATGCTAAGCAAAGGTTTAATCCCAACATAGAAACAAAATAGAATCAAGTAAAACTTTCTTTTTGGATTGTTGTAAAAATGCGATTTTAGCAAAATTTCAGAATTAATCCCAACAAAATTAATTAGCATTAAAGCATAATTTCTAAAGAATTTAACACTCCTTAATCCACCAGCTTCTCTAAGGAAATGCAAAGGAATCACAGAGCGGTTCTTAATAAGAACCGTCGGATTAAATTCTCACCAATAAAAGGTCTAGAGATTAACGAAGGTACGAGACACTATTCCAACATATTGATTGATGATATTATGTGCTCTCAGAAGGAGAGTAGCTAAAGAACAAGTCTTTGCCATCTCAATCCTATTGTCTATACTCTTCATTAAATGAATATGATAATATAAATTCAAACTATGAGTCTGTAAACAATACTTTGCTTAAGCGTCAAACGATCTCAAGCTAATCTAAAACAGATTAAACTTCCAGTCAAACAGAGGTTGACTACAGAGATCAAGATGGCAAATGAAAAGTTGAATGGGCTCATACAGACTACTAGAAGAATCACAAACTAGTCATTAGATTACCAACGAAAACTGAATACTCTCAACAGAACTGAACATGAAGAATCAGAATAACTAGCTTTCAACCAAAGTAACCAATTAACAAGACATCATATTGATAGTAGCAAGTAATACAATAGAGCTCAAGTATGAACTAACTATCACATTCAATCTCAAGATAAGGCAGAGTTCATCACGAGCATGTCAACAAAGCCCATCGATCAATTTGCAAATGTAGCGATAAGCTCAACCGAAAGTAACCAATTAACAAGAGATCATATTGTGGTAGCAAGTAATACAATAGAGCTCAAGTATGAACTAACTATCACATTCAATCTCAAGATAAGACATAGTTCATCACAGAGCATGTCAACAAAGCCCTTGATCAACAAAGTCGAAGCGCCACAGAGGAGCAATACTCACAGAGAGGATGCCGCACAAGAACTCACGGTGCAAGGAGGAGGCCGACACGGGAGGAGGACGGGCGGGAGAAGGCCGGTGCAGAGGGAGGAGGACGGCGCGGGGAGAAGGCCGGTGCAGAGGGAGGAGGCCCACACGGGGAGGAGGACGGCGGTGTCGAGGTCGGAGGTGGCGACGTCGGGGCTTACAGCCAGGGAGGTGAACGGGGGCACCGTGGTCGGGGGCGGCGGCACCGAGGTCAAGGCGCCGAGGTCGGGACGGCGGCACCGAGGTTGAAGGCGCCGAGGTCGGGGCGCCGAGGTTGGGGCGGCGCACCGAGGTCGGGCGGCGCGCCGAGGTCGGGCGGCGGCGCCGAGGTCGTAGTCGGCGGTGAACTACTGGCGAGCCCTAAACCCTAGAGGAGGCGAACGAGCGCCGAGAGCCTAAGGGCGCGGAGAGGAAGTGACAAGTGAGAGCAAAACCCTAGCGCTTCCGCCTTATAAAAAGTATATCACAGACGGTTTATAACGAGAACCGTCAGGATAATCCTGACGGTTTTAACTACAACCGCTGCAGTGATATGAACGTATCACTGACGGTTTTAACTAGAACCGCTCAGGATTCCTTTTCTGAGACGGTTATACAACGGAACCGCTCGTGATAACTCTTCATTTTCCGCTGTCTCTTCGTCTTCATTTTCTCTGCGTGTGTCTCTTCGTCTCACGATCACACGGCGCGGCTTCATCTCTTCATTTTGCAACGTCGCTCTGCCTCCCCAAATATCTCTTCGTCTCCCGTTCGGCTTTAGATGAAATTGTTCTATATATAGATGTGTCCCTTCTACAATGTATTTCACACAACCTCCTTGATCCCTTTCTCCACAAAAATGTAAATGGCTGCCTCCTCTTCAGACGCGACTTGACGCGCAAGACTCTCTTGTCAGACGTTGAGTCGTCTTCTTGGAAGAACACTATTTCAACAATGTCTTCACTCCTCTGTCCGAGAATTTGCCGGAGCGGGTGACGGCCACCTTCCGCCGTCTTGACATTCTCCTCCGCCGTGTCTTCCGGGTGATCTCCCACTTTCGGCGAGTTTACCGTGTCGTCGACGTGGTCCTCCAAAACGAAGTTGCACGTCTCCAGGAGGCTTGTCGTCACTTGGACTGCTTAATCAAGGCAGCAGGCGATCGATTCGACCAGGCCGAGACCCCTCAAGCAAGAGAAGAGAGCCTATGGGCTCTCTTCGACTTGATTCAACAGTCCGAGGGTCTTCGGGACACACTCGAACGAGCGCGTCAGCGGGTGGACGTATTTCAGGATTCGTTCGATCTTAAACCGTCCGCCCCCGACGCCGCCGCCTACGAAGTATTGAAGACGGAGATAGCAGCCTACCTCCACCACTAGATAGGTTTCTAGTTTTTTAATCTTTTTGTAAGCTACTGGCCACGTTGTTTGGCTATATATATGAAAATTCCAAAATTAAAAAAAAAGTTTGGAGGAGAAGTTACTATATCTATTTGCCCATAGTAAGAGCTAGATCCTCATCCCATCGGCATCAAGTGTGGAGGTATGTTGATCCGGAGAGCGGCGGGGGCGGCCGGGTTGCTCCACCGCGGCGATGGCAGAGAGGCGTCCATCGCGGCGATGGCGAGAGGCCGCCCTGCGGCGAAGGCGGCGATGGACCTGAGCGTAGTGCGGCGAGGATATCACGAGCGGTTCTTAATAAGAACCGCTCAGGATAATTCAATATCGCTGACGGTTCTAAATAAGAACCGCTCGTGATACTACGACGGTTGTAACATAAAACCGCTGCGTGATTAGATTATCACGACGGTTTGTGAATAGAACCGTCGTGATACTTCACTGACGGTTCTATTTCTCAACCGCTCAGTGATAGTGACTATCACGACGGTTCTAAAAATACCGTCTGTGATAGTTGTTCGCCGCCCGGACCGGGTTGATGACCCAATACGAGCGGTTCCAAAGGAACCGTGCGTGATGGGGCGCCTACTATAGCCTGCTTTTGTAGTAGTGTCATATCATGTGGGTAAAATAACACAAACTCTGCAGAGTCTTAAATCTATTCGAATAGCCGTGTCCCTGGTCATGGACATTACTTGTGGGAAACCATGCACAGTTAGTCGTTGGGAAATAGGAAAGGGTATGGTTGGGAAGAATTGTTTTCATGAACGGGAAGTTCATGCTTTAATATTGAATTGTCATCATGAACCGAAAGTTCATGCTTTATTGATAGTTTACCTGAGTAGGATAGCTACTTCGGGTATGATTATCTTGATGGTTGAATATTGGAAATATTTATCATGAATTGAAGAATCTACTATTATTTATCTTATTTCAAATGTTTGTCAAAAGGGCAATTTCAATCTATATTAGTTAGATTGTCAAATAATCTGGCTTTACGCTGAAAAGAACCATTTTAGCCTTTCTTTTGACACCAAGTGTATTTAATTAAACTTGCTATACGTAAGTCTTGCGAGTTGTACTCAGTTAGCTTGTTTTTGTTGCAGGCAAGAACGTCAAGTTGAGGCGTTAATGTTAGTCCTTCGGCTTTAACCCCAGTCGGTTGCCCTTGGGGTTGTGGCGCACCATTGGGAAGGTTGTTTTTACTATTTAACCTTCTGTTCTTGTTTACTTATTAATTTCCGCTTCTTTATCGTTTGAACGTGTATGCAAGTGATATACTGTTGTTAGGATATGTGCATGTTAGCGGCAGTTCCTGGGAGCTAACTAGAGACCAGATATCTGGGAACTCGAAATTAATCTTGTTTTTTTTGTTAAGGGTTACGTCTTTGACGTAATTACTTAATTTAAAACAGGATTAATTTTTGGGGTCCTCACATATTCTATTATTGTTTTTATTATCATTGTTGGGCTTTTCCCGGCTCAGGCCAAAAATCAAGGCCGAGCTCGAAAAATCGGGCTGGGTCACTGGGCCAGCCACCCATGGACATGTCTAATCTCCGTACTGATGATGAGGTTGTCCGGAACTCCTGATGTTATTTAGGTTATATGCAAAATAATAATAATAATACTAATGTCTCCTGATCGAGTTAAACAAGCTAGTGATTGTGACTTGATGCAGACACCTTGATGTTGATCCCGGTGAAGGGACCTCGGTGAGCGTGCTTTGTTCGTCGGTGATTTCAGCGGCGCGCTGATGGCGTGTCATCGATAGATTTCTGCACCATTATTCGCAATGCTATCTACTTCCAACATTATCGGTACAACAGATTTTGTACGCGCCGTATATCGGATGGGAGAATTGAAGCTCCAAAGGGTAGCCTTTAATTTCGATCATGTCACATCGTATATCGCTTGGAGTGCCCACAGACGTAAGTGACAGAGTGACCTCCTAATTGGTGCATTGCTGATGATTCCGTCGTCCTGAACTCATGATGCTGTTTTCATTATCTAAAAAATAATAAGCTAGCCTCTTGATCATGTTAGACAAGTGATTGTGACACTATCATGTACTGTTGTAGATATCTTAATTATTTTGTGTGTGTGCCGGCCTGAACTTTAATGTACCTGAGACCGATCAATGCTTTCGTTTCCAAGAGATCGATGATATCGGTTGTTAAGTATGATCATATATAATTCTGTTGTTAAGTTTTTAGTTAACAGTAAACAGAAAAATGCCAAATTGTCGTACACTAATAAAACATAAAAGAGAGAAGACAAAGCTAATTCACCCATATATCTAACAAGTGAACTACAATATAACCTTGTACTAGTAGGGTGCTCGTGCGTTACAACGGAAACCC
The DNA here is from genome assembly GCA_036346405.1 of Phyllostachys edulis. Taxonomy (NCBI): domain Eukaryota; kingdom Viridiplantae; phylum Streptophyta; class Magnoliopsida; order Poales; family Poaceae; genus Phyllostachys; species Phyllostachys edulis. The sequence goes on along the minus strand of CM070561.1, from coordinate 3,865,073 downwards.
TAAAAAGAGTACATATCAGCAGACGAGATCCTAAGCCGCATAATAAATATCATTTTTCTTTCACACACATATAAACAGAAACATTAACACGCCTATTGCATCACCTACTATTACTTCCCAGAAATTAAAATTTTAAGCTCATAGATTGTTTACATTTAAAAGTTGAAGTCGATGCCAACTTCCCTCTCCGACGTGCTGCCCATTTCCAATCAATGCCAGCTAGCAAGGAAGAGGGCTACACGTCAATAGCCACCTTCTTCCACCCTGAATCCAAGCCACGACTCGGTTCTCAAGGCCATTGGTCTCTTTAGCCCCGCCAGGCACATTGCGGCGAGAAGGTCGGAGGCTGGGGGAGGAGGCGGTGGTAGCGTCACGGTGGTAAGCAAGGAAGGAGTGGGATAACGACGAATTTTGGTGTGTGCATGTGAAGAAGAAGATGAGAAATTTGAGAGAGGTGGGAGAGGCCAACCGTGCGTATGAGAGAAAGGACATCGTCCCGCTACGTAGGGGTAAACTCTTTCTTTTATTAGTTAAGTTATATAACACTTCATTTTAATTTCCCTAACCTCCGTTGTCACCTTAAACTTTCTGAAACAACAATTAACATTCTACAAACATATAACTAGTCTGCCCGAACTCAATCATGGCCAATTTTTTTTAAAAAAAATTGGCCATCTAGAATTGACTATATGAGATAGTGATCCGAATCCTCTACTGTAATGCAGAGAATCACTGTGTAAACAATTTTTTGTGAGTGTGCGAACACTACTCGATAGTCGCCCCGTAGAAGCACCGTAGAAACAATGAAATATTTAATGTATCGAAAACACTGTAACTTTTAATCCAGACCTTTGTTTTTTGATCGGGCGGTGTAGGTCATCTTCTAATGCCAAGTCCTGTAGATCCTCTGTATTGAGACTTTCTATGCAAATGATATTTCCAGGAGATAGACACACACGAGTCAGTGCTAGCGACGTAACCCAGGTGCATGGGTGGGAGGTTGGAGCATCACATACAAGTTCACAACTCTTTCTTTTATTATTACAGATCCCACCTTTGACTTTTTTTATGGAAAACAGTGGGACAAGGAGGTCTGACTGCACTATTTTATTAGTAATTATGAAATTAATAAATACAAGAAAAAGATAGGAAGAAGAAAAAACAAAGAAAGAAATTATAGAGTTCTATATCCCACCTTTGACTTAATCAGTAGTCTCAACGAACATTTAAATTAAGTCACTAGTCTCAACGAACATTTAAATTAAGTACCGATCGAAACAACATAAGATCAACATACGAATGATCTTAAAGCATCACTCGCTATTAGAGCAAGTCATGACATACGAATTCCTCTACGTTTTCCACGCACTGACCAGGCGCGCTGGCCTTGTTATCCAAAGATGCCCTCACCATCATTTCCAACACCATCTACTTCCAACATGATCGGTACAATATATTTTTGGATCTGTTTACCAACATGAACCAAACTAAATTTTGGTAATGCCAATAAAAATTGGCTATCATTTGGTTTGCTACCAATATTTGGTAAAGCCAACGAAACCCAATGTCACGTGAGGGCAATCCGACGGTGAGGAAATTATTCACCAAAATTTTGGTAACACTAAAATTTGGCATAACTGCAATTCAAACAGTGTTCATTTTGCTAAATTTTAGCTTTGCCTAAGTTTTAGCTATACCAAATTTTGGAATTGGTTCATTAGAGCCATAAACCAAACAGCTCCAAAGGGTTGCCTTATTTGTCATGTCATATCGTATGTCGCTTGGAGTAACCACAAGACGTAAGAGATGGAGTGACCTCCTTGCTGGCTGCTAATGATGCCATGCATTGTCCTGAACCCTTCCCTATTAGATAAGTGATTGTTACTTGATCATGTGTTGTACTTATAGCTTTCTTAATTAGTCTGTGTGTAGGACCGAAATGGCGACAGAGGGGGGGGTGAATGTCGCTCTCTTTAAAAATGCCCCCGAGAAACGTACACTGATTTTTAAGAAGAAGCAAAACAAAGTAATTCACAGAGAGTTAATTCTGCTGAAACCTGGAACGCATGTGACACTGAAAAATTCAGCATAAATCAGAGACCAGCCAGTAAAAAATTCAACTGAAAATACCGCTGTTTAATCTGCATGCAAAATGGTTGAAAATCAGCAAAAAGAAAAAACACTGTAGATCATCTCATACATGGAAATCTTAGTTGGTTCATTTGGCAGCCAAGTCAGAAGGAACAGTTCGGTCAAATAGCAATAGAATAAAACACACAAGAAGGAAAAAGCAGCGATCATTACAGCCGCTGTCAACAAGGGACTCCAGTCTTTCTTGTCTATTGATGACCCTGAAAGTTGCTGCCAAGAACTCCTATTTTCTACAGCCAAGAAAAAACAAAATAAGCATGAGGCAAAAACCAGCAACAGCAGCACATCTCTGATTTTTCTGATGCTCTAACACAGCCGCCGAGATTCTCCTGTATTTTTCACAGGCAGGGTGCTACTTTGCGTCAGGAACTCAGGCCGCCGCCAGGCACCGGATCAACCAGCAGATCGCCGCCGAGAAACAGGAACAAACAAATCTCAAGAACTGCAACTAAAAGCATTCAAGAAAGTAGCGGCCCGAGCAGTAAAAAAAAAGGACTGGTCGCAACAGGCTCTGATTTTCCACCCTGGTGCTACACACGCACAGCACAGGATTCAGATGAGACAAGATGGCAGTCCCAGATGCAAGAAGAAAAACGGAGAATGCTACTGCAGCCGGATTTTTGGTCTACTGACGAGACTCTACGCGCAAGAGATAAATGGCGAAGAAAAACTGCTTTTTCTACCGGCACCGCCAAGGACTGATTTTTCCGAGACGCTCTCCAGGAGCAGCACTAGATCCAACCAACAACACAAGCGAACTCACTCACAGAACAAACAATTTGATGGCAGCAGATTTAACATCAAACATCACTGAACCAAGCCAACAGGCATGCAAGAAGAGAACTGAACAGCAGTAACAAAACTCCACACGCACAGGGAACAGACGAACAGCACTTAAACCCAATCAAGAACTGCTCATATGCAAGCAAGAAAGCAGCCAAGATAAACAAACACCATCTCATATTGATCTAAAGGAAGAGAGATACATGATTGATATAAGAGGAATGATTACAAGCATTCAACTCATCCTCTCCCACTCCCAAAACATCAAGAACACTCAGCCAACTTGAAGAAAAAGAAAGGGACAAGCAGGGAACAACCCTCAACAACTAAAGCCTAAAGCCAAAACAAACTCCAAAGCCTCTTTTGACTAAAGGAAACCCTAAAAATCATTGAAGTGTTCAGATTTGGGCAGCACCCCCTCCATCCTATTTATAGCCCATGGCTAACGGGTCTCCACCCGCTTCGCCCGCTAAAACTAACGGAGCTCGCTTCCCGCCAGCGACCTTGCGAAATTCCGTTCGCCCCTCCCCGCACCTTCCGAAGCTTCAAGGCCTCGCCTCGTCAAGACGCCGCAACCACCTCGAGTCCACGTCGTCTTTGACACATCCCGACTGTTCGACCTCGGTGCCACTGCACCTAGTCCGGTCCACCGTGTCTCGCCACGACTCCACCCGATGTCCTGCAATCACACGAGATAAGAAACACATCAAATAGCACCGCCGATACATGAAAGCGTAAATACCAACATACTTACCATGACAAAATCCAAACTTGTCGAATCAAAGAATATGCATCCTAATCCCATACGACCAAGTTTGACCAAACCGACCGAGCCTGTTGCACCTCAATAGCGACATGGTCCAAACCACCCAAACCAAACTCGACTTCCTAAACCTATGTCAATTACTCATCACACACACGGACGACCTCCACATGGTCTCTCAATCTCCCCTTGATGAGTATATTGACAAAAAAAGCGCAAAGTTGAGTTTGAGTTTGAAGAAACCAACATGGTCCAAAGAAGAAGAGTGAAACTAATGACCATGTCGACTGAAGGAACACTAGAGCAACAACAAAAAGAGCAAATTGTTCTCCAAAGCTCTAAAATGATCCCAACTAGCTTTTCTTCTCTATTCTCCCCCTTTTGGCAATAAACACATCAAGAAGGCTCAAGAGAGAATATGACAAGTCAATGGATAAAATGGCTGAAGTTTGATTATTCTTAGCAGTTAGAGCCATGAGGATTATCCAATATGACCATAATGTAATACACCAAGCCATAACTCAATAAAAAAGGCTAGCTAGATCATGACAAGATATGTATAAGCTAGCTAGAACACATAGATGACAATCTGAAAATGAGGTACATTATGTGAGCAAGTCAAGTCATCAATGAGCAAAGTCTCGCTAGAGATATCCAAGGATGATGCAGGCCATGTCAATAAGCTAAGCGGAACTAAGAAGCTTAAATTGAGACCAAATAGAGTGCTATGCTCAAGATTGAAACATTGGTTAAAGTACATGATACTTTTTGTAGCTTTAAGCACATTGAACACATAAAACATATTTTCTTTTTGAAATTCATGGTGGTTTCCAACCAGATTTTTGTTTTATCATGTGCTAGGTCTCAAGCCTTATGCGACTACTCCAAGCGAGAAGCTTAAGAAGATAGTCTAGGTCACCCAAAACTCCCCCTAAGTTCATGCCAAGTGCAATGGCAAGCCGTCTCATAGGAGAGAATTGGTGAGATCAGTTTTTTCGCACAAAAGAGATCTTTTTGCCTTTTAACAAGTTGTACTAACTCATGCATCATCAAGAGACTAAAACAGCTCAATCTAAGGCTCAATATAGATTCATCACTCTACCCAAATTTATTTGACATGGCATGAATCATAAAAGGATAGCTCAAGAAAGACTAATCTCGAGTGCTAACATGACAAGTTTTAGTTTAAGTTGAGCAATTTTAATTATCTTATCATGGCAAAAGCTAGGCTACACATATGAAGTCATGATAAATCTAGCAAATAAGCACAAGTCATGGCAAGGTGTAAAGCATTGTAAACATGTCATAGCAGGATAATAATCAAGGCTCAATGTAGTTATATTACAATGCAGAATGCTAGAAATGCAGAAGATCCAACTCCCCCTCAACAATAGATGCAACTTTTAGTTCAAGTTGAGTTATGTCAATATTAAGCTCCAGAAGCTCCCAAAAGAACTCCCCTTGAACCAAAACAATAAATCGAGAAGCTGGCAAAGAAAACATAAAACAGCAAGCAGTCCTTAAAGCATAGATAAGATATAGAGAATACTATGGCTCAGACTGACTCTCATCTACCCCATATGACTCTAGGACTATCAACTGCCCACTTAACACACCTAGGAGCAAACACGTACCCTGTCTACCCGAGGGTGGCCCAACCCTCGCTAGAACCTACAAGAAGTGAGTGAGCTCAACCTAGTGAGATAAGTAATGACTAATAAGAGATCCTAGAATCACAAGATAAGAGTAAATCTAAACAACTAGACAAAAGAAGCACTCTAATCTATGCTAGGAGGACTAATCCCAAATGCACCCAAAATGCAATGCAATAGTAAGGAGCTAGAGCATAAATAAGATAGTAAAGCAAGAAACCCAAAGCTCCCTCACTACAAATCCATAAGGACAAACCACCCCAAGCTCTCCCCGCAGAGTGAAAACCTCGAACTATCCAATGGCTTGGTGAAAATGTCACCAACCGGTGGTCACTCTCCACAAACCGAGCACTATGTCGCCTTCTCTACATGGTCTCTAAGGAAGTGGAAGCGGATATCGATGTGCTTTGTCCGGAATCTTTGACTGGGTTCTGGCAATGTTAATCGCAGAAGTGTTATCACAAAAGAGTGGAACAACTGCCGATAACTAACCCAAAGTCCCGCAGGTCGAAGTCATCCAGAGCACTTGGCTACAAAGAATCGGCCGCAGACAACGTGCTTCGCCTCTGCGGTGGATCAGGTAACACCGACCGCTTCCTCAAGACCAGAAACAAGAGAAGTGCCAAGAAATTGGCGGTCTTGGAAGTGCTCTTCCTATCTATCCTCTGACCGGTAAGTCTGCATCCGAGAAGGCTCTCAAGGAAAGACAGATGAGGAAGAGTACCAGATACCATAGTCAATGGTAGCTCGCAGTACCGAAGATGCGCGCTTCACTGCTTGGCGGTGAGAAACGCGAGGAGAAGCTCAAAACGAGCGCACAAACACACGTAAAAATGTATGTCCGGTCTCGAGGCGTTGAGGTACAAGAGGGAGCCAATCATGCCGCGAAACTCCTTTTGATCAAGCTGGCTCGCCATCCTCATCTGGTCAAGATAGGTCAGAGAAGCCATGGGAGTCGACACAAGCTTACCATCACTCATGTCGGCGTCTCAGGAGATCACGAGTGTACTTGCCACGATGAAGAAAAGTACCTCCCGAGTCTCCGCTTGATTTGGAAGCCAAGAAAGAATGTCAACTCACCCATCATGCTCATCTCAAACTCGGTGCTCATGACATCCGAGAACCGTGTGAAACCAGAGCATGAGAAGAGCCGCCAAAGATGATGTCATCGACATAGATTTGGACGAGCGTAAAGTCACTACCAAGCCTACGGATAAACAAGGTCTTGTCAACTTTACCCATTTCAAACCCATGACTCAACAAGTAGGACTTAAGCCTCTCATACCAAGCTCGGGAGCCTGCTTAAGTCCATCTGGCTTTTGAAAGCTTGAAGACATGGTTAGGGTATTTGGGGTTCTCAAACACGAGGGTCGGACGAGACTTCCTCTTCAATAAGGCCATTGAGGAAGGCACTCTTCACGTCCATCTGGTAAAGCTTGAAACCCTTAGAAGCTGCAAAGGCAAGCAGGATTCTAATGGCTTCAAGTCGAGCTACAGGGGCAAAGGTCTCCTCGAAGTCTAGACCCTCAACCTGGGAAAACCCCTGAGCTACCAATCTAGCCTTGTTTCGGATGATTACCCCATCCTCACTCTGCTTGTTCTTGAACACCCACTTGGTTCCAATGATATTGTGGCCTCGTGGGGGCTCAACAAGCGACCAGACCTTGTTTCTCTCAAAGTTCTCTAATTCCTCATGCATGGCATTGACCCAAGACTCATCGAAGGGCGTGACAAACATCCTTGGGCTCAAAGGAGGCAACAAAGGCAGAATGGAGACAGAAATGAGAAAAGCCAGACTTAGAGCGTGTGACACGCTCAAAAAGGTCTCCAATAATCTGCTCTGAAGGATGCCTTTTCTGGATATGACGGGGAGGTCCTGGATGAGAAGAAGAAGTGGCCTCTACCTCGTGTGCAGACGAGGCAGGGACAGAGCCACTAGCTCCGGAAGGCAAGGGCTGATCATCTTGAGGTGCCGTGGAAGAAGGCATCTCAAGGGAAGGAAGAGGAGCTGGATCAGGTAAACAACCATCGTCTCCCTCGTCCTCATCATCCACAAAGATAGTCTCGGACTGCTCTAAAGAACCTGAGATATCTGGCCTAGTCCCCGGACTGGCCTCGTCAAAAGTCACCTCACAGGTTTCTACCATTCTGCTAGACTCGCAGTTCCAGACCCTATAAGCCCGCGAAGAAGTCGAGTAGCCTAGAAAGATACCGTCACAGGAACGTGACTCGAACTTGTCTAGGTTCCCAGACTTCAAGATAAAGCACTTGCAACCAAACACACGAAAATGAGAGACGCTGGGCTTTCGCCCGTATCTCAGCTCATAAGAAGTGCGGTGCAAGAGTGCCCGAAGAAAAACTCGATTCGAAACATGGCACGCGGTCGCAATGGCCTCAGCCCAAAACTTCCTTGGTGTAGAGTACTCATCAAGCATCGTCCTGGCCATCTCGACCAAGGTACGGTTCTTCCTCTCCACAACGCCATTTTCTTTGAGGGGCGTATGGAGAAGAGAAGCGGTGCTCTACACTGTCTCACCGCAGAAACTCTCAAAGTAGGAATTCTTGAACTCCGTGCCATTGTCCTTTGCGGATCGCTCGTAAGGCACCGGGAGCTCAACAGATGACCTACTAAAAGACCTCGGAAATGTGTAAATGTCTCGTCCTTCGAGGCTAAGAAAACACACCAAGAGTACCTCGAGAAGTCATCAACCACAACAAGAACATACCACTTCCTCTGTTGCCGATCAAGACTCATTTGGTCCAAGCTGTGTCCATGTGGAGCAATTGTCCCGGTGCATCGGTCATAGTAACTGTGACCGGAGAATGAGAAGCGGCAACCATCTTGCCGTGCCGGCATGGAGTGCAAACAAGATCTTTGACCATCTTGAGTTTCGGCAGACCACGAATGAGATCATGGCTGCTAACTCGGGTCAAATGGTCAAATCCAATATGACCAAGTCTCCTATGCCAGAAAGAGAGATCGCGGGACTCAGAAGCAACCAAACACCGGAGAGGATCACGGAGAATCGGAAAAATCAGCACGAAAGATCCTCCCATAACGAGAAATCCATAAACCAGACTACAGAAGAATCAAGAATTTTGCAATTGTTTTTCTTAAAGCTCACCTCGAAACCGTCATCGGTGGTGAAACCGAAAGCAAATTGTCTGCGACTTACTAACCAAGGCAACATCCTTAAGAATAAAAAAAGCATTAATCACGACAATACCTTTGGCGATAGCGCCCAGACGAAGCGTCTCCGAAGGTGATCGTCTCATCACCTGGAGCGCGGGCTAGGGAGAGAACCAACGGGAGTCTCCGGTCATATGACGAGAACAACCGGAGTCTACAAGCCAAACCTTCTCCTTCCCTACCCGCGAACCGAGTCAAGCAGAGTAAAGTCTCGATCTTGGGATAAATCAACAAATGATTTTGGCACCCAATCTTCGAGTAACACGTCGAGCGATGAAGTAGTCAAGCCCGGCCGACCTCTATCTACCCTCGCTCTCTGTCACTCACGCAGAAGGTCTAAGAGCAGACCGAAGGCTGTTCTTTGGGTCCGATCGCTCTGAAGGAGCGAGTCGAACACACAACTTATCTTGAACACGCCATGGTAGCTATCTCGATGGGGAAAACGAGATCTACCCTCAGGACGGCGGAAGTCACGACTGAAAGCAGCATGAGGACGAAAACCAGAAAACTCGGAAAAACCAAGTCCTCGATGCTGCACAAACCCATCAGAAGAAACAAGCCTAGACCTCGTGTTGGTCTTAGGTGCACTCAAGGTCTGGGGCCGACCCTGAATGCGCCTAAGAGACTCAACATGGTCTCTACGCGCGATCTTGGCGCGCCTGAAGCATCGATCGACTGTGTGTCCATCCTTCTGACAGAAGGTGCAGTGATACTTCACCTTCTGAGAGGTAGAAGCAGCATGTGAAATTACCTTCTTGTCGAAATCCCTCGGACATAGCCCGTGACTTAAAATGGACTTTCTTGGTCCTGGCTCGGTCTCGATCACACACAGTGCTATGGAGTGCGAGCACGGCAGGTGGATGCTTCCTCATGTCCTCAAAGAAGTCATATCCTAGACCCTGATTAAATCTGCAGATCTTAGATTGGTCTAGAATAAGATTGAGCTTCTTCTTGCCTCCTACAAATCTCTCGAGAGTGTTCATAAGGTCGACACTCCTAAAGAGAGAGGTGCAAGAAGAGCGAGGGGAAGAAGAGACAAGCAGAAGGTAAGGGAGCAAAAGAAGAACAAAGCGAGAGGGAAGAATGGCTTGTGCACGCACAAACCGACTCTGAAGGACGGATCCTCTTGCTAGCCAGTTGGTTCACGTTGCTAAGCGTCTCATCCTTACCCTAGGGCTTCTCCCCCTTCTCCACAATCATATTGCAAGCACAATGTGGCTTCTCTAGAAGATCCTTAGTTAGCTTCACATTTCTCATCCAAAGCAATCAAGTCAGATTTTAGTTTGTTACACTTAATGCATGGTGAGCTAACAGGGTCCTTAGAAGCAAACTGAGCCAACTTCCTTTCATGATCAATCATATCTTGAAACTGTTTGGAGACAGCCTCAAGTTCAGCAGTTAACTTAGGACAGTTCAAGCATGAAACAATCGGCTCAAGTAAAGAAGCTTGTAGTTCAGCAATTTTATGATCTGCCCGTTTTAAGTTCATCTTCAAGTTATTGCAATTTTCACAAGACTCAGAGATCAAAGAGCATGGCATAAGATCCTCTAGCAAACAATGTCCTTACCCTCACATGAGGTGGGAGAAGTAGTCTCATCAGTAATAAGTAGGGTAACAGCCATCCTACTCAACTCTAACTCAGCAAGCAGACTAACATTCTCCACCTTAACACTATCAAGTTTGGAGGACACACTATCATGTGAGGTCCTTAACTTCTCCATATCAACTTGACAAAGCGAGCATGTATCACAATCATCACTAGAAGGCGATGTAAGAGCAATAATCTCTAGTGACAGTCTATCTATTTCCTTCTCTAACTCAAGCACACCTAGCCTTAGCTTTAGCATGAAAACCTCCTAGCTTAAGAAAAGCATGATTGAGCTGTTCAGAGGTGGGATCTACCTCGTCCGAAGTCGGAGTCTGCTCATTGTCTGAGTTCGCCCTCGAGGGCCATGAAGCACATCTTGGGAGAAGTCGTCGCCGCCATCCTTGGGCTCTTGGTCACCCGTCCGTCATCGCCGCTCCATCCCTCCACCTCGCCGAGGTCGAGGTCGTCAGCGTGAGGACGGTGGAAGAGCTTCTTGGCTTTGCCAAAGTTGCGGAACTTCTTCTTCTTTGGGCGTCGATTTGGAGGTTTCTTGTTGTTGCGGTACTTGTCGGTGTAGTCGTTCTTGCCCGAACCGCCGTAGTCGTTCTTGCCCTTCTCGGCTTAGGGCGGTTGCTCGGATGTGGTTGGGGCCACCACACTCGAAGCAAATCACAGGTCCTCCTCTTTTCATCCCTCCTCCTCTTGTAAGCATGAGAAAACTTCCGAGCTAGGAGGGCGGTTGCTCATCCTCGAGTGCTCTAAGCGATCATCGATTCGTCACGAGAGAGCAGCAAGGGAGAAACCACACAACGAATCAGCAAGAGAACCAGAAGCCGAACTGGGATCGGTGACTAGGGCCATCGACTGTGACTTCGACTTTCGAGAGACAATGTCAATCTCGTGAGTCTTGAGACGCGAGTACAGCGCATCAAGAGTCAAGGTCGAGAGGTCTGTGGTGTCCTTGATGGTAGTCACTTTCATCTCCCACACGCGCAGATCGAGTGCTGTAAGTATCTGACGAGCGTTGTCCGAGTCGGGGTATGTGAGACCGACCGCTCGGAGGTTGCTCAAGATCTTGTGAAAACGTGCGAAGCACTCATCTAGGGACTCACCAGCAAGCATCTCAAATTTGTTGTATTCTCGTTTGAACTGGTCCTGTCGTACCGTCTTGATCTGGGTGGTGCCCTCATGGTATGCGTCGAGGGTCACCCAGATGTCGTAGGCGGACGACAGGTGAGATATCTTGGTCAAACTCGCTACGACTCAAACCACGGATGATGATGTTCCTTGCCTTTGCATTTGCCTCAACATCAGCCATGTTCCCGACATTGATGTTCTCATCGGCGAGAACAATGAATCGAACCTTGACCTTTCGCCGGATGGCATACCCCAGGCTGGATGTATGTCTCCATTCGGCTCTTCCGAAGGGGTGTCGATGCCATCGAAAGCAGGCGGCTTGGTCGAGTGCTTGTCCATCGCCACGGCTCTTGAGACCGGTTAAGATCTATTGAAAAGAGCTAACCGGCTCGATACCAATTGTAGGACTGAAATGGCGGCAGAGGGGGTGAATGTCGCTCTCTTTAAAAATGCCCAGAAAGCGTACTGCGATTTTTAAGAAGAAGCAAAACAAAGTAATTCACAGAGAGTTAATTCTGCTGAAACTGAGCGCATGTGACTTTGAAAAATTCAGCATAAATCGAGACCACCAAGAAAAATTCAACTGAAAATACATTTGTTTAATCTGCATGCAAAATGGTTGAAAATCAGCAAAAAGAAAAAATCAGAGATCATCTCATACATGGAAATCTTAGTTGGTTCATTTGGCGCCAAGTCGGAAGGAACAGTTCGGTCAAATAGCAATAGAATAAAACACACAAGAAGGAAAAAGCGGCGATCATTACAAATTATTGTCAACAAGGGACTCGATCTTTCTTGTCTATTGATGACCACGAAAGTTCTTGCCAAGAACTCCTATTTTCTCTGACCAAGAAAAACAAAATAAGCATGAGGCAAAAACCAAGAACAAAGAACACATCTCGATTTTTCGATGCTCTAACACAACCGCCGAGATTCTCTGTATTTTTCACAGCAGGTGCTACTGCGTCGAGAACTCAAAGCGCCGCCAGAACACCGGATCAACCGGCAGACGCCGAGAAACAGAACAAACAAATCTCAAGAACTGCAACTAAAAGCATTCAAGAAAGTAGCGGCCCGAAAGTAAAAAAAAAAAAAAAAAGGATCGGTAGCAAACAGCTCGATTTTCCACCACTCGTGCTACACGCGACAAAGACAGAGATGAGACAAGATGGCGGTCCCAGATGCAAGAAGAAAAGCGGAGAATGCTCTGCGGCGGATTTTTGGTCTCTCGGCGAGACTCTACGCAAAGAGATAAATGGCGAAGAAAAAGCGCTTTTCTCGGCACCGCCAAGGACTGATTTTTCCGAGGCGCTCTCCGGGGCGACACTAGATCAACCAACAACACAAGCGAACTCACTCACAGAACAAACAATTTGATGGCAGCAGATTTAACATCAAACATCATCGAACCAAGCCAGCAGCATGCAAGAAAGAAGCGAGCAGAAGTAACAAAACTCCACACGCCACGAGGAGCATTTAAACGACACTTAAACCCAATCAAGAAGCTGCTCATATGCAAGCAAGAAAGCAGCCAAGATAAACAAACACCATCTCATATTGATCTAAAGGAAGAGAGATACATGATTGATATAAGAGGAATGATTACAAGCATTCAACTCATCCTCTCCCACTCCCAAAACATCAAGAACACTCAGCCAACTTGAAGAAAAAGAAAGGGACAAGCAGGGAACAACCCTCAACAACTAAAGCCTAAAGCCAAAACAAACTCCAAAGCCTCTTTTGACTAAAGGAAATCCTAAAAATCATTGAAGTGTTCAAATTTGGGCAGCACCCCCTCCATCCTATTTATAGCCCATGGCTAACGGGTCTCCACCCGTTCGCCCGCTAAAACCAACGGAGCCGCTCCCGCTTGTGCGACCTGCGAAATTCCGTTTAGCCCCTCCTGCACCTTCAGGAAGCTTCGCGCTCCTCGTCTCGCCGCCTCGCAACCACCTCGAGTCCACGTCGTCTTTGACACATCCCGACCGTTCGACCTCGGTGCCACTGCACCTAGTCCGGTCCACCGTGTCTCGCCACGACTCCACCCGATGTCCTGCAATCACACGAGACAAGAAACACATCAAATAGCACCGCCGATACATGAAAGCGTAAATACCAACATACTTACCATGACAAAATCCAAACTTGTCGAATCAAAGAATATGCATCCTAATCCCATACGACCAAGTTTGACCAAACCGATCGAGCTGTTGCACCTCGCATAGCGACATGGTCCAAACCACCCAAACCAAACTCGACTTCCTAAACCTATGTCAATTACTCATCACACACAGGGACGACCTCCACATGGTCTCTCACTGTGTGTACCAGCCTATTTATCAAGCCTGAACTTTAATTAGCCGAGACTGATCGACGCTTTCGTTTCCAATATATTGATATCGATCCGTTGTTAAGTATGATCAGATATATTTTGTTGTTAAATCTTTTAGTAGTCATCTGAGAGAGAGAGAGAGAGAGAGAGAGAGAGAGAGAGAGCACCAGGTAAGTGTGAAATGCAATAAACCCATGAAGTATCCCTTGTGTCTAAAGAAAGTGTATGCTCTCTTCTAATACGCAGGTTCACATTCTGATCTACTAAAGTTTTTCATAAAATTATGGCTTCATATTTTCAATTTGAAAAATATATGTGAATTTGGTTGGTCACCCTCAGGTCAAACAAGAATAAACATGTCTTGCTAAATTGCTACTGTTCACGTGTTTGTTCATAATATGCACGCATATCCAAGTGATTAGCTAGCAAACACAACAAACGAGAGCTAAAAGAGTTAGATATGTCCAACTGTACAAAAAAAAAACGTTTAAAACAAATTGTTCATCATCCGTGACAAATACCTAGTTGCATTTTTTTACATAAATAATTCATCACTACAGAAGGACGTTAAAGTAGCAGTGGGCTGCGTAAAGAGTAACTTTTATAGATATCATAAGGGACTTTGTACTAGATATATACTTACCCCATACCTTTAAATATACCCTAAACTCTAGAAGTTATGAGTGGACCAATGGTAGTCAAAATTTCACATACAACAACAAACACATATGACTATATAGCTTGTCATGTCTAACACACTACTCTTGCAGGAAGTGTGCGGTGCCTTGGTACTAGTTTTTAAGAAAATCAGAAATATGCTTATAGTTTTCAGTCCTTACTCGTAAGTTCCTGACAGCAACTAATTATTAGTTTAGTTTGAAAGATGAAAAATTCGGAATCATATTAAAATTTCATTTTTTTTGGCTTATTGTAGCTTAACTCAATTCAACTTTAACTGAAACTCATCTTCATTAATGCTGTCGAACTTCACTCAAATTAAAGTACCACAAAATAATCTTGCTATGTAATATGTGTTAATAGCTCAAGCTATTTTGTGTGTTGCTCAATTGCTATCCGTGTACTGTTTGGACTAGTGCCTATCTACAGTACATGATATCATGGGGCATTTAATTAATGAAACAGTATTGAAATGTTTGTATATATAGTGCAAAGTTCCGTATGATATGAAGGCATCCTAAGCAAATCTTAAAAAAAACAACAGAAATAATACATATGGTGTTTGACATGCTCTATGCACGAGATTCAGTTAAAACGGAAAAGTGCGGCTGCCGGCGTAGCTACTCACCCAGATCTTTAAAGATGAAATTCAACATTTTCCCGTTGAAAGTTGATTTTTTTATATGAAAGTGGGAGATTTTGAGTTAGAAGTATTCTAATTTCAGTTGAAAGTCATCAATTTCAAGTTGATAGTTTTCAAATATGGTATTGACCGTTTTCAATTTTTTTTGAGTTGAAAGTTGATTTTTTTAGGAGAGTGAGAAATTTTGAGTTGAAAGTCTTCAAATTTTGAGTTAAAAGTCTTCACAGTTGATAGGGAGAAGAAAGAACACAAATCTTGATGCAAAATCGAACGATGGATCTTCATGAATAGGGAAACAAAATAAACCAGTTCAGAAAAAAGGATATTTGCTCAAAAGGAACATTGTAAAACCTCTGCATTGTGCTTTCTGCACTGAAAATGAAACTATAAACAACTTATTTTTTTATTGTGCTGTAGCCAAATGCCTTTGGATCAAAATTGCTGGATTTTTTCAAGTTAATATTGGCTCTGACTTTGAATCAATTTCAAAATCTTGGATCAGCAATAAGAAAACATGCTGTTTTAAATTCGGTTATTGCTGGGGAAAGTATTATGCACGCTGAGGAGTTGGGCCCAAACTTTTCAAGGATACAGAGTTGCGGCAGATGGATCGTTGCTGCGCGTGGCTGGAGATCATTATTCTGGAGCCGATAAGGTTGACCTGAAGATGAAGACACTGGAGTTGGGAGGAAAACTGATGCAATGTGAAGCTAAAGGAGATGAAGCCTGAAGAAACGTGAAAAGGAATTGGAAGAAGGAATGAAGATGAAGAATAGAACTTGGAAAATGTTGAGATGTGTTGTAAGAGAAAAAGGTGAAAAATGCGAGGAGATCAATAAGAACTTGTAATGTACTGAGCTAAAACTGCATGAAAACTCAGTTTCAAGAAAAAGTTGGGACTGGGGCATCTTTGCGATGTCCTGTTTATCCCAAAAAAGGGGGGATATTTCTGCTTCTATTTGTACCATCTATTTGTACCACATCCTTCTGAATTTATCATTGTTATCCAAATTTCTGTAGTGCTGGAGATTATGAAATTTGATCATATTGTAGAGCTTGTCAAACCCTATTACATAAAGTTCATTTATTTTCTAATTTTTTATCATACTTCGTACAACTTTACACTATATATAGGGGTTCATTTATTTTCTATTTTTTTTGTCATACTTTGTACAACTTTACACTATAAATAGGGGTGCATAGCTAACCATATATACCACCCTCTAAACATATATACAAGATCCTAAACACCAATAAAACTTATGGAGCTAGCGTATGTACGTCAGCATTTTACATACCAATTAAGCAATCAACATGCAAGTATGTAACTAGCTACTGGCGTGTTTAGCACTCTCCATTAAGTATTGTGCTTAGTATTTGTTTTTAAGAAATCACAAATAGTACTTATAGTTTTCACTCTACTGGAACACCAATTTCTAAAAGCAATTTTTCCTGATAGCAACTAAATATGAAATATGAAAAGTGAGAAACTTAACAAACGGGATAATTCTGCAAGTTCTTTTTCTTATTTAGCCTAACTAAATTAGACAATAACAGTATGGTGTTAAGAGACTTAACTCCAGTTAGCAGTAAAAGAGGATGCCAAATTTTCATACTAATTAACAACGAGAAGACAAAAGCTAATTCACCCATATGCTTCTACAAGTGAACAACAATAATCTGACAGCTCTTTTTTTCTTCCTTGACCCACATCGATCACCTTAAACTTTCTAAACAATTAACATTCTACACGCTAGTCTGCCCGAACTCGATCACATATATGTTTGTGGCTTGTTGATTGGATGTGAATTTTGTATGCAACTTTATATGCAAGGATAATTACCTTATGCATATTGGTTTTTCAAGTTTAGGACATATATGTGTTTATTTGAGATCCGTTGCAACGCACGAGCACTCGGCTAGTTAAGAGAGAGAGGAGTTTAGTACATAATTAATGGGTTAGGATGACCCAGACAAAGGCGACGGCAACAAACAACCAAGGAAAAATCTATTGCCGAAATTTCGCTGGCTACCGGTGTTATCGGTGGGGTTCGATAAATTTTTATACCGGGCAAAAAAATTCGGATTTATTGAATTTTCATCTAAATTCAAATTTCAATTAAAATTTATATAAAGTTTGTCTTTACATCTGAAAAATTCAAAATTCAATTAAAAAATTTCGTCCAAAATTTGCGGTAACCGGTTGTATTGCTGTCCTCGGATAAATTTCTTATACCGGTGTGTTTAATTTCCCTACAAAAAAACCGGGTTAGAGCAGGCAACAGGAAACAAACCAAGCAACAAACAAAACACCTATTATTGAAACAAAAATCAAATTTCAGACAAATGGGCGGCACCCGCCACCTTCCATGCTGCAAATTCTTCTTTTATCTCCCAGATCACATGTTGGTGGGTGTGCATCTCTTGTCCAAAGATTCTACCGTCGCCCTCGTTCCATATAGCTTCTATATTGTCAGGATGATAAGGCTGCCCCCTGCCTTTCTATGCTGCTTAAACGTTGCTTTGCGCGCATTGTACCAACAGGCTTCCCATGGTGGTCTTCGTTGAGGATGGCCACAGGGCAGTCAGCCTACTCCACCTTGATATTGCTTGCCATACTGCTTTTGTATAAGGACAACTGAGGAACAGGTGCAGGCAGCCAGGCATGATTCGTTCTCAACATTGCACAATGTGCATTTTGGTGGATGAGGCCTGCCTCTTTCTCCTGTAAATTTTCTGCCGTGACGCATTGCCAAGATCAACTGGCCAGGCAAAGATTTGCATAACACTGGAGCACAAGTTATCCAAATTGCTTTATAGCATGCATGGGAAAGTTATCGAAAATGTACAAGTTGATGACTACCAAGTTCTTTTATGGGTCTATCTATCGCACAGTTACCTGATTTTTTTTTAAAAAAAATCAAACACTTTGTTACCATTAGATGGACATTATGTGGCCTAGATTCTCTCGTCTCATATGTATAAAATCCCACCCAACCCAAACCTTAACCCACCCCCACCAATCCCACCCTTGGCCCAGCCACTGCTGCCCCCCCAGCCCCCACCCTCCCGCCGCCTCACCAGCACCACTACCTCCGCCCTCCTAATCCTCCGCCGCTGCCGCGTTCTTCCTCTTCTCCGGCGGCCACCTAATGTCAAGCTCATCACCGACCCATCCGTCGTCATCGCCCATCGCCCTCCTCTGTCCCGTGACCCCCTCCTCCCTCTAAACTCCAGTGCCGGTGAACCCTAACCCTAATACGCTTGCGTCGTTGAAGAGGGTGCCGCCGGCTGGAGAAGAGGGCGATGACCCTCCCGAGCACGAATCTCTATGCCGATCCAAAGGTAAAGTGACCGATTTTTAAGAAAATTTCAGTTGCATGAGATTTAGCAAATCTGTTCTTTTATTATTACAGAACAACTATTACAACTTGTTCACTAGTCTCGACAAACATTATTCAACATTAAAGTACCGAAACAACATAAAATCAACATACAAATGCACTCAAAGAATCACTCGTCGTTAGTGCAAGTGACATACTTAGCAAGGTACTTAGCAAGAATATCCTCCATCATGGGGTAATATCCAGGACGTCTGCCCATGCGTTGGACACCAAAGTGTCTCTGGGACTGGCCGAACCGGAAGTAGACGGTGTTGGACCTGACTGAGGGATAGTATCTTGTGCTGGGCAGCAGCACCGCGCCGAGGTCGCCAGTGAACACAGCTTGGCTACCCAGATCATGGACTCGGAGCAACGTCCCCTCTTCCAAGTTCACCTCGTACAGCAGAATAATCACGCTTCGCCAGTAACTCATTTCGCGATTCCACTGCGAAGGGCGGCACACCAGCATAAGCTTTCCGCCGTTGTCCACCATGTTGACGTTGTAAAGCCTCCTGTTCAGGTCGGCGGCGACCACCACCTGCGGCCGCGCCTCCACGGTGTTCACCACCATGAGCGCCTGGTGGTCGATGCAGTAGAAGCGGCTCTGGAAAGTGAACGTTGAGAGGAGCGGCGACTGGAGGCCATCGACCCGGGTCCAGCGTGCGTCGCTAGGCCTGGCCACGGCCATCTTGTTGATGTTGTGGAAGTAGATCACGACGGTGGAGTCGTCGGCGAAGCCGGCGGCCGTCACCGTGTGTTCGTCTCGGAAATTTCTTGAAACGGCCCCCGTGCGGCCACCACGCTGCAACGTCCTCACCGACGGGAGGTCGACGACGTGCCCGGTGAGGGGATTAAGGAGACGCACGACGAGGGTGCTCTCGTCCCGCAGAACGAGCATGCCCTCGGGCGCCGCGGCGGATCCAGCGACCACGGCGTGGTTTGCGAGCGCCGGCAGATCTATCTCGACTATCTTCCTGGTGGCGATGTTGAGAAACTTGCGGAGCGTGCCGCCGCCGGCGGGCCCCGGGAGCATGATCCACCGGCGAGGGTGGAATCGGTGGTCGATGCGTGCACCGAGAGCGCGGGGGTCTGGCGCGGCGTCCTTCCATGGTTTGCACACCACACGGAACCGGATGAGATCGGTCAGGTCGTTGTCCAGGAGGCGGTCCACGACGCGCGACACCAGTTCCGGCGGCAGGGCTGCCCAGTCACGCCTTCGTGGCCGCCGGAGAAAAAGAAATCCATCAGCAAGTAAGCAAATAAGCAAGGTAAAACAGATCGAGAGAGATGAGATATTGGCAGATACGGACTAGGGTTGATGAGGCAAGTGAAGCACTGTACGTACCACTCTTGCTCGGGATCGGGATTGGCCACGGCGGCGGAGGCACGGTTGGCGATTCGCTGAGACTTCCTGGTCGCCATGTGTGCCTCGAAGAGACGTGGAGAGAGATTCTGAGAGAGGGAGACAGGGAGGGAGAGAGGAGGGTGTGGTGGCCTGGTCGGTTGTCCTAGTACTGGGCGCCTGAGCGCCTCGAAGAGTCGTGAAGGGGGAGGGAGGGAGAGAGGGAGAGAGAGATAGGAGGGTGTGACTTGTGGTCTGGTGGGCGTCCGTCACGTACTCACGTTGTGGTAAAATTGATGCAAATTCGATTTTACACTGCACTAAAACTAATACTAATGCCTGATTGAATACTGTATTGCGGTAGTTATTTTTCTTGCACGGTTATTTTTTTGGGATTTGTGCAGCTAACAACCGTCATTTTTTCCTCGCACGTAGATTTATTTGCAAGATGATCAACCCAAAGTTTTTTTTAAACAAGGATAAATCCGGCTTTTATAAAAAGCTAATCAGCAAATTACAAACATAGTCATAACCACAAGAAAGAAAGAAGCTGGGGAAACCAACTGAACTAGACAGACTAGGTAAAGCCATAAACTGACAAACTCCCCATCAGCTAGACAAAACATCCAACAAGGATAACGACTGAAGAGCACTGGAACGAGTCTTACAGATAACAAACATCTAAACCAAGCAAAATACAGGAACCAAGCTAAATCTGACTTGAAGCACAAAAGATCTTCATCCAGTCCCCCAAACGCTCTAGAAGATGAGCAAACTTTCGCTGGTCAATGCTTGTAAGGAGGGTAAGCCATCTCTGCAAGCAAGATATAAGTTTGAACATGACTTTAATTGAAAATTTAGGGAAAATCCTTTCAATAGCCCCTTTGTTCCTAAAATTCCAAAGAGTCCATGCATGAGCTGCAAAACTGAGAAGACCAAAGTTATAGTCAGTAGCACCTCTGTTATCGAGCCACCCTAAGTGCAGATCATCAATAGAATCTGGAATTCTATCCCAAAGAAAAGCTTCTTTGATACAACACCAAGCAAATCTTGCCAAAACACAACGAAAAAGCACGTGATCAGAATCCTCAGTGATACCACATAGAACACAATTAACATCTCCTTTCCAACCTCTTAAATTCAACTGCTTAGCTGTCTGAATACGGCCCTGGTAAACCTGACAAAGAAAATTTTTAACTTTCAAAGGAATTTTGCTATTCCATAATCTCTGTAACTTCCAGCTAGTCACCCCCCCCCCCCCCACCCACCAAAGCAATATGACTATATAAAGACTTGACCGAAAAATGCCCAGAAGTATGTAAACACCATTTCAAACTCTCACTTCTCTCTACTAAAGTCACCTTGTACAGTAAACTTTTCAAGCCTTCCCACCGAAGGGTTTCCTCACTCCCAAAACTTCTGATAAACTGAATATTCCAAGTCCTATCTAACCAGCAATTAGCAACACAAATCTCATGATCCTCACAGATCCTGAAAAGCTTTTCAAATCTAATTTTCAAACTAGCATTTGCTAGGCACAATTTTGAGAGAGAATTTATTCAAGTCGAATAAAAACGTACACATACAGTTGATTAAGAGGCATTAATTAATTGGTACATCGATCAGCAACTGGAAGATAGCACAAACATTGAGTATCTACTACTCATTGTCACATGCTGCCAATTTCTGTGTCTGTATATACTGCCAATTTCTGTGTCTGTATATACCGCTAGAAAAATCAAATAGATTTATCGAAGTGCTTGTCTACTAAGAAAGGGTGATCCGTAATACATGTACTAGAACGTCCCAAAGAGAACCTGCACATGTCTACATCCTATTGAAAAAATATGCGTTTAGAGCATTCTTTTGTTTTTTGTTTTTAAAAAAATGATAGCTAACTGGCAACCAAACTCTAAATACGATAACCCCAAGTTAAAACCCCGGCCTGCCTAATTTTATGGAGCATATATATGGTCTGATATTTGGACTTTGGACTAGGTATAGTTATTATAGCTAACTAGTCATCAACTGGTGCACCGCACGGTTCTAGTTTGGAATTTTAGTTGTGAATCTTGAATATTACTATTTTAAAATTTTATTGTTTAGTAAAGTTCTATTTCTGAACTGATATACACGCATTAGGATTTTTTTTTAAAAAAATAATTCCAAATTTATATATTTTTGGATACCTTTGTTTTGATCATTCAAGCCATTATAACAACTATTGCGTTGGTAGTTTAGATTTTATATTTTTTTATCCAACTAATTGGGAATGTACATATACTGCATCCATTTCCAAATAGTTGTTGTTTTAGATATTGACGTGGCCTTTAATGCACACCGTTGGTTACTACCTTTTCTTATTACATATTATTAAAAAGTATAAAAAATATAACGATGTGAAAGTATTTTTATTACAAATCTACTAATACCATTTCTTAAAAGTTTTACTACGGGTATTTTTTATAGATACAACTATTAATAAAATGAGGTATAAATTCCTACACAATGAAAATAAAAAACATATACTCTCTCATATTAGAATACTAACGGTTATTGTATTGAATCCAAGCCGTATATTATACCAATTTAAGAAATTGAATGAGTGATATTGTAATACCCCGATCCATTCGTAATGCGGCTGACGTTGCCATGTTAGTCCCACGTTAGAAAAGAAGGTTGAAATGAACCACCTAGCTAATTAATTAGTGCAATTACATTTTATTGTATTCGGTGCTTTAAATTCATTTTGTCCCATAACGCCGTCGGACCAACGGGCGGGCACGTAATTTGGTTTGACTCCATCTACAATGTTTCTGCAGCATCTCTAGACATGCATGTACGTGAACAAGCGCTGCTTGGACTCATTGGGCTCGGCTTGACCCCATCTACAGTTTTTCTCGCACCGCCTAATAGACACTTCTAGAAAAGGGGTTTTTCCCTACGATCGAAAACCGTCAGAAAAATAGAAAAACCCGTCAGGTTTTATTTTTCTGACGGTTAATTGTCAGAAAAATCCCCTCAAGTCTGGGTGGTCAGGAAAATCTAATTTGTCTGACGGTTAACCGTCAAGCAAATATTTGCTGACGATTTTTCTATATTTTCTTGACGATTTTGTGAACCGTCCATAAAAATCATTTGGCTGACGGGTGATAACCGTCAAGAAACATTAACCTGACGGTTCAGCAATAACCATCAACAAAAATTATTTTCGTGACGGTTTTGGCCCGCCAGGTATCTAGTTTACATGATGGGGCAACCGTTACCGTCAAGTATATTAAACCTGACGGTTTTTTCCATTACCGTCAACAAAAATCATTTTCTTGATGGTTTTTGCTCGTTAGGTATCTAGTTTACATGACGGGACAACCGTTACCGTCAAGTATATTAAACCTGGCGGTTTTTTCCATTACCGTCAACAAAAATCATTTTCTTGACGGTTTTAGCCCGTTAGGAAATTGGTTTTCGTGGTGTCAAAACCAACGCCAAAATGACTCTGTTCCTGTCAACAAAATTATGATTCTCGCAGCCCACTAGCAGAAATTATCAATTCACATATTTATGCACATTCACGCATCATATAATTCACAATACACATCCATACATCATGCATATAATTCACGATACACATCCATACATCATATAATTCACAATACACATCCATGCATTACTCCATACACAAATAAGAAGTTCAAGCTTATCATTTCAAGCCCAATACCATCCATAAGGTTCACTTGTAGAAAGCAATCCGCACAAAAGACATCTAAAAGTCTAGTACTACCACAATACACCTAAAGACTAATATCACATACAAGTCATGTAAGTACATCTACAAGTACAGCAATACCATGTTCAACTATTCAAAAGAGCTAGCAAGACATCATCAAAGTTCATGTAGACAATTAGTTGCATCCGTCGCGGTCGATGTTGTTGGTATCATGGTTGTTGCCGCCATTAATGTCAGCATTGCAGTTGTCGCCATCAGTGTTAGCATCGTTGCCATCCATGGCATTGTCATCCGGTGCTGAGCCCACATGGGAGAATCCCGTCCCAGTCCTGGTCCCTTCCTGTAAGATGAATAGAGTAGGCGAACATTATGAGTCTGCCTTAATTAGCACAATTAAAACCATTAGAAGTGCTAACAGAAGAGCTAAAACAACCCACTGAACACTAGCATTATAAGTCTGCCTAAGCACAATTAGAACCATTATAATTGCTAAAAGAAGAGCTAGAGCAATCGAAATCTATGACAAGCCTATTTTTTAAAAACAGTTGCACGCGTGGACAAAAATTCTAAACAAGCCTAATACCACCTTACCATGAATATATAACTAATTGGGATTGAGGTTAAGCCCATGTGATAGAACACTCAACATGAGTCCACTCACTCACTGCTGCACTGCTTGTTGTCACTCTGACACACTAAAAAGTATTAGTGTCTAGTCCAAACTAGTCCTCCAAATGATAGAGGTTTGGACAACCTTGTAACTTTTATGAGATATTATTTGTAGTATTGGGAATAATTTTAGTTGCTAAGTATTCTTACATGTGATTGTGCAGATGTTTCATGGCGCAGCATCTCTGGTGGTGGTTCTTCACCCATCTTCTGGAAAAGCATCTACATTTGAAAACTTTACAAGGTTAGAAATGCTCATGGAAATTATTTGTCACAATAATAAATCTGACAAATCAAAAGATTCAAAATTGACAGTTCAATATGTGTTCACACGATTCAGCAATTGTACCTATAAAAAAACTAAATAAATGTTTCCTTATGACAACCCATCCGTGCCCTTTTCAGAAAAAAATAAAATTCCATGCCCTATGTTTTTTTTTGGTCATTCATCACTCACTGAAGACTCGATTGATGCTCAATGAATAGCTTCTAACAGTAGATCACGAGGAGAATAGAAGAGGTACAAAAAAAGTGCACATGCCGTAAGTATCGTACTGAATAATTACACTTCCGAGAAATGATTCGGTCAGTCACTAGAACTGTCCTAATATTTGTAGTCTGCTGTAATATCCAGTTAGAGCAGACATGAAATGTGCTAATTAATTATCTGTCGTATGGCTTATCAGTGAGTACAGCTACAACAAGTTATTAACAAAAGACAATTGGACAAAACTCTGCGGTCGGAAGTAGGGACAGATCGATAAGAGATAATAGTAACATTTTGGCAATAGCTAAAATATGCAGATGGTTCAACATCTGTAATTGATTGGTCACCATATGTGAAAAATGAGCTCCAAGATGTTATGCCAGGTAGCAATATATGGCTACAAAATCATGGCCTACAGTTCAATCAAAAGGATTGCTCCGATTGTATGCTCAAGAACTTAAAGTAATGCTACTGCTTGTCAAAATGCACTGCCCAGGCAGCTCTCAGCAAATGGTAAAACTAATATATATATTCATGCATCATCAATTTTCAACAAATAATAAATACTGTAGATTTCAGATTTCACCAAAAAAAATTTCCCGCGAAGAATCTTTCCCACGTCGGATCAAAGCAATTAACTTGACGGCTGTAACCGTCAGCAAAATAGTTTTTATTGAGAGTTATATAAAAAACCGTCAGGTTTTCCTAGCTTTCTAATACAGAAAACCTCATCATAGATAGTTCTATTTACAAACTGTCTGTGACATATATTATATCACAGACGGTTCTATTTACTAACCGTTTGTGATAGGATAGCTTATATATCACAGATGGTTAGTGAATAAAACCGTCTGTGATAGTTCTTTGTACCTATCTAAATTTTTGTAACATCCCAATTTTCGGAGCCTTTTTGAAAAATTTTCAAAACTCGAAAGTAACCATTAGGTTCTGTTATTTGCTCAAGCTTAACCTGGAATTTTGGAATTATGGAGATTTAACTTGATTAAGTCAAACTCCAATTTAACTCTTTTGGTCGACCTTGAGTTGTTAGTGCTCTCTGGCTTTCAGTTTTCTTCCCTGTTTGCCCAGACCTCCCTCTGTGTTTGGACCTCCCTCTAGGTTGGATCGCCTGATTCAAATCGGACAGCCCTACTTCACTGCGCCTTTAACCTCTTGTCCTTCGGACCTCCTCCTCAGGACCTCTCGTGGTCTCTTTGCAAAGACCTCCCTGCTTCGGTCTCTTTGCAAAGACCTCCCTCCTCCGGTCTTTTTGCGAAGACCACCTCGTGGTCATTTTGTGAAGACCACCTCCGCGGGTCAAGACCTCCCGATGGTCAAGACCTCCCTTTTGTGTCAAGACCTCCCTGTTGGTCACAACTGGTCTTTTTGCTAAGACCACCCCTTGGTCTTTTTGCAAAGACCACCCCTTTTGGACCTCCCCTCTGGGTTGGGCCAGCCTCTCGTGCTTTGACTGGTCGCTTGTTAGTACCTACTCAATCTCTTTTTCCTCCCGTTGTGTGCTACTGCAGCAAAAGTCCTTCAGCATTTTGTGGGGACCCCGAGATCGGATCCGTTTCAAGCTAAGTAATTACGCTGAAAGAGCATAATACTTAACATGAAACGAAAATGATTCTGAGTGCCCGGATAGGTGTCTCATGTTAGCTTCCAAGGATCAGTGACTAACATGCATATATCCAAACACAACATTGTATTCACATCCATACACAATATACGAGAATAAAGGAAACGTAAATACAACATCATTGAATAGAAACATAATGTACAAGTTTGCATAAGAGGGCCAATCAACCAAAAGTAATTATCAAATGATAAATCGCAGCGGAAGACAAACTTAAAATAAAAAGGGAATAACCAAGTTGGCATGGCCACAATCCCACAAGCAACCAACTGGGATTAAAGTCGTAGCGTCTGAAGTACTTTACCCAATTTGAATGACTTCTCACCTGAACAAATGGACAATTTTTAAGTACAAAGTTGTACTCGCGAGACTTTTCAAGAAAAATAAGGATGCATGTAAGTATCAAAGGAAGGCTACTACATTAGTCAATTTTCAGCATAAAGCAAGTTTTGCAATTAGATAAACAGTATAGATTCAAATTGCCATTTTAAAAACATTTATAAAACATTGTATAACAGTAAGCAATGATCATCAACAGTATAATCTCCAAATATAATCCACACACGAACATCCCATTCGTGACACAATTCATTCCATAACAAAATTAACAAGTGAACATCCCGTTCGAGATAACATTTTAGATCTGGACAAACTAATATAAAGACATAATATTTCCAACCATAACCTAAACTTAATTTCCCATAAGCTAATTGTGCATGCTTTCCCACAAGCGATGTCCATAACCGGGGACATGGCTATTCGAATAGATTTATTTGACTCAGCAGAGTTGTACAACTTTACCCACACGATATGAATACCTTGTAATGTCGTCATGCACTCTTCCGTAGGAGTGTGACTAAGATATCATAATAAGGCCGTTACAATGTCATGTATTAACTATCAAACCACCCAAGGACAGTCCCATGGCAGACAGTACAGTCACCTGAACCACAGGGGAACCTCGTTGTGTAAGTAAGTCCCTATCAACAAGAGACCCATAAGGGCAAGAAAGAAAAATATAACATGCCCCCACCAGATTGACAACCCAACAATTAAACAATAATAATAAAAGTTGTCAACCCAATTGTGTTTTGATAGCCAACACACAACAGATTATTAAGCCAAGCCATCGCCCATAAACCCGGTGTGTGGTTGTACGTAAGACTTGATTCATCACACCACAGACCGGTCCTCAAATACCCAGACGGGGCTACATGAATCTGGGACCACCCCTTCATCACCCTATCACCCGTCCAAGTCCAACACACAACAACAATCCATCAACAAGTTCATAATAATCAGATACGAAGATCTGGACATTTTCCTTAAATTCAACAATATCAAATCCATATAATCCTCAAATTTCATTAATATTCAATTTGATCCATCGGCCGATGGACTAGCTCCATCAACCGTTATCGACTACAACTACTAGCATGACTAAGCATCGTTCTACAAATTAGGAACAAACCCATATAACATATAGCCTTAATCATTCAAGGTAAAAAGGGTAATCAAGATTCAAAGGAGGGCCAATGCAGCAAGTGGACTGTCAGGTAGATCACATCGTGGGACAGTTCGCCGCCCCCCTATCCAACGGTGTGCGATGGACTAATTTCCTCAGTGGGCGTTAGTTTCGTTAGTAGAACATATCGGGAGTGTCAATGTTCGAGATGAAGTTCCTGAAACATTTTGTTATGATTTGTCCTTGCAACACTAGTTATATCATGTGGGTAAAATGTACAATCTCTGTGGAGTGTTAAAAAATCTATTTGAATAGCCGCGTCCGCGGTCATGGACAAGCCCGGGGATTTCACACAAGGGTTAGATTTTCATAAAACACTTGGGAAGGGAGCTGTGTGAATAATTTGGTTAGACTTTGCGTTCTTTGTGAAACCAATTGATAAATTATTATTGTTTATTTGTTTTGAATCATGTTTAATCTTTTATTCGTATTCAATTGCAAATGTTGCATTTCTACAAAAGAACCACAGAAGCCATTCCTTTGGAATAAGCCATCATGTATACATTGCATTATGTGGTATGACTTGCGAGTACAGTTGTGTACTCATGCTTGCTATATTCAATCAATAGAAGCGGAGGAGTCTTCGCCCGCCTTTGAGGAGTTCTACGAAGGTGCTGATCACTAGGTCTTAATCCCAGTCGGTTGCTTGTGGCGAATCGATGGGTTTTCACTGAAGTTATTTTGTTCCACTACTGCTTATTTCATTATTGCCAGCCCTGCGAGGCTTTATAAATCTAAACTCAACCATAAGGTCAAAATGGTTATTTGATATTCAAATTGCTCATTTATTCTATTATATCGTCTTGTGTGGATCGATATTCATCCATGTTGACACTGTGTGCACTAGCATGATCCTAGACTAGTGTATTATACACAGATGGTCCAGAATTGTATTTTTGGGTCCCGACACAGTCTCACCTTTGTCAATTAAGGACTTAACTTTATGCGCCATTGAACTGAGCCATAATTGTATGACCACATGCCTGGTATGGGACAAGCCTAACTTAGTAAGCTACGAAATCTTGGCATTGATTACTTAGGCATGTAGGTTAGACTGTGCCAGGATGAAGGTGTGTTCTACTGTGTCGGGTCAGACTTATAAGCAGTTCACGGTCTCCAGGTCCAACAATGCGTGTCGGACCAAAGCACTTTGTTAGGGTTGGTACGACGGTAAAACACATCGGGAGGGTCAATGGTCAAGGTGAAGTTTCAGAAAGGTTTTGTTATGATTGGTGCTAGCTACATTGGTTATATCTTATGGGTAAAGTATACAAACCTCTGCAGAGTGTTAATAAATCTATTTGAATAGCTGTGTCGTGGTCATGGACATGCTCGGGGATTTCACAAGAGGGGTAGATTTTCATGAAAAAAAATATTTGGGAAGGGACAGCTATGTGGTTAAACTCACAAGGCTGAGTGAAAGAAATCGATTAGGCTTTGTGTTCTTTGTCAAAATAATTGTTAAAATATTGTTGTTTATTCATTTTAAATTATGCTTTCAATCTATTATTTGTATTCAATTGCAAATGTTGTTTTTTGCAAAATAACCATAAAAGTATTTTCCTTTGGAATAAGCCATCATTTATAATTGTATTCTGTGGTACAACTTGTTAAGTACTCAAAGTACTCATTCTTGCTACAATCATTCAGCTGAAGTGGATGAGTCTTCGCCTGCATTCGAGGAGGAGCTTTATGAGGAGTGTGATCTCTAGGTATTAATCCCAGTCGATTGCCTGTGGCAAGTCGATTGGTTCCGACTAGAGTTGTTTCCTTCCGCTGTCGTCTCTTTATTTAGTGTCAGCCCTGCGTGGCTTAATAAGTGTAAACTTGACCATAAGGTCACAATCATTATTTATTAATCAAATTAGTCGTTTATTCTTATATTAGCCTTGTGTGGAATGATATTCATCTATGTTGACACTGTGTGTATTAGCGTGATCCTGGACTAGTGCATTATACATAAATGGTCCAAATTTGCATATTTGGGTCCCGACATTAGTCCTTGTCGGTTGCCTGTGGAATGGATGAGGCATACCGCTGGACCATTTTGGTTCACTTACTATACTTTCCGCTGCTTTCTTTTGATACTTGATTTTATTTGCCCGGTCAGCCCTTTTGTAATGTAAACTTATGTACCGCTTAAGGTTAAGACCTTTTGTTTCATGTTGTATGTAGGAATTGTGTATGGATGTGATTATCAACGTTATGGTTGTGTGTACTAGCCACTAGTCATAGGACTAGTACGGTACACACAAGGATTTCGGGTATTCAATGCCCGAGTCCGACAACCATGTGATTTAATTATGCTTTTATTAAGTTTATTTAATTACCATGGTAATATTGATGATTCAATGAGATAGTGTTGATGATGCAAATACCATGGGGATGACATGATAATGTTAATAATGATTATTGAACAATTGCATCATTCACTCACTACAACAAAATAGTCTACTAGAGATGTTTTTATTTAGACGCTTTTTATTGTGTGTCTACACCCATAATCAGATAGCACATAAAGACATTTCTCGAGACGTTCTAGAATACGTCCCAACTTTTAGAGCCCAGCCCATTCAGGCTGTTGATGTGCATCATGCCATCATCTAATCCTTTAGAGAAGAGAACAATGGAAAGACGATGGAGGTCAATACGTGGCAGGATCTGGTTTAACTGCAAGTGGTGTCCTTCTCTAATCATCACTTGTTCAGCAGGAGCAACCCAAGTTCACAGGCCATTTTCAATTTCTATTCTGTACTGCAAGGGTTTTGTGCCAGAGTTCAGGATAGATGGGGAGTGATTCAAAACAACAATACGAGGTTATTTCTTGATTATTCCAGTTGTTTTAATGATTATATGGCCATATTCTATTCATCATATGGCCCTTTTGTTGTGTTTCTTTGCCAGTGTGTACAGAACTACGATGTGCTAATAATAAGTTTGAAATTTAAACAATTGGAGTGACTCCCAGCAGCTGTATCTAATTCTTTAATCCTAAATCAACTGCAAGTTCAAAGGGCAAGGCCTTGATGACTGAATTCTGAACTTTTGCAAGCATGTAATAACTGAAGAAGATACTCCCAGAGTTCCAGTAGTCCATTTCTCAATTTTTTTGGGCTCGTACTGGCAAGTACTTGTGCCATTGTTCTTCTAAATTCTAAGGTTAAACTCTCTCTTTTTTTTTCATGTCACAGATGAACAGTTCCGGTAGTGCATGAAAAGTAGTACCCTTAATTAGAATTTTAGTTTGTAAAGAAGGAGGGGATTTTAAAGTAATTTGCTGATGAGTGATTACTGCTCTGTGCATATTTATCTTGTTAGGGGAAACTCCTTGCCAGTTTCCATGAAGAAAGTGACCATTATATGTTAAACTACACAATGTGATGTTGACAAAGCTTTGAAAGCATTCAACTTATTTGCTTTTCAATTTGGCTGAACAACATAACCATGCTTGGAGGTGCTAGAGTTATATATTCTGTTCTAGTATGGAAAGAGTAGTAACTAAATGCAGCTCATTTTTTTTATAAAAAAATCATGACATCAGTGCAAATTTGTCAAGTAATTGGAGGCCAAAGCTTCAGTTTGTTAACTCCGGTCTATTCGTATGGTTGCTGATTCTTGGCTGCTAGATAAATTCACATTGTTTTGGTTAATCATGTATGGACATTTCAAGATATATCCATGCGAGTCTTCTTGCTCATTTCTTGGTTTCTTTCTTTCTTTCCAGGGGTCATCACTTCAACGTTTTTCGATATGCTACCAAGTGAAGGTGCACTTTTACTCTAGTGCTATAGAAGTTGATTACTTCTTGGTATTTCTACCAACTTAAATTGAAGAGACTATTTCTTATGCTTTATCATTTCTATCTTCACAATTTGCTACTTAAAAAAAAGTGTCCTTGCAGTTCCTGTGCTTTCAATTTCGTTTGTGTATTTTCTTTGTTTTCGATAAATGCAACCCTTCTTATGTCATGCATGCATGATTTCTTTTTGAGACGTGAATAGACATAATAAACAAGTTTATCATGGAATAGGTACCAGGCTCTGTGATTTGGAGGTGGATTAGGTGTTTGTTCCTGAACACGCCGCCGCTGCCCTCTAGCCACTCGTCGCCTGATTTAGTTGTAGGATTTGTAGGAATTTTTTTCAGCGTGTTTGCACCTTTGTATGTGGATGCTAGATTCAATTGTTAACTCTATTCAGTCTACAACACAGTGTCTATTATTTTTCTTCTGGTTTTTTATATATCGACAATGTAATTCTACATTTGAAATGGCTTTACCTAAGATCTGAAACTTCTTATGAAAATATGTGATACTATATCCTCTGAATCATTGTAGTTTAATTAGCGATAAAATATTTCTACAGAACAAAATAAAAATGGACGTCTCTAACTCAATCTAAATATGTCTACGAATGCATATCTATGTTTCTTGGCACACAATAAAGCGTCGCTAGGGAGAGTAGAGATGATATGGAAATGCATATATGAAAGCATCTACAAGCTTGTAGAGACGCAATCTAAACGACTCATATCATTGTAGACGTGCTTAATAATACGTCTCTACGATCTTTGACACGGTACGTGGGGAGACGCTCTAGAGACGCTTTACAAAAACGACTCTATGACGCTATAAATATGATTGAAAACATCTTTAACCCATAAAATAGGCATCTCTACATGGCTTTTGTGTTGTAGTGACTTGCATAAGAGCCAGGGTGGTGAGTACTACCAAGATTATAGTTAGTACAACGTGCTCCATGTTAAAATCCTATAGAGGTAGGGACTCCACCCTCAAGAAGGTGGGGAAAGAGTTTGTCATCGACGAGTGAACACTCCGATATACCGATATTAGATGAAAGAGTTGCATCATAGCATTTGCATTCATGAGAAGGATGTTGGTGAGATTTCAGAATGAGGAGGATGAGAATAATGATGATGTTTTAAATGTTTAACAAACCTGATTATTTATTGTTGTATTTGTACTTGCTGAGCCGTGGACTCACCCTTGTTTTATTGTTGTTTCTATAGGTAACCGTTGTTGGCGACATGCATGTGGATGGCGTAGCACACAAATTCTCACATGCTTTTATTGCAGATTTCTTATAATAGTTGCTTTATTTCACCTAGAGACATGAGTATTCCATTTGGAGTTTATTTATGAATGGACTAGGACATTTTGAAACTGCTAGGTGAAACTTGGTTTGGTTATAAAGTATCTTATTTCGGTTTGAGGTATTGATTGCTTGGTTAATGGTTTTATTCATAATTGCCTTATGCATGGTGGATTATTCATTACTGTTTTGGTATCACTTGTGACCCATTGATGGGATTTTATTCCTTTTATACTTGCTGTAATTTATCATTAATTATGATTTAAATTAGTAGCAAGAATAGTTTAGGTGACATTATGGACTCAGTGTTGGGCCGTGGTGTTACTGTTGGTATCAGAGCGTGCTTGACAAGGATTAAAATATCTATGTATTACTTTAATATATAGTAAAAGACCATATATCTTCATGGTCGTAACCCCTAAGGCTAACGACCTCCGTGATCGTAAGGATTCCAGATGTTATATAATGGGTACCCTGGTTGGATGAAGTCCTATACCTAGTCCCTGACTAGATGACTGCTCGTCGAAAGAATGAACTAGCATCTGGATTTAACTCCAAGCATATTCCTTACCGTGTGATGAATAGAGCACATGTCATATTTGCTCCATACCACGTGACGTTTCATGGTTCTAAGACACTGACAACAACCACCATACGGTTGAGTGTCTCACAGACACTCAACCGCCGACTGGTCGATACTTCATCAACTGCCACCTCCCTCCGACCAGCCGCGATACTTCCAACAGACGTCTCTTCAAGAAGTAGCTGCCACCACTTTATCGACTACTTAAAGGAGACTACGAACGGCAGAAAGGACAATCAGATTCAATCGCATTCCATCAGATTGGAGCATCACAATCAGCCTTAGATTCATGTTTCAAGTCTAATTCAATAGCATAGCAAGCACTACGCTCAGTGTAATTAGGATTAGTCCACTGCCTTGTCAAGGACACCCCCTGTAAAGGATCCAGTTTATAGCAATAAAGAGTAGTCCCATTCTCTCCCAAGAACTCTTTTACTACTTTCTCTATTTATTTCGTAAGATGGGTGACTCGATCGTCGACAGCTGGCACCGTCCGTGGGGATCAAGGCGTTGAGTTCTTGAAGATTACTTCGCTCAAGCATTCCTCATCCACTTCCTTTGCCCCATCATCGCTCATGTGAACATGGCAGAGACTTGAGATGAGGAAAATTGGTTCGACCTGGTGGACTACTCCAACCTCGACATGGACGCATGCATCCGTGCCATGGAACAAAATGGGATGTCATCATCCTCCTCCTCCGCCAGCTTACCATTTGCAGAGATTAGCGAAACCGAATAGATGGATGAGGATTCATCGCCACCAACAATGGCACTCTTAGAGGAACCACTCAATCCGACCAGTTCGGAATGTCTGAACGCCTCGACAAGCCTGGTCGTTCCGACCGGCAAAAGCGGCAACGGGAGCCCAGCGCCGCAATCAGAGAGTTCATGTACTCTCGATATTGTCATGGGCAACTAGTATTCATCAATGGCTCCTACGTATTCTGGGGCCAACTGACATCTGGTAAGGGTATCAATGAAGTTATCACCGATCGTCGGCCAACTGGGCATGGTGAAAATTAGCATACGATCGGTAATCCGTAGAATTAGGCTGAGTCCACCACAAAGCCCACCAGAGGCGGTAATCTCCAACCTTTCCCTATCATGGAGGCTCTTCCTTAGCTACGACGGGAGCTTATCGGAAGATCAATGTTGGCGCCACGAAGTTAACGCAATCGGAGATACCAGTCTAGATGCCATGCATGATCCTCCATAGGTTAACTCGCCACCACTTGCTAGTGGAAATGGTATAAGCGCTCAAGCACCAACTACCAGAGACAACCGAGCTGATGGACGTGCATAAGATAATTCACCTGTTCCTACCCCACCACGAGTCAGAAATCAAACAAGGCCAACCGGAAGGTAGAGGGAAAACTCAACTCATCGAACGCCCAGTACAACCGGGAATCTTCTACGACCTTCGGTAACAATACAAAACCTGCAACGAGTCCGGGATATCCTGAATAATCCAGATCCTGCTTTAGTAGAAACTCTAGGTTATGCTCGGCTTGTAGGTCAGGTGTCAGAAATCCTCCAACAAGCCATGCAGTGTGCAGAAATGTACCGGGAGTAAAGGAACTCGCAAAGTCACACGATGACCTCGTCCCAGCACTCCTCTCTCAATAGGAGACAACATGGTCGAGCGGGGGACCGATCGACACCAAGACCCCCTCGTATGTTCCGACTAGAAAATCACAAGGGAAGACGGCTCTGTAGGATCGCGGGAAGGCTACGATAGCATAAAACAAAAAAATTTACCACGACACCAAGGAACATCCGCTAGTAATAGATCACGAGATTACCACTAGACGTATCGACTCGTAGCGGAAGTAGAGTCGATGTAGCAATTTGATGCAGTCATGGTCGTTCTTGCCGCACGTCTTCTCCTCCGAGAGGTCATCACGAGTTGCGGATCGTCCTAGTGCTGATGCTTCGCAACAACACCTCTATGGTATCCACACGAACGGGGCAGGTACACCATGCGCTGGAGTGCTAGCGCCGGCAGTGTGGTTGAGGAAGGCGTGGCTATTAGGGTTTTGGGATGATCTTCAAAATCTTCTCGTACATCACCCCAAGCCACTGCCCCTCAATATATAGGCATCCAACTCGTAGCCTACTAGAATTCAGATCACCATCCAAATCAAATCCCAGCCCTTTAAGTGTGTGACCCTATAGGTTCATGTGTGATCGGTTGTGATCCAGAAACCCTTTCTGACCACGAGTCGTTAGCGGTACCTAGCAGTACATAACGATTTCCGAACACACACAGAATATATCGGATTAACCTTAATGCAATATGATCTATGACCAGGTCTTTATCACTTACAAACAACCAGTAACTCCTTATGACCAGTTGGTGATAATGTTCTCTCCACAACCACACAAGAGGTCTTCCACGACCACTCGGAGGTCTTCCATGACTACCCTAGCTAGGAGGTCTTCCACGACCACCCAGAGGTCTTCTACAACCACCCTAGGAGGTCTTCCAGGACCACCCAGAGGTCTTCTAGGAGGTCTTCCAGGACCACCCGGGAGGTCTTCTAGGACCACCCAGGAGGTCTTCTGGAAGGTCCTCCAGGACCACCCAAAAGGTTTTCTAGGACCATCCGGGAGGTCTTCTAGGAGGTCCTTCAGGACCACCCAGGAGGTCTTCCACCCGGGACCTGCCGAGCTTGGCAAAAGAATCTGGAGGATTACTACTCAGGTAAAGGTCCCTTCCCCTCTATAACAGAACTTGGAGAACCAAGCTCCAAGAAGGACAAAGATGGCGATGAAGAGATGGAGTACCAGGAGCCGCAGCACATAGTCGATATGATTTTTGGTGAATCCTCCTCGTACAAGTCAAGACATCATCTGAAGGCTGTGGAACGGGAGGTGAACCTTGCTGAGTCTTCGGTCACCGTCAAGCCGTCCAGGTGGTCAGAAACTGTAATCTCCTTCAGCAAAGAAGACTGCCCCAATTTGTCGACTCAACTTAGTAGGTTTCCTATTGTAGTTGAACCTACTATTAACAATTGTAAAGTTAATCGAGTCTTAATAGTTGGAGCTAGCTCTTTAAACATTTTATTTACGGGAGCATTGGAAGAGATACAGATTCCCAAGTCTAAAGTAAAACCTGTGAAATATGCCTTCTATGGCATAGTTACTAGTTCTACCACTAGGGCAGTTGTCCGTACCGGTTATGTTCGGAAGACCCGACAACTTCTGAACAGAAAGAGTTTCATTTGATGTGGTGGACTTCGAAACCACATAGAATGGAATCTATGGTCGTTTGGCTTTAGCAAAATTCTTGATAGCCACGCATTACGGTCATCAGAGTTTAAAAATGCCAAGACTGAAAGGAGTCATCACGGTTCGAGGATCGAAAAATAGCTTATGCATGTGATTGGAAGTCCTTAGAACTAGTCGATGAGCTTTCGACCAGGGAAACTAATTCGCCTACCATGCAAGTCAAGCACTCGAGGCCAAAGATGGCTTCAAAGCCTTTCGACCAGACCAAGAAGGTACCACTCGGCAAAGGTGTTCCCATGAAAAGGGCCAATACATTGTCTAGGTCAGGAAACACTAATGCGTCTACCGAAAAGGTACTGGTCGGAGCAGAACTCGACCCCAAATAGGAAGAGTCACTCGTCTCCTTCCTCCGAGCAAACCAGGACATATTCGCCTGGCAGGCGTTCGACATGCCCAGAGTCCCCAGGGAGGTGATCGAGCACAGGCTAGCTCTCTAGGCTGACAAAAAAAACCGGTCAAGTAGAAGCTAAGACGTTTCGCACCTGATCGAAAGGAGACAATCCAGTCGGAGATCGACAAGCTCCTCAAGGCTAGATTTATCCGTGAAGTCAACCCCCCAGAGTGGATCGCCAACCCTATAATGGTTAGAAAAAGCAATCGGAAATGGCGAATATGTATTGACTTTACAGATTTTAATAAAGCTTGTCCAAAGGATGACTTTCCCCAACCATACATTGATCAACTTGTACTTGTCCGAAGGATGACTTTCCCCTTCCACGCATTGATCAACTTGTAGACTCTACTTCCTAGTGTGAGTTGTTAAGTTTTTTATATGCGTACGTAGCGTACCACCAGATTAATATGAGTAAAAATGATAAAGAAAAAACTTCCTTCATTATTCCATATGGCATTTACTACTATCTTAAGATGTCATTTGGTCTCAAAAACTCTAGTGCAACTTTTCAAAGGTTGATGCAAAAAAAACTTTAATCCTCAAATAGGTCGAAATCTAGAAGCCTACTGTAAAATCGTAATGGAAATCAAAAGGGGGGGGGGTTGAATGATTGCGCGAATTGACCCCTAATTTCAACTTCTTCTTGTGTGCAAGAATTTTAGCAACTTCTCTGTTGACACTTGACTTCTGGCAAGAGACCACCTCGGTATACGGAAGAAAACCAAATCAAGAATCAAAGTAGAACGAATCTGAACTTTATATATCAAACTTGATTTGTGTCTACAAAGTGCTCAGCAAGCACCCCTCAAAGCCCCAATTCGAAGGACATCTAAATCGCAGCAACAGCAGCAAGCTACGATCTCAAAAACATCTAAAACTCACGTCTAAAAACCCTACGCAAGGCGCACCCACTCTGCCTCTTTTATAGGCACAGTTCAATCCGTATCAATCACGAATACGAAACCTATCTCTCCGAAAATCAAGGGACCCGAAACCCTTTCCAACACAGGTTTTACCAAAACAACTCAAAACTTTCCAAAACAAACTCTTCCACATCGTAAGCCTCCAGGACACCTTCCCGTAGCTCCAACGTGATCCACCTTTGTCTTCCACGTGCTCCAGCGTGATCCAAACCACGTCTTGACATCCGCAACTTCCAAGACCTCAGATTTCCCATCCTAGTCCGAGTCAATCCCGTCACCGAACGTAGTTCGTCCTCACGCCTCAACCTGCACATGCAAAGATCAGAGAAACCAATTCTTGGCACATGTTCTCCAACTTGACCATTTATTAGCACACACACACCAATGAACACTATCATGCATCATGCAACAAGATAAAACTTACAAAAACAATAAATCCGCAGCCAATTCCTCAAAGCGACAACTTTCCAGAATACAATAGGTACTACCGCCATTGTACGTCCGGTACTACTGCACATGCGGTCGTACCGCTCAAAGCACTGCGGAACTACCGC
This sequence comes from Phyllostachys edulis, assembly GCA_036346405.1. Taxonomy (NCBI): domain Eukaryota; kingdom Viridiplantae; phylum Streptophyta; class Magnoliopsida; order Poales; family Poaceae; genus Phyllostachys; species Phyllostachys edulis. The sequence continues at coordinate 3,826,527 of CM070561.1, read as the reverse complement.
TCATTGGGAAATCTCAAGATCTTCCAAAAATATGCTCTCTGGAATTTCCATACCGCAACATTGCAGTCATACCTTTGTGCGGTATTACCGACGTTCAAAGTGCGTCATACCGCTTGCCGGTCGTTCCGCTCCAAGACTCCAGATCATCCGATTTTCATTTAACTGTACCTGTCAGAAGTTTTCTCTTTCTGAAAAACCAAGTGCGGTACTACCGCCATTAACACACCGGTACCACCAGACAACACGGTACTACCGTGTTCATCAGCGGTATGATTGTTTTGCAAAACTTCTCACGAACCTCAAAGCATTTACTGTTCAAGGTCCGAACGTTCCCGTGAATATCAACCGTTGGATTTCAAATCAACAACTCACAAAGCTTTCGTCTCGGACGGTCGAGCGTTACAACAATAACGGTACCGTCCGATTTCATATCAAGGGCTCGCATTCCTTGAGACGTTTGGGACGGTCGAGCGTTCATCTCAATATCGGCCGTTAGATCAAGATCTAACGAACCGAGCAAAACGCACGCAGAGAAAATGACTTGCGGTACTATCAGTAAACTACTCGCATGATACTAGTAAACTACTCGCGATTACTACATAAGCGGTAGTTCCGTGAAAACAACGCCGGTATTACCGCAACACGAAAAAGCTTAAAAACTTCAGAACAAAACCATTTGTGCCACGTGGATGCTCCAGATCAGGATCTAATGATTCGAGCTAAAACACGTTCGAAAACAAGACCTGCGGTACTACGCGCACACCATGGTCATACCGCGCCGGTAGTTCGCATGTACAAAGCGGTACTACCGATAATCCTAACAAGCGATTTTCAATGTAAACCGACAGAACTCAAATGCAAGTCAATTGAAGAGCACAAACAAGTTCCAGAGACAAAGTATTCATCATTAAGTACTGAGACTAAGTCTAGCTTATTGTCAATGTGTTCATCATCAAATATCATGACCAAAAACCTCTTGGTCTTACAATCTCCCCCTTGATGACTACATTGACAATACTTTCAATAATCAGAGGAGAGTGAGTGAAAGGAGGTGACAAAGAGTCAAAGCTGCCAAGCAAAGTGAACTGCAGCTGAAGGACTTCCTCTAACACTAGAAGATCAAATTTTTGCAAGATTTTCTCAGTTTTCTCCCCCTTTGGCAATGTGATCATCAAGAGTAGAAAGGGAAGGAGCATGAAGAGTAAAAGTCCTGAAGCTTTGCAAGTCAATTTACTGGATTATCCAAGCCAATTTGGTTGAGTAGAGCTAACAAGTTCATATAAATGCATATACCATATAGCAATGTCCAGACAAGTAGTTCAAAGTGATAAGACAATTTAGATTCATGATAGGCATATCACACAATGACTAAAAAGATTATAAGACCACAAATAGAAGTCACCAAAAAGTGAAAGCTATACAGTGAGACAAACTTTAAATCTGGATGAGCTACAGTCTCATGAAACATCCTCTTGCTTCACTTTCAATTCTTATTTGCATGTGGCATGTTTGCAACATACTTCTTTTCAAGGGTGGTATGCTTGAAGCATACTTCTTTTAATTGAGAGCACTTTTGTGCCCCTTTTTTTTTATGTCAAGGACACATAGCTGTGCATGGCATGCTTGAAGCACACTTCTTTTCATGTGAGCACTGTTATGTACTCCTTGTTTTTTGTGATATACAGCTATGTATGGCATGCTTGAAGCACACATCTTTTCATGTTCTTTGTCTCGACCTTTTATTATTATTTTTATATATAACATGCCAAATTGAGTGAGCAACAGAGAATTGAAATGAGAGACATTGTTGCTTCAAATCCAAGACTTAAAATAAGACTCACAAACAAGCTTATCCTTTTCAATAATCAACATAAAGTGATACCAATAATCAATCAAGTCAAAGATTTCAGCCATGTCATGTTTTAGTTTTTTTATGTAGCAAGTGTATTAAACCAGTCTAGATCAAAGCTACATAGCACATGAACAAATATGATAAAGATAGCTCTACAACTCTTTTGATTTCAATGGCTTGGACTTAATGAATAATTAAAGCTTCGAAATTTTGAACAAAACAGCTCCCCTCAAAATAAGCCCATAGGATGAACAACATTTAATTCACTCCATAAGCGAACAAAGCGAGAAGTATCAAGCGGCTTAGTGAAAATATCGACAAGCGAAAATCGGTTTCAACAAAGTGGAGAACAATATCACCTTTTTCAACATGATCTCGAGAAAGTGAAATCGATATCAATGTGTTTGGTTCTAGAATGTTGCTTTGGATTTTTAGCAATGTGAATAGCACTAGTGTTGTCACAATAGAGAGGAACAGTACCCAATTCTAAACCAAAGTCTCTAAGAGTAGAAGAAATCCAAAGGACTTGAGAGCAGCTAGTAGCAGCAGCAACATACTCAGCTTGAGTAGTTGATTGAGCAACAGAAGATTGTTTTCATGAAGACCAAGACACTAGTGATGTGCCTAAAAAGTGATAGGTGCCAGATGTGCTTTTTCTATCAATCCTACACCCCGCAAAATCACTATCCGAGAATGCACGTAAAGTAAGACAGGATGAAGATGAATAGAAAAGACCAAATTTTAAGGTTGATTGGAGATACCTGAGAATCCTTTTCACAGCCTGTCGGTGAGATGCACGAGGTGATGCTTGAAATCGAGCGCATAAGCATACAGCAAAGTGTATATTCGGCCTTGAAGCAGTCAAATAGAGTAGAGAACCAATCATACTTCTATATTCTTTTTGATCCACTGCCTCACCTTCTTCATCTGGGTCAAGAACATTTGTAGACCCCATAGGTGTAGAGATGGGTTTGCAAGTTGCCATGTCAAAACGCCTAAGTAAGTCTTTTGTATATTTGGTTTAGTGAATGAAATTGCCTTGCTTGGTCTGTTTTACTTGCAATCCTAAGAAGTAAGTTAACTCCCCCATCATACTCATCTCAAACTCCCTGCCCATAGTATCTGAAAACTTAGAAACCAAAGCATGAGAGGAGCCCCCAAAGATGATATCATCCACATAAATCTGAACAAGTAATAGATCATGGCCATGTCGAAGTGTGAACAGAGTTTTGTCTGCTTTGCCCATTTGAAAATTATTTTTTAATAGAAAAAGCTTGAGCCTCTCATACCATGCTCTAGGAGCTTGCTTCAAACCATATAAAGCTTTTGAGAGTTTGTAGACATGATTAGGAAACTTAGGATTTTCAAAACCAGGTGGTTGCTTAACATAAACTTCCTCCTCAATGTAGCCATTAAGAAAATCACTTTTAACATCCATTTGAAACAATTTAAATCCTTTAGATGCAGCAAAAGCTAAAAGAATTTGAATTGCTTCTAATCTGGCTACAGGGGCAAAAGTTTCACCAAAATCAAGACCCTCCACCTGAGAAAATCCTTGAGCAACAAATCTAGCCTTATTTCAAACAACAACACCATCCTCACTTTGTTTATTTTTAAAAACCCATTTAGTTCCAATTACATTATGTCCATGAGGAGGTTCAACTAAGGTTCAGACTTTGTTTCGCTCAAAGTTTTCTAATTCTTCATACATGGCATTGATCCAAGACTCATCAGATAAAGCGTGACTTACATCATTAGGCTCAAAAGAGGCAACAAAAGCAGAATGAGCATGTGAGTCAGGAGAAGTAAACTTAGAACGTGTTACCCTTTCATGAATGTCACCAATCATCAGTTCTGGAGGATTAACTCGCTGAATTTTCAATGGTGCAGAAGGTTCTGAATTGCCTTCTTCATTATGAATACCTTCGGCTATCTGTTCATCACTTGGTGGTGGCGCAACAATAAGTGGATGATCATTAGCAGGTGATGGCTTTCAAGATGAATTATTACCAAAATCAATATTATCTTCTTCATCAAGGAATATGCTCTCGGACTCCCCCTGAGCTTGTGTACCTGAAATGTCAGTTCTAGAACTAGTGCTAACCTCATCAAACGTAACCTCACAAGTCTCAATAATTTTGTTAGTTTCAAGATTAAGCACTCGAAAGCCACGTGAGTGAAGAGGATATCCAAGAAATATGCCATCAGTTGATCTAGATTCAAATTTGTCCAGATTACCATGCTTGAGAATAAAGCATTTGCATCCAAAAATCCTGAAGTGAGAAACACTAGGCTTTTTACCAAATCTCAGCTCATAAGAAGTCTTGTGTAGTGAGGCTCTCAAAAATACTCTATTAGAGACATGACAAGCAGTTGAGATAGCCTCTGCCCAATACTTCCTAGGAGTAGCATGTTCATCAAGCATGGTACTTGCCATCTCAACCAAGGTTCTATTTTTCCTCTCTACAACGCCATTCTGTTGTGGAACCGTGGAGAAGAAAATTGATGTTCCAAACCTTTCTCAGAACAGAAGGAAGCAAACAAAGAATTTTTAAATTCAGTCCCATTATCACTTCTTATTACTTTTACAGCACCATTCAATTCATTATTGAGTCTGAGAAATAAATCTTTGAAATGACCAAAAGCTTCATCCTTAGACACCATAAAATACACCCAAGAATATCTAGAGAAATCATCAACAATCACAAGAATATACCATTTACCTCCAGCAGATTGAACTCTTGAGGGACCTACAGTGACCATATGCAACAATTGTCTAGGACCATCTGTGATGATTACAGAAATAGGAAAATGTGGAGCCGCAACCATCTTACCATGTCGACAGGGAGAACAAACCAAATCTTTCTCACTTTTCAATTTCGGCAGCCCCCTAATGAGATCAGTTCCACTAATTCGAACAAGATGATCAAAACCAATATGTCCTAGTCTATGATGCCAAAAGAAAAGATTTCTAAATTCAGAAGCTACCAAACATCTAACATTAGGTGAGAAGGAATGATTAAAATCAGCTTTAAAAACTCTCCCTAATCGAGTGATATTAAAGACAAGATCTCCAGAGGCATCTAAAACCCTGCAAGCATGTTTCTTAAGGCTAACCTCAAGATTTTCTTCCAACAGGTTGTGACCGTGAAGCGGGTTCTACTTCAATTTGCTTACCAAGGCAACATCTTTAGAACAAATTTGTCATTACGCCATGACAATACCTTTTGCCATCACAATTCGGTTGAAGCATCCCCAAAAGTAATCAATTCATCCTTTGGATGCCTTAGTGAGGAGGAGAACCATTTTGAATCACTGTCATGTGCCTTGAACATCTGAATCAACTAGCCAAAAGTTCCCCTTCCTCAACAATTTGTACCTACAAGTCAAGAGAATGTTGGTCTCACGATCTTTGGGGTTAGTAAGACATGATTTAGGAACCCAATCTTGTGACACCACGACAAGTAGGAGCAATAAAGGCACCACAGATTACGCATGTTGCGGCCAAAGCATTGTTTAGGTGTCATTTTGTCAATTCGCATCGGCTTGTTTAGTGAAAACAAAAGGAACATGAAAATTCTTTCTCAGCCTATCTCTCTTTTCTTTCTTTGCTTTTGAAAACAAAACTGAACAAATGACCTTCTTTACCACGATAAGTGTGCGATACTTTTCTTGATATGAAATTTCAGTTTTTCTCTTTCTGGTAGCTTACTTTGGTAATAAGATCCTTTGCAAAACCAATGATTTGAACACAACATGTTTAGGTTGATTCAATTTCAAATTTTCTAGGATCAAGAAGCTTAAGATCTTTGGGAGGATGATTCTTTGCATGAGCAATGAGAATTAAAACCTAGACCTTGTTTTTAGAACTCACTCTTGATCTGTCTAGAATCATGTTGATTTTTCTTGCCAAAGAAAACCTCTCCAAAGTGTCTTTAAGATATTCATTCTCTTTAGCCAATTCGGGACAAGTTGTGCACTTAACAAAACCATTCAAGATTTTCTTAGAAGCAACAAAGCGAGCTATTTTTCTTTTTGACAAACTCACTTAATTATCTAGTCAAAGCGACAATTTAGGTTGTGAGTTTAGGATAATTTGTGTAAGAAAGTGTCTCATGGTAAAGCATTTGTTGTATAGAATCTGAGATGACTTTAATCTAGCTTCTAGCAGTTCACAATTAGAGCAAGTCTTAATTTGAGCATTCACGATTACTTGTCTCTAAACAAGATGAACTAGACTTTAGTTTTCAATCTCAACGAAGCAAGTTTGACTTATCATCACATGAGTTATCGCCATTTTAACTCTTCAAATTCAGCATGAATTGATCTAGCGAGTTTTAATTGAGAATGCAAAACTTGGCATGATTCACATGATTCATCATCAGGAATAGCAGCCTTAAGTCTATCAATTTCAGAATTCAAGCTATCAACAACAAAGTCATGTTTATTTACTTTCTTTTTGTATTTTTTAAGCTCATTTGTCAATTTCAGCATAGCACGTGATAAATCAGCATAAGAGGGCTTTACCTCATTAGGGTCACTGTAGAGATCATCATCATCATTAGTTTCTTCACTACTTGCCATAAAGCATATCCCTGTGAAATCAGCCTCTTTTGCCTTCTTGTGATCATCCTTGTTGTCACTGTCTGAATCAACATCACTTAGCCCAATCTCCTCAAGAGTGAAAGCACCTTGTTGATAACTTTACGATAATTTTCTTTTTGCTTGAATCAAATTTGAATTTTGAACACCGAGCTGGTGCTTTGTCCTCCTTGGCTTCTTTTCCTCTCAGCTTGGGACAATTTACTTTTATGTGGTTTGGCTCACCACAATCAAAGCATCTGATTGGACCTCCTCTTCTCCTTGCTCTGACATTATTGATTGCTTTAGTCACCCTATTTGAGAAGAGTACAAGCTATTCTTCTGGGATCTCCTCCAATTGTTCATCTGAAATAGCACGTAAGGAGAAAATAGAAGGACTTGATGAACTATCGGTTTGGTTAGTCACTAAACCCAAAGAATTTGACTTATTTATTACGGCCAAAATATCAATCTCATATGTTTTCATCTTGGAATAAAGATCATTTAATGTGAGTGTTTCCATATTATGAGTGATTGATTGTAGTGACTAGGACCTCCCAAGCAGACATATCCAAAGCATTCAAAATCATCTAGCATTGTCGAATCGGAATAAATCACATCAGCAGTTGCAAATCACTAATGATTTTATTGAAGCGATCAAAAGTGCATCTCTGATTCTCCGGTTTCATCTCAAACTTAGAATACTCCTTTTGAATTGATTTTGCGAACACCTTTATGATTTTGAACCTTCATGATAGTCGACAAGTGTTGTCCAAATTTTGTTAGCAGATTTAATGTTGGCAATTCTAACAAATTCGTTTCTACTTAAACCTTACAAAAGATATTTCTAGCCTTAGCATTAGCTTCAATATCGCGATGTTATTATTGGTGATAACAGTAGGGACTTCATAAGGATTCTCAACCTTTTGCCAGATGACATTACCTTGAGCTTGAAGAAAAACTTCTATACGAGTCTTCCAATAGATGTAGTCTGATCTATCGAAGTATGGAGGCTTACAGAAGCGATCTCGACCGATGCCATTGCAACCTCGCTTTGATACCACTTGTAGGATAGTAATGGCAATCGAAGGGGGTTGAATGATTGCGGTGAATTGACCCCTAATTTCAACTTCTTCTTGTGTGCAAGAATTTGACAACTTCTCTGTTGACACTTGAAGAGCTTCTGGCAAGAGACCACCTCGGTATACGGAAGAACACCAAATCAAGAATCAAAGTAGAACGAATCTGAACTTTATATATCAAACTTGATTTGTGTCTACAAAGTGCTCGACAAGCACCCCTCAAAGCCCCAATTCGAAGGACATCTAAATCGCGACAACGGCTGACAAGCTACGATCTCAAAAACATCTAAAACTCATGTCTAAAAACCCTCGCAAAGGCGCACCACTCTGCCTCTTTTATAGGCAAAGTTCAATCCGTATCAATCACGAATACGAAACCAATCTCTCCGAAAATCAAGGGAGCCGAAACCCTTTCCAACACAGGTTTTACCAAAACAACTCAAACCTTTCCAAATCAAACTCTTCCACGTCGTAAGCCTCCAGGACACATTCCCGTAGCTCCAACGTGATCCACCTTTGTCTTCCACGTGCTCTAGCGTGATCCAAACCACCTCTTGATATCCGCGACTTCCAAGACCTCAGATTTCCCATCTTAGTCCGAGTCAATCCCATCACCGAGCGTGGTTAGATCCTCACGCCTCAACTTTGCACATGCAAAGATTAGAGAAACCAATTCTTGGCACAAGTTCTCCAACTTGACCATCCATTAGCACACACACACCAATGAACACTATCATGCATCATGCAACAAGATAAAACTTACGAAAACAACAAATCATGACCAATTCCTCAAAGCGACAACTTTCGAGAATACAATAGGTACTACACGCCATTGTGCGTCGGTACTACCGAACATGCGGTCATACCACTCAAAAGCAACTGCGGAACTACGCTCATTGGGAAATCTCAAGATCTTCCAAAAACATGCTCTCTGGAATTTCCATACGCAACATTGCGGTCATACCTTTGTCTTGGTATTACCAAGCGTTCAAAGTCGTCATACCGCTTGCGGTCATTCGCTCAAGACTCGAGATCATCCGATTTTCATTTAAGCTGTACTGTCGAAGCTTTCTCTTTACGAAAAACCAAGTGCGGTACTACGCCATTAACACCGGTACCACGGGACAACGCAGTACTACGCGTTCATCAGTGGTATGATTGTTTTGCAAAACTTCTCCACGAACCTCAAAGCATTTCTTGTTCAAGGTCGAGCGTTCCGTGAATATCAAGCGTTGGATTTCAAATCAACGACTCACAAAGCTTTCGTCTCGGACGGTCGAACATTACAACAATAACGGTTGTCGATTTCATATCAAGGGCTCGCATTCCTTGAGGCGTTGGACGGTCGAACTTTCATCTCAATATCGGCCGTTAGATCAAGATCTAACGAACCGAGCAAAAGCGCACGAGAAAATGACTTGCGGTACTACAGTAAACTACTCGCGATACTACCATAAGCGGTAGTTCCATAAAAATAGCGCCGGTATTACATAAACGAAAAAGCTCAAAAACTTGAGAACAAAGCCCTTTTGCCACATGGGCGCTCGGATCAGGATCTAATGATTGAGCTAAAACACGTTCGAAAACAAGACTGCGGTACTACTGTACGCACACATGCAGTCATACCGCGCCGGTAGTTCGCATGTACAAAGCGGTACTACCGATAATCTGACAAGCGATTTTCAACAAAAAGCGTGAGAACTCAAATGCAAGTCTGTTGAAGAGCACAAACAAGTTCGAGAGACAAAGTATTCATCATTAAATCTTGAGACTAAGTCTAGCTTATTGTCAATGTGTTCATCATCAAATATTATGACCAAAAACCTCTTGGTCTTACACCTCTGTTGATGACTTGGTTGTGAAAAGCATCATATTTGGTGACCATATTTCCAACCTACGAAACTTTCAATAACTTAGAAGGCATAACCTTAAGTTAAATCTAGAAGTGTGTGTTTGGAGTTTTTCGGAAAAAGTTTCTTGATTCCTAGTTTGGCTAGAGGATTGAAGCAAACCCAACAAATATTACAGACCATCGATCATATCGCCCTCGACCACAAAAAGGAAGTCCAAAAGCTAACAAGGGTGTATGGCGGTGCTAAGTCGTTTCCTGACATGGTTGGGTGACAAAGGACTCCCTTTCTTCAAACTTCTTTGGAAGCATAGAAGTTTCGAGTGGACTAAAGAGGCAAGCGATGCCTTTAAAAAACTTAAGAAGTACCTTCGAATGCCCCAATCTTAGTTTCTCCAAGATCGGGAGAAACATTGCTAAATACGTGGTTGCAATGCCACAAGCGATCGATGGTGTATTGGTCACGAGAATGTCATAACGTTCAACGACCGGTATATTATGTAGCGAAGTCTTGCATGGACCAAAGAGCGATATCCATGGTACAAAAGTTGCTCTATGGTTTCCTTATGGCTTCAAGGAAACTAAGGTATTACTTCGAGGCCCACAAAGTGGTCATTACCAACGGATATCCTTGGTCAAGCTCTAAAACGAGGAATCATCGGGACAAATAGCAAATGGGCGGTCGAGCTTGGGGTGTTCGACCTCCATTTCATCTCCTGAGCAATCAAGTCCTAGGCAATAGCGAGAATTCATTGCAGTGGACAAATCTGAACCCACCCAAGGGCCGACTACGAACACCATGACGAGTGGACGATGTATTTTGACGGTTCCTTGATGCTCAAAGGCTTGGGAGCTGGAGTTGTCTTAATATCCCCTCTTGGAGAACCCATCAAATCGTCATTGGCTAAACTTTCATGTACCAAACAATGTGGCAAAATCTGAAGGTTTATGTGGTGTTTTAGAACCGAACTTACGTAAAGATTGTTTGATTCGGGGTCTCCTAGAATAGAATTATCTTGAGAGAGATTGACACGGGAATTTTTATACAGGTTGGGCCTTCTCAGGAGAATAACAACCCTACTCGTGTGTGTGTGTATGGTATTGAGTGTATCTTGAACAATCGGGGAAAAACTAAGACTATTATAGATAGTGCTTGTATTCACGATGCCTCGATCCTCTCTCCCTTTCTCTAGTTGCTTGCCTTTTTATAGTGCGTGAAGGCGGCGATTACTCGAGTAAGCGGCGCCTCATCACCTCTATGTGAGCACATGTTGGTAGTAATTACGGTGTATTAATTCCTCCACGTCGCTCAATAGCTATATACCGGAGATAATAGAGTATTACGTGCCATTATTACGTAGAATAACGATATGATGATTTATTTGAATCCTTAATCAATAAGACCCACTTTCTGCGGGTTCATTTGATTATAAGGTGGTAAGTGGCTGACCTAGTCGTAGAGGAATCTCGACTATGAGGTAATCGTAGCAAGACTTACGACTATGGGATAGTCGTAGCATAACTTACGACTATGGGGGTGGTCGTAGAAGAACTTCGACCATCCATTTGGTTCTTCCTTCATAACATTAAAGAAATACACTCGGGGTTCACATGGCGTCATATTTACCTATAATAAAATTATAGATAAAAGGTAAAATGAGGATTATTATATCCTCGTCATCTAGCCCCCTGACTTCAAGTGAAAGCAACTTACTTGGTAAAGGGTTCTAGATGGTCTTCACGATCATGAGAGGATCGTAGAAAATAATCGAAGGAAAAACTCTTGATTGTATACTACTTTGACGAAATGTGCTTGGTCAAGAAAATTGCTTACGACTATCAAGTGGTCGTAAAAGCATTTCTCGATCACAAGGTGGTCGTAGTATAGTGTCGGAAGAAGGAACTTTCCGATTATCATTTCCTTTAGTTGAAAAAGATCTAACCAAGGAAGTAATTTCGCTTGAGATGTAGCGCAAACTGAATTTCTCGAGCGGACACCAGCGAGGAACTCTGTAAAGCAGAGAGGTGGTAAGTCAACGCTATTCATAGTCACCTTGGATTTGACTACTTATATAGTGCTTACGGGATTTGTCATGGAAAAACTCACGACTAGGTAATGGTCGTAAAGACTTATGACCGATGGCTTTGTCGTAGAAGAACTTCGACTAGGTCAATGGTTGTAGAAGAACTTACAATCGATTGACCCATGCTCATATCCTTTGTTATCCTTTGCGGGTTAAGCGGTGGCCTTAAGACCTTAGCCGACTCGCTCGATTATGAAAAAGAGAGTCGAAAAAGTTTCGGGAAGAGGTATTAGACCTCCGGAAAAAGCTTAAAAAGCTAACTCTGCAACCATGAAGTCACAAGAAAAATTAAGCGATGAAGTCTTGAACTTAAAATTGCTTATATCTTTGATCTTTACCTAACTCTTGCTTCTTTTCGAAAAAAAAACAAGACGAAAAAGCTCTAGAATGAAGTTAGAGAAAACTTGATTATTCACGAGCTTACTCGTATGTCCAAAAATAAAGATCAAAACCTTGAGGCGCTGAGAACTTCGAATATCAAGTAAGTAATTCTTTACCTTGATCCTTCTGAGTTATTTCCTTTTCTCACTTCCACTTCCTTTCTAGCAATGGGCGTTAAATTGAGAGAACTTGAGGCTGAAATCGCGGATAAAGCCATGATTTATAACCAAACCGTCCTTATTGCAAAGAAGAATGTAGAGGATATTGTATCATGGGAGAAAAAAGTATCTTTGAGACCGTTGCTTCCCATAATGAAGAGGTCAAGAAGTTGGATTCTCAACTAGTGGGTAAGAAATTCTTTTACCGTGATTATTTTTGTTTTCTTTTTCCTCTAGGAGTTTATTTTTGTTTGACCAATCTTATTTCTTGAGCAAGTGGTGAAAACAAAAAGCTCATGAGCTTCGACTTGTACTTAGCAGGAGATAGAAGCAATGAAGATTAAACTTCAAGGAAACATCACGCTCTGAACAATGTGCTTGGTGAGCTACATAGTGAGGAAAGACTCCTCAAGATGATACAATAGCTGCTCACACAAGTACCATTGGGGATCAAGTCGGGATTTTACAAGATCTGGTGACCACTCTGAAGGCCAACCAAAATTTGAATCGATAAAGGAGGCGGTCGAAACTGCGATAAGTTATGCATTAGCAAAACTTAAAGCTCATGACCCCAACCTTAATGTGCAACCACTAAAGCCGACTTCAAGCTGCTCTGAAGCGAAGGAAGGCGTCGATGGAGGAGATGCAATCGGTTGGTAGGAAAGTTTGAGAGGAGATGCAGTTGGGCTCTCCCTCTTGAGTAGTCTGTAATGAACTTGTGAAAAACAGTCTTTTGTTGATGTAATCCATCTTGTTCCTGCAAATCATCTTGTCGAGTAGTTAGTAACTCAAAAGATAATTAGCGAATTTAAAGACTAAGAAATGAAGTCAAATGTAATGACTTTATCCTAGCCCCGACTATTTGCTTAGTTTGTGAAAACTAAGTAAATAGTTTATCTCTACAAATCATCTTGTCGAGTAGTTAGTAACTCAAAAGATAATTAACAAAATAAAGACTAAAATTGAAATCAAATTATCCTAGCCCCGACTATTTCTTTGAGTTTGTTTAGACAAACTAAGTAAATAGTCTGTAAAGGTTTACAAAGCGAGAGGTTTGTTTAACTTGTAGTTTTGGGTTTCAATTGTCATGCCTTTGGTCGAAAGGGTGGTAGCGAGTTGACACTAGGAAGTTCCTTCTAGTGGGCGGGACCACGTGCGAGAGAGAGAGAGCTTCGACTAGGTAATGTTAACATCTCAGACTAGTTTAATCAAATCGAGCGGCAACAGGTTAAGCAAGCGTCTAGAGGACTTTAAAATATTTACTCGTCCTTCTCAATTGGACTCGATAAGTCATCTGGTAGCAAGAGTAGGAAGCGAACAAAGCTAGGAAGCTCCTTCCGATTAGGCGGGACCACGTCTGAGAGAGAGGAGAGCCGACTAGATGTGTCTCTTCCTCCGACCAGTTGAGATGAAAGCAGAGTACACCCAAGGCGGTTAAGCAAATCGAGAAAGTGCGCTCTTCTTAGAGTATTTTTCAAATTAGCGAAGAAATAAACTAAGGTGAAAAGAGTTGGCCTTCAAAAATATTTCGACTAAATAAAACCGAGTTCTTTGTGTTGGCCATAAGCGAGTAATGAGTCGACACTAGGAAACTCCTTCTAGTGGGCAAGACCACATGCGAGAGGAGAGGCTTCGACTAGGTGATGTTATCGCCTTGACCGGTGTAAAAAAAGCGGGTGTTTAAAACATAGTCGAAAAATAATGAAAGCACTACTCAAAAGTAAGACAATAGAGATAGAAAAACACGATTCTTTATTGTCAGAATGGTACAGTTACACATAGAACTTGCGTGGCGGTCGATGTTCCAAATTCGAGAGAACTGGCCGTCTTCCATTGCCAATCGTCTGACCGATCTGGACGAGTAACCCGACCCTTGTGTAAGGACCTTCCACTTGGGAGAAAGTTTGTTCGATTAGACTTGGATTGGCAAAGCCTCGATACCAAGTCACCTCTGACAAAGGCTGCGAGGTTGAACCTTCGATCGTAGTATCTTGCGAGGGCTTGTTGGTAGATTGCGAGCAATTAGGGCTGGTTTCTCCTTTCTTCAAGTAGATTAATATCATCTGCTCGAATTTGTTCTGGTTGGAGTCGTGAATGTTTAGGACTTCGTGTTGACCGTATCTTTAGTTAGGAGGAAGCATAACCGAGCACGAAGACTAAAAAAAGGTGTTTCTCCTATAGCTTGGTGGTAGTTGTCTGAAGCGCCCATATCTGAAGGTAATTCTTGTACCCAAGCCCCGGCGTTTGATGAAGTGGTCGAAGACTCGAGTTTTAATTCCTCTCATTATTTGGCCGTTTGCGTTCATTGCCCCATTACTCAGGGATGGGCCACGAAGCATAACATAACTTGGTACCCAACTCGTCATAAAATTCCTGAAATTTTGCGCTCAAAATGCTTACCATTATCTGTAATTACGCATCTCATCATAAACCGTTTCTTTGCTTCGTTGTTATCGATCCGAGGTTAAGCTTCAATCCATTTTGTGAGCGTATCAATAGCCACAAAAAGAACTCGAAACCTCACGGAGCTTTAGGAAGCGGTCCGAGGATATCAAGACCCTAGGTTGCAAAAGGCCAAGATAAGTATTGTTTGTAATGCTGGTGGTTGGTGTATTTACTGCTATAAGCTGCCTTTGGACACACTTTTAACCAACTCTTTAGCATCGTATAGGGCTGTTGGCGATAAAAACCTTGTCGAAAAGCCTTGCCGACCAGCGTTACTGTAGGAAGCATGATTTCCTAAATGCCACCATGTATGTCGTGAAGGAGTGTTAATCCTTAAGCTCTGCGGAATACATCGCATGAGCACCCTTGAAATACCTCATTTATAGAGAACTCCTTCGACCAAAGTATACATTTTGGCTTTTAGGGATAAGCGATGCGCCTCGAGATCGTCTTGGTCTGAAACCCATACGAAGATAATCATAGATGGGCGCCATCCATGTATCCTCGTATTCTAGAGAATTTGTCTCAATAGGAGGTGTCTCGGCTCTTCGACGAGAGAAGGCTTACGGAGTTGTTCAAGAAGACTCCTTTTGGTACTTGAGATCTGGAAGAAGCTATTGAGCAAAGGTGATGCTGCGAGAAATTATCCTTTGAGGATGAATTGTGCCTCGAAACCTAAAAATGCTTTTCTAGCTACGTACTTCCGATAAGTCCGAGACATTGTCGGGTTAGAAACCTTTGGTACTCTTTCCGACTTGATTCACGACTAGTTGAGAGTCTCCTCTCACGAGTAGTCGGCGAATCGAGCGCTTCATTGCTTTCGTATACCGACTAGCAAACCGTGATACGCCACATTATTAGTGGCACGAAAGTTTAATTGTATGGCATACTTTAAGGTCTCTCGGTAGGAATACGGGACCACCGACCCCGAGCCACTTAAAATGGCGACCGTCAAAGTACATAAATCCCTTTGGTGCGTGGGAATCGTCTTGGGGATCTGAGCGAGTTGAGGATTTGTCCATTCGGCGACAAAATGCCAAGATCTGAGGATTTAACGGCCGTTCGGGACACGAAATGGATGTCGAACTCCCCAAGTTCGTGACCATTTGCCATCGTCTCTTTGTTTCCCTAATACGGAGGATCGCTCCCAAGGAAACTCGGGCAACCTGACTAGTTTGTCGCTTTGAAAATAATGCCTGATTTCCTCGAAGACATGAGGAGGGCATCTGAAGCTTTTGGACTGAGGTAGCGCTCCTTAGGTCCGTGTAAAACTTCACTTACGTAGTAAAGCTGGTCGTTGTACATTTTCACGTTCTACAACGATCTTTGCGTTATTTGCTGTGGCGTGGCGACTAGGTAAACCAAGGCGTTTCTTACGGCCTCGGAGACGAATAGGAACACTCGTAAGGTACCTCTTGACATCCTCAAAGGTAGCGTTTGCCTCATTCGACCACTCAAAACTTTCGTGTCTCCTTAGAAGTTTAAAGAAAGGTAGTCCCTTTTCTCCCGATCGTGCGATAAAGCGACTTAGAGCGCCATGCACCCGGTGAGTTTGGACTTCTTTCCGTGTAGTTGGAGGCGCATTTGTAAAATGGCTTTTATCTTTTGGGATTAAGCTTCAATTCCTCGTATAGATACTAGGAATCCAAGCAATTTCACTGAAGAGATTCAAACACACACTTCTCGGGATTAAGTTTTAGCGATGTTTTACGAGATTGTCGAATGTTTCTTGTAGGTCGATAATATGATTAAGTTTCTTGATGCTTTTGACAACTAAGTCATCAACATAGGCTTCTAGATTTGGCCTAATTGAGATGAAAAAGTTACTGCATCAAGCGTTGAAAAGAAGCGCGGCATTTTTTAGACCAAATGGCATTTTGACATAGCAAAATATACCAAATGGTGTAATAAATGCGGTCTTTTCTTCATCGTCTAGACACATATTAATCTGGTGATATCGAATATGCATCTAAAAACTTAACATTTCACAACTGCGGTAGAGTCAACCAAGCTGATCGTCTGAGGTAAAGGAAAATCGTCTTTTGGACAAGCTTTATTAAGATCGATAAAGTCTCGCTTTATCGCCATTTGCCGTTTGACTTTCTAACCATTCTGAGGTTAGCCAACCATTACGGATGGTTGACCTCTCTTATAAAGCTTGCTTTAAGTAGCTTATCAATTCTAATTTAATAGCATCTAAATCGATCGGGGGCAAATCTCCGCAATTTTTGTTTTTCTGGTACTTTGTCGGTAGTAAAGGCTAACTTGTGCTCGATCACCTCCACAGGGACTCGGGCATGTCGGATGCTTGCCGCGAATACATCTGCGTTAGCTCGGAGGAAGGTGATGAGGCGTCTTCCTATTTGGGGTCGGAAGTATCCCGTCTGAGCGATCTTGAGGGCTCCCATGCGTCGGAGGAACCTCTTTGACTTTGTCGTTCGGCTTTGGTGCAGCTTTGAAGCCGACTTGCTAGTCGGTGACTTTCTTCTCGAGTTGGTATTTGTCCTACCATCTCAAGGGATCGTGATCGCGGTATCGCCATCTTCTTGTCATAATGGATTGTAATTACTCCTTTGGGACTGGCATCTTAATACATTGATATCCATAATGAGTAGCCATTAGGAATTTTGCCAAAGTTAGTCGTCCAGAGTATGGCGTTATATCTTGAAATGTCGAAATCGACCACATCAAAGGAGATTTTCTCGTCTGAAATTACTTGGTGAACCAAATGTTAAAGGAAGAAAACTTGACCAATTGGTTTGGCGAAGATCCGGTACAATCCATGGAAAGAGTATCGTCTGCGGTCTTACTTTGGTCTGGTACTTGCATGTCATCGGGGCACTCGTAAATAAAATATTTAACGAGCTTCCACCATCAACAAAACTTCGATTGACGACAATTGTTGATGGTGGGTTCGACCACGATTAGTGTCGACACAGTGGTCGAAGGATCGAGCGATCACTCTTCTCGAAAGAAATGGTGACTTTCGACCACCGGTAATTTATTGACGAGAGGAGGATCTATAGAGTTTACCTCGCGTTCGGTGACCTTAAATTGTCGCTTTGATTCATATCGATGATCCCGTAGATGTGTTCAATGGTGTGTTGCGGATCACAGGCAGCATCTCCTCTTAAATCATCGAAGATTTATGACCACTTGTTTGACCTACGCTTTCGAGGGTGGGAAGTGGTCCTTTGCCGTTGTAGTAGTCTTCAAGCTTTCGTTGGAAGACGGCGATTCTTGAAGGTCATGCCCTTCCTTTTTATGGAAAGGACACCACCTAGGCTTATCATTTTTCGATCGGTAGCTTACCTTTGCCTCTGTCGGGTGTGGCTGGATGTGCGTGGCTTTTTATCATTCCTGACCAATACCTCCTTGGAACATTGGGTTTTGACCCTTCATCTTATTCTTGGACTTTTTGCTTTCTTATCCTTCTTCTTACCAACCGCTTTGGCTCTCGAGATGGATTGTCTTCACGATCAATTGTGTTGTTCCACTCGACCGCCTCGAGGCGATAGCATATCGATCGGCCATTTGAAGAGTTGGCGGCAGTAGGAGGATTTAAAGCAATATCCTCTGTTATCCTTCTACTACGGACTCCTGGCAAAGCCACGATGGCGGATGAATCGAAACTTCGGAATTGAGTTCTGAACTTTGAATGGCGCTTGATGGCTGGCGCAATGTCTCGTTGTCGTTCTGTCTCATCGGTGCAAGCGTCCTCCTTTCGAGGCGATTGTATGTGCCTTGAAATTTGCGATAGAAGATCGCGAGAGATGTTGCCAGAATAGATCGACTCGAGTGGTTGGTTTAGTAACCACGATCGAGTAGATCCTTGAGCAGATTGGAAGGTAATTTGCCATCACATGCTCTCCTCCTCCTGCTGCTCGAGCAATTTGTTGTGTAAATTTGAAGGAATTCGATGGGATTTTGGGAACCATCAAACTTCTCCATGTTCCTTTGTGTCAGCGAGGTGGCGGTGAACAACTTCGGAGATCGGCGAGAATGCGACATCGATAATGACTTCTTGGCGCCTCCTGCGAGAAAAGAAGGGTTGATATCATCGGTGGTCGTACTCGGCGATACCCGATGTGAGTTGACCCGACACATAATAGGTCTCGGTCCTCTGAGGAATACTCCTCGTAGTTTATCTCTTTATTGCGATTTCCATGTCGGAGTGGTGAGCGATCACCTTTCAGGAGCTTGTTGATCATCGGTCATTTGGAAGACATTTCTTGAGTAGGAGATCGACCACGACTTCTTTATTCGCCGATTTCTCTGCGGTGATATGTTGGATTGGTTGTAGGCGAAGAAGTCGTATGGATGCGACTACTTGAATGATGTCGACGAGGAGCTTCGGCTTTTTCATTGTACTCAAAGCCTTTGTGCGATCTCTTGATTGAAGAGGTCGTAGCTGGCGTTCGAGCTAGCTCTTGAGTTGGATTCTCGAGCAAATCATTGATGTCTTTGGAGCTCTCGAGCTTCCTCGATTGATATTGAATCGCCCGAGCAAATTCTTGAGCTTCAATCTTCTTCCTTGAATTGCCTCAAGATTTTCCATGTTAGACTCTTGAGATTGCCTCAATGAAGCCTTGAGAATGTCGAGGATTTCCTGGCATTCATGAAGGCGTTAGTCGTGTCCCCTTGATGGTGGTGTCTGGCCATTGCCACGTAGCGATGTGTGACCTTCGGAAGGGTCTCCATCTCGGTCTCTAGAAGAGTGATCTTGATCGAGGAAGGGCGAAGACCTCCGTTGATGATTCTCACTTGCGCTCGAGGCCTCTCCGCTGAGGTCGTCGTCGAGACACCATCTGGCGACTTGGAGTAATCCTCCAAGTAGGGAAGTCCGGGTTATCTTAGTCTCCGTCGGCGGTGTGACTGCGGAGATGGTCGAATTTGCGGGAAAAACATGCTTGATCCCGCTCTCTGGCGTTATCGAGAGAGAGAATCCTGAATCTTCGGTGAAGTCGAGGTGTGCTTCTAGAGCTTGCCTCACCAAGTCGGACCGCCTTAGGGAACTTGGACGCCGAGGAAAAACTCTCGTCGTGTCGTGAGTCCACACAGGTGTGGTCTGGTCGGATGACCCTTGCCCCTTGAGAGGTAGATTCCTCTCTTGGGCGTCTTGTTGTGGGGATAAGGATCCTCCTCAACTCCACCGGCGACATTGTCTCTGGATGCGTGGGAAGATCCCGGAGCGGCAATGCCATAGGATGAGTCATCACTCGGTTAAGTAACGAATCCGGCATCCATGTCGGCGTCTGCGTGTCTGCCAAGTCGAACCGGTTCTCCTCGTTCCATTCTCCTGCCATGAGTGCATGAGATTTGGAAAGCAGAGAGAATGTTGACAAAAATTACGGAAGATCCCCACAGTGCGCCGCCAAGCTGTCGGTGTTTTAGAACCGAACTTACGTAAAGATTGTTTGATTAGGGGTCTCCTAGAATAGAATTATCTTGAGAGATTGACATAGGAATTTTTATCTGAGTTCGGGCCTTCTCAGGAGAATAACAACCCTACTCTGTGTGTGTATGGTATTGAGTGTATCTTGAACAATCGGGGAAAAACTAAGACTATTACAGATAGTGCTTGTATTCTGATGGCTCGATCCTCTCTCCCTTTCTCTAGTTGCCGCCTTTTATAATGCGTGAAGGGCGGCGATTACTCGAGTAGCGGCGCCTCATCACCTCTATGTGAGCGCATGTTGGTAGTAATTACCGATGTATTAATTCCTCCCGTCGCTCAATAGCTATATACGAGAGATAATGGGGTATTACGTGCCATTATTACGTAGAATAACGGTGATATATATTTGTTTGAATCCTTAATCAATAAGACCCACTTGTCTGCGGGTTCATTTGATTATAAGGTGGTAGTGGTGACCTAGTCGTAGAGAATCTCGACTATGAGGTAATCGTAGCAAGACTTACGACTATGGGATAGTCATAGCATAACTTACGACTATGGGGGTGGTCGTAGAAGAACTTACGACCATCCATTTGGTTCTTCCTTCATAACATTAAAGGGTACACTCGGGGTTCACATGGCGTCATATTTACCTATAATAAAAATTATAGATAAAAGGTAAAATGAGGATTATTATATCCTCGTCGGTTTACTAGCAAGATTAGAAGCAGACGGAGAGCTGGGATTCCTGACATACTAGTGAAGGTGATTCTCAACTAATAGTGAATCAAATTAGGAAAGGGTATCAATGCTCAAGTACCAAGATGTGATCTTATTTGGCGGAAATCACGAAACTCAAAAAACACTACTTTGGTTTCTAGATCCAACACATTCCTAGAAAGGAAAACTTTTCGGTAGACCCGGTTAGCACGGATGGCCTCCATAAGTTCACCTATCACTGGCTTGGAGTTTTTTTCTCGAGCAACTCGGTTCACCCTCGGTGAGTCGAGCATTACGAGGACATAGATGTTGTCGAACAGGGGCGAAGGATCCCGAATTCTCTGTGTTCATACACTAGTCCGGGATTTCTAGTGTACCGCAGTTAAACAAAAGTGATAATCAAAACATATCACGCATTTTATTAATAATTATTGAGTTTATTACAAAGCGAACTGCGACCAAATAAAGTAAAACACAATGAAATAAAATAGTAGTAGTAGACCCAACGATTCACCACGAGGCAATAAATGCAGGCGTATAACCTAACATCGATGTCCTCACAGTCTTGATAGAAGTCTTCTCTGAATAAAGATTATTGACAAGAGTAAACACTACCTTTGTGCTTGCAAGTTACACCGTAAAATGTGATTGAATGCATGCATAAAGTGAGCAAAGGGTAATGGCGGGGTTTATTTGCATAAGATGACATTTTAGGTTTAAATACTCTTAGTAATTTTTCCAAGGCCATTTTTAGAATAAGATCAAAATCATATTTCAATTTCTCAATGTCAAGTGTAGGATGAACCTCCATACACAAATGGTGAAGGACTACCCCTTACACGAGCTCGCCCAATCCCTTTTCATAAACGGTGACAAGTCTTTTTAAACAAAACCGAGACTAACTTTGAGTGGCTTACATTAAGCATGTCCATGATGAGTGGACACGGCTATTGAATAGATTAATACTCTGCGAGTTGGTGCGGCTTTACCCACAAGAGATAGTTTGCTTATTATGTCGGCCAATACTGCGCTTAGTAGGCGTGCGACTAAGCGACTATCACGAGGCCTTTACCCTACACTATTTCAACATAATTATGCGCTAAGGTTTACGTGTCGAAGGCTTCGCACCAGACGACTACCCTCTTGCGCCATGTGGGTATAATCAATAAGTCTTCACGACTCCACATCTTTCCAAGACATAAACATGGTGAAATGATATAGATTATTTGGCCAAGTCTGTCCCATTCGGACTTGTGGTGGTGCGAGTTTGGCTTAACATCCATGACCCATGACCGGTCCTTACATGGTAGGCGACTTCCAAAACAAACCACAGGTCTCAACCATTCTTTGTATTGAGCCCGTGCATGAACTTGCACCCACCAACAATCAATTCACCCAAGTCTAAACCAATTTCATTTATTTTCTTTGGCAAAGCGTTTTCCAAACATCTATGGTAAAAGCAATACCATAGATTCATTTTCAAAACAACTTTGTATTTTGGCAAAATTTCCCAAATCATCTTTTGGTCTAAGCAATGACTAAGCTTAATTATCCTAATTATTTTACTAAGGTGACAAGGGCATGGCATTCCAAACATCAATATTGGCTATACAAAGGAGTTGGCATAACTAAGAATGAAAACATGAATTTAAAATAACTTGAATAAAAATATGCATGCAATAATAACTTTAAAACAGAATTAATTAACTTTAAAATACTGGGATCAAGATGGTCAAGAATGTAACTTGCCTTCGTTGAAGTCTTGAGATTCTAAACCCTCTGGAAGATCTACCTCTCCGGAATCGTCAAACTCTATACGCGAAAGTACGACAAATTCAAATAAATCCAAAAGACAAATCAAATTAACTCCAAATGAAATAATTTTATTTTATTTAGCTAGATAATAATTTTCTAAGATTTTAGCAATTTGAATCACTCAATTTGAAGTTGTGGTTCAAAAGATATGAATTTTACAAGTTTTAACCTAAATTTGATATTTAAAAGAATTTCTAAAATTAAATACAGATTCAAAATAGCTTCAAATTAAATAATTTTGGTTTAGTTAGCTAGATAATGACTTTACATGAATTTAGAAATTTGAAACACCCAATTTGGAGATTGGATGCAAAAGTTATGAATTTTACAAATTTAAACCTAAATATGAAATTTAAATGAATTCCTTGATTTATTTTTAGAAGAAAAATCCTTTAATCTTGTAAAGGTGGCGTCATACGAAATTTCGGGATTAAGGAATTAAAATAATTCACGACAAGTGGACCCTCGTGTCATAGACACGGCTTACATGGACCAAGTCCATGTGGTGATTAGTTTGGGGAGTTGGTCTTGTGGCTGGTGATGTAGCCACCACATGGGCAGCCACGTGGGACCAAGGGGTGAGGTGGCGTCGTCTTTGGCGCCCTCGTGGCTGAAGCCACGTCGGCCGAAAAGGAAGGTCTTGGCCGTGGCGAGCTTCAGCCGGCGTTCTGTGTGAGTCGTGTGGGTGATACCAGCAGAGAGAGGATGAGATGGGGATCTTGGTGCACTACCTTGGGGGCGATGGGGTGAGTCGTTTTGGTCGTCGTGGCGAGGTTAATGGCGGTGTTCTTGAGGTCGTCGGCGAGGAAAAGCTCCGGGGTTCTGCAGCACCGTGAGGCGCGCATAATGGCTTCTGACGAGATGGTGATGCCGTAGATGTTGTAACAACCCAAATGTATAATTAGGGTTATTCAAGTATAATTATATGTATAGAAATTAAAACTTTTCTCACATCTTGAAAAACCCTAAAATCTCATGTGATTCTTGTCCAGAGTTGTGTAATCCAAAAACACAAAGCTCTTGTTGACCAAAAGTCAAATTCCTTTTCCAATTATCTTAAATCTTGTGCCCAACAATTGGAAAGTATTTTCCTTGGTCCTAAAACCGATGTGGGACCCCTCTGAAAAATATCACAAGTTGTAAAACTAGTTTGATAAATTTTGGAGGTAAAACAATCCTTTAAACAACCTTAACGAATTTCCTGAGAAAAATGCATTGCATAATAACCTCTGGAAATTTTATGCAAGGTTAAGCTCATTGTCAACAAGCTCTGTAAAAATTTCATGAATTTTGGAGTTGAAATGCTATCCCAAACAATTACATTAAGCCTCATTTGTTAGAAACTAAATTTAAAAGCCTACTACTTTGTTCCTTGGGCTAGCCATGTTCAAGTGGTCGGCCAACCATGTCTGCACCTCGGCGAGACCTCCCTCTCCACCTTGATCGAGTCCACGACCATTGGATCAAAAATCCATAGTCACGACCTCCTCCTCTCAATCTAACTAACAGACCTCCCTTTTAGCGTTGTTGAGGTGCGTGGCCGTTGGATCAAATCCAATGACCACGACCTCCTCCTCAACATACTCGGTCGAGGTCCTCCCACCTCGTGAGGTCATAGCCCTTGGATCCAAGATCCATGGCCTGACCTCCCCTCACTTGTAAACTAAGCAAGCCTCCCACCTAACCAAGGTGCGTAGCCATTGGATCAAATCCAACGACTCACGACCTCCCATGCTATCAAGCACTCACAACCTCCCCATCTTTTATGTGCACCGTTAGATTAAAATCTCGGTCACGACCTCCTCTTGTCTTATCGCATCAAACCTCCCAGCTTGCGTGAGGTCGTAGCCCTTGGATTTAAATCCAAAGGCCATGACCTCCCCTAAATGTTCTTATGTTCATGTGCGGTTAAGACCTCACGGGAGGTCCATGGAGTTAGATGGAGATCAACGCTTTGGACCTCTGTCTCATTTTCCCACGTGCGCATCGCGCATTAAGAGATCGTGAGGCCATGACCTCCCCATCCTTGATCGTGTGGTGGGACCTCCTCCGATCCTTTGGCGTAGCGGTTCAAAAATGCCATCGGAGGCCGAGACCTCTCCCAAAGGCTTATCCAGCGGTCATCAAGACCTCCTGTTCTTCTCCTACCTTGGTCACGCATGCGTGCTCTGGCCAGTGGAGTGTAATGCGCGCCGAGCCTCATGCACCTTTCTTGACTCCTGCTGACCCGCATTTAATGCGGTCGACTTTCGCCTTCAGGTCGGCCAGGCTGCCTGCCTTGTCAACCTCATGTCCTTGCCACCCCATGGACCAACAGTGGGCTAAGCTCACCATGGAGCTTAGCCCGACTCTCTAACCTTCACCTCGGTCTATAAGTCACCCCGGGAATCCTCCTTGGCTTCCTTTGCACACAACCGATCTCGGCCTTGCATCTTGTGCGTGGTGAGCTCCTCGCTCACCTCCATTCTTGGCCGCCATTCTTTGGAGCTTGGAGCTCCTCGGTGGACAAAGGTCCTGAGTTTTCCTCCTTTTCTCTGAGCTCCATTTGTACCATCCCTCACGGGACCAAAACCTAACTTCGCTTTGGTTTGGGCATTTCTGAGGTGGACAAGGAGGAGCTTGGAGGCGGAGAGCTTTGGCATGGAGCAACCCCATCTTCTCCAACTCGGGCCATCACCATCCTCAACCTCCCGGCATCTTAAAGACCTCCGGTAACTCCCTGGTAGTCCTTTGATTCTTGGCACCTTATGAATGAATGTCGCGGAGCTTAAGTTTTAGCACCGGCTTGAATGTTCTTGGAGACTTCATTTTGCTTTTCGGTTTTGGCGTCTTTGGTCAATTTGCCCTCTCGGCTTCGCCCGGCGTTCAACTTCGCCGTCGCCGTTGAGAGGAATCCTTGGTGTGCAACGTTATTGTGCACTCGGTGGTACCATTGAACCTCACCGGCGGGCTCTACATCGCCGCGAGACCACTTCTTCACGCTTCGGGATCTTTGTCGGACGTCCCAAAGCGTGTCATTGTCGTTTAGGACAAAGCTTCACCATTTTAATCGCTAATCATTTGCTCCCATCATTGTAATCAATGGGCGTCTTAAGCGCCTTAAATCCACCCTTTAATCGTGCATTTAAGACCTCCGTAGCGGGACCTCCTCATTGTCCGCGCATTTATTTCCATGTCCAAGCTGCGTCTTGTGTTGGGTGCAGACATCGAGACCTCCTCAGGAGATCTGGGCGTCAAGACCTCCCCTTGCACTGTCGTGGCCGTCGAGACCTCCTGGAGGTGCAGCGGCGATAGAGACCTCCCTTAGGACCTCCCCTAGGTTATCTCGGTAGTTCATGACCTCCCGGGTAGATCTTGACCGTCAAGGTCCTCCTCGAGACGATCTGGACCATCAAGGACCTCCTTGGAACATCTGGACCGTCCGGGACCTCCCTGTGAGGTCTTGGCGATGTAGATCTTCCTTGGGGAGATCTTGATAGTTAGATCTTCCTTTGGAAGATCTCGGTAGTTCAGGACCTCCCCTTTAGATCTGGTTCGTCCGGGACCTCCCTCACCTCGCGCATGTGCGTTGCTAGGAGGTCAGGGGCCTCTGGACTCTCATGGCGCGTGTGTGCGTTACCTCACAGGAGGTGCGAGCCGTTAGATCTATGATCTGTGGCTCACGTCCTCCCATACCCTTGTGAGTTTAGAAATTCGGTGAAGTCTTAGTTATAGAGTGAAATAAGGTATAGACTTTAGAATTTCATATCTTCTTCGTTTTAAATCCTTTTGAGGTCATTCAAATTGTGTTAGCTCTGTCTTGAACTGAACTTTAATCCAAAAATGATTGTAAGTTGAGTTCAGCTCCAGAGCACAGATTAGCCACTAGGTTTTAAAACTCCCTTTGAATATACACTCAAAATTTATGTTTAACTTGTAAAACCCATAACTAATGCTCTGTAGATTATTTTTGGGTGAGACCAACTTTGTTGGTTTCCTCTATTAATGAACTCACTGTGAAAATTAGTTTTGAGCATGTTGCTGTTA